>OZ018323.1:87084876-87684876 GCA_963969495.1 Ceratothoa steindachneri | reverse complement strand
ATGCATTAAGTTCACCAAGCTCAACCCTCTGAAGTCCCCACTCGAGAACCATCTATCATCACCCATCATCCCGGCACCATCCGAGCAGGGAAACAGCAGGAAACTGGACGGGAGCACTCTTCTCACATCGAAGTCAAACCCAACCCTTAACTCTACCTCCTTTACCACTTATCACTTTTTTCACTCATAACATTAAAACACACATTTTAAACAAAGGAAGAAAATAAAATCAAGAAAAAAGAAATAAGACGCAGACTACGATGGAGGCCCTCCCTAAGAGGGTCCCCCTACGGACCTTAGCCGGCAAGAAGACCCCCGAAAAGAAAACCGTATGCGAATCCTTATTTGCGAATTTAAGGATCGCATTGGTCAAACTTATCGACATTCCAAATGGTTTCATCACCATGGGCGGTGAAACCAAGGATATAGACCGGCTCCTATCTGATGAAGGGGCCGAAGTGCTAAAACAAATGGACCTGGAAGCGAAAACCCCGCCAGCGATCTCAGCAAACAGGAGTGTCATCTGCCGTAAGGTGGAGAGCTGGGTGGGTGAAAACTTCCCCACAGACCTAAAATCCGAAATAGAAAAAAATCACACTTGGGCAAAGATAAGGGAAGTGATTAAATTCAGAGATCACACCCACGTCTGTAAGATGACTTTCCAAACCATCGAAATGGCCCACAAGGCGGCGACGGAGGGACTACTCATGTTCAACATGAGGATCCCAGGCAGCAATATCGAGCATGAGAAGAATCACAGTATACAGATGTGCTTCGTTTGTTATGCTCTGGAACAGCATACCACCGCCAACTGCCCGAAGAAAGGATCGATCTGGTGCAGCGAATGCGCCACACAGGGTCATAGATATGATTCCTGTAAAAGCACCACGAAAATGTGCATGAATTGCAAGGGGCCCCATCGAACGATGGCCTTGAACTGCCCCAAGAGAAAAGAAATAATAAAGAAATGGAAGAAGAAGAAAAGAAAAATAAGACAACTACATACGCGAGCACGGTGATGAAAAGTAAAGGGATGGCATCAACTCCCTCACCGATGATTTTCACCAATGACTTAAGTGCCAAAATCCTAATTTGCATCACTCCTGCAAACGTGGCTAACGCGGTAAAACCTGGATGCTATAGCCAGGTTTTAAACACGCTTCTAAAAGCCAATAATTTGCCATCCATCATCGTGCCTGATGACTCTGAGTGCTTTAGGGCATTCAAGGATAGCATTATTGGAAACAACAACAAAGAAAAAGCCACCGGATTGAATCAGGTCATGGAGTCTCACTCATCGGAGGAATCCGAAGAAGAGGACGAGACAAATGACAAAGAAGAAGTAGAATCAACATCTTCGGATAGTGACGAGGGCCTATGCACTCACAATAGACCGACGAAGAGTGGGTCAAAGACTCCTAGTCCTCCCCCGAAGAAGGAAAAGCCTGGGCACTCCAGACCCGCCTACAGGCCCCCAAAAGTAAGAATACTAAGAAAAAACACAGGTAATTCATCTCATTATAGAACGGAACTCACTAAAAATCATGGAAGTTAACACCAATGGCTGGACAACGAAAATAACTCTCTACGGAAACGTGTTCAGGGAGATTGATGCAGATGTCATCTTGATTTCTGAACATGGGATTGACACTCGTAGCTCCGAAATGAAGATCTGGAACTACGACGTGTTAATCACGAATTACTCTCAAGAGCGGTACGACGGTGCCACCATCGCCTTTAAAAGAGGGATCAAGTATAAACCCATAAGAAACTTGGAAGAATCCTATCTTGCAATAGAGGTCGAAATCGATATAGGAAAGCTGGTCATCGCCACCGGGTACCAGCCGCCGAGACGAGAATATTTACCAATTTATTCTCTCTCTGGCCTATTTGGCAGAAAGTCCCCCACCATATTAATGGGGGACCTTAATGCCAGATGTCGGGAGTCTGGGTACAGGACCTTCAATGGAATTGGAAGGTGCCTGGATACTATGATGGACCGAAACATGGTCCATAGAATAGGCTTGGACTTCCCAACCTATACTCGAGGAAGAAGTGCCACAAAACCAGACATTTGTCTGGCTAATCGTCAGCTGCCGTTCAATTACTACATGGAACCAGTCCAGGTAACATGTAGTGATCATATAGGGATCCTACTTACCATCAATAGGAACCCTATACAAGTCCCAGCTCCAGTCAGAAAAGACTACAGGAGAGCCAACTGGGCACGGTACGCTGATCTCCTCGAGTCCTATCGCCCAACAGATCTGGACGAGGCAATTTCTGAGGAGATAGACGAGGCACTCGACGACATTAACGAACATCTAATTAATGCAGATATGGCTTGCATCCCCAAAACCCAGTATAAAACCATCTCCTCATACAGGTGGACTGGGTACATGAAAGACCTATACAGAGAATTGAGAGTTATGTACGAGTTAAATATAAGAAATGCAACATTTGACTCGCTACAACGAAGAAGAGAGATCAAGGAAGAGTTCAACCAGTTGATCCTCGAACAACAACAGAGACAATGGGACGATACGATCGAGAGCCTCGATCAAGATGCATCTCCCAAGGACTTTTGGAAAAAAGTCAAAAGTCTCAGAGGATCATCTGGAAAAAAGAAGAAAATGGAAATCCAAAAAGAAGATGGATCCATGGAAACTGAAGAAAACAACATCGAAATGATATTCCGGCGTTATTGGGAAAAAATCTTCAGCATATCGGAAGATGAAAACGAAGATTTTGATATAGAGTTCGAAAACAACATCGTAGACGAGCTTAACACCGAAATACATCGAACGCATCCTCATCACTAGGTGGATAGACTGCGTGACAGAGACGCCGAGATCACCGAAGAAGAGATCCTTGGCGCACTCCGCTCATTCCAACAAAAAGCCCCAGGCCAATCGGGGCTTACGAAGCTTAACTTCGAAAAGGCACCAGCCAACATCATCGAAGGAATGAGACGAATTCAACGCATGTCTGAATACAGGGTACTTTCCAGATGCTTACAAGACGGCAAAAATGATCTTCTTGTCGAAGCACGGAAAGGACCCTACGTTGAGAGAGAGCTAGCGCCCAATTTTACTCCTGGAATTTGGCGGGAAACTCTTTGAAAAGATCCTCAACGGGAGACTGGTGTCTCACCTGGAAGAAAACTCCCTCTACAACCCATGTCAATTCGGGTTTAGAAAGAAGCGAAGTACGGAAATGGCAATCAATGTCATAACGGAAAAGCTTTTTTCAAGCCAAACGTGACAGGAGTTATGTGGATATCGTTTGTCGGGATGTATCAAAGGCGTTTGATAAGGTGTGGCAGCGGTGCATGCAGTATAAGATCTTACGGCTAGGTCTAAGTGAAAACTTAGAAAGAACTCTCTGTGACTATGTCATGGAGAGAGCGGCGTATGTCAGTCTAGGGTGCACGGACGGACCAAAGTTTCCGCTCACTGCGGGCCTCCCGCAGGGGGGTGTCTTTCCCCCACCCTTTACTCGATATACACTGCGGACGTTCCAGCCCCTGTGTACCCCAATTCCTTCAATATTCAATACGCCGATGATTTCAGCCAGATAATCGTATCTCCATGGAGGAATGCGCCGTGGCAAGCTCGCATGACAGCGATGGAAATCGCGAACCTAAACAACTACGAGGTTCAGTGGAAAATAAGAACAAACCAAGAGAAATTCAAGGTGGTCCCCATCGGACGCACCTCAAGGGCAGACGTGCGTGTGGGGTATACGCGATACCCCTACACCAACGAATGCAATGTACTCGGTATGAAAATCACCTCTAAGGGTACAAAAAGCACGTCTAAGAAATAATTTCTCGAGCCACCTCCGCTGTCAGAACTCTATACAGATTCATAAATCTACGTGAACACAACAAGAAGAAGATCTACAATGCCCTTGTAAGATCTACGTTGCTTTACCCCGCCTCCACCCTCTCATGTGTCTCAAAAACACAAAAGAGGCGTCTTCAAGTAGTGCAAAATAAATGGATGTACCTAATCACGGGTACACGCAGGCATGAAAGAAGACGGCAAGAAGACCTGCACAGAGAGGCGGGGTTAATTCCCATTAACAAAGTCATAGAAGAACGGACCCGGAAAATGCAGGTTCTGGTTAATCGAGAACTGAGTGATGAAATCACCCAGATGATTAACCAGAACAGAAGAGCTGACTGTCGCCCCAAATTCCCCAGCTCCGCCAACCAAGTGGCTGGCGGAGACGAAGTACCGTTCTATGCATAAAAAGAGATGAAAAAACCTGGGATGATAAAGAGAAAACAAGAACAGAAGAACTCGAATTACGACAAAAACCTATCAATCAAGACTACCTTACCAAGATGAAAAAAAAAACCCCGATTTAGACAAGAACATCAAAAGAAGAAACATCAAAAGAAGAAAAAAAAAACACTATAAAACACACACACACACAAAAACAAGACAATAAGCACGCATTTAAACGTATTTAAAAACATATACAAAGCAAGCAATGCACAACATAAACCAAAAAACTAAAGTTGCTAAGACAAAGGGCTTGAACGCCATAATAATTATAATTATAATTTTTATAATTATTACCAAAAACCTAATACAACAACAATGAATACACGCAACCAATAAAACAATAAAAGTGATAAGTCTGATCACCAGACCCTAGGCATCTCTTTGCACCCTACCACACTTCTTTCTCTCTTCTCCACTTGTCTATTTTCTCTATCTTTCCCCACACACTATCGCCCTCCCCTCACATGCACCCCCACTTTAACTTAATAGAGGTGTCCAATCAATCATTTATTATCTTCAAACTTCCATCCTTTCTTCTAACAGCGCATCTTTATTTTCAGAATATTTAGTTCTTTGGTTATAGCAGCATTCTTGTTTAATTTATGGTCACTGTTTATTATTCCGGGTCCATATCGTTCTGTTTCTCTAATTTTCCATAAATTCTAACTGCCTTTGGTATTCAGTGCCCATGGCTTGGTATTTTATGTTAAAAGAACACTTACTCGTATGACTGAATACTATGTTTCATTCATATGGACATCTTGCTGCTAACTTTGGCAACAGGTTTTTTCCACAGCTGTATTAGTACTAAATAAATTCTAAGTAAATGTATTATTGCACCTGTTTTGAAATTTTCATTTTGCTCAGTAATATGAACGTTTTGAATGTTAACTAATAATTTGTTAGCCGCACTGCGAGAGTAACTTGCATTTCTTTAAGCTACAGATATATAATACGATGTCGGATGCAAAGTGAATTAGGCAAGAACAAAACCTATTGATGTTAGTTCCATGTTATTCATAATAGAAAGAAGAGATCATCTCATTGAACACATGCATAAAAGGTTTATAGATATGGTTATAATTTTCTACCATATTATTATTATAATTATTCAATTTAGGTGTAACTAATCTCGATAAAAATTAAAATTTTATGAAGATAATAAAAAATATGCGAGGGAAAATAGAATAGTTAAACAAACAATTGATTTGGGCGCACACCGCTAACTTGTTAATGATAATTTTCACAGATTGATTGAAGATGAAGGATAAATAATTAATGTATCGCTATAATATGATATGCGTGTTTTAACTTTAGCCCAAAATAAAAAATTTCTATATGATACTTAGTTTTATTTTGAGGATTTGCCGTAGAGTTCTTATTGGTGTTTGTGGAGAAATTCGAAGGCGACTGTGGAATCTTGAAAAATTCCGGAATAAAATTAAAGAAAAATAGATCTAAAGATGATTTTGAGAGAAAGAGAGAGAGAGAGAGAACACAGTAGTAGCGACGGTCAAATCAAATGGGACGAGGGAGGGATTTAACGGCCAAAGGCAAAGTGAAGAGACGTTATCAGAGTTTGAGGTTATTGTAGGTGATTTTTGGAATGGAAAGCTGCAGGTTTTGAACCTTGTAGGAGAATCGTCACTCCCTCGTTCTCTCGCAGTGGAGTCACGAGGCTTTTACCACAAAGACATCCGGCCCCGGCACCGTCGGGTCAAGCGCGTAACCGCAGCGCTGCGCCACTCGTCGCTATGAAAGACCGAAAGGTTGTAAAATGCAAGATCTTCCCAAAGTGAGTGAGATTCAATTTCACGCCAAGTAAGAAATTAGAGACGTGTTTCTCCCAAGCTCGTAGGCTAACAAGGAGCCGATGTAAGACTTGGTGAGAAAAATCGTTTGGCATAAGAACCCTCATGGGCCCGTCCTCAAGCGACCTCCCCCCTCTTACCACTCCCCCAGTGGGGTGACGAGGTATAAATAAGAAACACTAAGGAAAATCTGGGTAGAATACGTCAGTCTCCAGGTGACAAAGTTCTCGGATTAAGACCCCGGGCTACCTAGACTGGATTGGTAGAATACGTCAATCTCCAGTTGACGAAGTCGTCGGATTAAGACCCCGGGCTACCTAGACTAGATTGGTAGAATACGTCAGTCTTCAGGTGACGAAGTCCTCAGATTAAGACCCCGGGCTACCTAGACTGTATTGGTAGTTTACTTGGTTCGCCAGACACAGGAGTACCCTACAAGAGAGGCAGGGCTACCTAGCTTAAGGGGCTAAGAATCAGCTCATCCTCGAGCTAGTCCCTGGTTATCAAACCAAACGCTAAGTTAACTTTGTTAAGTTCAACTTACTTTCGTCAGAGAGACTCCTAATATCCTGGTGCATCTTAAACACCAGGGATATTCCTCGTCCTTGAGGAATTAAGAAAAGAAGAAGGAAAAGGCTCCCCCTCGAGCCCGTTACTCCGTGGCCACACCAAACTCATAAGTTAACTTGGTTGAAGAACCAAGTTCAACTTATTCTCGTCAGAGAAACCCCCCTCCGTTATATTCACCCTTGAGGAAGATTGGAACTAAGAAGAAGCTCCTCCTCGAGCTAGTTCCTGGTTACCAAACCGACCTTTAGGTTAAATTATTCAAGTTTAACTTATTCTCGTTAGAGAAACCCCCCTCCTCGATCTTCGCCTTTGAAGAAGACCCTCCCCGAGTACAGAGTTCAGTCCTCGCCCATGAGGAATTAAGTAACGAAGGAGAAAAGCTCCCCCTCGAGCTCGTTACTCGGTGGTCACACCGCACTCCAAGTAATTTGGTTTAAGAACCAAGTTCGACTCACTCTCGCCAGAGAGACCACACCTATCTTGGTGCCGCATAAAGCACCGTAATTGTTCTCGTCCTTGAAGAACCCCCCCTGAATACCGTGTTGACCCCCTAGCTGCTACCCTCGGCAAGAGTACCGCGTGATCCCGCCCACCTACATCTGGCCGGTCGGCACGCGTCGTGGAGCCAATAACATTTCTGAGGTATTTAAACTCCAGTAGAGTCCGTAAGCCTAAATCTTATATATTGAAGTGTGTAGTGAAATTAATTAATTTTAGAGGGTGAACCTAATTGAATTAATTATTGTATATTATAATGTTTTGAGTATTTCTGTGGTTAATGGTTAATTTTTGTGTATTAAATTGTTAAAGTTAAAATATAAGTTTATTTGGGGAATTATTGTGCGTTTCTCTATATCCTTACGTGTTTCCAACGGCTCTTCTTTAAAATAACAATATTAGCACTCTTAGCACTCTAAGAAGAAATAGGGGGGCATTCTACGACAAACCTATTCCGATGGGGTAAATGGCAGAATTTATAAGTAAATACACAGAGAGTTTAGGTTTTAACACGGTTTCTGTCAACAAGCTTCAAAATACTTCAAATGGGAGGAAAGTTGGTCATTGTGCGTGTGTGGCATGAAATCCCTGGTGGTCACCAATAACTCAGTGACTAGTAGGAACCTGTCTTCGTGAGAACCTCTCATCCAAATCCGAGGCCAAACGAGCAAGAAAGATTAAAAGCTGTTTCGAAGGAGTTATCTCAGTGATTTGTACTTAACAGAGATAAGTGGCAAATTTATCGCATCCTCGCCACGGAATGCAATCTTAGGCGATTTCATTTAAATCAAAGGTAAAAAGTTAAAGTTGATAATGGGGCTTCAAGTATTTTTCTAACTACTTACCTAATAATGATAACAAGGTTTAAGCATAAATATTTGAAAATTTTTAAATGTATCTCTTGCCAACAATAGACAGGCAAGTATATTAACCTAAATTAAGAGCTGAATTTATAACTGAAAGTATGGTGGATGCACTGTGCAGGTGAGAGTGCCGCACTTTCAACGGTGAAATTAAAGCGAACCTAATATTCGTGGTATGCAAGAGGTATCCCAAGTCAATTGTAGAATCTCCTCCCAAACAGATCAACTGTGGAATCTTTACCCCAACTACACTCAATTGTACAATCTCCACCCTTATACAAAATGTTTAAATAAGATTGTAGAGAAATCAATATCACTAGACCAAACCGTCGCTTTTGTTTACACAGCGTCAACCGTTACGCGTACTTTCCATATGGTCTGATACTTTATCTCTCATCCCCCTTCCCTTTGCCCCGCTTTCCCAAAACCCTCGAGATCGCTCGCAAAGAAGGAGTACCATCAGAAGATTTCGTAGTCCGTTAATACTAATACAGGAGGGTGGGGTAGCCTTTAGAATAAAAATCTAGGAACAGGCTCACTGTCCCCTGATATTGTTTATGTATATTTTCGCCAAATAGACGAAATTTCACTTTCTCTGACGTAAACCAGAAGGGCGAATGGCCACAACAACTCTGCGATTTTCTAAAGAAAAAGGATTAGCCCTGAATTAGTTAATACATACTTCAGGTAAAGTTTTACCAGTCCGCCAGGAGTTTCTCCAAAATATTCAGCTGTCTGGATGCAGCTTTTTGCCAGTATTTTCCGTTCCTAAATAAATAGCGTGTAGTCACATCGCAATGACCAATTTGACTTTCGATGAGAGGATCTTGTCCGTATTGACAATGGTAACTTGTATTTTTTAGCATTCTTTCACTTGGCATTTTCATGCATAACCACCCTTTGTTTTGTTTTTTACAGATTTCGTCTAGTTTACTCTTTAATGGTAAATCGCGCAATTTACCTCACGTTTAATAATTCATGTTGTTTTAACTAGTTAATCACGGGCAAAGAATCCTCGCAAAGCAAAAGGAGAATCACAACTTGAAAAGTCTCCCAACCCATACGTGTGAATATAATTTCTATAATTACAATTTACATCAGGCCACTACACTAGTCATGAGGAGGGTAAGTATTCATCAGGGGCCGATAGCTTTTTCACTTTGTAACCTATTATATGCTCCCAAGGATGTCCACACCAGCAGCACTCAATTGTACAATCTCCGCGCCAAGCACATCTTTGGGTAAATTGTCCAATTAATCCTCCCTATCGTCTGACTTTTTAGATGCCTATTTAATTTGTGATGCGATTCCTCAAGTCTTCTAAATTGAGAGGTGGTGGTGAAACCAACTTCAATCTTCACATGACCCCATAAAAAGAAATCACATGGTGTCAAATCAGGTCTTCTGTGCGGCCATTCAGTCATATTGCCCACTGCAATTTTTCGCTTTTGAAATAATTTCTGCAAGAGATTCTTAATAATTAGTGTTCTCTGAACACAAACACCGTATTGAATCCACCAAGCGCGATTAAATCTGTGTCCAAACTAGTATGTAAATAGGAATGATATCTTGATTTAAATTTTCGAGGTAAGTCCTAGGAGTTTTGCTTTGCGAGCATTCTTTACCCGTGATTAACTAGTTAAAACAACATGGACTTTTAAACGTGAGGTAAATTGCGCGATTTACCAGCTGGGCGTCCGAGTCAGTGACAACACTCCTCGCACCAAGGCGCCTCACCTCTCTCGAGTTTAACTCAGCAAGACGAACAGCTGGGCTTCTTATTCCACCTCTCATCTGGAGGCACACATGCCTCACCTCATCTTCAATCTCTCCTCCACTTCACGAGATCCACTGTCAAGGTCATTACTCGTCTGACGTCACTTACTTTTAAAGGTAAAACGATTCCCATTTAATTATGGTCTTTAATTAACATTCCGTCCTAAAGTGAATTTGTGTGTCAACCATCGCGGAGTATTCATTGGTAATAGTATTTTTTATTTAGACCCTCTTATTATACCCATTGTAGATTTAAAGATGATATTTCATTTATTTGTTGTAATTAAAGGTATATTTTTGCTCGAGTTGTCTAACTAATTCTCGAAACGCTGCATATGGCAATAGATATCCTCCCTGCTTAAAGAACCAAATAAAAAGATAAAAATAAATAAGAAATATAGCACTCTTACAGAAAAAAAGGAACGAAGTTATTTACCTACGAAACAAACGTACGTACATACTCGGCCTTATACCACGACATTACCATTTTCATTTTTCTTGTTCTGACCGCTATTAACCTCATTTATTGAACGCTGAGGGTGATGTATTTACAATGATGGGCAACCATATTCCCCAATTTATAATTCCTTTGTTTTAAAAACATAAGAAAAGGAGTCTTGAGTACAGCAAACAAGATTGAAATGGTTTGGGCACATCACAAGAAGATAAGATGAGGAGAAGCATGTAGCAAGGGAAGTGATGAATATGCAAGTAAAGGGGACCCGAAGAAGAGGAAGACTGAATATGAGATGGAAAAATGTATTCTGAGTGACATGAGAGAGAAAGGACTAAAATGAAGTAGTACAAAAAACAGAAATCTTTGGAAACGACTCACTGAGAACGTTGGCCCCGGGTCTGAAAAAGCCAAGAAGAAAAGTAAAAAGAAAAGAAAAAGTTTGCCAAAAGCTAATCATTAGCCTATACGAAAAGACTCGTGTTCTTCATTCCCAAGTTCAGCATCACCTAGCATCTTCTTCCATAAATTTATTTAATCTATTCTTACAACTCCATAGGGAGTTTTAAGAATAGCCTTAATCAGATACATTGACGTTTCCAACGTTATCTGCACCACAGATGACGTAGTGAGAATAGCCTTAATTCAGGGCATCGAGACTCTGTAGAAAATTTAACTAGCAACAAAATTCCACCCAAAATCACGAGAATCAAAGTATAATATGCAGGAAGATCTACATGTGGGTAGGATCCTACTCACTATATCAATATCAATCAATCAATCTCCTATGACACCTACAGGATGCAAAGAACCGTAATAAACTCTCTCCACTAGTACCTATCCTGAGCCATCTCCTCCAATTCTTAATCCCAACTATCTCCTGCCTCTCTTTTCATCATCCTTATCGATGTTTCTTCGGTCTACCTCCTCCCTTTCTTTCAGCTGCCTCCAACTTTGGTGCATACTGCACATACTCGTATCATCCCTCTCGTCTGTAAATATGCCCCATCCATTTCCATCACGACAATCACACACTCGTCTACAGGTTTTACTTTCGTAATCTTTCAAACTCTCTTATTTGTCACTCTATCCCGACATCGTACACCTAATATTCTTCTCAACGTCTTATTTTCAAAGGCCAAATATTTTTCCTCTGTGATTGCCGTACTATACCATGGTTCATGTCCATATATAAGAATCGATCTCACCATACTTTTATCTTAGCGTGTATTGAAAAAAATATTATTATTCCACACAGATTTCAACATGCTTGATACAATCGTACTTAAAACTTTCTACTTCATTAACATCCTGATCTTTTATTTTGCACACTCTCGGGTTTTCCATATTCATGTTTATTATTTCCGTTTTCGCACAATTTATTGTTAATCCTATCTTTTTTCATTCTCTATTTAAGCAATCTATTCCTATTTGCATATCTTCCAAAATATTCCAGTATTAGTTTCTCTTATGACTTTCTTCATTACAAAGTCAATGATCAAAACAACCAGGAATGTAAAAAGAATTCTACGCAAATTACTTCCAATTTAACATCAAAACTTTCAGTCAAACTTCCATCTACCAATACTTGGCAGAAGATATCTTCATGCACACTTTTGACTAGATCAATAAACTTCTTTGGTATTCCATAGTGTCTCATTATTCAAAATAGAACGGCACGTTTTACGCCGTCAAAAGCTTTTTGAAAATCCACGAAACACAGACACAGTGGCACTTTCTTTTCGTTAGCTTGTTGCATCAGGTGTCTTACAATAAAGATTTGATCATTGTATCCACGATGTTTCCTAAATCCTGCCTGCTTATCTCTCAAGATGTTTTCGACCTCTGACTCCATTTTAGTCAAAATAATCTTACTAATTTTTTTTTAAATAATAGGCGACAATGTAATTAATAACTCTCCAATTTCCACAATCACTCAGATTTCCCTTTTTTGGAATTTTTATAATCACCCCTTTTTTCCACTCTTCTAGCACCTCATCATTATTCCACAGTTTATTGAAAAACTTCACTAAAACCCTCGGCATCTCAAAATCCTCAACTTTAAACATCTCTGAAGGTATCTCGTCAATTTAGGAGCTTTATTATTCTTTAAATCTGTTATTGCCTTCTCGACTTCATCCAGTCATATTTCGCCGAACCTATATTTAATTCATGCTCTGCTGCTAAAATTTTATCTTCATCAGGTTGATTGGTCTATTTAATACAGCTTTGAAATGCTCTTTTGGTTTGTCCTTCTCTACTTTTAATCGGTATCTCTATTATTTTTCTTCTTTCCAGCAAGTTCCTTGATGTTCCTGTAAGCAAAGTATGAATTTTAGGACGAAGTGGGGGAACAACAAAGGCACAAAAATAATACAAGTCAGCAAATTCGGAAAGAACGCACATGTCTTAAAACGGTGTGTGAAACAACCGAGATGACAAATAAAATACCACAAAAAGGACTATTATTATTTAATTTAAGGATATCACTTGAACACATAGAAAGAGAGGAACATATTAATATTCAATTATACTTCAACTGTTAGAATGCGGAGTACCACCACACTACAAAACAATGCCCACAAAAAGAACAAAGCTGTTCCAAATGTGGCTACAAAGTTCATTATTTCAGAAAATGTGGCGATATCGAGTAGTAGTGCCTGAATTTTGAAGTGATTCATAGAACAATGGCAATGACCTGCTCAAACCGAAAGGAAATTATAGAAAGAAAGGACCAAGAAGAAAGGAATCACAGAAAAGAGGAAATACAAACAATGCAGATGAGAAAAGAGAAGATAGACCTCACTGTGCACATTCGTGACAACACTCAAAGATATGTTTGAAAATGGAATGAAGAAAATGCATTTCCTGAGAACCCTCCCTCTTTTGAGATCGTAAACATAAGCGTCGCCAAAACATTGGGACACCCCAAACAGAAACAAACAACTCAAAAGAAAAAGCGATCAACGACTCTGAAACAACCAACTCAAAATAAAAAGCGATCAACGACTCTGAAACAACCAACATAAAAGAAAAAGAGATCAACGACTCTGAATCAACCAACTCAAAAGAAAAATTCGATCAACTACTCTGAAACAACCAACTCAAAAGAAAAAGAGATCAACGACTCTTCCTTAGACGAAAGCACGACGGATCTTGCAAAGATGAGGCATCCCAAGTTTTTTTCGACCGTAATATAACTAAACCTAACTTTACCTAGCCTAACCTAACCCAGCCTAATCTAGAATAGTTTAGGTTGTTTAGGTTAGGTTAGATTATAGTATGTTAGGATAAATAAAAACTTGGGATGCCTCGTCTTTCCAATATCTATCACAACTAATTAAGAGGACAAAACCAAAGAGAGTAACAGGATAATTGAAGAAACAGAACTTAATTTCAATTATATATCAGCAAAGAATACCCTCACACAGAGGTAAAAAAACAAGCCAAAATCACTAAGACCCTAGAGAAAGGCACATGCTAATGTCTCTATAAAGATAAAACCGGCGAAGATGAAGTGTATCAAACTCAACAGAGACGTTCGACGCACTCCGATGCGGCAAGTTTGCAAGTCGACAATACTCTTTCAAGCGGCGTAAAATATTCATTAAGTGAACAATGGTAAATGGAATGAGTAAAAACAAAAGATTTGCAAACTAATACAGATGGTTTTATCGAAAAATTACAATCTCTAGGCAATATTTCTAGGGAACATGATCCTGACATATAAATATCAGATCATGTAGTGAATATGTACAGTGAGAAGATCAATGAAGATATCTAACTGCACGGTAATGAGTGTCAAACCAGATAAAACTTGACCTATTCGACGGGGCCGCTATAGCAATTAGAAGATGACTCATCTACAAAGCGCCCAATGGCTTGGACAAGGCCTATTTGGCCACTAAAGTAGAAATTCAATTATTACCAGTAGCGATAGCTGCAGGGTATCAACTGCCAAGGCGATTGATAGAAAAATCAAGGCCGAGAATATTCATTGGAGATATTAATGCAAGGCGCAGGTAACTAGTCACGAGGGGCTTGTTTCGTTGAGACTGACTCAGGTTTGCCCCCCCCACCCCCACCCTCCATCACTCAGAACGGAATATTGGCACCACAGTCCGCCCCTTTCCCATCTCTCACTTTTTTGGCTGACAAGAAGGGGTGGAACTTCATTGGCGGCGTTCGGTCCGTGGAACCGAACCTGAACCAAGAAGGGACTTGACAAGGGATGACAATCCAACAGGTCGCGTCCTGCACGGTCTGCATGGGTTAACACCTGTGTGGTGATGTCCGCGGCCCTTCTATATAGAGCTTGGCGCCCGCGCCTAAACGCCGACTGTGTTGATTGGAACCGGCTCGTTGTTTTAACCAATGGGCATCCGCAATAATTGCTGGAAACCAAACTTCTGGTACCTTTTTCGTGTTTCGAGCTCATTTGCTGATAAAAACTAGCTAAAAGGTACGCTCACGGATTGTGTATGCTCATTTTTTGGTATTAACAAGTTCTTTTTTCCTAAAAACGATCCAAACAACCAACTGAATACAGAAAATAGTGAAAAAACCTACCCATCTCTCCCTAACCCCATCCCACAGCACTTCGTTTTCTGTGAAAAATAGACACTATGTCGCAAAGAGGACAAAAAATAACAACCATCTACGAAGAAACTATTTACCGAAAAAAGTAGCTAGAACTACCTGAAATCCACAAAATAACTCATTCAACTTAAAATCGTGTAAAAATACAGACCCGGGACGCGAGCAAATTCCCTATGATAAGCTCCGTCACCTTGGCGATGGAGGGAGAACATTCATAATGGCTTTATTCAACAACCTTTGGTAATAAAACACTTTCCCCGACGAGTGAAGAAGGCGAGTGTCCCAGCCTTCCTCAAATCTGGCAAGGACCCATCCCATCCCCAAAATTATTGGTCTAGGTCTATAGCCCTAACATCTTGCCTCACCTAGCAGCTTAAAAAATGATAAGTGTCTGTTTAGTGTGTTTTTCGGAAACATACAAACACGTATCACCCTCAAAATGTGGCTTCCAAAAGCTCCACTCAACAAATGATGCCAACTCTTCACTGGAATTAGATGTGTGTCGAGCCTTTTCTAAAAAGCAAAACTTCGTAACAGTATTTTTCGACTTTGACAAAGACTAGGACATACCATGGAGATACGTGAAATTAAAAATTGGTATGCGCTTGCACTTACCTCTCTTCCTAAATATCTATTTTGAAAAAGCGCTCTTTCTCAGTCCAAGTCAGAAACTAAATTTCTAATGCCTTCTCCCCCAGGAAGGTGTACCACAGGGCAGCGTCCTTAATGTAACAATGTTTTCATAGATATCAATAATATAATTGATAACTTTCCTCAAGGAGTCACAGCCACCCTATACGTAGGCGACTTGTCCATCGCCCTCGAAGGATAAAAATGGCAACAATAGAAATACTTCTAGAGCTCGTTATCGTAAAAATATGTAAATGGACCTCTGCTAACGGATACTACTTCTGCGCGGATAAGTCTAAAGTGGTCCACTTCTGCCATCGTCGCGGCTGCAATCGTTAGTTGGATTTATATATTTTCAGCAACGAATCGCAGTTGTTGAAAAACAACACTTTCTAGGAATGATCTTTGATTACAAACTAACATTGGAACCCCATATTCTAAACCTCAAATGTCTACGCCTACAAAGCAACTAAGATTCTGAAAACAGTCTCTAGAAACGAAAGGGAAGCCAACAACCAAACCCTACCTCTTCCATACCGCTTTATAATCGTCCCCAAACTGGAGTATGGTATGAAGATATACTGTTCTGCGGCCAAAAGACTCTTGAAGCTAAAAGAATCAGTGGCCAACGACAATCCGATGATCAACTGGTGCTTTCAAATCCTCCATCTTACCCAGTTTTCCATGTGACACAGATGAAATGCCCCTGAATCTGCACATGGCGGAAATCAAACTCAGCCATTACGCACGTGCCTAAAGAACTCTCACCATGCCAACTACTAACCGTTCTAAACGATAGGTTAGACCATGTTTTTAAGATAAACCCGTCTTTCCTACGACTATTTGGATTGCGGGCGCGACTTTTGATAGAGGAGTTTGTGATTAAAATCAAATTCTCTCCCTGAGGGTGTAATACCCGCAAACTCCACCATGGATAAATTCAACAGAAAATAATGGATGTACCATTATACTCATATACTTGAGAAAAACAAATAAGACAAGATCAAAAAAATGATAGGATTCCAGTTAGCCCCAACCGATCTTGAAAATACCCGCGATAAACAATCCAATCGATTAAGAATGCCCCAATCAAGACTCCAAGAACATGTACACTAAAGTGACTACCTAATCGAGCCTCATTAAAGTGAAGATCTACCTATAAGTGAACAAAATTCAAGCCAATAGCCCAGTATAAAAGGCTAATTGGAATGTGTTAGCAGAAGTTCTGTATACACTTGAGCATTCACTCTGCCCTGCAAGTGGAGAAGTGGACCAGTACCGTCTGCCAAAATTAAGCTCCGCACCATAATGCTGCATCAAACTTGACGCTGCTCTTCACGGATAATCTTTCGCCAGGTCTTTGACGAACGAATGTCCTGCCATCTGAACCAAGTATTTTATTTCGATTCATCGCTGAAGATTACTCCGGACCACTCGTCTTATCTCCATATAATTTGTTTAGTGGCACATGAAACTCTATGGCTTGACTTCTGATCTGTGGCGTACTACTGCCTTTCTCGAGATACTAATGCATATATGTAGTTCCATTTACTTGTTCGGAAATCCTGTATGATGTCTTGTCTCTGTCCTTAATTGAGATACGGACAATGGTTTTCCTAAGGCCTATCAGCAGAAATTCCAGTGATAAGTGAACCTGTGATATCGTTACTTTATATCTTATTATGCACGACACTTTTGGGACGTTTAACCTTTTCAGCTATGGCTCTCATAGAGAGATGATCCTCTTGACGTAGCTTAACAATTATCTTCTGGATATAGCCAGGTGTAGTTTGTCCCCTAGACATGTGTGCTGCTCGCAATTTGACAAGGTAATGACTGAATGTGCTAATAATTCAGGGGAGTAAGTTACTTCCCTAATTTATTAGTTGTTTGTCTCAAAGATAGAAGGAATAGAATTACGCTCTCTGGATCATCATGACCACTATATATTTGGAATAAAAATGCTCCTTTGCTCATAACTTGCAGTTTCAGCCATCCTAACATGTACAATGTACATCTACAACTTATAGCCATGCTTACTTTATATGTGTAATTAATCATGTATTTCTTATTATTATTTGGTTTGAATCTACAGCAAGTTTTGTGATGGAAATCTAAGTGGGCGAAATATTATGTTGAATCGATAGAGTGGTCAAATGACTCGTCTTTCTACGTCAAGAATTGAAAGCCTTACATCAAACGAATTCACAAAACGAAATTATACATTAGATAGAAACTCTGTATCGGTTAAGACCTAATTAGTGTAATTTGGGGATAATTGAGGTGGAAAATTCCACCAAATTCTGACACTTCTCCAATTTCCGGTATGCGTGCCGTAATGCTCTGAGGATCCATCTTGTTAGTACTTGGTCGTTTCTCATTTTTTGGGGTGCAATTGTTCGTACATAAAATGCACTATCTAATTTAGGAAGAATATTTACCAAAAGTAAAAGAGATATTTGCCTAGGAATATTTTTTATACACTATCAATCCTAAAGCAGAAGCTTTTTAGCGGCGTCATACACATTTTCGGCCTAATTTATCCTTGGTAAAAACACTTATTCATCGAGCTTGCACTATATGTTTTTTTTTTTACATGTTACTAGATTTAGAATTCAAATTTCTTAAAACATTTTTATAAAGAATGGCTATCCTGATTCAGTAGTGGAGAAGTGCATTAAAACGTTTCTTATTTCTTTCTATCGTGAAAATCTATCAGAAAATACAATTGAGAAATTATCCATTTTCATTAGTTTCCCATACTTTAATAGAAAATCCAGAGACTTTATTAAGACCTGACGAGGAGTGAATAAATTTTATCCATATCTTGACACCGAATTCCTATTTTAGCTACAAGGACCAAATTACTTTCCATTGATGCTCCTCTCAAATTTAGAAATATTGTCGTGATTCTTGCGATTCATCGAGGAAGATGGACCTGCACGGGGCTGGTTCTAATGAAACCTTACCCCTCGCTCATACGAGATCAAATGAAATATGTAATTCTAAATTAGTTTTGAAAACTTTAAATGCTCAGCACTAACCTACACCCCAACGAACTAAGAATAAAATTAAAATTTAATTTAAACCTAATTCAAACACCAAACCCTCTTGTTTCTAGTGCCGATGATGAGGCCAGGCCCCCGAAACGTCCAAATTCAGATGATTAAATATGATTTTAACAATAGCATGGTTGGTTTTCACCTTTATAGTGAAACTCCGATTTGGAAGAAGCTCGACAGGGCGAGGTCATAGAAAGTAAAACTTGATTACATAGATTAAGAGTTATAAGCACCTTAGAATAAGTTAAAACACTAGTTTATATCTATTGCTAGCGAAGGGTATCCTCACTTACTTGAACGATATATAGATGAATATTAGATTAATTTATTTAGTAATAGAGATTACATAATGTTTACAATAATATATAAAAGAAACATAAACTGGAACACATAAAGAATAATCACAATTTAAATAACAATGATAAAAAAATGTACGAGAAAATTTATATTTATTAAAGAGCATTCTCCATTGCTAACAAAATCGATTCTCAAATAAATCTCGCCCTTATCATTTTCAAATATGTCTTATATGTTATATTATTTATCAACCAATACTTTCTAATCCTCCATGTTCCTTCAATGCTCTTATTGTAGGTAACTCTTAAGTGGTGTTATTCAAGGACTCAGGGAACTATAAATTTTGAAGACAAATTTTAATGTTCTTATTTATAAAATGGCCAAAGGTTAGGAAATTTCTTTCTGAACATACAAAATAATTGCTTTCCCGTGTTTGATAAGTTGAAAATTCGTTTCACTTTGAAACTGATTATACAGAGCTCTTAAGCTGCTCCAGCAACCCCTTAGCATCAATCCACAGGCAGGACCTATAAAATTATATACAGGTTCTAAAAAAGGCGACTATTCGTTTTGTTTAACCTTTCCAAACTTCCGCTTATGGAAGAGTTCTCATTCCTTAGGAATATCTACGTTGTTTCTGAAGTTAAACGATAGATTAACTCCAAGATAGTTCACTTGGTCTACCAACTTTATCATTAGTTAATAAATACAAAGATAATGAGTTTTACAGGTTTTCTAAGATTATATGTTAACATCATGCAAAAGGAGTTATATTCTTTAATATTCATAAGACCATTCAAAAATTATGTAACACTTTCTTTTGTCATTTTGACCCCCCTTTCCCTTTCTTCGCCTCTTAACACATGTCTAGACCCCGAGAAAATTATTTAACATAAGCTAGTACCCCCTCCCCTTAGTTACTAGGCTTCTATTTTTTTCAAATACAATAAGTCTAGCCTGATACCTGCACATAATTATCTTTAGATTTTTCTTAATACTTTTATGTTATGATATTAAAGATAAATTCAAAAGAAAATGTTCTCTTGACATTTATTTAGTTTCCTAAGTGATTTGGAAAGCCTGAGCGGTTCCCTCTGCAGCCAAACTAGTCAGGTATGGTACAGGAACCTGCCCTGTATTAACCATTCAGGAATACAATGTGAGTTGGTGACTCGTCAGTGAGTCGTCACTCGTCCCAAACACTTTCTGTTGCGCCAATTCTGTCAGTCACAGTTGATTTGGAGTTTTAGGTCAATATTTTCTGACATTATTCAAAAAATCAAATTCAACATTTAAAGTGAATAAGATATTTTGACAGATTGTGCTGTTGTATTCACCCTTTCATGATAAGATTGCCTATTTATTTTCTGTTTTCTGGTTATTATTAAACAATTTCGTTTAGAATATCAAAAGTAGTCTTTAGGGAAGTCGAAGGTTAAATTGATATTTCTTCAAGTTTATCTTAATACACACGTCGGCTATGCTTAATTTCAGAAGAAGATTAAGTTAATTTGTGATATTTTTTTGTCATGGTATGCAAAGTAGAAAATGTCGAAGTACAGGCAAAGGTCAAGTTTGTGATATTTCCCAATCATATATGGTAAAACCTTTTAAATACCATATTCTCGATATTACTAAAATGTAATGAAATTCTATTGCAGAATGTTTACTCTCATTTGTCCTTCTACATTAAAGCACATCTCGCCAAAAGAAACTGAAAAATAAATCTGAAAATTTTATGTAACTTATGGGTGCATCCCCCTCTTCCTGCTGTCACACTCATAAAACTTGAACATAGAAACATTTAACTATTAGAGTTTGCAAAGCCTGTGAAGCAGGAGCAAGCAGGAAAATATCATCAGCATATGCAAGGATATTCTAATGGTATGTGATAGAACGGTTTGAGGCCGCTTAATTTCAACCGCTATCACATGTTGTTTAGAAACACGTTGCTACCCACGTGCATCTTCGCCTTGAAGCCGGGTGCGTTATCGCCCCACCTGAGTCAATATTTAACCAAGGAGGTTCTCTCCCCCCCTTCCTCCAAATCGTTCGCCCCATGCGCCGATCAAGCCAGATTGAGTTACGCTTATGGGCAGATAAGGTATTGTTCTCAGGCGCGGCTGGGCATTCCCTCGAAGCCCCCACTCCATTGTCCCCTACGCCAAGGGGATGGCTCGACTATTTATATGGAAACTTTACCAATAAGAGGAGATTCAGATCCAGATTATCCTCGCGAGACATCCCGTCGATCCGGTCTCACCTTGTGCACCAGGGCCCTCTACCTCGAGATCCACTATTTTGTCCAGAAGAGGACAATATCCCTTGAGTGCCAAAGTTCGAGCCTTCAAGACGCCAAGTCACAAGGCCCCCCTGTTGTTCAGAAAGAGAACAACGTTAGAACAGCCATTGTTCTTTGAGCCCGTTAACAAGAGACGGTTCTCCCCCTACCCCCTGTTGTTCAAAAAGACAACAACCTTAGAACAGCTATTGTTCTTTGAGCCCGTTGACAAGAAATGGTTCTCACCCTCCCCCCCTGTTGTTCAGAAAGAGAACAACGTTAGAACAGCCATTGTTCTTTGAGCCCGTTCGTCAAGAAAGACAGTTCTCATTCCCAAGACGTCCCGTCAGGATAATTTAATCTCCCCCCCCCCCCTTCTGCTGGAACTCGCCAGCGGACCGAAGATTCCTTCTCGTCGCCTTCCTCTGCACAACAACTTTTAATTACGTAAACTGAGCATTACCTTTGAGTATTTAACCTTTCGTCAACCCTACCCTGTGCTTTAAATGGTTTAGCGATCCTCCCCATCCCTTTAATTTTTATTTGTTTTACCTTTTTAAATCTCTCTCAAATCTTAATCCTTGGATTAGCCAGATATTTCCCACCACCCTTTCCATTCTCTGTTTATGTAAACATTTTCCGTTTTGTGTGTTGTTGATAGTTTAATTAATAAAACTCTATTTTATTAATTATAGCCATATTATTATCCTTGAGCTCAGTTCCCCTTCTTAAGCATATTGAAGATAAATAACATCGGTCAACCCAGATAACCACGCACTCTAAATATAATTGAATAGTTCCCTTAACGAATAGTTATATATGGTATATCGTCGAGAGTCCATTCTACGACACATATATATATATATATATATATATATATATATATACTATTTAAATTTGGTATCAAGTGTGTAAGGTTTAACGCTATATCTTTGCAAACACTGGTCTCAGTCAAGTAAAGCATAGTGTTATTCGTTATAAGAATAGAGTATAGTAGTTTCCTTTTGTTTTAACCATTGCTATCACCCCTTTTTTTGAAACTTAAGAAGCTGGAGTAGCTCAAGGAACTGTTATAATAATTTGTTTGTGTTTTTTTTGTGTGATTTAGGTCATTGGTTATCTAGGTCGAGAAACCAATTACGAATAGGTCAGTGCCCATATTTAGGTAGGCTAATTCTCTAGAAGGCATAATTCTTATTGCAAGGAATTTAGTTGGTTGACTATTGCGCCCCCAAGTGCAAATATGACTCAGTTCGAAATCTCCAAAGCGCAAGGAGAATCCTTGGGACTTTGCGGAAGAGAATTAATTGAGTACGTTCAAGGGGAGCAAAGAGCAGAAAGAGAAAAGTTAAGAGAAGAAAGAGAAAGAGAAATCCAACGAGAAGAAAGAGAAAGAGAAATCCAACGAGAAGAAAGAGAGGAACGGAAAAGACAAGCTGAGCTTCACCATCAGATTGAAATGGCTCGTGTAGAAGCCGAAATACAATCAGCCACTTCACGTTTAGAAGCCCCGCCAAATCTCCCACTTAAGCTCCCCAATTTCAGGGATGGAGAGGATTTTGGAGCATTTTTAGCCCACTTCGAAAAGATCCTCGAAATCAATAACATGGATCTGGAGACTGAAGGTGTAGTCAGATTACTTCCACTGTTAAATTGTAAATTTCGCGAGATTCTCATATCTTTACCATCTAAATGTACAATTAACTACAGCACCTTAAAAGCTGAGTTACTGGCTTCTCATAATATGACTCCCGATTTCTACCGCCAAGAATTTCGAGGAGGTCGTATTAAACCCGGACAGACGTTCCGTCAATTCGGATACATTCTTCAGAGGAATTTTAAATTCTGGTTAGAATCCTCAAAGGTTGATCCCAACTATGAGTCCTTAACAGACTTCGTGTTGCGGGATCAATTTTTGGCGTCTCTCCCGACGGAGATCTGCGCGTTCGTCAAGGATCGTCGATGCCAGACCTTTAAAGACTGTACCGAAGAAGCGGATGTCTATGCCGCAAGCCATAATTTATACCCAAAGGAAAATCGAACTTCTCACCAACCCCCCAACCAGGAAAGAAGGAAGGATTCACGCCCCTTCCAAGGAAAGCCGACGAAGTTTCCGGGCCCTGTAAAATCCCAAAACTTCATTCCTCAAAACCAACGACGGGACACCAAACCACTCGTTAAGATTTCTCCTGCATCACTCTTCCCGAAGCGACCAATCATATGCTTCACCTGTGGTGTAGAAAACCACATGAGCTGGAATTGCCCCCAAAATTCTAGGGTTAAAAGCGGACCAGCCCAACAAGTTCACCAGATTAATGCCACCCCGGCTTCCCCGGTGGTGCAGACCCAAGCAGCAACTTCTCCCCCTCCGTCAGGCCACCAGGTAAATTTTATTTTTGACAAAAGTTCATCGGGAACTTTGAAATTTGAGGAGGGCAGCGTGAACGGCTGCCGAGTATCGACTTTCGTAAGGGACACAGGGTGCACGTGTTTCATCGTGTCCGACGAGCTCCTTCCTCCACTGGACCCTAAACCCGAAAAATTTGCGGTGGTACATGACTACCTTGGGTGGGCGAACCAATTCCCCGTCGTTAGATGTTACCTGCAGTGTTAGTATTATGATGGCTGGGCTGAAGTAATTTTAGCACCCATACAATTCTGTTCCGTACTTATAGGACAGAGCCCTCAAGTAAGTTGCGCCCCTGAGTCCCAGGCCGCCCTTCCTCGAGGCCGAGCTAAAAAAGAAGCCCAGGAGCCCGTCCCCATCAGAAACCCGATACCGTCCGAATTCTCGGAGACCCTTAACCAGGACTGTAGGACGGGACAAAAGGAGTGTGAAGTACTAACACCCTTATGGGAGAAGGCCCAAAACAAGGACACGGAGACTGTCCGTGGACCCAAAGAGAAAAAGTACCCCCAACGCGCCCATGGAGATACCTTCGTAGCACTGGACGAAACATCGGCGCTTGAAGAGGATTACCCCGCGGAGTCCCTTAATGTAATACAGACAGTGTGCATCAAACTTGATGCCAATTACCCTCCTCCTTTCCTACCAGGCGAGTCTTTTGAACCCTCTGACCTGGATATTGACGCCCAGCTGACACCACATCAAAAGAATCAGCTATAAGAACTATTATGTCAGTTCGACGACGTTATTTCAGAGAAGCCTGGATGCGCTACTAGTTTCGAGCATGATATTAAATTAACAACCTTAGAACCCGTCCGTTCAAAACCCTATCCCATGCCGATTCATTTACGCCAAGGTTTTAACGCCGAAGTTGATAATTTACTTAGTTTAGACATAATAGAACCTTCCACCTCTAGTTATTGTTCCTCAATCGTCATGGTCAAGAAATCTGATGGCTCTTATCGGATGTGCATCGACATCCGGAAGTTAAATTCGGTTACTGTGTTGGACGCCGAGCCCATCCCGTTGGTAGACCAAAACCTCCACCTTTTTGAAAACGTCAAGTTCATCTCAGAACTCGATTTGTGCAAGGCGTATTATCAAATCCCCCTCCGGCCTGATGTGAAAGTATATATCGCTTTTGCAACGGAGAAAGGCTTAATGCAATTTAAGCGCCTTCCTTTTGGCATCGTGACTGTTGGTAGCAACTATAACCGTCTCATGAGAAGGTTGCTAGATGGACTTTCGAATGTATCCTTTTACTTCGATAACGTCTACGTCGCTACTCGTGAATGGAGTCACCATTTAACCACCCTATTAGCTCTCTTCGAGCGACTGCGCGAAAATGGCCTCACCATTGGCCCCAGCAAATGCCATTTTGCCCACGAAACCATAAAATACTTGGGTTTCAAAATAGGACAAAGCCAATTAGGTCCCCAAGAGGACAAGATTAAGGCAATCGCCGACATGCCCCTCCCGAATACTAAGAAGCAATTAAGATCATTCCTAGGATCAGCTTCTTACTATCGGCGATTTGTCCCGAATTTCGCTACAATTTCGGCGCCCCTCAACTCCCTTTTAAAAAAGAATTTCCCCGATCGTCTACGTTGGAATGATGTCGCTGTTGCCCATTTTAATCAGCTCAAGAGTAAGCTCATTTCTGCCCCCATTTTAAAGTTGCCCAACCCGGAAAAATCCTTTGGGATTAAGACTGACGCGAGCAACGAGGGCATTGGAGCTGTACTCCTTCAATATGAGGATGACAAAAGGAGTCATCCAGTTGCATATGCTACTCTCCAATTATTACCACGCGAAAATAGATATGCCACTATAGAGAAGGAAGCTCTATCAATTATCTAGGTTATAGACAAATTTAAAATGTTCTTGATAGGAAAAGAATTTCAGATAGGAACTGACCACCGCCCGTTGGCCTATATTTGGAATTTACGACACTCCAACGGCCGAATTATGCACTGGAATTTACTCTTGCAAGAGTATAAATTTAAGATAAATTATATAAAAGGTTCCGATGAGCAGGTTACTGACGCACTCAGTAGGAATGCGTTACCAAATAGTGTAGATTAATTGTATTTGTAGGATTAGGATCTCCATGTATGTATATACCGTCTTGTACGACCTAAATTAGATTTTCTTGTAATAGAATTAGTCAATGTATATGTCTGAATTTCGTGACGCTCAATGTCTATTTTTTTTCGTATGTAGAAATATTTGTACCCATTAAATTATGTATAAATTATTTTGTCCCATATGTACTAATTTTATATCATGTCATTGCTCCATGTCTCTTTTATGATTAAGTTTGTACTAAAGGTTATTTTCCCCAATAATCAAAAGATCAAAATAATCATATGTATTGAGGTAATACTAGCTAGGTGCATGAAGGTACGGTCGGTACAAGAAAACGAGTGACAACTTCCCCCGGAATGGAGGGGTGTGATAGAACATTTTGAGGCCGCTTAATTTCAACCACTATCACATGTTGTTTAGAAACACATTGCTACCCACGTGCATCTTCGCCTTGAAGCGGGGCACGTTATCGCCCCCACCTGAGTCAATATTTAACCAAGGATGTTCACCCCCCCCCCTCCTATCGTTCGCCCCATGCGCCGATCAAGCCAGATTGAGTTATGCTTATGGGCAGATAAGGTATTGTTCTCAGGCGCGGCTGGGCATTCCCTCGAAGCCCCCACTCCATTGTCCCCTACGTCAAGGGGATGGCTCGACTATTTATATGGAAACTTTACCAATAAGAGGAGATTCAGATCCAGATTATCCTCGCGAGACATCCCGCCGATCCGGTCTCACCTTGTGCACCAGGGCCCTCTACCTCGAGATCCACTATTTTGTCCAGAAGAGGACAATATCCCTTGAGTGCCAAGGTTCGAGCCTTCAAGACGCCAAGTCACAAGGCCCCCCTGTTGTTCAGAAAGAGAACAACGTTAGAACAGCCATTGTTCTTTGAGCCCGTTGACAAGAGACGGTTCTCACCCTCCCCCCTGTTGTTCAGAAAGAGAACAACCTTAGAACAGCTATTGTTCTTTGAGCCCGTTGACAAGAAACGGTTCTCACCCTCCCTATCTGTTGTTCAGAAAGAGAACAACGTTAGAACAGCCATTGTTCTTTGAGCCCGTAGACAAGAGACGGTTCTCACCAGCCCTGTTGTTCAGAAGAGAATAACGTAGAACAGCCATTGTTCTTCAAGCCCGTTCGTCAAGAAACGGTTCTCATATCCAAGACGTCCCGTCAGGATCATTTAATCCCCCCCCCTTCTGCTGGAACTCGCGAGCGGACCGAAGATTTCTTCTCGTCGCCTTCCTCTGCACAACAACTTGTAATTACGTAAGCTGAGCATTACCTTTGAGTATTTAACCTTTCGTCAACCCTACCCTGTGCTTCAAATGGTTTAGCGATCCTCCCCATCCCTTTAATTTTTATTTGTTTTACCTTTTTAAATCTCTCCCAAATCTTAATCCTCGGATTAGCCTGATATTTCCCACGACCCTTTCCATTCCCTGTTTATGTAAACATTTTCCGTTTTGTGTGTTGTTGATAGTTTAATTAATAAAACTCTATTTTATTAATGATAGCCATATTATTATCCTTGAGCTCAGTTCCACTTCTTAAGCATATTGAAGATAAATAACATTGGTCAACCAGATAACCACGCACTCTAAATATAATTGAATAGTTCCCCCAACGAATAGTTATATATGGTATATCGTCGAGAGTCCATTCTACGACATGGTTGATCCCCAACCAACATCCAAACAGAGAAGAACTTACAGTTTCGAGCACACTATTTATAGGCGGATGGAATTGGAGGTGAGAAATTATCTCCCACCTTCTGTCTCAATCCATTGCCAACTTTCTAGAATGATGATTTGGTTCAGTCAAATAAAATGCAAAAGAACTGATTCATTAGCATAATCTAGCTTATATTGATTAGGTATCGAGGAACTTTGCTGTTAGCTAATTTCTCAATAAAATAACAGGGATTTACGCAGTGAAATGCTATACTTAATTCTCCAAATATCGAATATGTTGAAACCATTGAAGTTGTAACGAAAGACCACATATTTCAAAGCTATACTAGCTGTAGGACTTGAAGTATTTTGTCTAAAGCCAAACTGGTTGCTATTAATTCTTATGTGATTATTTAATTCCGGTAAAATACAAGATTCAAATAACTTAAGATAGAGAGAGCAATGTGATAGAGATATGATTTGATAGAAATGTAATGTGATAGAGAGAGAGGTGCTGCGATGGGGAGGGGTGATGTGATAGAGAGAGTGCTGCGATGGGGAGAGGCGATGTGATAGAGAGAGGTGTGGTGATAGAGAGAGGTAATGTGATGTGATAGTGATATGATGCGAGTGATGTTAAAATGATAGTCATCGTCATGTGATTGTGATGATGATGTAATGGTAAAAGTGATAATGTTGTGATGAGTTCGAGGTCTCTGCAATTGAGACGTTTTCCCCAACTCTTCTAAAAAATGTATATGGTTTTTATCCTTTTTGCAGCTCTCTGCACCAATTAAGCAAGCAGATTGTAAATACCCTTATTGAAACGCAGTTTACATAGAAGACGCTTAAAATAGTATTTAATATAAAAAGAACACTCAACAACTTGACAATGGCCAGATCTTCCATCGAGATATAATTGTTAAAGTAAACAATTGAATTAACATAGGTGAGTCGAAATCATGCCCTTCGTGGATAAAGCGTAGTAACTTGTTGATATCGCGTTTGACGCGTTATTTTATATGAACACGGGTCAATGAGAAGACAGCTGACTTGTTTTATGTGCAGTAAATGTGGTGTAGCCTATCCATTATGTCTTTTGATCGTGTACTTACGATTTTCTTGTATGTTGCAACAAAGACGGGAAGAAAAGTGGTAAGGACTTAACCATCCGCCTTCATGTGGAATGTGAATGCATCTAAAAAAAAAAACATTTTTACGATTCTAGATATGCTAAGCGTTTTACTGTTGAATTATCTCAAACGAGAGGCAAGCCTTAGTTAGCCCAAGACGTAGAAATGAAAGCAAATGCTCCTTACACTCAGCTTCATTAAGAGGAGAAGAGTACATGTGAGTGGACGGTTGGCGTGGATTAAAAAAATCTATACAATTTTTTTTGTGGCAGTGGATAAACAGACGAGAATGATCTAGTTTCTCAATAAACACATTAAAGTTTGAAGCAGCTCTTTACATCAATTTCACAATGATTTAATCAAAAAATGATTATACTATGTACAAATAATGATAATATTCCTTATTATACCTAAATCTGATGTAGCATGAAAGACATTATTATTATTATTATTATTATTATTATTATTATTATTATTATTATTATTTTTACTTTTATTTTTATTGTTTTTATATATATTTTTATTTTATTGCTTTTATTTTATATATTTGTATTTATTTTGTTTTATATATTTATTTTTATATTTATTTTTATTATTATTATTTTTTAATTAAAATGATTTAGTATTATTATTACGGCTATTCCCTCAACCTTTTTGCCAAGCCGCATTTTGTACCATGAAGAACGTTCTCACTTGGAGAGAGAGAGTTCCGCTAGGCATGGTATGGTGCCTTGGTGAATGCATGCAATCCTAAGATTACCTAGCGCCAGCGTATGATAATAATAGGTGATCACTCACCTTACTCGAGGATGGAGCCGCCTTTCTCTACTCTCTTTTTTAAATACCCATTTACCCGGGTATTTAAAAGGCTTCCCTTTTGCTATCTCTGGAGTTGCCCTCGGGCACCTCAACCTCTGAAAGGGTGCTTTCCTCCCTGTGCTTTCCCAGGGTACCATCCACGCTTCTTCCAGTGGAGAGAGAGTTTCTTCTTCCCCTTTCTTGAAGAGTTTAGGGTTTCCCTCTTGTCACTTTCCCTTTAAAGAAATCATTGTTGCAAAAACGCAACAAGTGACTTCATATAGCACGATTTGTTGCAAAAAATGCAACGTTCAGGAGTTTACAGACATATTTTTTAATAAAAACGTTTGTGAAACCTCTCTATATTTCCATTAAGGGACGCTTATACTAAGCATGTGCACACGATGCTATTGGAAGCGATAGAGCGATTGAGAATTTGTAGGCATTGTAGATACAAAGAGTAATGATTTATAGATATTATGTAGGTCTACTGTATACATTTTTGCGTCTATACTAGGCTACAAATTCTCAATCTTCCAATCGGTTGGTCCAGACTAGCTGGAGTTCTTAATTTTGTTATAAATTTCCTTAGAATTCCGTTCTTTTAGATTCAGTTGTGTTTACTTCAAAACCCTTTGTGTAATCTTATTAAACCATTTATCCATACTCGTAAGATCTATTGGAAGTTTCCACGGGCCAATAGGTTGGAAAATATTTTGTGACGCCTCCCTCAGGGGCATCGGCATAAAATTTGGTCTTTCCAACCTGTTTTGGCCTGCCTCCAACTTTCCGCCACTTTCAAATATATATGTGCTTGAGTATCTGGCCGCCATGGTTTTCCTTATCCTTTATCCTAGGGCTCATAAAAAATTCATATAGCATGGCAGTCCTTTATAATATTAGGCGAGGTAAACTTTTCCAAGAGATCCTACTGTTATTATCTCTACTTCTCTTATTGTACTTTCTTAAACCTTTCACTATTCCTCCATTAATTTTTCATATATTAAAACTACCAAAATTCCTGCTGACTGCGTTTCCCGGACGGTCCTTGGACCGAACCCTATTTAGACCTCTCCCTCTTAAGTCCTTTTATGACGATAAAAGGACCGAGGGAGCGGGAAACCCAATCAGTCTGTTCTTTGGCCGCCAGTGCAGGGGCAAAATTATTTTCGCCATTTTTCCAAAGATATTTCTTCAATAACAGTTAAATTTATATAACTTTTGAAATAAAAATTTTTGTAAAACCTGTTTTATATTTTCAAAATAAAGGAGTACCCCAGTGGGATACTCCCGCCATTGTGACTTAAAAGGACCGAAGGAGCGGGAAACCCTACCTATTAGTCTGTTCTTTGACCGCTTCCTGGATCATCTTGACAGTGTTCCACTCTCATGCTGCTTTCCGTGCAGTGAAAAAATGACAATTCTTCTACGACAGTGTCTTCTCCTTTCGTTAAATCGTTAATTTTGGTAACCCGTGAGGGTAACCCTAGCGCTGTCCAGCTATGCCGAAGAAACAAATACTCACGGAACCCAAGAAACTGGTACAGGAACATCATCTTCCGGAGGATTTCGAACAGGCTATTGAGAGTGGAGAAACACCCATATCAATATTGCTACAACGTCTCACGAGGTCAGTAAAAAGCAGCCAAGACAATACTCCCAAAAAGTCCGCCCGGCCTACGTTGCATCGACCCGTGTCTCATACAGCGGTGGCAGGGGACCCGGTGGGCCCCTCGCAACCTGGGCCTAGTAGGTCGCAGGTCTCATAAACACCCGAGTCACAGAACCAAGAAGAGAACTCCGACCAGGAATCGAATATCCTTCTCAGCAGACCCCCCCTCACCGGCCCAGGCAGATATAGGGAGGTCACCTCTTAACATTTGCCAGCCTAATCAACCTGATTGAGCTACCCACTACGATAAGGTTGTTGCCAAACTGACGGAAAATTTGAGATCCGTCAGGTTCAAACGCGGAGACCGTGAGGACATTGCCACACTCGTCACTCTCTACTGGTGGATGCCAGGGGAAAGGCAAAGCTGGATACTAATCTTACATTAAGCTAAAACGCGCTTAAGGCTAGAACTGGTTTCCCGAATTACCAGTATCGGCAGCGACAATAATCCGCCAGAGTAGTGGCAGAGGCGGAACAGGCCGAGGGGGCGGCCTCCTGTTAGCGGAACGCGTGCTAATGGAGCTCGCTCATAAGCTTCAAATTACAGCGGAGTTAGAAGACCTTAGTGCTTCCCTCGGTAAACTTTAACTTTTCCCTCCAACGAGGGACACTTCCTCGCTCTTCTCTCAGCCTAGACCTATGATCTCTCCCTTAAAACACGACCTTCCATTTCCCCTTCGTGACGACGATACCGCCGCTCGTGAAGACGCGCAGCTTCAAAATTTACAGCGGTTCTTAGATGAAGCGGCCCCGCAAATCGGAGCCTACAACATTTAAAACCTAAACCAACATTGTGTTTCCATGCTTACAAGTTTGGCCCGGAACGGACATGATAGGGCTCATACCCCTCCTTGCTATGTCCGTCCCCATGGTTCTCAATATAGACAATCCTGGAGTCTCGCCGGCCCACGAACTCCCTATGTCAAGTGGTCCTCCGGCTCCTCCAGAACCTGACCACTTCTGGGAGGGCGATATTCCTCAAGACATCCCCATCAACGAAGACCCGTCGGAAGACGTCGCAGAGAAACAACAGCAGCAGGACCAGGACCAACGACAACAGGAGGAACAATGAGATCAACAACAAGACTAGGCCAAGGACGCCAACAAGGATAGGGAAGCTATCCGCATAAAGGATGCGGACTTCTCACCTTGCATCAACCCGTTATAACTCTCAGTGAAACCAGTGTGTAGTAAGCTTACGTTCGGGGATCTTAGTATAGGCACACTCCGTAACGGGCCTCAGGTTTCTAACCTGGTTAAAAGTGCTGCCAACAATGGCATTAAAGTGTTTTTCCCTAAAGGGTATTCTTCCCGACAAAACAAATATTTGTACATATAATTCCTATCGTTCCATAAATGCAACAAGTGTGGTTCCCTATAATGCTGGTCGTTGCTTTAATGCAACATCCATTTTCTTCAAACTTTAACTGTTGTAAAATGAACTTTATATTCGTACATATAATTCCTATCGTTCCATAAATGCAACAAGTGTGGTTCCCTATAGTGCTGGTTGTTGCTTTAATGCAACATCCATTTTCTTCAAACTTTAGCTGTCGTAAAATGAACTTTAATATGGATAGAATTATTAATACAATCATCTACTATTTACCTAAACGATTAAAGATACACACACATAGCCTTCATTTGGGTAGAACACAAGATACTTGGTACATTCCTTTTAAATGATAAAGACATCATATTCAAAGAAAAGCGGCCTTGTCAAAATGGAGCTGAAGCTTTTATTTCAATTGGAGAGAGCTGAAACATAGCACATCCACTTCCCATGACACTATGTTGGTGAGTAATCGCTGTCTTGAGTTTGCCGCATTCGCCCGTTTGCATACATGTACTGAACAGTATGGGCAGGTCTTGTGTTGGAAAAACGCAACGATCGGGGTTATGGGTAAGCTTCTATTGGGCGACTCCTTCTTAGTACCAGTTGCAGTCCCCCGTTTCCTATTCCAGGTGACTGCCTAAAGAGCTTACAGGGTCCACAGAATCGAGCGTTCCGAATGAAAGTGTCTCGAAAGGGCCAACCTCATTAGAGAATCATGGGTTAGCGGGGTCACCTAGCCATGTTCCCTACTGTCCTGTAGATATGTGTTCTTAAGTTGCACGGGTTGCTTCTCTTACCCCCATCTCTTTCCAAATAGAGGTCGTCGACAGGCCAAAACGAATGAATACAGGACTAAAGACTCCTAGATATGGATCCATGATACGTTATGGGTGTATTGCCACATGGAGGCCCTATGGTTTAGACATGGTCCCAGAGATGACCCAGCCACAGATGGCAGGATCTTCTATCATGGAAGACCCGGCCTCAGTGCAAAACACCGAACCTGTTTCCTCTCCATTTGCAAGCTTCTCCTCGGGCGGTTCAGGCTCCGAAGATTTACGATAAGAGGAGAAACCACCCCCCACGACTGGTTTCCCCTTGACAGCTACCACATTTTTTATCTCGTGAAAGTTCTTTCTGAGCACTGGTCGTCTTGCATGGAGCGCCTTTCAATGAACGAGATAAGCTAGTTCACTCTCCACCATTCTCTCCGAAAAAGAGCAAGAAAAAGACAGAATTGGACAAGATGTTCCTCCCCCTATGTTGTGTCTTTCAGGAAAGATGGTTCCGCTGCCGCTTCGGCATTCGACTAGGCGAAAGATCGGCATCTCAGGCGCCGAGGTGCATTCGGGTAGAATTGCCCTCACCAAGACACAGGCCAAAATCCCAATTGCGGTGAGCGGAGCATAGATTACCTAGGAGCTCATCATTCAGAGATTATCTGGTGTTTTCCAGTCCGCTGGTTTCAAAAAACTGTTATATACTTCAGTGATTGCAGCATGTTTGGCAAAGGCAAAATAATTCAGCAGAGGAGATCATTAAAAAGCTTGATTGGTAGATAACCGAAAATGACCCATTTCTCTGGCGGGAGCGTTCTATGCGGTCAAGATTAATGCTCCTCGGAAAATTAATGGCTCGCCAGTGATTGTGACACTGCACTATACTATAGCTTCGTGAAAGAAATGGTCTATGCAAGAGACTTCGTTGACAACTAATTAGAAAACAACACCTTAGAGCTGGCCGACCAGGTGCCGTTCAAGGTCAGACATGTGATAAGTAAACAGAGAGGTATCGGTTGGTATGGCTACGAGTGAAGGCATTCGTGCTAATGCCACTCAATTGCTACTACTACCTCCATTTTAGGAACAAGAATAGTTCCTGGACACGTTAAAATTCTTAATTACACGAAGCTTGTGTAAGGTTCTCCAAGGCCGTACACGATAAGTGCCTAGCATATGTGGCCAGTGTGTCAATTGCGGAGAGCCGCACCTCGGTTCATAAAAAAAACGTGTAGGGCATATCTCCTGGATAAGAATATCTTTGCCGTTTCTCATTTCGCGAGGTTAAACACTCAGTCCTGCCACGCCCTGCGATGCCTGGAATGTCTTATACCTCAATGTTAATAAGGCACCCTTACCTCCTGGCTCCTTTCCACCTCGGAATATGGTCGTTTCTCTGCCCATTCGGAACCCTGATAATAAAAACCAGGACTCCGACCCAAGTCCCACAGCGTGAATTTTTCCTGTAAGGCAAAAAGGCCGCGCCCCTCCACCGAGTCGTTAGACTCACAAGACGGTTGTGAAGCCGTTTTCTGGGGTTCTTTAAAACTCCCCAAGGAAGGAGGAAATCACCAAAGCATCTTCGGCTCCTACGCTTAACCCAAGGCTGTACTGAGTGTCTCAGAGACAGTGGATCCTCCTAAGCAGGGACCTCCAACTCCAAAGACCCCTGCCACCAAAGCTTTCGGGACAGAGGGAGGAATAAACTCGTCTAGCGTGCTCAATCTCCTCATAAAATTCATGGAAGGCGGCAGCGACGTGTGAACTTTGTTCGCCCAACAGTACCCGGAGTTCTTTCTACGGGAAGCGTATGGCCATTTCCGTAGGGGTCTTCTCTTTGAAGAGGTCCCCTGCATCTCCTCAAAGCTAGGCCTGGTGGAAATATTCTTTCATTGGAATTGTTGCCGACTCCAGGTCATCTGGGAGAAGCTGCAAAGGCGCGTCTAATCCCGTCAATAATTAGCTAATTTCTTTTGCTTGAGACCATGTTGGCCGCATGTCTCCTTTCCACCCTCCCAAGGGATAAGGGTATTGCCCCACAAATTGACGCTATTCACTCTTTCTAAAGAAATGAGCAGCTCTATATGCGCGAACCATGTGTTAGGTGATGTCTTGAAATTCAGGCAATGATATCACACAGTATGAGGTTACTGTAACTGGAAAACTGATTTTTTTAAAATATATGTTACTTTAAGGTGTTAGGGGTCACACTGGAGTTCAATTTTATAAAGAGACGAGAGTAATGTTCTTAGACAGCACTACGCTATTATACTGCATGGCGAAACAGTAGTAAGGAGACTCACCACATGATGGAGCCGAGGGCCTTCCTACTAATCTTTTTTCGCAAGATAGTGTATTCTGCGTATAGTTATGGGAGCTCTATCCATCCAAATGGAGCAGGGAAATGGTTTCCCACAGGAAACTGTCCTCAGCGTCACACTTTTTGCCCCGAGCATCAAGAGTATCACCACGCTGCTGCCGCAAGATGTTCTCACTACGTTTTAAGTGGACGATCTTTCGATATCTTTGGTGAAGCTCAAATGCCAAGACTAAGGTGGTACACTTCTGCCTCCATCCCCGTTTCCCCTCGAGCCCAACTTGTTCCTAAACGAGGATCGCCTGGAAAAGGTGGATTCGCACCCTTTCCTTGATCTTATTTTCGACCGACGCCTCACCTGAGAGGCTCATATTCGCAGCCTTAGGGTCTCTTGTACCTGCGCCATGGACGTGCTTCGTTCCGTGACACTCAGCACATAGGGTGCTTATAAGGCTACTACTGCCTTGTTTTTTTATCGTCTCTTGTTCGTAGAATCTTGAGTACGGATGCGAACTTTATCCATCCCCAGCCGAGCGTGCATTGCGGAAGATGGACTTGATATACCAAACCGGTCTCCGCCTGGCAACCAGTGCCTTCCGCAAATCCCCCAACGAGTAGTTACTTGTTGATGCTAAGGAGAGGCCACTCGCTATGCGTCGTGTTAACTAAATTATACGCATGTACCTGGGAGCCTGGCCCCTCACTGGGTTGCCAACAGCTCTCACGACATCCGCAGTGGATTTTACGGTGTCTATGACGCAGAGAGACGCCACTCATACCATAAAGGCAGCACTCCGGGCTGCCTGTCAAAGAAGATGGGAGATGGCAGGGAAGAACTTAAAGTTGCGTTCCATTACTTCAGACACACTGACATTTTGGATGAGATGGTCTCCTCCAATTTATTTGCCTCAAGTTTGCCTTGGTCAGATCTTCCTGCGCTGAAGGGAGGTTGGCCTCCCCCAGAATTTGAAACGTGCTTCCTTGTTGTTTCTTGTTTGTTTTTATTTTGTTCTTGTTTTTTTCTTTTGGAGAATTTGTTGTTTTAATTGTTTTTTATTTTAATGCAGCCTAGCAATATGCTTTAAATTAATTACCTTGACGTATTCCCTTGTAGGTACTCGCCAGATGGTAACATTATTTTTAAATCGACCTCTCTTCAACTTTCTCTCGGTTTTCGCTAAATCTCTCGTTGTCTCGATATTTCTCTTGTTATCTCACTCTCCTTATATCTCTCTCATTATATATGTTTCTCGATATATCTCTTTTTATCTCGTTCTCTAGTTATCACACCTTTGATGAATATGTATATTTATTTATTTGTATATGTGAATTTATTTGTACCTTAGTTTCGAGTTCACTAAGATGTTTTTCACTAGAAAAAGGGCAGGCAACATGGTTTGTGACCCTTCCCCTAAACCCTAGCAATCAGTATAACCTCACCCTCAAAAAACATGATCCTCCCCCTAAAACAACTCTCCAGGCCCCTCCCTAAGAACCAACACCCAAAGCCCATTGCTAAAACTCCAAGCCCTCTATAACCCTCTCTATCCAGACTCGTTCCTCAAAACCCTCTTCCAATATTATCTACGCAAACTCTATCCCTTTATCTCTCCTTTCCCTAGACTCTTTTTTTACGTCCCCTCACCCCCTAATTTCTCTCATCTGACACATTTCACTACTGTCCATACCTCTTCCGCCTGCCCTAACTTTTAAATCCTCTCTCATATTAAAACTCTATCCCGTTTCCATCTCCTCGAGCATCCCCTGACATCGCGCCGAACCCCTGTCTCAATACACAAGCGGACTTCTCTCTCTGTGATCCCAGAATAGCTTGAAACTTAGGATTTTCTCCCGAAAAGCATATTTTTACCTTCCTGTCCAAACGTTAAACCTCATTTTCAATTCTGCTTTTCACTTTACTCCTATCAGATTAATCCAATCGATTTCCCATGTCTGCAGGATAACTGGCAGAACAGTACTTCCATTCTGGCCTTCTATCGACCTAGCTGCCTCTGCTTTCAAGAACTATTACTGTGTATATTCAGTTACATTCTTCTTTTGTTCTCTGGACGTATCTGATTAGGGCGGTGTGGCCATCCTCATGTATTTATGTATGCAATGTCAACCACTTCCACTCTGAACAAGAGGCCTTTGTCTTTCTCATTTCTAAAATACTCAGAACTGCCCATTGCTCTATCCTCAAGTCTTTCAGTACAATCCACCCTAGGAAACTCCTTCGGTGTTCCCTAGCCTTTAATGAAACAGTTCGCACTAACAAGCACCCAACTCACCGATAATACTGCACCTGTCTTTCCCAGCATAAGGTGCAAATGTCTATCTGCGATCTGTGCTCTAACGCTGTCTTAAAGAGGACCGCCTTTCCTCTTTGATAGCCTACATATATATCGAAAATGTCCAACTATTGCTTCCCCAATGTCGTCTGGTGCCGGACTCTTGGTGTTGCTGGTAATACTGTTCCATCGTTCCTACCTATCCTAAGAGATAACGATTCGCTGTTATTCGAATGAGAAGTGGTTGCTGAGAAGCTAGCTCTCTATTTCGTTTAAAGTTCGCAATCCTCATAGAGCTCATTTCTCGTCCACAAGTGACGAAGATTACAATTACCTCTTCTCCATATGATAAATGCAACACGCCTTTTCCCTAAATAGGGCCACTGTCCATGGCCCCAATTTAATCACGTACTGCTTCAACCCACACCTTCCCATATTGGCGCCTCATTCATTTTACATATTTATAAGCGGATCTGTATTGGGGGCAGTTTTCCATCTGCTTGTCGAAAGGTTATCGTAGTGCCTGAGGAAGGAGGGCATTCCCAATGGTTAAATCGTAAGCGTACTCCTCTTCTACGTCGTAATGAATACGATTATCTCTTTCATAAACAGCTGACTATATGTTCACGACCCAGTGATCTTCTACTGCCATAAATCTCCCTCAGTGGTTACCAGGCAAATCCAAGTTGCCATCTTGAAGGGATTTTCTCCCCCTCCCCTCAAATCTTCCTGCTTCCTCTTACCTTGCACTACCAATATGTCGACATCTTAATGTTATTTACTTGCTCTACCAATACTGGAACATAATTCGGTTTAGTATTTGGCCTTGTCTTTGAAGAGAACCTTATTAGAAGCCTCACCTCTCCTAGTTTGTTGAGCCCACACGATCCACTCTCAGACCTCGTGAGTAATCTATCCCAAACTGAGTACATAAGCAGCCGACCGCCGAACTTTACTCCGTATCTACTCTGCGTTGGTCCAGTCCAAAATAGACCTTGGTTGAGCAATGTATGCCTTCTCATCATCATCGTCCCTCCGTCAACTTGAACAAACTTAACAAGACGTCTTGTTCTTTCGTCACGAACCTTCTATGCCTATCCAGTAGCGATTAGGCCTGCATTCCTGACTAGGATGCATTTGCTCCAATTCTTCCTGATGCCCAAGTGCTCTAATGTTCCTCATGGTGTTTTCCATCATACCTCTTGTACTAAGGATCACGGGCACAGTCCAGTGACTGTGGGAATTCTCTTTCCCCTACTCCCGTTAACTCTGATGTCTGTTTGTCAGATCCCCTCTGCGGGTACACCTTCGTGGATGATGCTTCTCGCAAGAGTCTGTGGTAGAATGATTTCTCTCTGGTTTGCGAAAAGCGAGCACAGTAGTCATTTGCCAAGAATCTGAGAGGATACACCCTTACCAGATCCCGTTGAACAAATCTACCAGAAAAGCCATACGTCGCTCACAGCGGTGGCAGTAGTAGCACCTCCCCGACTGTGACACGAATTCCTTCAGGCAGTAGCGATACCAACCAATAAACACCGACTCAGGGAACCTATGACGATCGAACATGTAGACCATCTTAAGAGATGGTCTCTATGTTCCTCCCTGTTTTCTCATCACACGGTCAACCTTGACTATTCCTTGGTTAGACACCTATTCGTTGAGTCTTCTAAGGAATAATCTACGAGTTACATTGCATAAACAACTCCTTTCATGAAACTCATGAAAAATTGCGGCATTACACTCACCGGCGAGCCATCGATTCTTCGAGTGGCTCTATCAATGGCCACTTCGAAAGTTTCCCGCTGCATTTGCCAAGAGGGTCCCGTTCGAGAAACGGGTCACTTTTGGTTCTCGATACAGTCAATCTAGCTAACCCTCTCCGATCATGTAGCCTCTGGTCTTTGGCCGACTAGCAGCCATCAGTTGAGCGAATAACTATAAAAACCGTTCCAGTCAGTGGGCTCAAAAGGCCAGATAATCTCTAAATGACTGGCCAGAAAGTCCTGACTCACTTAGAAAGCGAAAAGAAAGGAACAAAATTCTATGAAGCAACACCAACATTAGGTTAGGTTAACCATACCTATTTGACTACATTAGGTTAGGCTAACCTTACTCATTAGACTAGCAGCCTCCGTACGCTGCTGTTGTTTGTTGCTCCTGCGCAGTTTATTTCTTTTTGTGTAAGCCCCAAATGACAGAAATGAGTTTGAAAGAAAGTAGAATGAGAGTTTTAATTCGTTACTATTACAAGTGAAAACTTTCTACAAGAGTTTCTGTAAAAGAAATTTGCGATACTGAAAGATAAGAGACAGTCAGTCAGGTGAAGGTCTCGACGTGGTGCAGACGTTTTAATTCCGGAGGTCTTACTTTTGACGATCAAGCGCGTCCAGCCAACCATCAACCTTTCACAGTGAGTATTTAGTGGCAACACTGAAAGTTAAACCTTTCGCAAGCAGCCATGATCTTGTGAAAGCTATTAGAGTCTCATCCCATCAGACTGTGCTGAACCGATTGCATCAAATGGATTTTGTTGACAAGAAGCCCCTATTGGAGCCATATGACCTCATCGAAACACAAGCTGTCTGTAGAGTTGAAATTTGTAGCTAACTTCTCAATAACTCGATGTACGATCGATTCTTGAGGCAAATTATCTCATCAGATGAGAAGTGGTTGTACTTGGTTAATCACGATCGGGAGAGGAAATGGGTTCCGCGAGGTGAACAACCGATATCCGCTCCACAACGGAATTAGTTTGATAAGAAAATCAGGATCTCTGTCTGGTGGAATTTCCAAGGTGTACTGCATTTCGATCTTGTTTCACATGGTTGATCTATCAACGATAAAGTGTTTTTTCAGCACCTAAGCACCTAGACCGCGTGTACGACAACCTAAAGAAGAAGTATCCTGCTTTGGTCAATCGGGGTCAGGATTTGTTTCAGCAAAACAATGCAAGGAAGCACACCGCCAGGTTGACTATGGATAAGTTCAGCTCAATAAAACACTTCCACCGCAACCAGCGATTCAACACGATTGATGAAGTGAAGGAAGCTTGTTTACCGTGTTTTTTATTCGAAGCTTTTCGCTGGAAGAAGATCGTAGGGAATGATAGTCTTTATTTTGAAGAATAAATGTTAGTGTTGCTCCATAAAATTTTGTTGTTTAAACTTATTTCTCTCTGTATTAAGAACTGTAAATTCACCTTTGACGGAAATATTACCGTCAAATCTTTGGAATGGCTACGGGCAATTGTTTGTCCCCGGTACTGGCCAATCTATATATGGAGTTTTTTTAATCCAAAATACTTCCCCGGACCAACATAACGCCTATTTTATGGATGCGTTATGTTGATGACATTCTTTGTTTGTAGCCTAATGATCTTAATATCAATACTTTTCTTGAAAAAATCAACACATTAGTCCCCTCAATTAAATTTACTTTAGAAAATGAAAAAGATAACACCATCCCTTCCTTAGATATTTTTATCCACCGAACAGACCAAGATTTCAAATATGAAATTTATAGAAAACCTACAGCCATTGAATCATACATTCATTTCTATTCCGATCACCCTATTAGTATAAAAAAAGTGTTTTCTCTTCCATGTTTCCCTGTGCCCTGGGAATTGTTTTAGCCGAATATTTGGAAAAAGTGGTTGATAGGAAATATAATATAGGTTTAAATTTGTGTTACCCTTTCTACGTACTTAAAAATTTGTTATATTCTGCTAAGCGTTCATTTTATCAACCTTTGGACATAAATGTTATTTTTAAATATGAAAACACTATCCATCGTCTTCTCGTGAAAAATTCAACCCCTAAAACAGGCATTGTATATTCTATTGGTTGCAATAATTGTGAAAAATGCTATTATGGACAGACAGGTAAAGAATTGAATGTTACGAGTTAAACAGCACCAAACTAATGTTCGTAATTTTTGTCAACAATCTGCATTATTTTTACATATATATATATATATATATATATATATATATATATATATATATATATATATATATATATAGTCAGGATCATACTATTTATTGGAATAGTCTAAACCTATTATTAAATGTACAAACTACATTTAAAGAAATATTTTGGAGTGTATCTCTATTAATAATTTCCTAAATTTTAATATTAGCCCTGGATTTTATAGCCTAGATCCTATCATATCTAATTATATTAAATCACAAATTAAAGTGTTTAAAGAATTTGTACCCCCTAATTAGGGTTTTGATGCAGGTAGCCGTTTTAACCCCCCCACTCATTACTATTTAAGACATTGTCTGTCTTGACCTACGTTATTTCATGAAGAGGTCTTTTAGAATAAAGACGAAAGCACTCGGAATCGTTTTTCCATTTTCCTTTTGGGTGTTATTTATATATATATATATATATATATATATATATATATATATATATATATATATATATCGTAGAATTCAGGTAGCCTGAACTTGAACTTTTTGGATTCCCTCCAAAGATACAGGAGTAACAAGGAGTAACAAGGAAAGTAAGTACCCTAGGAGACCTTACGGTCCATTCAAAGAGGGTACCTTTAGGCTAGCAATCGAGCGGGCACATGGCTGCTCAATTGTTTTGCGTCCCTAAACGGCCACTTTTCAAGACTTTGTCTAGTCTTGACTTGAACTGGTCAACAGATTCACTGTTGACAACTTCCACTGGAAGTGCGTTCCACATACCGCAGATACTATAAGTGAAAAAATTTCCACACAGATTGCGGTTGTAACGCTTCAGTTCAAGTTTGAAGCCGTGATTGCGCGTTCTGTTCTCACTCAGTGTGAAAATATCCCGGTAGTCAACATTGTCGAACCCTCGAATTATTTTGAAAACTTCGATGAGCTGACCACGCTGTCTACGGGTTTCCAGCGAGAACAGATCTAATTCCCTTAGTCTATCCTCATAACTTTTATGTCGGATAGAGGGAATCAGCTTGGTTGCCCTGGCTTGTACGCGTTCCAATCTCGCGATGTCCTTTCGCAATGAAGGACTACCGCTCTAAATTACGAAAAAGGATTTCCTCTTCGAGTGGATGGGATTTTAAATGGCAAGAGTGAATTAATCCTTAGCCCGTATTGCTACTACATATTTAATTAGGCTTTGGTGGTTGGAGGATCTAAACAGGAACAAACAAAATAATCTTTTAATCTTATACAAACAACAATATATATTTACAGAATAACATACATGCAATTTAGTTAACAGCGTTTAGTAAATGAATAAAATTGAAATGACAAGTATGAATCGTCTTAGCCGTACTAGGCCCAATGAGTATACTAATTACCCGAGTGGAAGCGGGAGGTGACTGCGGGGTTAGTCTTAGCCATACGGGGCTCAATAATTACCCAAGAGGAACCGAGAGGAGATCACGAGGGGAGTCACTCCGTCTTAAAGCGCCACGCCTCTTCGACGATGAAAGAAAATGTAGATCTTAGGATTTTCTGGAGAGGACCACGAGTATAGGTACTCGTAGGAAGGTATTTCTTCGAGGAAGCGGGGTAAAGCGCGATATTCCAAACGTAGTCCTTGTCGTTCCGAATATGGATTCCTGCTGAAAGACCCAATAGCCCCGGGGGTTGTCTTTTGAGGATTGCGCGCCGTCGATGAATGATTAAAAAGACCTCTTATGATGCCCCGTGAATACCTTCTGTATTGCGTGGGCTTGCTTACTTGGAAACAACGTGGGGACAGCTCGCGACCCAAAAGCTCTAAGAATACTTCGCAGATTATTCTCGGAGTGGAGAATATATATTACTACGCCGGAAGTTCCAATGTTTGCCGACGGAAACGTTATCGGTTCGGTCCCACAGCCTCGATGGCGCGTATCGGCGGTGAGGGTCGTAATACCATAAAAGGACGGGGTTCTGGCGCGTTATCGCTCCGGAAGTTTGCCGATGGTCTGGAAGCAGGGCTCCCCCGCTCGGAATCCCTTTCTCATGAATCGATCACACACGCTCGTTCTTTCTTTCTCTCCCATTGCATTTAATATCCTATTGACTCTAATGTCCCACTTATGCTCATTAATCCTAGTCTTAATATCTCTTCCTGACTCACCATAAAAATCCCTTGCCATTTTTTGCTGTCCAATTCCTATGCTTCACTAACTCCCCAACTTTGGTTCCCGCAGAGTTAGCTATCAAAATACTTGCCTTCCTAACACACTTATTTAATCTCTGTGCCGCCATAGAGTACGGGGCAGACAAGTACCTGACCCCTTTTAATCTCTTTCCGGCGGCCTCATTAACTTCCTCCGACTCAGTGAGCTTCCCCTTTCTAATTCTCTCCACTATTTTGAATCCTTTTTGACGTAATTTTATTAGAAGACCCTCTGGATATTTTAGTTTCATGTAGGCTTTCTTAATATACTCAAATTCATCATTCAAAAGGCTTTCGTTACAAATGCGAATAGCCCGTAAATAAAACCCAATGACTACCCTCGTCTTTGTTTTCTTACTATGTCCAGAGAGAAAATGAATAAAATCGTCCTTATTCGTGGGTTTCCTGTACACGGAGAATTTAGCCCTATCGTCATCTCTATATACCAACGTGTCCAGGAAAAGAATTTTATTGATAAACATAAAAGAATGGGGAATTACAATAGTTCTATTAGGTTTGGATAATGCATTGTTACATTTTGGGTTATAAAAATGAAACGTAGAATTACGGAACTTCTATTAAGTTGAGATAATCCCTTATTATATTTTTTATTACAAATAGGAAAATATAGAACTAAGGTGACTATATGATGATGCGTTTTTATATTTCTTTTCTGAAATAGGAAAACATATATTTAAGGTAACTCTATTACGTACATTGCGATATTATATTTTCGTTTACAAATCATAAAAAGTAGAATTATGCTCATTATATTAAATTCGGATAATACTTTATTGTATATTTGGTTACAAATAGGAGAGAGTAGATTTACGAAGACTCTATTACGTTTGGATAATGCTTTATTATATTTTTATTTACAAATAAGAGAACGTAGAATTACGTTGAATATATTACGTTTGGGTACTACGTTATTTTTTTTAAGTTATATATTAGAACGTAGAATTACGGTGTCTATTACGCTCGGGTAATGCATTATTATATATTTTTTTTAAATATAAGAAAGTAGAATTACCGTGATTCTCTTAAGTTCAGATAATGCATTTTTATATTTTTGTTACAAATAGGAAAACGTAGAATTACGATTACGCTATTACGTTTGGATAATACGTTATTACGTTTATGGATAAAGTGGAAACTAAAATTACGGCAACTCTCTTACCTTCGGAAAATGCGTAATAATATTTTGGGTTGCAAATAATAGAAAGTAGAATTATCGTGACTATTACGTTTATATAATGCGTATTAATAATTTGGTATAAAATAGAACTGAGATTTACGGTGACACTATTATGCTCGAAATTTATGTTATTATATTTTGGGTTACAAATACGAGAACGTAGAATTACGTTTGCCTACTCCAATATTCTTTTTTACGTTACATATAGGAAAACGTAGAATTTGAGTGACTCTGTTTTGTTTTGATACTCCCATATTTTTTTTTAGCTTATAGGAAAATGTAGAAATAAGGAGACTCTATTACGTTTGCATAATGCGTATATTGTATCTTTTGTTACAAAGAGGAGAACGTAGAATTACGGTTATTCATTATACTATATTTCGAGGAGGTTCTTCCTGTGTGAACCCAGCACTAATGTTTTTGTAATGAATGATTAGATAATTTTGGTAAACATGGCGTAATTTTCCGTAATAAGGATCATACTCATTTCTAAAGGGGGAAATATTCCAACTTTGGCCAAGCTTTATTTATTTAGTTTTAGCCTACTATGTATTAATTTATGGTTTTATTAATTAGCATGATAAGTAGTCAAAATTCTCAGAAAGACTACTTTTTAGAAGTCGCTTCTGATGGTAATTAGCATATTGAATTTCAATTTTCTCGATTCTCAATATTTTGATTATATTTTCATAGTAACCCCTATTAAGTAGCCTTCCGTTTGTATAGTTCCTAATCGTGTCCTTAGCTGTTACTTTCGTATGATTTCTACCTATGAGAAGACCCGTATCCCCGTATGGTACCATACGTGTTAAGTAAGACATGGTATCTGCTTAACCAGGCTAAAAGTGCACAAATAAAGCCTTCCGCCTTTTAGCATGATTATTATTACAAATTGCTTGTGCTGAACATGCAAAGTACTAATTAAAGTGATCCAAAACATGGTTCCAAGAACTTTCTCTTTATTTAAAAAAAAACCCATCCTGAATCCTTGATAAATATATGAAAGTGCTTGGAATAGTATGCCTCTTTTTCATGTTATCTTTAATAACCAATGTGGGTATTTAGTCACTGATGAATTTCTTAGTTATTTTGAATAAATACGTAGTAAGGTTAACAAAATATATGTACATAAAATATTCGATTTGTTTCTGATCAAAATGAAGAATATATGTATGTAGTTGTCAGCGACTAATAATATGTCTAAAATAGTGGACAAAACCAACCAAAGTTTTTCAGTTTCCTTTTTCTGACGACCCAACTCTTCTTCACTGTTGAGACAAGGCAAATGTATCTGTATTTCCATTGTCCAGATAAACCATCACCGCCAAACACGCTAGTGTATCTCTTATGGTTGGAGAAGTGTTTGCAACAGTCTCTAAAAGGCAAAAATTGTCTTCCTTTTGCACTTTATCTCGACTAGATTTCACTCCCACTTTCTTTCCCATAAAAGGCTAAGAATCTATTTTATACAATGTGTAACCAAACCTTTTCCCACGTTTATAAAAAAATCTCTTACAACGTTTTATCATCCCTCTTAGCTGTACGTCAGTCCTTACATACATGCGAGTCACCGTTTCTACTTATCTACTTTCCTAACTGAGTCCTGAAGTTTGAGTTACTAGATGCCGATTATTGGGATAGCGCGTAACAAAAGTTAACAATGGTGAGGAAACGAGAAATTTACATGTGTATCAATTATACTTGCAGCTACAATTCGTTGATATGTATTATAAAACTAAATTTAAAGACCTAATCAAAAACGCCTAAAATAATTTAGAAATAAAAAAACTTTATATTTTCGTTAGGAGATAAATAAAAATCTCTTCAATATTTATAGGTCCCTATTTTGTAATGTGACTTTGCCTTCATTTGGATTATTAGAAGCATGACCATGCTGAAATGGGCAAGTTTTGTCCAGTTGGTCTATTATATTTCTACATCCTTCTAGATTTGCTTAGAGGTATACTTTCGTCCCTGTGAATACTAAAATATTCTACTGAACAAAGGAGCAATGTTGACCAGAGCATAGAGAAACTTAGAGCACAATTTTGCTGAAAAATCTCCTTTACTCTATATATTATTTTCTTGAATAATGTTGGAGACTTTTATTTTTGGATTAGTTTTTTTAACAAAGAACAAGGGGACTAAGATTGCAAACACGAGCCTTTTACCTACTAGATGAAGGACGAAGGGAGAGATAGTGAGATAAATGAACATAAATTTCAAGATAAAAAGCACAAAATGAAAGAAATAGGAAGAGCAAAGTAATATGAAAGTTTGTTTATCATAAAGGCCTCTTACCCGAGGCTGAATTAGCAACCTGTAGAGACATTTGGAGGGGAGAAGAGCATGAAAAATTGGATGGTCCTCATTTTAAGAGAAAATACCAAAATTTAAAAACCTTAGAAAAATAAAAAAATGATGGATCTGACTTTTCAATGTATTTTGATGAATAAAGTTTTTATAGAAGGGAATGTAGACGATTTGAGTTAAAATTAAGAAGACTTTAGAGAGTTAAATCTTTATCCAAGTTCCTTATCACCACACCTCCTGTCAAATCCATGCCATTAGTTACCCATAAAACTTCAAACCTGATTTCGAAGGAATAGGTCATCAAAATTGAGACGATAAGCCCCCACTTAAAGTTTTACGAGGGGCAAGTTTTAGGAAGCCAATTTTACAGGGAATTATTAGTTTTGGTTACCTCCTGTAGAATCCATTGATTTACGGAAGCTATGGACAGAAAGGTGTTTGGTCTGGAGATATTTAGGTAGTACAAACACGTTTAGATTGGAACATTTGATCTATAGCCATGAAAACAAAACACGGAAGAAACGAAATTTTATGATCCTAGTTTTTATTCTTCAAGAATATTTAAGTTACTAGTGACTGAAATTTTTAAATAATATAAAAGATTCTCCGTGTTGGTAGGGATGGCAATCAGATTAGTTTTAAATTGATGTGAGGAAATCTGCTCATTTGTGGACTTTTCTGGCAGAAAAGTACTCGAGCATATTTAGACTTGTGTCGAAATCACTAGCAAATGAAGCTCCCCCAGTCTTGGTACTTTTAGATTACTGTCAGAATGAGTGGTATTTAATGTTTTGTATTGTTGAACTATAGCCCCCCGTAAGGGGTCATGGGCAATGTGTTTTCTTGTTGTATGTTGTGCTGACGGGACTCAGCGCCCGGTCCCTCTTCAGCTTAGCCTCTCTTTTAGGGCAGTTGCGAGTAGTGGTACTAAATTTCAAACACGGGCCTCGTGCCATTATTCCCCCTTAATTACCCCCTCAATCTTGATGGAGGATCTTTCCTCTCACAACTCTCAAGAAAGAAGTTTCCCAATTACCCCACGATATTTTTCGATCTGGAGAAAGCCTATGTATGATACGCATGGCGATACAGCCTAACAGGATCGGGGCAAGGGAAAGCGTCCAAATATTTTTGATGATTTTCTGCGAGATCGTCGATTGCGCGCGATACAGGAAAGATGGCCTCTCCGGCCTAATAGAAAAAGAAAAGGGTGTTTATCAGGGAAGTGTCCTCAGTAGCACACTCTTTGCCCTGAGCATCAATGGTTTTACCTCGGTGCTGCCAGAAAATGTTCTCACTACGCTCTACTTAGATGACCTTTGCTGCGACCCAGGCACAAACTCTAGAGTGTCCACTCTGCAGACATTGAACAGCATTTCTTGCTTTGCCGAAGAGCACAGATTTGTTTTTATTGGCCAAAGACTATTTCTTGAATAAAGTCACACAAAAGTGATCTTGTTTAGAAAAAGGACTCACCATGAAGGTCTATATTTGCAACATTAGTGTCTCTTGTGCTTACGCCATGGAAATTGTCCATTTCGTAACGTTCAACACTTGTTGTCATTAATGGGCTACTGCTTTATTTTTCTTCTGATCCTTTGTTCGTTTGAAGCTAAACTAGGCATGCAAATCTTACGCATCCGCAGCGGAGCGTGTATTGCGGAAGTTGGACTCGGACTACCGCACCGTTGTCCGTATGGCGACTGGTGCATTATGCACGTCCCCCATTTAGAGCCTTCTTGTCGATGCTGTGCGTCCGACGTCGCCCTTAATCGCTAACGACTCTCACTCTATCCGTGGCAGATTTCGACAGTGCATCTTCCGCCGAGAGACAACAGTCTTACCCTTACCCTAAGCATTTACTTTTGACAGCTCTTTATCAGGTGGGCCTTTGGTTCTATTCTGGACCGCACCCTAGAGTATTTCTCGCCTTGCCTCTGCTCCTAAACTTCCAGAGCACAGAGAGTAATGCATTTGACCTTTTTGAAGCACACTTCGTGTCACACTGGATCAGTACCAGCGTACACGGATAGTTTTAGGTCTCAGGAAGGGTCCGGCTTTCACGGCTTTTTCCCTCTGTTTGAAGTCAACGTGACTCTACCAAATGCTGCTTCAATCTTCACAGACCGCCTGGTTGTAATATACCGCTCATTACGTGAGGTAACGAGTCCTGTCAGATTCGTCGACCTGATTGTGTTCTTTAGCGACTCAGAAGCCGCTCTAAGTGCAATCAAGGCATTAAAATCTCCGCAACCCCTGGTTCGTGGATTGTGTGACGCCAAGGTTGCCGTGATCTGGGAATATCTGTAAATTATCTTCTGCTGGGTTTTTAGAAATGTGGAGATTGCGGAGATTTAGCGGGCAGATTAGAGTGTCTAAGAGTTTGCGATTACTGTTCGACCAGACCGGCGTTTTGCTCTTCCGCACATTAATTACATGGCAAGAATCAGGTCAACTCTCTCGGCTGGATTGCAAAGATGATGGGAGACGGCCAAGGCGAACTTAGAGTTGCGTTCCATCGCACAATGACTGTTTCCGTGTACCAAGCCCCCAATCTCGAGGCGGTTTCAGGTCTCTTTCTGTCCTATTCGCATTGGACAAACTCACGGGAGGCAGGCCGATTGGTGGAGTTCTCCACTGCAACTAATCCCACGACTGGGTTGTCTCACAGACTGTTCGGCATATTCTTGTGAAATTTCCTAGACTCGGGATCATCGCATACGTTACCTGACCCGGTATATTGACGAGTGGGGTAGCTACTGCTTTTTCTTGTACTCAGGACGTGTTCGTGTGCATAGACTTGTTGACTATTTAACTATTTGGATTAGGACAGCCTCCTCCATTTTATTCGACTCTCTTTGGTGTTTGTCACATGCTCTTGTATCTGGCTGAGGCGTACTTCTACCCCATGCCATAGCGTGCTTCCTTCCATTTGCTTTTGTTTTGTTTGTTTTTGTTAGTTTCTGTTGTGGTTTTGTTGGTTTGTGTTTGGTGTTTTTTCATTGATATGGTGTGTATTTTAAAATAGCCTAGTATTAGACTGGAAATTAAATTAGGGCAGCATTTGCCCTTGGTAGCCTTACCCAGATCGGTGCTATAAGGATAAAAATCAAGTATTGCATTCTGTCGGTAAGAGAACTAGAACTAAGCCATATAGAGTATATGATAAAGAACGTAACTATTCGTTCGAAAGAATTTATATACCCGCCTCTCGTCTCCCAGAATATGAGTATCGAAGGCTGGATTGGCTGGAAAGTAGATTTTTCCTTATCCAGCTCCATTCTTTTATATAGGCATGGTTTATTATAATTTAATGAGATGTGATGAATTAATTCTATTCACTATGGATCTGACAAAACATAAAGATTTCCATCCTCGATGGATCACCCAAAAAAATGATGAATTTTTTGCACGTAAAATTCCAGGCAGTCATTACTTACCAAAGAGGATTATTATGTCATATTACAGGAGTACTTCCACATATATTTTGCAGATATTCTGAGAGAAAATATTAGTGTGTATGTATTTTCGCTTTTCACTGTTCTATAATTGGAATGCAAATCATGGATTTGGGGCTGAGAAATTTTGGTCTAAAGGCAAGATAGTTGGAAGTAGAATTTTTGAAATAAAAATTAAATTTGTGTAAAGAAAGACTTCTAAATATCATATTCATTCAATTTCATTACTTAGAGAAATAAGACTAAGACTAAATTAAGTTAGGCAAAATACACAATGGTCTTCAACAAAATTTGCATTCAAGAAAGACTGCTACCCAACTACACTAATTTATATTGCATTAATTTTCATCATATATATATATATATATATATATATATATATATATATATATATATATATATATATATATATATATATATATATATATATATATATAAGCCATGGCTTCGCTACTCCCCGCTTTTTGTGCTCTATGACTTAATCGATTGTGAAAGCATGTGATTGGTGAAAACAACTTAGTCTGAAATTTGAAAAAGAAGTGCTGCATTTTTCTGAGCGTCTCTTCGTACTTACAATCATTTCATGTTCTCATTCTCTCTCTATCTTGAGCGAGCTTTGTTTCTTTTACAAAGACAGTACATCACGCATTTTTTCTTCTTGTCTTCATTATTATACTGTTCCATTGTTCTACCAATCTTTTCATCTATTAGCTTGCCTTGTCCTCTTGAAAGTTTCTTTGTGTTTGTTTTATTCTCTTTCAGTTCTTAATTGATTCTCTATCATATTTTTGTCTTCCAATTTATTTCAAGCTTTATTAAAAAGTTAAATCTCCGGTATATTCACTTTATATATTTACTTCATTTACAGATATGTTCTATCTTCAGAAACAAATAAATTATAATATGACAACACCATTCAACTTGCTGATTTCAAAGATTCATGCACGGTAGACTGCAGACGGATATTGACTTGTTTTCGACATAAGGTTTTAATAACGCCGTGAAAAAGCTCGTAACACTCCTCAGGCCCCACCTAACCATGGTATTATTCCCAGTCGCTACTCTACAAAATTCCGCTCTATACCGATTTCTAACTCTAAATTATTTACATTAGTAAATAATAAAAAGTTTTCGGTCTTACATATCAAATGACCCTTGCGGATTCCAAGAAGCTTCTCATTACGTTGTATTTCGCTTGGAATTTAAAAAGCGTTGAGTTAAAGCGTGGAAACCGTTTTATTTTTACTTCTAATAAAAGAATTTTTGAAAAAATCATTTAAACGATTATTAATAGGCCTTTAACAATTGATCATTCTCAACGACACTCAGATCGCACCATGTAACATGTTCCATGACTAATTCATTAATAGCGGAACTTACGCCTTCAATTTTTTTTAAAAATCGCATCTAATCTTTTAACTTGAAATATTTCAAATCTTTTTTAATCTTAATCCACAAAGATGAGAAGTGGGAATACGAGTATATTATAGGAGTTTATGGAATGTGAAGAGGATTTATTATATACTAAAAATTAAATTGTATCAAATCATATGGTAGAATATAATTTTCAGTATGTTAAAATGTTCATTTAAATTTGCTGAAGTTCTTGTTTTCTTATGTTTAAATGTACTTTTATACATGATATAATGTTCTTTTATATATGCTAAAGTGACATAAACATATACAGAAAAGAATACATTTTAAAATAAAACCCAAACCAAACCATCATGCCTCAAATAAAATTGCCTAACATAAATAACCTAAAGATCCACTATAAATTCAGCCCCTTCCTAAATCACAAATTATGAAGTTAAAAAAAATAATCTGTCTCATGTTTGGCGAGTGTTAACTAATTTGCCATGTCTATATTTTGCATGTACATACCTAAAATTAAATATGAACTTACTCAAAGTTCTTGGGTCGATTTAGTCATTAATTATTTACTCTGTCGTAGAATAGGGTCAAGATAACCCTTTCTACGTTTCTCAACCGAGGTCGAACGGCTATGTGCGTTGGGGATTTATTATATAAGCAGAGTGTGAATTAACTAAATGTAGGTTGGCCAAATAGTTGACTATCTTGTAGGTTCCAGGACAATAGAAAAACTGGTACAAAAAAAACTTTACTAAGATGTAAATTAATATTCTTTAACAAGGGTTAAAAGGGGTTTTAAAACAAGTTATATACACATTAGACGTACACGAGCCTCAGCGGCTAAAAGGCGGGGAGGGAGGTTTGGCGGTGACGATCCCCGTACAAACAAATGAACAAAATTAAACGAGGGTCGCTCGAGTGAACTTGAGCGTATACGAAGCCGACGATGGAGGCTTACACTGGGGGATGGGGTAGAGAGAGCACTTACACAGGAGAGTTGCGCGTTGCTGTTACCTCGGAGATTTGGTCCGAGGAAGTAATCCTTGCCTTTGCCTAAAGTTCAAATAATAGTCTCTTGACAATGACTATTACGTGATGAACTTAGATCCTGCTTCCAAGTAGAACAGGAATCGAGACTGGGCGCATTGCATGCGAGAAGCGGGTGGAAACGAGTACGAGGTAGACTCACGTGAGTTAAACGAGAATACCGGGAGCTTAAGGGATTCTGCGAGAATTATGCAGAGTCCACGGGAGGCGAATAACGAGTACTGACGGGTGGCAGGCAGAGGATACTGACGGCGGATACTGACAGAGAAGGGCTAGCGGCGGATACTACCTTCCAACTCTTGCGCTGGAGAATTTATAGTGGGGTTGAAGGGGGTTCCCCCCTCCTCCACTTGAAGTCGAGGGTTCATGGGTCCGACGCATGGGAAGGCAAGGGTAGTCTCGCCCAATTAGCACGATCGCAAGAAGGTCCTATGCCGGCGAGGCGAAACTTTGTCCAACTTCCGATGTGACCTTTTTGGCTTACAAACTTGTCGCGGCTTTCTGCGCTGGCGGGCTTTCGGCCACCAAAAGAGTCGCTCAAGTGGCTGTTGTCTCTCTCTCCATTGAAGGGTATCTTTCTCTCTCTGATCTCTGATATACTGTATAAGGACAAAAATTTCTTCAAGGCGAGGAATTATGTTAATGCTCAGAGCAAGCAATAAAATAATAAATATGTAAAGTATTAAACGGAATTTGAGACGTGTTCTTAAAAAATCAACAACTACAAACAGGGAGTTGATTTTGCGTTTAAAGTATTTCTATTCATGTATATAACATAGAGTCGATTCTATGTAAAAAAGTAAAAATCAGCATTCTCTTTGGGCGAAGGGGCGAGGGAATATTTAAATGGCAAATTACCAATGAAATGAATACAGAAAAAAGAATAAAAATGAATAATAATGTTACTCCACTTAAGGTCCGAAAGGTCCTTCTATAAAAAAGCCCTCACGTAAATAAAAAAATAGGAGAATAGGAATAGGAATAAAGTTTGAATACAATTATTTTTATTATTCTAGCTTAGCAGATGGATCCAGAGCACCAAACGTTAGCCAATATACATATGTTATATTGATTGCTTTCTATCTCCTTTTCCTGTTGAAGATCCGGCTTTGTTAGGAGCAGGAAAATTTTCGCGAATATATATATATATATATATATATATATATATATATATATATATATATATATATATATATATATATATATATATATATATATATATAACTCAGAAACTGGTGAATTAGTTTGGAGCAACTTTTTCGAAGGAAAGCTATTGTCTCCCAGAATGAAAAGATCCGAGAGGCGGACCGTTTCTTCCATTCATCGGAGTAAAATGCACATTGGACTAATACAAACCATGTTTTATTGTCTGCTACCACTTGGCAGATATATATATATATATATATATATATATATATATATATATATATATATATATATATATATATATATATAATATATATATATATATATATAATTAAATTATGCGGTTCAAAGGACAATTTCACAGCTAATTAGTCTCTTCATCAAGCTCTCAGAAGAAGCTCCTATGAAAACAGTAGAGCATAGCATACGAGTAACATAGGCCAGCGTTTCTGGCTGACCGTTGAGTTATCCTCCCGTTGTTGTAAGAGGAGCCTTTTACGATGGCTTAATGAAGAGCTCAGTTTGCTCCAAAATTGTCCTTTTAACCCCATTATTATTATTGCGACACTGCAGAAAATTACCAATATATATATATGCAAATGTATTCCATTTAGAGAAGAAGACTTATTATTTAAACACTATTGATGGAATAAATTGTGTTTAATTAAAGTGATAATTATAATTAATAAAATAGCAGTGATAAATTTAAATGTATAATTTAAAGCAAAAAATGGAGAAAACAATAGAACTAATGACATGAACTCACTTTGGGCATTGTAATACGCATGCGCATGTGTGCGTCGGGGTAAATATACATATATATATATATATATATATATATATATATATATATATATATATATATATATATATATATATATATATATATATATTTATTAGGTTAAATGGGTAGCGGACCTTCTTGTATGCAGATTTTGTTAAAGACCATAGGATATTTCGCCTTTATTAATTTTCTTTGGAAACTTTCCATTTTTCTTATTATCTTTTTTAGTTGATCTTGTAGTTGGTAAACAACTTCTACGTTTATCTCTTTTTTAATTGAAATGTGTTTGGTAAAATCAAACTTGACTTTAATTACTGAGCTTTCGATCTAGGCCAGGGGTTCTTAAACGGAGGGGGGGAGGGGCGTGAAGGGTTCTCAGGGGAGGCGTGGCGCGATCCACTGTGACGTCTTTTTTGCTGGTAAATCTTGAGAAGTGACTGAAAGTCAGGTAACATTTCAAAGGCCAGTTTGTCAATTCATTTTTTCAATTTTCCAGGTGGTTCACCAATACATAGAGAATAATAAACTCTGTAATAATTTGGTTCCCAGTGTTTTATCACGTGACGCTGTGTATAAAAATGATTTTGTAGAAGTTTCTATGGAAAATATATGTAATTACCATAAAATCAACGACATTTAATAGGCTAGATTTTAACTTCGATTGCTGAATATATAATTTGCATAAAAAATACCCGACGACGTTCCGGAAGTATGTGAGATGTAATATTCAGGCGAAGTGTTAATGGTAGCGCGCATCAACTGTGTCACCTTGAAGTACAAGGTGCAGTAAAGTGATGCTATTTAAGTGTATCATTTTGTGTGCCTCATTCATCTATGCCATTTAGAAGTGCATGGTGCAGTAAGGTTATGTTGTATAATGTGTATTGCTTCTCAATCCAATCCAAGAACCATATGATTAGGTAATATGTTGAATGCTCTTTGCTCTTGACAGTTTAGAAGACAGAATACTTAGTATACAGAAAAATGAAAACAATTAAGATAGCTAGATTAAGTGAAGATGAAGAAAATATAATTATGATGTGTGAGCTAGGTATGCTGAGTAGATCATTACAAAAAATCAAATAGTGTAGGTACCTAGTAATAAGTGTATCTTTTTGGAGAACTTTAAATTCACATGCTATTTGTGATTCAACGACAAATGAGAGAAGAGGTTTCATAGTGTTTGTGCGCTGATAGCTAAAGAAGTTTTATTGTGCACCATTCCCAACAGCTAAGTAATATTACTTTTTATATTATGCATGTATGATCTCTCGTTCTGGTTGTGGTTTTGATGTGCAATATACGATCTGATTTATTTGCTGTTTTACTATACAATAATTTGTAGTGTTTTATCAGATATATTATAGTCAGATGCTCTATAGCTGAAAACAAGTTTACCTAGTTGGCACACTGAGTCAGTGAGTGCAGGTAGTCCAGTAAAAATTAGTTCAAATATGATCAAAGTTCTCTGTGAATAGTGTAATTACATGTAAGGGTAAACTGAAAAGATTATATATCAATAATAATAAGTAATACATTAATATAAATATTATTTAAGAAGAATATGGCTACATAAAATTCATACAAACAATAAGTGTCATATTTAGGTTACATTGAGTTCATGGCTGTATTTAGATAGCAGTCTTTGATAGGATGTGCTGAATAACCCTGATAATTTTTTAATAAACATCATTTAATCATATCATGTATTCACCATAAGCAATGGCAACATGAACTGAGGGAAGAAGCAGAATAGCTTACTAATCCCCTATACCTACTGTACTTCTTCACAACTGAATAAATCGAATCGAATGAGTAACTAAAACTGAATAAATAAAGAATCTATATAGCGATTTGTGCTAATTGTTTTCTCTTACTTTCGCAGATATTGATATATGATGAGCTGTAAGAAAAGGCAATACCTCGATGATTATCTTCAGTAAGGGTTCACTTATGCCACGATGAATGGTCAGAGCGTACCAAAATGCGTGCTATGTTTCGAAACTCTGAGCAATGACGCCCTGAGGCCGAGTTGCTTGAAACGTCACCTGAAGACGAAACACCTTGACCTTCAGAACAAGCCGTTGGCGTTCTTTTAAATAAAAAATGAATCTTTTAAGAAAATGAAGATTGTGGGTGGAAAGAACTTTCGTCAATCATCATCTACTCAAGTAGTGGAAGCGTCTTTCGAAATCGCTCATATGATTGCTCGTTTGAAAAAAAACACAACATTGGCGAAACACTGATCAAACCATGCATGCTAAAAGCATGCAGTCTTGTATTGAGAGAGGTCAACACTCAAAAGCTAGAGAAGATTTCCCTTTCTCATTCTACGATGAAAATGCGAATCGATGAACTTGCAAAGGATATTGAATTTCAAGTTCTTGAAAAGATACGTGCATCACCTTTTTTCGCCATTCAGCGTGATGAGACAACTGATGTTGCTCAACCGTCTCAGTTGCTGGTCTACGTTCGTTTTGTGGGGGCTACTTCAATTGAGGAGGAGATGTTCTACCAGTCCCTTGAAACGACTACCAAAGCCGAAGATGTGTTTGAAGCTGTTTCCCCTTACTTCGATGGCAATGGCATGGAGTGGAAGAGACTTGTAGCAGTCTGTACAGATGGTGCTCCTGCAATGATTGGATCCCGGAGTGGATTTATCCCCAGGATGAAGCAGAAGAACCTAAACGCAGTCGGGACTCACTGCGTGATCCACATAGAAGCTCTGGCCTCCAGGACTATCCCTGCTGCAATGAGTGATAAGCTGGTCGTCAATTACGTCAAAGAAGGTGCTGTCAATTCGAGGCTGTTTGTCATGCTGTCTAAGGATATCGGTTCTGATAATGAGACTTTCTTGTTTCACACGGCTATTCGTTGGCTGTCGAAGACGAATATGTTGGCTCGTGTTTACGAGGTGAGAGAAGAAGTAAAGCTCTTTGTTGAAGCTCATGGGAAACAGGATCTCTTGTTGTCATTCACGCCAGACGGTTTTCAACTGACATTGGCATACCTTGTCAATATTTTCGAAACGTTGAATGTTCTGAACCTTCTATTGCAAGTAAGGAATACGACTCGCATGGATCATTAAGATGCAATACGTTCTACTTAGAGAAGCTGTGGTTGTGGCTTCGGAGAATTCAGAGCGAAAACGCGGCTTCTTTTCCCAACTTCGATGCAGCCCTTGAGGAAAAGCAGCTTCTTCTGGAAGGCGAGTTGAAGTTGCAAGTGGAGAAACACCTCGATCTCTTGAAACGAGAGTTAGAGCGCTACTTCCCAGACCTGTAAAACTCGGAACTCCCAGAGTGGAAGTTGACGAGAAACCTTTTTGGAGGAGGAATTTTTGGAATTTAAATTTAACTTTAGCGCAAAATACGATTTCCAATCGATGCCTCTGAGCGATTTCTGGACGAAATGCGTTTGCGTATACCCAAAAGTTAGAAATGTAGCACTGCGCACCTTGCTACCGTTCTCTGTCACTTACCTTCGTGAAACTGGGTTTTCTACACTCGTGAATGTGAAGACGAAATCAAGGTATAGGCTCGCCTGTGAGGCAGATTTGTGATGCGCATTGTCGTCAACCAAACCTCGCATTCAATTATTGGTTTCAAAAAAATACCTTCATCCTTCCCATTGATTTTACTGATTGTGATTGTTCACATAAATAAATATTCAGCCTAATATGGTTGTGATTTGATGATGAGACATTGTAATAAAAATATAACCTGCCCTTTTTACACACTCAAAAAAACGAACTTGATTTTTATGGATATGGAAATGGATGGGGAGGGGGCGCGTGATCCGATGAATGATGCTAAAGGAGGCGCGGCCGGAAAAGTTTAAGAACCCCTGATCTAGGCGATCATCTTCAGAGTGTCTTTCATCCTTTATCGGTAAAGAATGGCTGAGTCAGAATGAAAATGGGAATGAAAATAAAACTGATATCAGGGGATATTTTTTCCTCCTCGCATAAACGGCTCAACTTGAAGAGAGCTTATTAGACAACATCGAAAATAAGCCACACACATACTGCCGATACGTAGACGACATCTGCATCAATGTCCAAAATTAAGAACATCTTAAGAACATCAAAGAGCAATTTGAGGAGAACTCCGTGTGAAAATTCACTTATGAATTGAACATGGACAATAAATTACCTTTTCTGGACGTAGAGGTACAAAACATCATCGATAATTACGTCACAAAAAGTGTACAGAAAAGCTTAGACATGGGAAAATGCATCAACGCGGATAGTGAATATCCTGAAAGGTACAAATAATTGTAATCGGCTCATACATCCGCCGAACATACAAATGCTGCTCCATGTGGGAACTATTCCATCAAGAGATCTCCCGCAAAAAACAAACCCTCGTGAACAACGAACGGTTTCCCGAACATCAGGATTGGAAAACAACTTCAATCATTTTTAAGAAGGCAATTCAGAGACACGGAAGAAACGGGAAGTAACCAGGAAGCAGTAAATAACATCAAACTGTAATATAGAAATCAGATGTCATCGGCCTACAAAATAGACGAAAAAAATCAAGGACTTTGTTAACCGTAACATCAAAGTTAAGAAGCATACGGACAAGATCTGCCAAAACTCCTCGAGTTTACCTGCCCGAACGAAGATTGTAAGCTTCAAACAACTCAAAATATGTTGGTATGACTACCACCATACTTTCGAGGCATTAGACAATGCACCTGCAACATGGAGCCCCCCAAATCATATGCAGACTGTGCATAACATCAGCTTAACCAGGAACATATTGGTTAATAACACAACGATAAAAAAGAGAGAAATTAAGCTAGACTGAACACCTTAGTAGCCATCTTAATTAACGAATAAAGGCCAAATATCAAAGGATGCAGGGAACAACATTTTAGAAGGTGAGGAAGAAATAGAAGCATTATTTAGAGAGCACTGGAGAAATGTATTCAAAATTAGCGAAGAAGAAAATGAGGAAAATGACACTGATTTCGAACGTCAGATCGTGAACGAACTCAATGGAGAGATCGAAAGGACATACCCCTTCCACTTTGTCGAGGAAAGGAGTAACAACACCGACGGAATAGACGCAATCATTACATCTGAGGAATTAAAAGAAACCATAAAGAACTTCCGACAGAGAGACCCAGGCAGATCAGGACTCACCAAATTAAATAACATCGAAGCAGCCTCGAACATACTGGAGGGATTGAGAAACATCTTCAATGCGTTCTTGAACACGGGATACTTTCCTGATGAACTGAAAGTGGCGAAGATGATATTTATACCCAAGGCGAGAAAACTCCCAGATCAAGTGGGTAACTACCGCCCCGTCTCGCTGCTAGATTTCATCGGTAAGTTATTGGAAAAAATAATAACAGACTGTCTAAATTCCTCGATGATAATGACCGAAGAAACGGCTGCCAATTTGGCTTTAGGAAAAACAGAAGCACGGAGATGGCCCTTGAAGTCATCCTTGAAAAGATAGCGAAATCAAAGAGAGAAAAAATGAGCGTAGACATCGCATGCCGGGACGTGTCCAAAACATTCGACAAAGTATGGCAGAGGGGTATACAACTCAGGATACTCAGATTAGGAATGAACAACAAGATTCAAAGGATTTTATGTGATTATGTGATGGAGAGTCGTGCTTATGTAGAAATAGGACGATATCAGGGTAAAATATTCGAGCTCGTTGCTGGTTTGCCCCGTCTCTCTATTCAATCTACACAGCAGATATACCACCACCAAGAAATGAAGGCTGCTTGAACATCCAATTTGCAGACGACGTCACTCAAATCATAGTTTGCCCCTACAGGAACGGCCCAATGCAAGCTGAGGTTACCTTAGAAGAGATAAGAAGCATTAATAGATACGAAGAAAAATGAAAAATTAAAACCAACAGGGATAAATTTAAAATGGTACCCATGTACAGGAAGAGCATCTTAGATGTATATATAGAAGGACAGCGTTACAGATACAACAAAGAATATAAGGTTCTTGCACTAACCATTTCGAAATCAGGTTATAAATAGCACGTAACTGAAAGGGTTAAATCGAGGGAAGAGTGGCCGGCATTATTGTACAAGTTAGTTAACCTAAGAATGAAACACCATCGCGATGTTAACGATCTCGAGAAGTAACCTATTAAGACTCCAAAAAGTCCAAAACAAAGCTATGTACTTAAGAACAGAGACCAGAAGAGGAGAAAGAAGAAGTCTACCAGACCTGCATAGGGAGACTAGGATAAAGCGACTTAACAGAATAATTGCAAAACGAGCAAGGAAAGTCTTAGAAAAGACAGAATGAAGTAGGAGTTGAATTAACTAACCAAATTGCTCAGAGAGAAGGATGGAGATCACAAAGATTATTCCCAAGTTTCCCAAGGATAGTAGAAGGAGGAGAAGAAGACGAAGAACAAATCTACACCTAGAGAAAAAGATTAATACTCGACGACTTCTAAGAGTAATTAATTAACCGAAGCAAACCAGAGAATAGCATATAGTCAATTATAACTTGGATAGGAATAGGAAAAAATAGATAGAGAGATAGAAACCTACACCAGTTTTTAGTAAGAATATTTACTAATAACGGTTTGAACGCCTCATGAATACCAATACTACTTTCTAACTTTCTCACGCTAGCTATACTACCCAAAATGGACAGAGATAAGCCTGACCTCCAGGCAATTAGCATCTCTTTGCTAACCTCTTACTTCCTTCAGCCTTCTGCATCTATTCGTTTTTTACTATCATATTCGCACACGGGACTCACAGTGATACGTGAGACAGGGGTCACGATAAACTATTATAGTTATAGTTAGAGACAAGTGACACATTGTGGTTCGGATTCCACGTTAAGCTGTAGGTCCCATGACTAAGTCCTCTTTTGTCTCCTACTATTTTCTTCGCTGTCCTATCCTAAAACCTTCTTCTTCCTCTCCCTCTCACTCCTAACTGCCGTACTCACACTGCTTGGAGCCTACTTTGGCTCTAGACAGTGTGACTATGGGGGTCTATAAAGGAGTACCGGTCCTCTGCCCCTCCCTCCTTGGCCGCTCCATGAGCGCCAAGGTGGGCGGGGGAGGGTCGGAAGAGCTGTTATTCGTCTCCCACCCCTCTCTTCATTTCATTTAATTTAATTTCTTTTCATTCCTATTTTCATTCTGACTCCACCATTCTTCACCGATAAAGGAGGAAAGACACTCTGAAGATGATCGCATAGATCGAAAACTCAGCAATTAAAGTCAAGTTTGTTTTTTACCAAACACATTTGAATTAAAAAAGAGATGAACGTATAAGTTGTCTACGAATTACAAGATCAACTAAAAAAGATAATAAGAAAAATGGAAAGTTTCCAAAGAAAGTTAATAAAGGCGAAATATACTATGGTCTTTAACAAAATTTGCATATATATATGGTATTTCTTTGTGTATATTTATACCTATGTATACATATGTATAGGTATATATGTATATTACACCTGGATCGATGGCCCGAGGAATTCATCCATCTTTTTCTTCTCCCTGCCAACAACATTGCCCATTTAGCGATAGCCGAATGCTTACGGCTGCGGAACCGAACACCACTCGTTTTAAAAGCATTCCTTGGGACAATTGCGGCAACCTACCTCTCCTTAGTACCCCTCATTCGTTTAGCAGCAGTTTGTTCTCCTTAGAAACCGGGCAAACAAATCCGATCTTAAAATCTTCAGACATGACTGATTGTAGGGCTTGATATCTAGATAATCTTACCCTTCGTTACATAATATTAGATGGTTGGTTTGACTTAAATTCTTGTTTAATTCGCTACAATTTCTGTAAAATACGTGAATAAGCTCCAAATTTCTTTGTAAAATCTAGCTGGTGCTCCGAGATTTTACCTTGCGTGTCTTAGTAATTTTTATAGATGTTTGGTCAAGAACTTAATTAAAGAACTCCCCTCCAAAATTCGTTTCGTTTTGATTCCGTACCCATCCGGTACGGACAACCCTAATCATGGTAGTACTTTTCCCTGCCTGAGGATAAAAGAAATTGCGGTTTCAACCCGGTCACAAGGAGAGATTTCCCCGGAAAGTAAGACTTCTGTCTTTTGCCTTCAATCTCATCCGTTGTTTTGAGTCCTGGTCGACACCCTTCAGCCCATATAAACATGTACACTTGCTCGTGTAATAGTAAAGTTGTTTATTTTAAAAAACACAAGATAAGTACGATTATTTATTCCTTTAGTTTCACATTTTAATGTAATAGGACTGCGATGGAATGTTTAAACATTCCATCTTTAAATTAAATTCTTATTTTTTATTAATTAATATTGGTTGTTCAGTATTAGTTTTTGCTTAGGAATGTGTTTTGGTATTTAGGTGAGGATTGTAAGTAACGTTTTATAGGAATATTTCATAACACCATTGATTTTTTTGTGCGTTTGAAATATTTTATTTTATTAGTCAGGAATTATTTGAGTGAAGCAAACGAATCAGGTTGCATTGGCATCCCATTTTTTTGAGTCGGAAAGCGAATGAGTGACAGGTTATTCGCCGACAATAGAATTAATTATTGCAGTGAGGATTAAATTTTCCGTTTGAAGTAAGCAATCAATCGACTAGCTCCCTAATTAATATAAGAAGGTTAGTAAATTTGCCGCACTCTGTTGTCCCCTTTAAAGTCTCGTATCATTTTAAGCACTTAGAAACTGGTATCAGTAACTGGTGAGTTAGTTTGGAGCAACCTTTTCGAAGAAAAACTATTGTCTCCCAGAATGAAAGGATTCGAGAAGCGGACCGTTTCATCCATTCAACATAGTAAAATGCACATATTTGGATTAATAAGAACTATGCTTTATTGTCTGCTACCACTTGGAATGAATTTAAAAAGGAACTAAAGAAGGATTCAAAGGGCACCTTATCATGGTATGACAATTGATCCGCCAAAGAGCATACTATCCTCATGACAGCCACACCTCCATACCCAAAAGAGCCCTACGCGACAAAGTCTACCCCCTTAAACTGCTGGGTATGATTAATTTCTTCCCAAAAGTCAATCCCAGGCTATTCGTGTTTGTTACAACTGTGATAGCCGTGAGCATTTTAGGCATGAATGTATCTAACCTTCATATTGTTTGATCTTCGGTGGGCAGCGCTTCTAGTGTAAAAGCCATGCATCATCTCCACCCCAAACAAGCCCATGACCTCGGTACCAAATGGTAAGTCTACCACCACAAATAAATACTCGTGTTCCCTCAATACAAGGTAACAGACAAGGGAACACCATTAGATACGTCGAACCTCATGCTGATGACCAGTTGCTATTGTATGAAAATTCTCCATATATGTAGGCTGAATGCATGGTCGCACCTTGGTCGTACGAGGAAATGTCGCCAGATTACTCTTTCCCGGATTATTTTTTAGGGGGTAGGGATAAACATTCGGAGCGAGTAAGTAAGGTTGCCCTTATATTCCAATGAGTTAATAGAGTCCTTGCCCGTCCACAAAATTGATTTAAGCGAGGATCTGCAAGGGATTTAGTTGTAAGTGGGAAAGTGACGAATGTAAACTGCTCAGGTACCTATAATAGACAACGGAGCGTGTAAGAATAAAGTAAATATGGAATTCATGGAGGAATTACAACGGTTCACGAATCAGTTTCACAGAAGTACGCTGCTTCAATTTCAGTTACCGAGCTTAACTGGCCAAAGTTTAAATCTTTTTGGAAAGATTAAATTTCATTTTGAATTGAATTAGGTAGTGTAATGTGTCCCGCAAAGTGTTATATTGTCGTAAACGACATGATATTTTCAGCTAATTTGATTCTAGGTTCAGGTTTATTTAGAAGGAACGCGTAGTAATTGACTCAGCAGGAAAGAAAGTTAGCTGTCACACAACCTAGTCCAAGTAAACATACAGCAAACAGGACTATCCGTGGTATGGATGATCTAGAAAGTTTTTTTAACGTTGAAAGAGGATCTGAGAGGTGCTATTACAAAATAAAGTGGGTAAAAGTAAGGGACCGATGCAAGTTGCACAAAAGAATTTTAATTTAAAGGCGTAGAGCCCGGTGCAAGCTACTCTCAGGAATTTCTCTTAGAGTGGAGAGCCAAGATAGTGCTATTTCAAGGGACTTTAGTTTAAGAATGAAGGCCAATGAAGGGCTGCTCCAAAAAATCATAGTTTAAAAGAGGAGAGCAAAAAAATGCTGTTCAAGGAAATTTAGATATGGTAGGAACAGTCGTACGCCTTTCTGCAATCCCAATCTTTCGTCCCTGCATGATTCGACATTAACTCCAATCCATTTTTTAATAATCCTGATGACAAATTTTTCCTAGCTGCTGCTCGATATGCACACAGTAACTGTACAACTGTACGAAATATGTTTCCTCTGAAAATTAAATGTCTCTGAGGGAACAAATATGGATTCTGGGTGTGTTACATGGTGGAAAAACATAAGTTTGGTCATAGCATTTAGGTAACCCAGTCACTTTGTAAAAGCAAGGATTATAAAATCCCAGTTTCGTGTATAAATACAAGTCCTCGCCCTCAAATATCAAGTGCACAAGAACTTTGGCCAGTGACACTTTTTAAACCCCACCTTGAGCCCCACTGTAAGGGGGATCAATAAAGTAGAGTCCTTGTCCATCCCTTGATCGCTAGTAGGCAATCTTAAGGAAAGGTACAAAATATGTTTGGAATGTTGCATAAAATGGTTCAAAAACGTTAAAAAAAATCCGAAATTTTAAAACTGCTCTATATTCAGGTGAAAAATAATGATGTGATTGCTATGAAAGGAGACCCCTTGGGTCAAGCCTAACCTTGCTTCTTTCGAAATTAAATTAGAACTGAACTCAAGGCCAATATTTACGCCCTATTATCGAGTTCCTCATTCACAATTAGAAATAATGGAAGAGCATATTCAAGAAATGTTCGATAGAGGGCTGATAGAACCCTCGGTCAGCCTTTGGTCTATGAGACTGGTTAAGAAAATGATGGTACGAGTTGCCATTTCATTGACTATAGGAAGCTTAATGCCATCATTATTCCCGATAGGTTTCCAACCCTAAACATTCGAGAAACTATTCCGACACTCGGAGAATCTGAATATTTCACTTCTCTGGATCTGGCAAGTGGATACCTGGAGATGGAGTTATCTCTATAGACACATCCAAACAAAATTTTCCACGAATCGACTCCATTACACTTGAAAAGTTTTACCCTTTGGGAAAAAACATGGCCCGGGGAAATTCTCTAGGCTTATGAACATCGTTTTTTCTAATCTCCTAGAATTTGATGTCCTTTTTAATTCGAAGATTTGGTCATATTCAGTCACACAGTACCGGGACACTTTGATCGATTGCAGAATGTATGTTCGAGGTTGCGATACGCTAACCTGAAACTAAAGTTAAAGAAGTTCAATTTCTTACCGAAGAATCACAAAGTGATTTTGTGATTGTCCTTCAATAAGAAAAGAATTTAATTGTAATATATATTTTCTATATTTTGAACAGATTTAGAAAAAAAAAACTGATATAAGCTGGAAGAAAATTTGTATGAATTTCATTACGTCATTAATATTTATTTTCTACAGAGAATGGAGATACTTTAGTAATTAAAACTTTGCGGTTGGCTAAAATATGGTCTTTTATTTTAATAAAATATTCATCACATACGAATCATATTTAATAGATGTGAATTAATCAAAATAATGGACCTTAACTATAGAGATACAGTGATGGCTAAAAGTATTGAGACTACTATATTTTTTTATATAAGAAAATTAATATAACTAAAGAAACGTTGCATTTTGTTTAAGTATGTGTGTATCATAATTTGAAGGAGAAATATAGAACTTTTAGAGCCCAAACCCACTTTATTATTCACGCAGTCATTATTTATAATGAGGTTTCTTGCTCTTCAGAACTGCCTAAATTCGTTTTGGCATGCTGGAAACCAAATTTGTTATGATATCCTAAGTGATATTTCACCGTTTTTGTTTAATAATCAACCGCAACTGCTCACAACCACCAATTCGACTATCACCCACAAATTCTCGATTGGGTTCAAATCTAACGAATTCTCAAGCCAAGGTCCCAAATATATGATGTTATTTTCAGCCAATAGCTATGTTTTTGCTTTTGCTTTGTGACAATGTCTGCCATCATGTTGATAAATATAGTTATCATCCCAAAAGTAGGCCTGAACTGTTGTGAAAATGTGCTGATGAAGCAGGTTTTCGTACCAATTTGAGTTCATGGCAATGTTCTTAGGCAAATTTGTTAGTGCTCCAGTTCTCTTAGAGTGTCCGGGTATTTCAACGTGGGCACGGCACAGGTTTCGTATAAGCGGTCTCATTTTTTTTCTCGTAACTAGGGATCTTCCAGAAACTCCAAGCAAACGCAGAAGCTCTCCATCATAGAATATCATTTTGCCCGAGTCTTCACTGTCAAGAATGGATGCGAATAAGCCTTTCTCGACTTGTTAATTTCTCTAAAAGTCTCCACCTCACTGCCTGTCGTAAAGCGTCCACACCTGCTTCCTTCTAATCGTAACCAAGCCTGGCATTGGAGTCAATCCGATCCTTGAGGTGCGTCTTAAACCAGGATGCGATCTCATTTGAAGCTATTGGGCGTCCAGAAGACTTAATCACAGGAGTGTAACCAGTCTCTTTAAAGTCATTAATGATCCAAAAGATGGTGCTCCTTAAAGAAATACCCTTAGCAACTACCATGTCCATCCATTTCAGGCCACTTTTTTTGTAGAGGGATAACGGTTGCACGCTTTCCTGGAATTGAAAAAGATTCAAACATTTATTTATACAAGAATATTACTAAAGAGAATATATTTACACAAAATCCTTCCTTGAACCCATATATAGTATCCTTTTAACCTTTTGATCTAATCGTAAAGCTTCAAGGCCTGAAACTCACCTCCTGTAGGAACAAGAACAGAGCGCGATTTTGGATTAAGCGAAGTTATGCGCTGTTTTTACCCGCGGTGAAACACCAGGTCTAGGGGGCGCTTTTTTCCAAAAGGAGTAAAGTTCAATTATACCCATTTAGACCCATCAAATGACCTATATAACCATGGGACATATGGTTATTCACCCTGGAGATTACAAATCTGTCATCGGATTTAGCGCTGGGTGGCGCCATCTAGTGGCAGAAGTCTCATTTAGCCATTCAAAGACTCTAGTATGTGATTTTAACCATGAGAAACCATCATTGCAATACCCATTGATCATCTTATCACAAAACGCCGCAGATAATTAGGGGGACTTTACCTCTAGGTGTCCACTATTTTTTAAATGCTGAAATTTAATAAACTTGCAATAATTAAAATGTCACATAATTTTGAAAACAAGTCAAAAATATAAAAATATATATTACTCTCTAAACCTTTAGCCATGACTGCCGAAGAACCTAAAGTGGTGAAAAATAAATAACCCAAGTCCGTAAAAGATAGAATAACAATAATACAATTTAATTTTATTAAGTCCAAAAAAATACATAAGTATCAAATAAAAATTATAAAAATACAGATTATAAGAAAATAAGACGTTTGCCAATTTGATTTATGTGTATTATAAATATTAAAACGCTCCACAAAATCTGTAAAACTAGATTATAATTTGCTCAAAGTTTGTATTTAAACGTTTGCTGATTGTTGTCTATTATATTCTCTACAACAATAATGATTTAATAAAGCATTTGTAGATATCCAAATTGCTTTTGTAGCAAGAAATTCTATTAATGTTGATTTTCACTGATAAGATCAAAATCAATTACACAACAACAACGAGCAATCAACGACCCTATTTAATATCTGACGAAGCACCCAATAACTTGGTATCCGAACTATAATTTACCATTCGTCATAGCCACCGATGCTTCTGCGTATGGAATCACCGCTGTCTCCTTCCAAGAACAGGATTTAATAAATTACTCATTGCCTACGCTAGCCAATTGCTAAACAATGCGCGAGGGAATTATTCTACTACGGATTGGGAATCCCTTTACATTTCCTAGGGTCTTAAAATATTCGGTAACATCATATACGGTTATGATCTCACCATAAATACTGATCAAAATCCAGGGATTTACCTTTTAATTTTAAAAGACAAACACCTTGAGTGTCGACTTAGCCGATAGCCTTTGTTACTACAATATTTTGTTGCTAAAATTGAATATAAGCCCGGCAAATTTTATGTCATTCCTGATCCTCTCTCAAGGATAAGGGCCGAAAATTCATGAGTCTGGAAATAGGAAAATCCATACTAATGTGATCGATTTTGAGAGTCTCCAAGCGTATCAACCAGAAGACCCATACATTCAGTCCATCCGTAGCCACCTAGTAGAAATAACACCAGATGCAGGGCTAAAACATCATCGATCATGGACAAAGGTATCTTTTACTACATAAGCAACACAAGCACACACTTCTTGGAGATTGTCTAAATGCACTTTTCCCTTACATGCCAAAAACTGTGTTACACAACCCAGATGGACATCATCGGGACCTGTCTAATACACGCCAAGGAAATTAGCATAGTCTAGTTTTGCCAATCATTTCACGCTTTACAGTGAGCTTATTGCTATTCTTGATCAAACTGCGGAGACAGTAGCCAGAGCCTAAATATTTATGGTTATGTAGATAGCTTAGAGTAGGAAAGGGGCGCAAAGAAAAATAGATGAAGAAAAGTAGAGAAACGAGTTTCGAACGCGCTTCCCGCGTCGCTGGACAGCCGTTAGCGAGAGTCTTAAACCACTCGGCTATCCTGAGTATCAAAATAGACTCATTCAAGCAAAGCATTTAAGCCGCTCGCCTGAACTTCTCGCACGCTACACAAGCCCCCTCCTAGAAGCAGATCGTATTTTGAGGATTGAGGAGAATGGCGTCTGGAAATGTTATTCGAGGACTAAAGTTCTCCCTCCCCGGCCTCCCGTGTCTTCGGCACCATTGTAGATAGCTTAGAGTAGGAAAGGGGTGCAAAGCAAAATAAATAAGGAAAAATAGCGATACGAGTTTCAAACGCGCTTCCCCCCTCGCTTCACAGCCGTTAGCGACAGTCCTAAACCACGTGGCCATCCTGAGTCCCAAAAAGACTCATTCAAGCAAAGCATTTAAACCCTCGCATGAACGTCTCGCACGCTGTACATGCGCCCTCCTAGAAGTGGAGCGTATTTTGATGATTGAGGAGAACGGCGTCTGGGATTGTTATTCGAGAACTAAAGTTCCGGGTCTGCGGCACCATTGTAGATAGGTTAGTATAGGAAAGGGCGCAAAGAAAAATAAATAAAGAAAATTAGTGATGAGTTTCGAACGCGCTTTCCGCATCGCTGGACAGACGTTTGCGAGAGTTTTAAACCACTTCGACATTCAAAGTCACTATAAAGAGTCAATCAAGCAAAGCATTTAAGCTACTCGCTTGAACTTTTCGCACGCTCCAGTTATACGAAATCACACAACCCCCTGCCTACCGTTCTCAGATAATGGTACGAATCTTACATTTAAGTTTTTGTCAAATTCATGCAAAATGTGCCATTTAGTTCCGTATCATCCTTCGCAACGATCTCGTATTCCCGCAAAATAGAAAAATCTTCGAGGTATTGCGGCATATTGCCGATGGTGACACCATCAAATGAGACGAACGTCTGGTTGGTGCAAATGGCTTTAAACAAGGACTATAACGTTTTCATTGGTGATATTCCCCACTAGGCGTTAAAGAATTATGACCAGTGTCTTCCTCTCTATCTGCGAGATGCAGATTTCTGAGATATATTACCACAATAGAAATGCTTGATATCAACCAAGAACTCGCTGAACGAGCGGGTAAGATATTTGAAATAGTTATGGAACTCCTAAAGTCTCGTAGCAGACAAATAATAGGGATGTAATGTTACATTAATTCCTAAATGAATTTAAGATTTTTTTTCAAATTTTCTTAATTAGATATACCATTTCTATTCTCAAAATGCCCAATAAATTAAAAAATTAGTTACCTTTTTTATCATAAAATTATACTTTTTGAGTTATATAATGGGTCATAGGTGACCCAATACCCATCAACGGTTATATTTTAGCTTTAAATTCCGATCATACACTGATAATTATACATTAAAATGCAAATGTTCTATTAATAGAACCTTCTTTTCTCACAAAATAACACAAAATTAACAAAATATCATTTATTTTTCATTACAAACTTGAAAGAAAAATTGCCCCCCAAATGTGAAAATCATTTGGGGGGCATAAGCTTTACCCATGCTTATGTATGATATTCTGCAAAACAATTATGGTTATTGGTAAAACATAAGAACACTTGACATCTAGAGCAATAGTGATTAGTTTTGATGTTCTTCTTGCTGCGAATGCAAACAATACATCTCCTAGGCTCATCCTTTTTGATTATCCGATTAGAAAGGCTTATGGGGGGGGGGCGAACAAAATTTTACAATCTAGTAGGATGCTGAACTGGAACTCTCCTTTGTCAAATTGTGTAGTCAACTATTAAAGCTGTAGCCACAGCTCTTCTTAAAGCAAATGAATCCTCAAATTTTTCTTCATTAGGAAACTAATGGCTGACTTGAAGTCAGTTTTGAAATGGGAGGACATATATTTTCTACCTAAAGGCTGGGTCTCCTACAACTTAAGAGCTAGAAGATGGACCAACATCATTTGTATCAACTTTCATTCTCACTGTACCTTCATTTGGAGGTTCAAATTATTTGCCAACAAAATCTGGATCACCTCAGAGAAAATCTTGATTTTTTTCCAAACGGTGGTCTTCATCTTCATCGCTGTGGTTCCCTAATAGAATTTCTTGAATTTCATTACTTCCAATCAGAAATATTCTTGTATTTTTACGAGAGGTTGCCATATCTGTTTCCCCCATATGATGGAAAAACTACATACGATTCTTACCTTGTTCCTTGCCGTGTCATAAGTTAGAAAAAAATGTATAAATCTTTCTTCTTTTTTTACGCACCATAAACATATAAAAAACAGCGACAAATATAATTCGTATATAATCAAATTCAATTATGAAAGGCTTCTGTTAACTAATAAAATAGATTTTATTTGATCGGTCATATATGACCCAAAATCCGGTGAAACGTCAGAAGATATACGCCGTATTTTTAGTGTTATAGAAGTACTCACGGTCTTTCTAGGCATTCCAGTTGGCATATATGGTTTCACCTTGGCGCGGAAAGGAAATATTTTTTAAGATATTATACCTGAAATGTCTTCATAATGATAGTTACATACGTGGCCCTTAAATTCTGTATGTGTAAAAACAAGCGTTTTTTACACACTGACAACCCTTAGTTCGACCTTATTTTAAACATTTGCAACCCTGGAGGCAAGCAGTTAAGAGAGCGCGATTCTTGCGAGCTCAATTTGTTTGACTAAATACGCCTTTTGCAACAGGAGTGTTAAAGAAGCGCGGCTCGATTATAATAGTGAAAGGTGGAGATGGTTTAGCTTATGTCATGAAGTGATTATTTATTAGGTAATTTAAGACGACGATAGTGCCGCCGAAATTTAGCTTTCGCCTTTTACATTCAAATCTGGGGTTAACCTTTCGAATTAGGAATATTACGAGGGGTTCTTTTAAGTTACCAAGGAGGTTGGGTGCAACCTGCCACAATTAAGTAGGGAGTATGGTTCTAAAGTAACTAAAAAATGTTACCTTTTGGCCAAAATAGCCTAAAGTAGGATGCGTTATCGTCTTTATTATTTCGATAAACGTGCAGAACCGAGCGCATTAAATGTAACCCAGAAATAGCGCCTCCTAAACTAAAGTATTATCCCCACGCATATACAAATAATCTATAAATAAATAGTAAGTACGTAACTACAGTACTAATGGTGTTTGTCGGAATTTTAGTCATCCTATATGGCTTCATTTACGCACGGAAGGCAGTTATTTTAAAGATAGTATTGTTGCAAATAGTCGTACTCAGAGTGCTACAATCTTAAAAATAACTGCTTTCTGCGCCTAACCGAAGCTGGAAATGATGATTAGAATGCCTAAAAACACCTTATCAGTACTGTTTCACCCACAATCCATTAAGGAGTGAAAAGCATTAAATCACCACAAACACACAAATTCTAGCTAAACTGGAACTGACTGACCTTATCGAATCATAAAAGATCTAAGGAAGAACATATACGAGATTCTAAACCTCCGTGAACATACTACAGTATATACAAGATTAAAAATGCAGACCACCTTAAGTTTACCTACGAACCCTGCCTTGCCAAACACGAATTGTCAACCGTAAGATCACCCTATCCTCAAGCAAAGCCACGGCAAGAGTCTATACCATCACCTAACTCCAAAAAGATACTGTCAAATTATTGGTATCTACGTCCATCACCATTCATTACTGGACTTCAAGAACTACCAGCACCCTTCAATGGTAGTTCGACGCCGACCGCTTTTCTAACTCGTCTTCGCCTTAGTTCCCACCACAATGGAAATCATTTGCTCCTTGCGTCTGCCCCGAATCTGCCTATGTTCTTCCCTTTTGTCACTATTTTTGGCAGTCCCCGATTCTGAATCTCATCCGATCACCTGGTTCTCCGCCATCGTGCAACCGCTGAAAGTAGTGACAAACCATAGAACCACTGATTCCGATTCTCTCTCTCTTCCTTACCCCCGCAAAACTACTCTCCCTGATAATGAAAATGATTGTACATAATTTAATAGTACTTTCGCTAATGTAACTTAACTTATTTTCATCCTGACCCTTTGTCCATGTATATATATCTACCATGTTAGTCGACGAGACTCTGGCAGAAGGAATGTTCTTACGAAGTTACACTTATATTTGTGCAAACCTGCGCGCCCCAGCTGAAGTTTGAAAACCAGTTATGCCAAGTAACCGAAGGACGATAGAGACATGCTGCTAAACATGCGCAGTCAATCCTGAAATATATCCCTGACATTCTAAATGTGTGGCTAGCTACATCACCTAACCCGCCACATAGGAAACGGGGTTCGATCAATCTTGGTGGAATGTTCCTTTAAAGACTTTTCGGCATCGCTACGGAAGACATTATATCTCAGTTTGAAGCCCCAGTATGTGTCATTAGATATGAACACTTAGAGGTTATCCATGCCGTAGTTTCAGTGATTTTTCAAGTTAAAAACGACACTAAATTCGTCCATAAAGTGGTGCATTCCCTAAATCAGAAGTATCAGCGGTTAGATGAATCGCGTACAAGGTTATTGCATTTTGAGATCATTGACCTTATCAGTCTTAAGCTTACTCTCAATAATGAGTATATACACCACATAAACTAATTTTAGACTAAGATAGTGCAAGTGAATTATTGAGCCAACACCCATACCTACTTTAATACACTAATTCCCCAGTTGGATCCTTAGTCTCGTTGCCGAGCCAGTTAAAGAACTTAAACTTATGCCGGTTAACTGAGCAATCCACTTATAACTCTATTGATTACACATCACCTAGTTTTTCCTCTATTCGATATATCCTACGATATCGATTGGCTTCATCCATTTCCTACTCATTACCTCATTACCTTATTACTGATTACATGTACCAAAAGCTCCTTCGAGCTTTTTTATAGCTTGTGAGTAGCGATCGTTCACGACCTTTACCCACTCAGGCCTTAAACATAAGTCTCCAAGTAAGGTTCCATCAGTAAATTTTCCACTGATGTTTGATGATAAGATAAACCAGCGCCATGCCCCTGTGTATAAATTTTTGAACATCTTTTACAGGGGTTGGTCCCAGAGAGGCTCTGGCTTTCTCGTGGAAGATGGTGGTTAGCCCTAGGGCTCTTTAGGCTCCCATGGTGCTGCAAACACGATTTTTATCACACACATTTTCCCCTCCTCTATTATTTCCCGTTACTTCCTTTTCTTCTCCCCTCTTCTATCTCCTATCTGTTTGCTCTGATAGTTACCTGACCTTTGCGCCATTCTTGATTATTCTTTCACGAAGATCAGAGATTACGCGTCTGCGTAGCTTGTCGCGGGAAGAGAGCTTGTGTGTCCCTTTGACTTTTAGAGCTATGTTGGCGGGGGTACCTCTCTATTGGGTACCCCTGGTCGGGGTTCCCTTGTCGATTTGGTCGGAAACGAGGTGCTAGACTTTTATCTTATTTCTTCAACTTATTATATAAAAAGAAAAAAAACTAAAAACAAAACAAAACCCTACTACTATCAAGTCATTCTCACCCTTTTTTCAATCTTTCTAAATATAAGGACCTGGCAGCTACCTCACCCGTCAGAAGAGAGGCTTTGGAACCTCTATTAACAACGCCAATCGACGCTCACTGGTTGCAAGAGAATAGGACTAGAGGTGTCCTAGGCGTTGAGTTACCTGGCGCGTAATTATTTACCATTCCCAGTGAATGTTGACGGGTGCCTCTGGTAGCATCGGTCCGAGGTGACGGCCCTTTGTTCCCAGGTTGGTTGCCAGGCCAATAAAAAGCCTTGGGTCGAGTCTCTTGGTGTGGCGGGATATCCATTGAACGCTGCTCCGAGATCTTGGCCGTCGTGAAGGGAACTAGTAAGAGCTTAGTACGGGGCGTGCTCCATTTTTCACCTAGTGAGAAATCGATGGCCCCTTCGGGGACCGTCAGTGCTGCTTGGTTGGGAGCCACGGCACGCCGAGATTTGGCGACTCGGTCGGACGAACAGCAGCACATGTAGCGTGCCTTCTGAAAGATCCGAAACCTCTCCGATGGATAGGCGGGAGCGACTCACGCGGGAAGAACTCACCAGCCCCCTTTTTTACTATTGATTCGTCGCAAAGTTTTGAGAGAGAGAAAGTGTTCAAAATGACAGGGAGAAAAGGTCCAGCTGCACTCAAATATACATGTGCGATATGCCTGAAGAATAAGTGGTGCGTGGACTTCCCGGAAGGATGTTTTTCGAAATGCCACCCGGGAAGTATATGCACCGACTGCATCCTTAAAGGAGAGGTCCGAGAGGCAGTGGCATACTGCAATGAACTCAAGGATCTCTTCGCAACCTATGAAGAAAAATCTAGGGCGCTAGAAAGTAAAATACAGACCCTAGAAACGCAGCATGCGCTTCAGATTCGGCGTCTCGGGGAGAAAATCCTAGAGCTAGCCTCTAAACTAGAGGCCCAGTCAGCTCAAGCTCGAGACAAAAGTCGCCTGACTTGGGTGGTTCCGCCGATGTGACTCTAGCTCAAGGAGCTGAAACTGCATTGGCAGTCACACTTCTGCCCTGGGGAGAAGCAAATGAGAAAAAGAAAAAGAAGAAAAACGACCTTAATGCAGCTCACCCCATGGTAGAGGATTCGAGCGTTACTGGTGAGCAAGGGAAAGAAGAGAAAAGACAAACGGAAGAAGAGAAAACAAAGGAAGACAAGAAAAATAAGAAGAAGAAGAAGAATAAAAAGAAAAATGTAGAGATACAAGAGGAAAGCGGCAAGTCGCTTTTGAAAGGAAAGATTAAGTCGTCTCTGCAGAGAAATATGCAAGAGTCATCCTTATTAGAGATTCTCAAGAAGGGGGTCTGCAGCCCCTGCTGGCGGCCCGCCTTCGCACTAGTGTCAAGGTAAGCTGCCGGCCAGGATGTGTTAACCACCACATCAGAGTAGAGGCTGAGAAACCACAGATTTCTGAGAGCTCAGTCGTTGCTATGATGGTCAGTGGAAACGACCTCTACCTGAGAGGAGGTAAGGTAGGCCCTACAGATAAAATCCTCCACACGGTCATGGGTGCCGTGGACAACTGTGGGCTGAAAACCCGCAAGCGTGTCGTAGTGGAGATGCTCCCAAGGAGAGGTCCAACACGGACCGCTCACTCGATGAACGTCTCTTTAAACCGGCGCCTGGCAGATTTGTGTACGGCAGAGGGGGTCTTTTTTGTGGACCCGTACCGCACCTTTTATGGTATAAATGATCTCTACCAAAGGGATGGGGTACATCTTTCCTTTAAAGGAAAGACCTTTCTGTCGAACATAATCCAAGATGTAGAGAGTACCCAAAGGAGTATCCGGCCCATAATAAGGGCGGACGTACGACAGTACGCCTGTGTCACTACAGAAACGACCTTTTCAGAGGTCGCAAAGAGGGGTGCCTCCTCGCCAACAAACAAGCCGGGAAACGGAAGAGCGTAGGGAGTCCTACAGTCGGGGACTCCCTAAAAGTTCTTCTGTTCAATGCGATGTCAATCAGGAACAAGTTTCCTGAGCTCTGTGGCCTCGTAGCGACGGAAGAACCTGAAATGGTAGCCATAACAGAATCGTGAATAAAAACCTCAAACCGAGACTTTGAAAGGCTAATTCACAGTTCCTGGCTACCAACTCTTCCACAAAGATAAGCGAGACAGAGAGGGCGGCGGGGTAATGTTGTATGTCAAGGATACAATCAAATCTACGAACTTCAACATTATATCCGATCACGAGCTCTTAAGCGTTGACCTAGAGATAAGTCCTGTCAGATACAGAACCCTCCTGCTTTACAGACCCCCTTTCCAACCCGTTGAGAAGGACAGGGAACTGTACCAGATGCTGGGTGAGCTTGTTCAAGGCAGAGTTTGCATCGTTATGGGCGACTTCAACAGAAAAGTTGACTGGGAAACCAGAGCAGCCTGTGGCGAGAGCGCGCTACTCCTGGAGTTCGCCAACAACGAGTTCCTCACTCAATGGGTCAGAGAACCGACGAGATTAGACAATATCTTCAACTTGGTCTTCACCTCTGAGGATGATATCGTTGAGGATGTCTCTGTAGGCGAAGAGCTTGGTGGCAGTGATCACCAGCTAGTTAGATTTACCATCAAGATCCCGAAGATAAGGTCTGTTGCCAGTCGCCAGGCAATCAAGGAAACTTGACTTGAGAAGAGCAGACTTTGCAAGCCTTCGTGCTGGGTTGACGAATGTAAGGCTAGCGGTATGCGAAGATGTTGAGGATTCGTGGAAAAACTTCAGAAATAAGTTCATGAGTCTTCAATCAAGTTGCATCCCTCTGAAATGACTCCGTCGGTCTTCTGTTCAACCAAAGTGGTTTAATCGAGAAATCGGCCAACTGCTTAGGGAGAAGAGAAATGCGTACTGGCTATCGAAGATCTCGGGTGCCTTTGACGAGTACCGGAGGCTAGCCATAAGAGTGAAGTCCAGCATAAGGGCGGCTAAGCGTACTGAGGAACTCCGAGTGGCGAGACTCTGCAAGGAGAATCCCAAGGAGTTCTTCGGCTATGTAAATAGCCGTAAACCAATTCATCGTAGGATTGGGCCCTTAGTGGACGAGGAGGGTGCATTAACTCACTCAGATGCAGAAAATGCTAACCTGCTCAATGACTACTTCTCTTCAGTGTTTACTCGGGGGAAAATCAGGAGGCAATGGAATTCATCGAAGGTGAAATAAAGAAAAGGATCGCTGACCTAAAGACAAACAAGTCCCCTGGACCGGACGGATTTCTATCCAAGGTGTTGAAAGAAGTGTGCGATGAAGTATCACGACATCTGTGCGCTATTTTTAACATGTCAATCCGGACCGAATGCGTTCCTAGAGACTGGCGTAAGGCAGAGGTGACTCCGATCTTCAAGAGAGGAGACCCCAGCCATCCGTCAAACTACCGACCTATCAGTCCGACTTCGATAGTCGGTAAACTCATGTAAAGCATCATGGTGGACAAAATGACGTCGTATTTAGAGATAAACCTGCTACTGAGGAGTTCCTAGCACGGCTTCCGAAAGCAACGGTCATGCCTTATGAACCTTCTGGAATTTTTCCACTTTGTCTTCAGTGAGCACGATCGGAACAAGGCGGTGGATGTTGTGTATTTAGACTTTCAGAAAGTCTTTGATAAGGTACCACACCGCCGCCTTCTCCGGAAAGTGTGAGCGTTATGCATAGACGGAAAAGTAGCCGGCTGGATCGAGAACTGGCTAAGTTGCAGACGGCAACGAGTAGTGTTGGTGAATGGACGGGCCTCTGAATGGGTGCTTGTATCTAGCGGTGTCCCTCAAGGTTCCGCCCTGGGACCACTACTGTTTATTATCTATGTCAATGAAATGGACGTAGACATGGTTGCCAAAATCTCCAAATTTTTCGACGACACCAAGCTTGGTATCAATGTGGCAAAGCAGGAAAATACTGCCCGCCTCCAAGAGGACCTTCAAAAGATTGGGGAGTGGTCAGACACGTGGCAAATGACTTTCAACGTGGGGAAATGCAAAGTGATGCATATCGGCCACAGAAACCCCAAATCTCAGTACATCTTTAAAGGCACTGCTCTTGAATCGAGTGACACTGAGAAGAACTTGGGTGTAACTATCACTAGCGACCTCAAGTTCTCGAAACAGTGCATCGAGGCAGAGAAGAAAGCCCAAAGGATGTTAGGCTACATAAAACGCCAGTTTGGATACCGTAGCAAAGAGATAGTACTTTGTCTGTACAACTTCCTCGTTCGGCCGCACCTGGAGTATGTCGTGCAATTTTGTAGTCCTTCGTTTCGAAAGGACATCGCAAGGTAAGAACGCGTACAAGCTAGGGCAATCAAGCTGATTCCCTCTATCCGACATAAAAGTTATAAGGATAGACTAAGGGAATTAGATCTGTTCTCGCTGGAAACCCGTAGGCTGCGTGGTCAGCTCATCGAAGCTTTCAAATTACTTCAAGGGTTCGACAATGTTGACTACCGGGATATTTTCACACTGAGTGAGAAAGAACAGAACGCGCAATCACATCTTCAAACTTGAACTGACGCGTTACAACCGCAATCTGTGTGGAAATTCTTTTACCTACAGTATTTGCGGTAAGCGGAACGCACTACCAGTAGAAGTTGTCAACAGTGAATCTGTTGACCAGTTCAAGTCAAGACTAGACAAAGTCTTGAAAAGTGGCCGTTTAGGGACGCAAAACAATTGAGCAGCCATGTGCCCGCTCGATTGCTAGTCCAAAGGTACCCTCCTTGAATGGACCGTAAGGTCTCCCAGGGTACCTTCTTTCCTTTTTGTTGCTCCTTGTTGAAACCCATCATTAGTCCCTTTTCTCCACGTGTAGGAGAACTCGGGCAGCCTCTTTGTCCCATAGAATTCGTGTAGCGCCCTAACGCCGGACGCTTGCAAGCCTCTCTTGTGTAGAGTCACGAAGGATACTGTGTAATTAATTTTATTTACTATGGTTTATCTTAAACATGAAACTTTCCCTTCTCGTACAGGTTCTCGTGCCAAACGTTCTTCAGTTCCCCCTTCAGCCTTCTCTCACTCATTAGATCCCTATGCCGACTGTGTAGACACAGGTTTATATTATCAATGCTTTTTTTGTCTTGGTCCTGATGGAAACCACGCTTGCAAAAGTGGACTTGTTTGACGTTAACAAACCGTTTGGGTCCCGGTGTGGTGAATCCTACCGGCTGTGATCAATAGTTAGAGGTGATATTGTAGTTGAGGAATCATCTCACTCTCAACACAACATTGTTCGAAATCTGTATTCGATTGCATTCGACAGTTTTCTTTTCATTTTGTAATAGGAGTCTTCTGTTCGAGTAAATTAAGGGATTACGATCACTCTCATCTCCAGAGTAAGCTTAGTCCCAAACACGTCACAGATTTACACATGGAGGTGACTAAAACTATGGGCTCTGCTCGAGTCCCAACTGCCACATTGATTTTGACGTTTGAATGCAAGGAACTGCCACATTTTTTTTAAATATGGGTATCTTCGTGTCCAGGTAAGTCCTTACGCTAAACTATCGAGTCGTTGCTTCAACTGCAATCAATTGGACATGTTAGGCGTGCCTGACGGCATACTTGTTCCGGTGTGAATTGTGGTTCTGATTACCATGGTCCTGAATGCGCCATGACACAGTGATGTGCCAAATGCGGTGGTGCTAACAGTGCTGCGTCGAAGACCTGACCAATCTTTCCGCAAGTCTCTGCGTCTGGACGTTATATAAGCTCACCAATGTGATCGAGCACAAAGTTCGCATCTTGACCCTCTTTTATCAGATGTTAAGCGTGAAGCTAGACGAAAGCAAACGTCACTTTTAAGATCCGACATATACGAGGGGCAGTCAATAAGTTTTGCGAATTGGTAGGGCAAAACAGAAGAAGGGGGATGGCTGTTTGTGGGGGTGTTAGGACAAGTTAGGACAAGTTAGGACATGCAGCCGCACGCTCCTGCCTCGTATATTTAAGAAGCAGTAGCTGATCGCAGATCGTCAGTCACAAATTTTTCAACAATGTAGAAGGTTGAGCACCACGCAGTGATCAAATTTTTTACCAAGGAAGGCAAGAGTGCAAAAGAGATCCATGAACGCATGGTTGCAGTGTACACCGACACCACCCCTTCCTATGCAACCATTGCTCGCTGGAATAGGGAGTACCGCCATGGTCGTGAGTCCCTTGAAGATGACCCACGTTCAGGACGCCCGTCAAACGTGACCAACGAGGACAATGTGACCCGCGTGGAGAGGATCATCCTCGAAAATCGACGGGTTAAGGTCGAAGAAATCGAGCGAGAACTTGGAATATCAGATGGAAGTGTTATCAACATGATCCACGACAATTTGGCCATGACCAAGGTCTCTGCCCGTTGGGTCCCTAGAAACCTCACGCCCCATGATCGACTTAAACATCGTTAAAGTTCGGAGGAGCTGCTGCTCCTATACAACCAAGACCCGGCGGGATTCGAGTGACGCATAGTGACAGGTGATGAAACGTGGGTCCATTACTGGGATCCCGAGATCAAGCTCAAAAGCATGGCCTGGAAGCACAGGGGCTCTCCGACCCACATCAAGTTCCGGACCCAACCCTCAGCCGGGAAGATTATGGCTACCATCTTCTGGGATTCTAAGGGAGTGTTGATAGTGGACTATTCGCCTCGTGGAAGGACCATCACAGGCCAATATTAAGCCAAAGAACTGGCTGGGTTGAAGAAGTGCATCCATCAGAAGCGGCGTGGCAAGTTGACACGCGGTGTCCTGCTCCTTCACGACAATGCCCCTGTCCACAAGGCCACAGTTGCACAGGCTGCCCTGCGCTAGTGCGGACTCGAGGAGCTCATCCATCCCCCCTACAGTCCAGATCTGGCCCTTAGCGACTACTTTTTATTCCGCCAGCTCAAGGCTCAAAGCGGCTTCCTTGAGTTCCGTGATGGTCCTGGGTCTCCCTGCATATGCTTTGTCTTTAAAGTAGCCTTAGAGAAAGAAATCTGGAAGGCTAAGGTCTGGGATGTGAGGTGCCCACTCAAAATCAGTCTTGAGACTGATCACACGGCCACTAAAGTTCTCTTCCAGCCAATCACGGGACAGGTTAGAGGTGTGAGAGCTTGCTCCATCTTGCTGGAACCAGAACTTCTCCATAAGCGACAGAAACAGGCTCTACAGCTCCTTCTTGAAGGTTTTGAGGACCTCAACATACCGCTCCTTGGTGATTGTCACTGTCGTGCCAAATTCTCGAAGAAGAATGGTCCGATGATGCCTCTGGCTGAGATTGCAGTCCATACCGTGCACTTAGGGGAGTGTAGGAGTTTGATCGCAACCTCATTTGGTCTGGAAGTCCCCCAAAAGACATTTGTTTCCTATTTTACCTTTCTTTAAGATGGAACTAAGCTTCATTTGAGGTCTAAAGGAGGTTAAGGAAAGTTGGGGTCTCCTGAATCTTCTCCAGTATCTTGACTGCCATAGCCTTTCTCTGCTCCTTGTCTAAGTCTGTAAGGGTCTGCTTCCTCTGTTTTCTGTATGGGTAGGCCTTTATATCCATTACTAGCACTCTCCTGCGAGTCTCACGGGATATACCGAAGGACTGACTTCGCTTGCACAGAGAGCGTTTTGGACTCTGCTGGCCTGACTCTCTCACGCTCTCGACCAGCTCAACTGTACGCTTCCTGGGGCGTCGTGAATGGCTTGGACGATTGTCACTGGCTGCATTGAGGTTTTCCACTATCCCATAGTTCTCGAAGTGGTCCACTTAGTTCTGAATTCTGCTTTTGGAAGGATCATTTTTACATTCGAACTGATGCACGAATGTGTCCTGCACTTTCTTGAACGAGCCTGTCTTGTAGTAATGTTTGACGCAGTATATTTTTTGCTGTAGCTCCCATTGAGATCAAGTTGTGTTCCCAGACGGTGCTTCTGTCATGTACTCCAAAGTAATGGTGATTAGTGAAGGAATGAAGGATATATCACAAAAAGTGTGTAAAGGCCTGTTTTGGGTATGGTCACCCTGTATATCTACTGTCCTACATAATATCTTTCATATTGCATTGGAATTGTCAAGATGTTCTTCACAAGTGAGAAGAAGGTCTTCTTGACGATTCTCTATCCCGCTGGTGTTTGTATTCCGTCGGTTTCTGGTTTTCGTATTTTCAACTCTTTTGCTCTTGTCGGAGATGCGTCTCATGCTGAGTTGTTAGTTATGGTTTCGTGATCCTACGATGTATCTCCTCTCCCACCCCACACTACCCTTTAAGCTTTTTCTGTAAGGGCAAGTTATTGCCGTAAGGGTTTTTCCTTCAAGACTTTTGACTATTTGCTCCATTTACTTCCCTCCATCTTTACTATGGTTAAGGCCTGATCTTTAGGAAGTTGTATATCATTTGCCCATCCCTTTTTATTATTCGAGAAATTTAATTCTCATCATCCATATTGGGGTGCGTTACTCGTTATGGTAATGGTAGTGTGAAAAGAGACTTTTTTATTATATTACTTTCTTTTCATTTTAAATTCCGGTAATTTGGCGTCTTATGATGTCAAGACGAAAAATTTAGCTGCATTTTCTTTTATTTTTTCTTCTGATTTTATCATTGATTTTCGGTGGCCCTTATTTAATGACCTCTCTGAGAGTGACTACTTCCCTATTGTCTTGTCAACCCTTCATCCTAGCTCTCATCCCGCCATGCCTCTCAAGTGCTACTTAGGCTATGTTGATTAGGGAGGCTTCCGAGAATCTTATTTAACAGGTGCCTCCTTGGAGACCCTCAATTTTGTGGACGTGACCTTGTCGTACTTCTCATCCATTATTTACAACGCGGGTACACAGACTATTCGCCAGAAGCAACTTGTAACGTGACGCTCTACTTCTCCCTGGATAACATCGAAGTGTGTGACCACTGTTAAGAACTACAAGTTAGCTCACGATTGGTTCAGGCGGAACCCAACTTTGTGTAACCAGATTGACCACAACCGAGTTTGGACACTTCGTAAGGGGACCCTTAGTCAGGCTCGCCTCACTTTTTGGCCTCGCTATGTTTCAGTGATATCCTCTATGACCCATATCGTCAGTAGTGTCAGCCATTAGAATAAGACGTTTCTAGCCTATATATCAAACGAATAGTCTCATTTGCTTATTTTTGTGACAAACTCCAGTTTTCCGTATAATACCTTGTTCTTCACCCACGAGTTGCGTGCTGCATTGTCATCTTTGGGGTCTACATCTCCTGGCTCTTACCAGCTGCCTGAGCAATTTACTTGACAAGATGGTGCTAGTGCATCTAAATCGGTTACTGGAAACAAATCCCTTAGTGTACCCATTTCAGTGCAATTTCAGCAGTGCTCAGAGCACTCTTGACCTCTTAGTAAGTTTTGAGGTATCGGACAGGAAATCCTTTTGGTTAATGCACCGAATCTTGGCGATATTGTTTTGACATTGAGAAAGCCTACAATACTACACGGAGATACAGCGCCTTAAAGTAAATACACATTCGGGGTATGAGAAGTCATTTACCGTCCTTTATTCAAAGATTCCTAGCATCTCGATCCTTTATGCTGCATCTTTGTAACACCTACTCTGACTTGAAATCCCAGAGGATGAAGTTCCTCAGGGCACCGTTTAAAGTCACATATTTTGTATTTACAATGCTGATGGGACTCGACGCCCCGTCCAACCCCAGCTTAGTCTCTCTTCTCTCCTTCGCTAACCCTTAATCTCGGTCTCTTGTGCCAACTCTACCTCATCATTGTGTCGTTGTTTTTCCGTCGTACCTTTATAATCACCTTTGCTTTATTCTTTTGTTGGCTCCTTCTTCTCCTACCCATGGACCTCCTCGATCACGAACCAGCACTCAACTGAACCACGAAACTGAACACTCCTACGACAAGATTTTAGTCATGGTAAACCTAACCGCTCAGAAGCCGGTCATCCCCACCTGACTACCACGCCACGTGTGTGATTCTTTCCCAATCCGCTTTTCTTAAAAAGAAAAGAAATAAGAAAAGACTAATAATATGAAGGTTACGTTACCTCCGTGGTAGGTCCGAGGACGTACGAGTCCACTGCAGTTTCGGCAACCGACCAGGCCAAGCTCGGCTGATCGGCTCGTCCGGCTCCGGTGCTCCCCCAAGTGGGGAAGCCCAATCCAAGACCAAAGTCGCAAATGCGTAGAGTGGAGACTCGATTATTTCGAGTTCCCTCATTCAGAGACTACCTGGCGTTTTGGTGAGGGTAGTCGATGAACTCCATGATAATTATCACTTTCACATTTTCTGTACCGCTGCCACCTGAGAGAAACCACCCCTGGAGTGCTTGGCGCGGCGCAGTAATACGCATTTAAGGAAAGGACTGATTTTTCTGTCCCATTCGAGGAGTTTAGTTCGGTAGATGATGCTTTTGAATACTTCTCCAGCAAACTCATCAGGGTAAGCCAGACTACTATTCATAGAACGGCTAGTCATTTTATACCCCGACTGCTTCGGTGATGGTCACCTGGGTGTGAGACAGACCTCAAACAGAAGCTTTATGCCTACATGTGCTATGAACGCCACCCGAACCACTTCACTGTCAGCGAATTTCTTCGAGCTAGGTCTTGATTTAGGTCTGTTTCGAAGCACGCCCACCACTCCTCCTGTCGAAGATAGGCGTTTTCACTTACCTGGAAGACCCCTCTAGCAGAGATGTGTAACCGAGTCAAAAGCTGTCTGGGCAGGTCTTTTGCGACCGCTTTTTATACATTCTCTAGCCGAGATGATGCTCCACCTTCATTAAATGTTCATCTTAATGTCACTGAATGCCGCTGACTGGACTTTATCTCTAGAGGCGGAGAACCCTTCAAAGAATGGTTTTCGTTCTGAGATGCATTCCGCTCTCAATTCATGCGCGGATACCTTTCTTGGTCCATTGATGTCCCGTTTACCATTCTTTGACACCTCAACGACCTTCATTGGTGCTACCTAGATGCTAACTCTTAAGCGTCGACTCCAAAAGTCATTGAACAGCATCTTTGGCTATGCCGAAGCGCAGAGGTTTCAGTTTTCCTTGACCAAGACTAATATGGTGGACTTTTGTCGCCATCCACGGTTCCACCCCAACTTACACATATTTCTAAATTTGGTTTGCCTGGAAGTAGTGGATTCGTGACGTTTCCTTGGTCTTGTTTTTGACTGAAGCCTCACCTGAGAGGCTCATATTCGCCGCCTTAGAAAATCTGGTACCCGCGTTATGGACATTCTTCCTTCAGGACGTTCATCATCTGTGGTTCAGATATGGCTACTGCCTTACTTTTCTATCAATCGCTCGTTCGTTCATTCGAAGATTGACTACGGATGCAAGTTTATTCATCCAGAGCTGAGCGTCTATTGCGGAAAGTGGACTTAATCCACCACACCGGTCTCCACCTGGCGACCAGTGCCTTCGGCACGTCTCCCATTGAGAACCTATTAGAGATGCTGGGAAGATTCCACTCGCTCTGCGTTGGGCACAGTGCTCTTTTCGCATGTACGTGTAATCCCGGCGCCTTCCTCACTGACCGAGACCTCTCAATGCCTCCGCAGTCGATCTCAACTGTGCCTATGCTACCGATATACATCAGTCATACCGAAAGCCCTTTGTGATTAGGGATAGGAAACTCCTTCGAGAGCTCAGTGTACCTCTCGGTCCGGTGCCCTACCCTGAGTCTAACCAGGACGCCACCCTGGAGAGTACAACCTTTCACTATTTATCACCACGCCTCTGCTCTAAAAGCTTTTACAGCGCCGGAAGTATTGCGTTCGGCCTTTTTGGAGCACACTTTCTGTCACGTTTGAACCGCGCTAGTGTATACATATGGATGATAGTCCCAGGAGGGTGTTAGTTTTTACGCCGTATCCCCTTTGTTTGAAGTCAACTGCGTCTGTTTTTACGGCCAAGCTGGTTGCAATACCACGCTTGGTTCTGGAAATAACGCCTCGTGCCTAGTTCGGAGACCGGAGAGTGATCTGTAGCGACTCACAAAATGCCCTGAGTGATCTCAGGCTTTGGAATCTCCACAACCCATGGTTATTTTCTGCTAGTTTCCTGGGTATGTGAAGAAGAAGAAGAAAAGGTGTGAGAGTGTAAAAGGCTAGTGCGTTCAGAGCTAGCCCGCCCCATCTCCTCTCTTCTGGCCCACTGTCGGGGCCAGAAGTGAGGAGAAGGAGAGAGAGAGGCCGGACTCCTCCTATTTCCCCTTTCCTCACTCCCTGTGGTTTGCAGCACCGGCGAGAAGGTAACAAAGGAAAGAGGAGGAGGACAGAGAGAGAAAGAGGAAAGGGAGTGATACTATAGCAAAAAACTAGTAGAAGATCAAACAGATGACCTAGGTGGTCTTGACCCTACATCTAATACGCAGTGCTAATACCACGATGTGTACGACTCACCCACGTATATTTGTAGAGCCCTTTAAGAAAGACAGTAACCAAGAGTTAGTGAGAAATGAAAAGAAGTAAGAGGTTTGTGGTGGGCCGCAAGGTGCTTGGAGGTCAAGCTAATCTCTGTCCATTTTAATTAGTTAGAAGTTGGAATTATAGTTACAGAGGAAGTATCTGCGATCCAGGTGCCTTTGCTTTCCGTTTTTGTTACCTAGTACTCATAGTTGGCGTTCAAATATTTATTAGTGTTGTCGCCCACTCTTCACGGACTCCTAGGATGCAATCATTGTAGCGCTCATTTCCGGCAATTCCCCCATGTCTCAAATTCAAATTGCAAAGAATTTGGACATGTGTGAATTGCCGGAAATGAGCGCTCCAATGATTGCATCTTAGGAGTACGCGAGTACTGGGCGACAAAACCAGCGTTTTGCTATTCCGCACACCGATTACATTGCAGGAATCCGGGCAGTCTCCCCTGCTGCTTGACAAAGAAGATGGAAGACGAGGAAATTAAAGGTGCATGGTATTACGCCGCGACTGTTTTTATTGACCTACCCCCAATGCCGCGACGGCTTCAGTTTGCTTTTTGTCTTCTCCGAATTGGACACCCACGCGAGACGCACTTTATTGCGACGACTGCCTGGTCCCCTAGACTGTTCGGCACATTCTTGTTGAATGTCCTAGGCTGTGTGATCTTCTTGCACGTTATCTGTCCTGTTATTTGTTATTCACATGATTTAACCATTATTTAATCTAGCCTAGTATATTTCTATAGCTTTATTACGGCGTGATTACTAGGCAGAAACATCGAAGTACTACTTAACAGACAAAACGTGACAAGGATCGGACCAGAATTCCCGACCTACATAAAGGAAAGAGCAGCAACGAAACCTGATATAGTCCTATCTAATATCAGGTTTCTATACAACTACTACATTGAACCGGGCCCCATCATTCCAAGTGAGCACGAGGTTATCAAAATTACAGTAGGAGTAAATCCCATTCAAATAGCAATCACAGAACGCAAAAGCTATACGCAGGCGAACTGGTAAAGCTACAGAAATTACCTTCTAATTATATCCCAGACCCTTTATTTAATGTCAATTTAGAAGAAATAGATAAAGAGCTGGATTGAATCTCTGACTACCTAATTAAAGCTGATGAAAATAATATTCCTCATATTAAATATAAAACCCTTCCAGCTCCCCATTGGACCCCTCCCATGAAAGCCCTGGCCCATGAATATAAGGACCTGTCCAATTTAGTAGCGCTGATAGGACCCAACCACAATGCCCACAAAAGAATCAGACAGATTAAAGACGAACTCCAGACACTAATTACGAACCAACAAGTACTTATATGGGACAGACTGATAGAAAGACTCGATATAGAAAGAGGCTCACACACATTCTGGCAGACATTTAAACGTTTAAAAGGAAGACCTCCACAAAAAAAAATCACACTCATAAACGTCGGTAAAGAAATTGACGAGACTGAGGAGATTGAAGAAATGTTAAGGATTTTCTGGTCCTTAATCTTCAAAATTACCTCAGAAGAAAATGACAATTACGACCTCGAATTCGAGACTGACATAATCCAACAGCTAAACACTCAAATACACAGAACCTCTCCTCATAATTGTGTGTCGCAGTAAAGAGCGATGGAGGGCTATGGTAGTAAAAATAACTGCCTTAGAACTCTCCGTTGCTCTAAAATCCTTTCGTCAAAGAGCACCGGGTACCACGGGGCTGACCAGGGAGAATTTCATCAAGGCCCCACCTAACGCTTGGAGTGGGCTACTTAACATCATGAATGCCGCTCTGAACACGGGTTACTTTCCCGATCAGTGGAAAGTGGCCAAATCGGGAAAGTCCCCGGACTGCCCTGCCAGCTTTCAGCCGATATCTCTCCTAGAATTTGCTAGCAAAGTCTTCAAGAAGATATTGGCTAATAGAGTCAACTCTTTTCTCGACGAAGCCAACTTGCATAATGAGCAGCAACACGGCTTCAGAAGGAAAAGAGGGACTGCTACGGCACTGGCCGTTATCACCGAAAAGCTTGCCAAGATCAAGGCAGACAAAAGACATGCCGACCTGGTGCTCCGTGATGTCAAAAAAGCTTTTGATAAGGTTTGGAAGAGAAGACTACAATTTAAGATCTTTCAAGTAGGCCTCAACCCCATTCTTGAGAGGATTCTATGCGACTACATAATGGAGAGGAGAGCATACATACATATTAGAGGATACAAAGGCCCCGAATTCGAGCTCGAAGCAGAGGCCCACAAGGGGGCAGTCTTAGTCCCCTTTTATACAACATACATAACATGCGACCTACCACAACTTCTATCCGAGAGTACGATATACGTTCAGTTCGCTGACGAGATATCGCGAATTTGTACAACCGCTTATGTTCACAGGGAATTTATGGCGAGAAATACGGCTATGGAGATTTCTAACATCAACTCTTTCGAGAGGAGATGGAAGATATCGACCAATGCCCCAAAATTCAAAATAATTCCCATGTTTCGCAAGACTTTCAATGACATACGGGTAGAAGGGGAGTGAATCCCATACTACCTGGAAGAGACGGTTCAGGGGCTCAAAATCACCACAGGGGGCTACAAGAGTCATATCGAATGAACAGTCGCAAATAGCAAGAGAGATTTGAGGGAATTTATAGGTACCGTGACCTAAATCGCTCAAATAAACTCAAGATATCCAATGCCTGCATTCGCTCGAGACTCTTGTACCCACTGGTGCCATTGAACGCGAGCACTAAGACCCACATTGCGAAACTACAAGTCATCCAGAATAAAGTGGTTTTGCTTATTAAAAACACGTGAAGAAGGGAACATAAACGACTCGGTTGGATTATCTCCGATCAACGTGGCAGTCTAGACATTGAGGTCGACCGACAAATAAGGCCATTTAAAAACAGCAAAATACAGTCTGACGGTGACGTGACTCCCAAATACACATGACAAAATCGACAATAGACAGGAAATGTCTAGAGTAATGCGCAAGTTTTTTCTTTAGTAAAAATTAATTTCAAATAAATTCAAATTCAAACTTTGCTAAAAATTCAAACTCAAATAAAACTATAATAAAATTTGTTCAAATACCCACAGCGGGAATAAAACCACTTTTCAAATAAAGGCTTGAATGCCAAAGGATCATTAAGATCGGAAAAACTAAAAATTAAATTAAATCAACTAGATTAATTTAATTAAATAAACTATAAATTTAACCACTTTACTCTCTTACTATTTTCTCTCTAACTCTACCTAAATTTCACCACCTATTATGTCCAAAGTCCAAAGTCCAAGAATAATTCCGACAGCCTTATAGGCCCGTGGAATTCTACTCTCGCGGATCTCGAAGAATCGATAAAGGAGGATATGAAACGGCTACAGCCAGTGCTTTACCTTCCTAACACATAGAAGTGTTAATTGTTTTTAAACTTTTATTGACTTCAACGAGAACTCGAAGTGAATAAACCGAAGTGACAAAAAGTATAAAACTAAAATAAATGCGACATTGCCTAATTCAGGAATTAAACTTTCAATGCAAAAGTGAATTAATATTAGTCAAGTGCCCATATACTCGCCAAACTACGGAAGTGCTATAGTCAGTTAACACGTTGAATAAACTTTAACAAACATTGTTCGCCTGGTGTATTTAATTTTAAAGTGGGACCGATTGCCCCAAATTTAGAAGCTTGTGATCAACTTAGTGAACCACACGTATATTCTCCTCAAGTAAATAAACTCATTCAACCTTAGAAACAGTGCTCCAACAAACAAAGTGAAGAAATAAATGTTTTATTTTAAGTAGATGAACTTTACACCGGAGACTTGAGTTGAAATAATGAAAATCCACCTACACCGACCCCTTACCGAACCGGGCAAGTGAACAATCAGAAAGAGTATCACAAGGGATATTTACTTATCAAAGAAGAAAACTCAGAAGGAAGATACGTAGACAAGGACTTATTAAATTCTCTTTATTCTATTCTTTTCCTACTCCCCCTCTATCCAACCAGGCCCTGAATAAAATTAAATACAAATACAATTATATACAGATAGGCAAGACGTAATGTTTCCCCCTCCCAGTGTCCTCTATTAATACAATAGTACGGGTATCATGGTACACTAAAAACCCACTACAAACATGTGGGAAACAACAAGGATCCCGCTCAAAGCCCTAACCATGGAAAAGCCTGACAGGGGGACAGTTTTCTCAGCAATATATTCTAAAATAAATATTGCTTTGGGCAGACTAATCGAGAATCCCCAAGGCTACACAGCAATCTGTCAAAATGAGAGGGATGTCGAAACCTTGACGGCACAAAAGTCAGTGGACGTGCTAAAAGATATTGGACTAGCTCCCAGAATCCCTTCCCAAATACTGACTCAAAGAAGTGTGATATGTAGATGTCTAGATTCATGGGTCGGGTCGCATAACACTGAAGAGCTAAAAACGGAAATTAAATCAAACCACAGCTGGGCGACGCTGATTGAAGTCATAAAATTTAGAAAATATACGCATGTATTTAAAATCGTTTTTGGTGACACAGGTATGGCCCCCAAAGCACCTGGAACAGGACTATTGACTTTCAACGTGAGGATCACTCCCGATCAAATTGAGAGGGAAGAATTCACAGTAGTACATATCTGTTTCAGATGCTACCGCATGGATGACCACCCCACAAGAGCCTGCACACAAGAGACAGAGAAATGTTCTGAATGCAGTGCAAATAACCACAATTGGAGGAGCTGCAATAGCAAGCGAAAAAGGTGCCTGAATTGCGGCGGCGACTACCGCACCCTCGCAATGGTATGCCCCTTCAAGGAAAATTTAATAAAAATGAAGAAAGAGGTAAAAATACAGGAAGAAGAGCAAAAGAGGAATAATACGTACGCCCAGGGGGCAAAACATTCCAAAGCAGAACCAACCAAGGAAAATACTGTGCTACACGTAGAGAATGAGAATTCGACGTAAATAATGGCCTGTATTTATTACGCCCACATTGCGAACCTTTATAGACCAGGAACTTTCAAGACAGAACTAAACATGATGCTGGAAAACAACGTAATGCCACAAATGTGGTTCCCCGACAACCCTCCATAAGAAGAAGTTCTGAAAATTAAACTTCTAAAACCTACACAAGGTCAACTACTTACTCAAACAGGAAGAAACGCCCCCAACTGCAGGGATCCAAGGATTGCTGCACAAGAAGCGAGAAAGAAAGCGGAATCAGGCAAGAATCAAGAAAAACAAGATCATACTGCAGAGGAGATGGTAACAGAAACTGAGCAGGAACAAATAAAATAAAAAATCACAGAACGTATAGCCAGAGAACAAAAGAGGTCAAACAGCCAACAGAGGAAAAGATCCACAACGTCTATACCGCGGAAAAAACACCAGATTAACGCTAAAAGGAAAAATTTCAGACTCTTTGCTACCGGAAACACTCAATACCCCAAGAAACACCACGCAGAGGCCATCACCGAGGGAATCACAAACGAAAAAATCAAATGGCAATACGAGGACCAAATGCCAGAGAACCAGGTCGAAGAGGCCCTCTATCAAGGAAAAATTAAATACACTCCAGAAATATTCAGCAACATCTCTCAGAGTGAATTTAATAAGAAACGAAACGGTATATGCAGAACTTCCCCTTCCTAGGCCTCAGGAAGAGAAGACTAAGAAAAAGTGTACAACTAAGGTAAAACATAGCAACAAGAACTACAGAAGAAACTTTCTACACAATGGAGACTAATAATAAAACACTAAAACTAATGTATATGAACGTAAATGGTTGGACAAGGAAAAGTTCCGAATATGGAAACATAATTCAGAACCTTGATATAGATATCATTTTAATATCCGAACACGGCATTGATACAAAGCACAAAAAAATAACAATATTCAGATACCAAGTTTATTCAACAAGCCATACAGATGAGGCCTTCGATGGAGTGGCGATTACAATCCGAAAAGGGCTCATGCACAAAGTTCTCCCACAACTAGTTGAGTCATACGTAGCGATAGAGGTTCAAACTACCATAGGGCCCCTAATTATCGCTACTGGGTACTAACCCCCAATAAGATGGTACATTCCCATTCATAACTTCTTGAAGCTGTTTTTCCATAAAAAAGGTGTTGTTCGCAGGCGAACTTAACGCTAGGTGCAGGGCTGCCGAGTACACCAACACCAACACCAACGCGGCGGGACGAAATCTAGAACTTCCTTTAGAACGTAACATAGTTGTGCGCATTGGACCAGAGTTCCCGACCTATTACTCACCAAGAGGTGCAACTAAGCCCGGCATAGTTCTAACGAGCACAAAGTTTGCCTATAATTATCACATTGCCCCCGGACCCGTGATACCCAGCGACCACGAAGCCTTAAACATCACAATATCAACAAACCCAATCCAAGTACCAATAAGGGAAAGGAAATCATATGCGCGTGCAGAATTAGAGGCCTACCAAGCTGTTTGCTAGAATTACGTCCCGGCAAACCTAGAAGAAGCTACCCCAGAAAATATAGACGAAGAATTAAACCTCCTCACAACAAAATTATCAGAAGCAGATAGAGATACCATCCCAAAGATAAAGTATAAAACCCTTCCAGCTCCAAGATGGACACCAGAAATGATTGCCATTCAAGATGAATACAGAGGCTTAGTAGTCGCAATCAACAGATGAGTACCAAACACGGAGCTCCAACAGATGATGCGGGGAAAAAAGAACACCTACACCAGCTTATCATTTAGCAACAATCGGATATCTGGTACCAACTCATGGAAGAACTAGATAAGGAAATGGCCCCCAGAACATTCTGGCAAACAGTGAAGAGGTTAAGAGGTAAGCCAGCCACCAAAACAGCAAATATAAAAAATCGGGAAGGTGAAGTGGTCACTGAACCTGAGGAGTTAGAAGAAATATTTAGAGAATAATGGTCAAATAATATTTAAAATTTCCCCTGAAGAGGGAAAAAATTTCGATACAGAATTTGAGAACGAGATAGTAGACCAGTTAAACGAAGAAATAGAGCGAACATATCTGTTCAATAACACCACAGCTGAAATACTTATGGTAGGACTAGGAAAACGATCTCCCTACAGGAATTTAACGAAACCCTGAAAACGTTTAAACAGCGTGCCCCAGGTCACTCGGCCTAACGAAGGCAAACTTTAACAACGCTCCACACAACATAAAACAGGGACTAGTTAACATAATAAACGCTGCCCTCAATACGGGATACTTTCCCGATGTCTGGAAAATATCAAAAATGATATTCAATCCTAAGTCAGGGAAGTCTCCAATCTCCCCAGTAGACTACCGCGAGATCTCTTTCCTCGAATTTGGAGGAAAAATCTTCGAAAAAATCATCGCTAACAGAGTGCAATCCTACCTGGAAGACAATAACCTGCATAATCAACAACAGCACGGATTTAGAAAGCAGAGAGGTACGGACACAGCACTGGCGATGATAACAGAGAAACTAGCACAAATATAAATAGAGAAAACGCATGCTGATTTAGTATTGAGGGATGTCAAAAAAGCGCTCGACAAAGTGTGGCGCAGGGGACTACAGTTTAAGATCCTCCAACCGGGACTTAATCTCAGATTGGAGAAAATAAAATGTGATTACGTCATGGACAGAAGAGCATTCATTAATATAGGGGATTACCAAGGACCAGAATTTCAACTGAAAGATTGCGTTCCCCAAGGTGGGTGCTTAAGTCCACTGCAGCTCTCGATATACACTAGAATCCTACTCCTAGGCTAGAGGAATCTTTGTATATCCAGTTCGCCGACAACGTGACACAGATAGTGGTCTCCCCATACAAAAATGAAAGAACTATGGAAAATTGCGACTAATCTGAACAAATTTACAATCATACCAATCAAGAGAGGTAAAACAGCACCAATTTATGTGAGGGATGAAAGATACCCATACAAAAGAAGAGGCAGAGTGTTAGGATTAAAAATAAATGCCAGGGGATACAAGGACCAAATTAACGGCATAAGTGCAGGTACAAGGAGAGATATAGGAGAGCTATATCGATTTAAAGACCTAAGGAGGAACAACAAGAAGAAAATCTACTCTGCCTACATCAGACCAAAAGTATTGTATCCCCCAATGCCACTAGCGGCTATTCCAAAAACTTAGATAATGGAATTGCAAAGAGTGCAAAAATTAAGCACTCTTAATAATATGCAACGCTAGAAGACGGGAAAGAAAACGCCAACAAACACTACATGAGGAAGCAAACATCAAGGCACTAAATAAAGATCTGGGTACCAGAGCACTCAAAATTTGGCAAAAGGTGGAAGGGAACTCTGAGCCAGATTTCATCAGGAATCACTTCGGAATTTCCGACCTAATACAGAACCAGGCTCGGAAAAGATTTTCCAGCAGCAGAAGAGCTGCGTGGCACAACCAGGAACCGATCTACGCATAACTACCGTATAAACAATATATCATAGAAACAATAAATACAATAGACAAAGTCACAGGATACACACCCAAAAGGGCTTGGAAGCTACTATGTACATATGTACAAAGGTTTTGTACAAACTAATAATCATAGATTTTTAATCAAATATGAAAAAAAATAAAAAAATAAAAAATAAGATAAAATATATATATATATATATATATATATATATATATATATATATATATATATATATATATATATTTATCAGACTAACTCAAATGTTAGAAACTTTAAAGGCTTTGAAGCTAAATAATAATAAAGATGGTTAAAAAGAACAAACACACCAACATAAATAAACACGTAACACAGAGATACCCTTTCCCTAGGGACCTATTTTCTCTATCCCTTATTTCCAATTTTCACCACTAAAACTTTTCACTAACTAACTACTTCTCTATCTCTTCTCTATCTATCTAATTTCTCCACTTTTTATGTCTAAGCCCAAGTCCAAGAATACTTCCATTTCTGTTAATTTCCTGAAGATGACCTAACATGGTCGAAAGACTTCTAGGAATAAAGCATGTCATTCGCAGATGTTTTTTCTCGCCTCGAAGACCCCGTTAAAATACAAGTTTAAATTAATAACGCTGCCACAGCTGTGGACTTCAATAGAACTTCCATATATATATATATATATATATATATATATATAAAGAGAGAGAAAGAGAGAAGAGAGAGAGAGAGAGAGAGAGAGAGAGAGAGAGAGAGAGAGAGAGAGAGAGAGAGGGAGAGAGAGAAAGAGTGCGAACGGTATTCGTTCGCAATTTTCAACTCCTAATTTTACACAATTCTTTTGCTGAAGAATTGACTATGATTAATTTTGAACTTCCGAAATTGTGGAATAGGCATGGAGTCTTTCGTGGAATCCACAAAGGAAGAACAAACAAAAACATTTCAGACTTCCTCAACGTCAGTAAAAAGATGGTAGAAAAGGTCAGAAAGGAGCAAGAAGATTCATGATTTGACCACGAAGCGACAGCAGATAATAAAACCTATGGTCGACGATCCGACTCTAACAGAACCATGGAATTTCTTGTTGGAATCCATCAATAATTATCACGAAAAGTCGATGCGTGCCATTGCAAGTGCGGAAGGTGTAAATGAAAACCACTCAGCCTGTTGGGGCATGAAGACATTGGTTACTTTTATACAAGATGAGGAAAGGATACTTTCTCTACAAGGCTATGCAAGAAAAGCGATGCAAGCAAACCAAGAAGCGGATCAAAATTTGAGATACCCGTTAGAGCCAGACATGCTGTGATTCTTCTCCAGCGATTAGAATGTCTGCCAAGACCTTATGATCAACTCCCAGAACAACTGGTGTCTCGCTTTCGCGGCCAAAGACGTGCCCAGAGTCACGCAGAGGAAATTTCTAGCGATATTCATTGTCTTCTGTATCGTCAGCAGTGAACGTGACGTCACACCACTCCATTTCTTCTCTGTCGGCCTCAGGCTGAACAGCGCCGGCTACATTCGTGTTTTGAGCGATGTGGTCAATTTCTGGGTCGACTGCGTAACTGCAGCGAAGCCTTATGTGTAGGAGCAAGACGCTGCGACCTCCCATACTAGCCGAAATACCCAGCGTTGGCTGTCGGATAATTTCTTTGATCAAGCAGCATTTGGCATTTGGCGTCCCAACTTACCTGACTGCAACTCCCCTCGACTTCTCTGTGTGGGGCACGATTAAACGAGAGACCAACAAATATAGCTGCAACACGAAGGGCCTGCTGAGAAGACCAGGATTACCTGAGGCTTCAGGGATCTAAAGAGGTAGATAATGAGGAAGGCTTGTGGTTGCTTCCAAGGCCACAGGCCGGTTCATCGAGTGAGATCGACAGAAGATGTCATGAAGATAAACTGACCCAAATTTGACGAATATTACCGACAAAATAAATTCAACCGTTCGTTTTGGATCATCGATTTTATCTAACGTATAATAACAGCGATTGTATAAACAAGGGTGCTGTGAGCCAGATTGCGACTGAATACAACGACCACAGTGCTTCTAAAGGCAGGGTTGATGTGAGTCAAAAATGTGGATGCCTACAATAATTTCAATCCCAACAATGACATCCAAACTTAAATAAAGACTTGACATTGCAACCTACATACAAATGCAGAACAATATCTGACGAAATACATTTCACTGAACTCTTAGTGCGACACCCGACAATATCAAGAAGCTATCACTGAAACAATTGACCATCCCCTACTCAACCAAAAGATAAAAGAAGATCAAAGACAGAATGGAGATGGATTCCTTATACATATAGAGATTGATAATACAGTACAACCTCAAAATATTCGAAGTGTAGGCATCGACATCTGCTAGTACGCGTGAAAAATAGATATATTTTTGGTGTCATCGGACAAGCCTAAAAAAAACAAAGCCCATCCTAAGATCGTCATGGGAGAGTTTAATGCAAGTTCTCAATGGGGAAACGAAATAAAAGGGAACAAGATCTAGTTGAGTTTACATTGGCCCAACTCTATGCTCAAAAAGAGCCAAGAGCAAAGATGGAATTAATAATTTCAAACTTATCAATAAAATCAAATTTAGTGACCATAGGATGTTCATATATAGGAGGAAATTTAGCATTCTAAAAGAGATAAAAAGCTATTCTATAAATAAATAAGCTCAATAATATACTGAAAAATCTCTTTCCAGAATTCCAGCGCCATCTACATACAGAGAGCATACAACTAAAATCCCGTTTGACGCCAATAACACTAGCAATATACAGGCGATGACCATTAACTTGATGAAACACATGGCATACACTGCAGAAAATACAAGGAAAGAGAAAATAAATAGAACAACACACGCCCATTTGTATATAAGATTTCTTTTGTTTGATAACAATAGTGTCGCATGTTATTAGGGTGGTTAAATACTTTTGTTTCCTGCTAAATTTTGTTTATTAACAATAATTATAAACAAGAAAATCTGTTATGTATATTTCTTCTGTTAAATATATGTTTACTGAGTTCCTGTTAGTTTTATAACAATAAGAAAGCACGAATTATTTCATAAATTTTCAAAATTTATGTATGAAAATACTTGTGTCAACATTGTATTTTTTTTAATTTGCATAAGAACGTAATTCTACCATTAATTAACGACGGAAAACTGAAACCGGAGATCGCGGGCGTTTTATTATATTTCGTCATCTCCAAAAGACGAGGAAAAACGCAGTCACAAAGGCCATAAAAGTCAAACGAAGCCTTCGAGTCAAATGGCAGTCGGTTAGACATTTTTTATTAATGAATTACAAATAACGATTCAACTTTAATTAGGTAATTAAATATGAATTTAATATAGGAACAAACGTGTTAAAAATAGAAATTAAGAGCAATACATTTTATCCTCGTGTGATGAATAAAGATGGAAGAACTTCAATATAATATAACACATTTTCTTACTTTACAAGAATTAGATGTAAACATTTATTTAAAATGATAAAAATTGTTATCTAAATTGTAAATGAATATATATCGCTGCAAGAAGGAATCACCTTTTCTTGTGAGCAAGGTTGATTGAAGACGACTTCGAATTTTTCTCAATTGTAATTATGCAATTATTAATTGCAGTAAAAATTGAAAATTAATTCGGGAAAGTCTATTTTAATTAATAAACATTTGTTTATTTTATCGTAAACGTCAAACAAAAGTGCAATAATTGGTCTAGGCTGATTAGCATACATTTTTGAGGTTGCTTGCTCCCTTTACTAGTTTTGCGACAGTCATCCTGAGTCAGTTTAATAGCTGATGGGCACACACATGCAAACACGTACACACACACATGACCTTGCACCCTGAGAGTCCCCCGCCCCCGCCTTATTGGTTTCTCGCAAAAAATGTTCCAAGCCCTGCTCCCCCCTAAGTCAGTGACCTTTGGCGGAGCAAATCGGTAGGGTTTCTTTGTCGCTGTCTGAATTTCTTGTATTGTTCTGTTTTTGCATAACAGTGAAGTTGACACTTAACTTTTTACAATCCTTTATTTTGTCCGTCTAGCAATTTTCTCGAGCATTTAACCGTTTCGCAGTCTACAGCTTTGTTTACACAGAAAGTCAATTTCTTTTTGTAACTTGTTTAAAAAAAAAGTCAAGATTGTTATAATGATTTATTTTACATTTAAATTCAAATATGTATACATTTTCTACAGATTAATAAATCGAATAAACATATTCAATGATACTAACCAGATTACATAATGGTATATAATATATACAATTTATTAGATAGACTGCACAATTACACATTTCCAACTAGCAATTAATATTTATTCCTTACTACGATTTCTTTGTTACTTTGATCATTATAAGCCGGTCTTGCTTGAAAATAGTGTAAATGAATGTGGTGTTCTTAATAAATTTATATTTAGTGAGTCTCCATTCATTAACAGCTTATGTTGCGAGAGGAAATCGGCATGTAGCTTCCCATATACACCAATTAGTTTTTTCTTCGATCTGCTATATTTCTTTTCTATACTTTCTTTACTAGAGTAATATCCTGCAGTGGAAAGAAATGTAGATTTTTCTTCTTCAGTATATTTCAACAGTGTCTTTAAATATGCAAGATTGGGGTAATTATTTCCAATGAAATTTAAAGATGTTTGATTTAAATAAATATCAACATTGCTGAACAAAGTGTGAAGAATATTATTTTCCGGAAAATATTCTTCACATTTTTAAGTTTGCTTCCGTTTGCCTTCGGGTCTATATAATACTGTCCGCTACCAGATATATAATATTCAAGCGGAGTGAGGTTGGAGGAGATATTGCTAAGTGGAGAGTAAGACTGATAGATGCTCTCAACGATGGAAGTTTGGGTCGGTAGAACGCTAAACAAATCGAATTCTGTCTTCGAAAAGATATAACTTGTTGGCTGAAGAGCATTTATGTTTACACGTGTATGACTTACAGCCGATGATAACTTTATGAGAACATCTATGAAATGTATGCTTATTTATATTCTTAGATAAAACCATTCCCACCCTCCTCATCATCATTTTCAACTTTTTTCTTTTCTTCAACATTTTATTCAGCCATTTTCGCTTATTTATTACGCCCATTATTTTGGATTTCCTTTCATTATCACTCAGATTTTAACTTTCTTCTAATATATCGTTTAGTATCTTTAGTAATCGAATTTTTCGTCCTTCCTAATTGATCTTTCCAAGGTTGCTTTGTGGTCTTTCCATGCATAATATCCTGAATGGTATCAAACCGTCGGAAATGGCATTCTCTCCTAGATAGTGAGCACCACTCTTTAGAAAGGGCGCTGCATTTCGGTATAGGGACGAGAATAAGGATCCAAGACTATGTCCTCTCTGTACTCTTAACCCTTTAAACACGTGTGGGCCCTTTAATATTTTTTAATTATTTTTTCAATGTCTTTTCCTAATGTATAGTTTTGTCACCAAATGACCAAGAAAGAATGGAAAATTATCGCTTTCAACCGTTCTTATATAAATTTTATTGCTTTCAAGTCCCCGGAGTTAGGTTAAGATAGCGATGATTATCAAAAGTTATACTAAATGAAACATCATTGAAAGCAAGGTGAATAATTCTCAGCAGCCTCAACTGTGTTCCGCCTACTAACTGATAGTCTACTACAAGGTTAGAGTAAACGTAACATGATCTCGGATGAAATATAAGAGCATGAAAATCTATATTAAATGCTATACAATGATTAAATTTGGGGATATCATCTCTGATAGATCTTTTCATTATACTGAGAAATTCTTCTGACAGATGAAATAATAGATTTTCTTTCCTTTTCACATTGAGCAATGAACGTAAAGTGAGCATTGATACATATTCAGAAGACATTTTCCGTTGCGTTTAGTCAGATTGAAACAAAAAATCCTGACATGGTAATTTCTGTCTCATTTTCAGATTCATTTTCCCTGACTGTTTTTTTCATAATACCCGGCGTCTATCCATATCTCATCATAAGTATAGTCAATTTCTTTTATTTTTGTTTCCTTTCCTCTTGCCAATATAATATTTGATGCATAATTATTTATTCCGGTCATTTTCCGATAGACCGTGAATGCATGTGTAGGCTTAGTAATATTATAGATATTCCCAGTAAATTGAAACTCACAAAGTCCTACTTCATACTGACTGCCGTGTGTTATAATGGATTTGTGCAATTCAATTCTATAGTTAGACATGGTATTTTGAGAAGAAAAATCCAGGGAGGATGTTTTCCCTCAAAAGGGTGACATAAAAACTCTCTGACTCCATCTTCACAACTGATAAAAAACATTCATCATCTCCTAACTTTATATAATTTCAGGAATGCATGTTCTCGAGATTGGTAGGGGATATCATATGCCTTGACGTATGTGTTAAACGAATTTGATGACTCTCGCCACTTTACTAAATATAGCTTGTTTTTTCCACGCCCTTTCGATTTAAATATCCTCTCCACTACATATTAATTACAGGAGTCTAACTTTATGGTCTGTAGGTCTTCTTCATAAACCCAACCTTCAATATGTTCTCCATTTAGATCTTGAATATAATACAAGTCTGATACATTCGAAATTCTATATATCTTGCAGATGTCCTCACTCCACCCTACATGGTATTATTTTTAAAATTACTGGAAACGTGTAAGATTCGAACATATTCACCGATCTTATATAGAAACCACTTTTTTCTTACCTTCAGCTCTCTGATTCGGTATAGAAACATCATGAAAAAGTTTGAACGGTTTGTTCCCAATTATTCTACATATGTCTATAATTATTATAACTCTTGCAAAATCATTTAATACGTCGATGTATTTCCCTGCATTATTAAAGGTAAAATATCAGAAAAGTCTTTCCTTTATTGTTGTTTGTACACATTCTATTTATTGAGAGAACATGATATACACCGATATTATATTCGCTCAATTAGCCTTCCATCTCTTTCCTTTAAACTCTCTCCATCATCAGAACATATACATATAACCTGGAATCCATCCGCTTTCTTCAATGAGATTTCGTATAGCATTTAACAATACCTGATCTGTCTTCTCCTTTAAAGGAATTATCCATATATATCTAGAATATATGTCAATTACAAAGAGTATATAGCATACACCATAAATAAAACATTCGAATTCGCACATTACACTTAGATCTAGTTGCCAAATCTCGTTTTAATCTTGTGCTTTTACGTGTTTTGTCTTGAATCTTTTTCGCATGGGTTTGTGTAGTCTATAGCTATCCAAACCCAAGAGAAATCTTTCCACATCAGAACCTTTAGCGATCTTTTTTACATATTGGAATAACCGATTTACCCCATCGAAAGATGTTGGCAAACAATTGGCGGTTCATTTTTAACTGAATATGTGATTAGTTTACATTCTTATATAACGATTCAATAAAAGAAATCTTTTCTTAAAATCGAATTTTATTTTACATCTAGATTAAAAATTAGAATTTCATGGATGTCCGCAACCTTATTAATTTCTACACATTTACTGATTCTCTGAATCAAAAGAGCTGGGTTAATCCGGTCAGGAAAACGATATTTGATAAAAGTTATCAATTTGTATTTTTAATCCAAATTTATATTTTTGAAAATTAATATCAGAAGGTTTTTATATGATCTAGAATTTGAATAAACATATTTGTTAAGGAATCGTACTCTAATAAAAAAATAGTTTCATCTGGGGAGAACTTAAACTTTCTTCTTGCAAGTTTCGATGACGCAGTCTGGTTACACTCTATCTTCTGGACTTCCATGATCAAACTGATTGATAGATAGATATTGTATTCAACTTTCTTAACACGAAATGGTGACGTAGTCGTAAAGATCCCTGAGAACAAATTCTTTCACAAGTTCGATAGTTCTCCGTCTATTGTTGACAAAACAATGGAACTCATCAAACGATACATTTTTCATATACTCAGATAGATTGAAGTTTTCGACATTCATCGAGTCCATCGTAGAATGCAAGTTAATAATCATCAACCGCATTCTATAAACACTTCATTTGACGAAAACTTTGATGAAACTCGTCTGCAAGTCTTAGAAAAGTATTGACTTCATAGAAATGAATTCTGCATCCCTTTTCCAGGAAATACCGAAATGTATACTTGGAAAACAACTCACTAGTGAATATTCGAGTGAATCTGGACAGCCACTAAGACAAATTCCCATAGGATAGGGTTTCTTTGACGTGGTTTGAATTTTCATGTATTACCTTGTAGTAGCATATCTGTGGAGTTGCCACTTAACTTTTTATAATCCTTTAATTGGTCCGTCTAGTTGCCATCTTTTATCGGTAAAAATGATTAATAATTCAACCAGTTCCTTAGTTTTTGATGTTGAAGATAAAGAGAAGTACGATGTGTGTTTGCGCAAACCACTGAGCTTGATGTAGATTAAGTTAATGTGTGAGTAATAGTTTCTAATTCTTTTCGACGTTGAGAGTTTTTTATGGCCGATTTAGGGAAATTGGAAGATATTAATTTTACTCTTAGTTTTTTCACATTCTAGCTAAATCATTAAGTAGGTCGATAATGTTAGACTGTGGAAGTCTTTTACCATCGTTGGTAATCACCCATCATTACCTCCAACCGAATCCCTGTGTATCTTTCAGTATCTGATAAATTAATCTACATCTTTCACGAACACTAGGCCAGTGATTCAAGTACTTTATCTGTATAACCGTTTATTTGATCCTTGTCAGTTTCATTAACTTTAACGGAAGATGTGTCCACAGCCTTATCATATTATTTCAAATAGTGTTCCAAAGTGTTCTGGTAAAGAATAGCACGTCTATCTGATGGGATGTGTGAATTATTTAGTATAGTACTCAACTCTCTCTTCAGAAATAAAATTCCTTCTTGTGATGGGATTATTTTTGAGGGTACTTCTCTCTTTTTTCGTGATAAACAATAATTTTTCATCTTAGTAGGTTGGAGTGGATAGGTGCTAGAACAGAGAATAAGATTGGTTGAAACGATCCTCCACACTGATATTTTAGGTTTTTACTTTAAACGTATATGAGCTGGCTTCCAAGCTAACATACGTATCAACCTTTTGAATCGTAATATCTTTTTTTTCTGCGATATTGTCATGGGAACATTACTTTTTATTAGATTAAGACACATTTTTTCATCTTTTTGGAGAGAGTGGGAAACGTATGGAATAGATACACGTATCGTTTCAATATATGCTTTATTCTAAAAGATATATGCTTTCAATTTCGTTTGGAAAGATTCTTGTTCGTAAGGTAAATTATACAGTCTTTCTCAGAATGAAGTTGCAGAGCAAATAACCATAGGTTTTTGAGACTGCTTCTTCATATATCTTCATAAAGCTGTTCCGTTTCCCAGGCATTAATTATCCAGCAAATATATTTAACTGGGAGATGTCTCTCCTCTGGTTAAATAAGACTAGATTGGGACAGTTTTAGGAAATATCCGGCATATAAGAATTTTTATAAAATAGATTTTGGGCCACTAGGAATATGGAGCTATTTTTATGTTGGAGGTCACTGTAACTATCTCTGATATATTTGCATCTATCTTCTGCATTAAGTCATCTAAAATAAGGAGTGTATGACCTCTTCCATCCAAAGATGACGCATCATACACATCTTCATGTAACATTACTTCATTTTTAAATTCTTCTTAGTCTTTCTGCCATACAGTGTAACACACATGATTTTATCAACGCGTTGAGTAAACATCCTATCTCTATTTTGGAGTATATAAAAGAGGAAGTGGATTTTTCCGCATGACATTGGCCCAATAATTGTTGAAGTACATGGCGACATAAATTAAAAAGTTTTACACTTCTTTCACTCATACTTTTCTTTTGTATAATGAATAAGCAACATCTTTCAGATAAACATATACAAAAACTTTTTCTTTCTTTTTTAGATCATCAAAAATTATGTTTACTGGTGCAAAACGAAACTGGATCTTCGGAAACAAGCCAGACTCTTCCTCTTTACCCAACCCCTTATTGACTGAAGGTGTCGTCGGTGAAACTTTACACAAAGGTAATTCTTCTCTTACTTGTGTGTCTAATGAAGACAACGACGACGACGATTATGATGATGATGATGGGGATGCAAAAGCTTTTCATCTACAAAGAATACTTGACATTCTGAACATTACATAAGATGTCATTACGCTGATTTCCGACGATGACTATGTATAACTCGCAGTAGAAGGCAAACGTTTAAACATAGAAGATAGGTCATGTAACAACACCATTCTTTTTGCGGATGGAGAATTAAATTAACCGTGCAGAACATGGGTTCTCAAAGCCCAGGGGCTGCGAAAGCCATTTTGATTATTTATTAAAATATTAACCCGGCCAATTTTTTAACTATAGCAAGAAAGCAATAATGACATTAATGAAATCTGGTGCTGCAATGTGGCAACAGGGCCGTAATGTGTCACTTTGAAATAAATGTGAAATGTGACATGCTTAACTGCAATAAAAGTCCGACTTTTTGTAATTGATCATATGGTAATGGAAATATGGCAACATTGTCTATCGTTATGCTTGCCAAACGTCAATTTCATCATCCATGCATGTTAGTGTGTTCGTGTTGTCCCTGTTAAAGTGCCGCGCTAATTAGTTGTTGCATTTACGATAAAACCTTTTTTAGGATTTTTGGACTGTGCACTAGCAGCGTAGCTATAATTTTAATATAAATACAAGAAATGCGATTACTTATATTTCGTGTTTCAAAAGTTAATTACTTTATACTCGTAAAATGGATAAATGGTTAAAAACTGTAAAAGAAAACCAAAGTATGCCTAGTTCAACTGAAACAAGTAGAGCCGCTGTCCAACCTGTTACAAGCACATCGTGTTCGTCATCGAAACTTGATAATAATAATGAAGCTGAGGAGATTCTAAGAAGAGAAAACATGATAAAAGTTATTTGAGTTTTGTCTTCACCTGGACTGGTAATAAGGAAGAACCAAATGGACTTTGTGTAGAATGTTCCACTGTTATTTTAAATGGCAATATTTTTCCCACAAAGCTTAAACAGCACTTAGAAACAAACACTCTCAACTTAAAAATAAAAATATTAATTATTTCAGAAATAAAAGCCAAGGACTAATAGAAAGAAAAACAATTTTTTAAATCGTTTGTCAGTGAAGATCATAAAAATGCCTTTATTGCTTTTTATAAAGATAGTTTTCGGATAGCACAGCAAGGCGAGGCTCACACAATAGCTGAAAATTTAATAAAACCGTGTGCAAAAGGTTTAGTTGAGACTATGATCGGCGAGAATTATATTGGCAACATAGAATCTGTGCCCCTTTTAAATTATATAGATTTCCAGGCGTATTAGTGACATCTCATAATATTGTCAAAAAGAAGTAATTAAGAGAGTAAAACAAAGTATAACATTTTCTCTTCTAATGGACGAATCCACAGACGTTGTGTGCTTAGCTATATTACTTGTATTTGTTCATTACATCTATAATTTTAAGACTGAAGAGGACTTACTTTTCTGTAAACCTTTAAAAACTCATACAAAAGGTGCAAATATATTTTATTAGTTGAAACTTTTATTTAGAAGCATGAAAAGTCATGGAAAAACTGTTCGAGTGTATGTGCAGATAGAACTGCAGCGATGGTGGGTAAATATTCAGGAGTTGTATCTCAAATAAAAAATAAGAATTCAGAAATTGTTGGCATTCACTGCTTCCTACACCGACATGCTTTCGCAGTTAAGCGAATACCTCCTGAATTAACTGAAGTGCTAGATGATGTGACAAAAATCGTTAACTCTATTAAAGCTAGGACACTTAATTCCAGAATTTTTAGCTTATTGTGTGAAGATATGGGAAAGACTCACATACAGTTGATGTTATATACTGAAGTTCAGTGGTTTTCAAAAGGGAAAGTGTTGGCAAGATTTTATGAGTGGCATGAAAAGGTTTATAGCCTTTTATCTGATCAGAAACACAAATTAGCTTTAAAATGAAAAGATGAAGCTTTTATTCAAAGATTGGCATATATTTAAAATATTTTTGCCTACTTAAATGAAACAAATATTTCATTACAAGCCAACAAGGTTACATATTTCAAAGCTCAGGGCAAGATCCTTGCGCTCCAGCAGAAAATAAATCTGTGGAAAGAATGCCTTCTTTATGGAAAATATGAATGCTTTGGAAATTTATGCGAATATCTTCTTTCCAACCAGCTTGTTTTGCAGAAGAATATAAAAACTTCCATCTCTCAGCATCTAACTGTTTTAGCCGAATCAGCTGGACATTACTTTGTTTCAGAGACTGATACCTTTCTCCTGATTCAGAACTCATTTCTTGATTCTCCTAACATGCAATCCTTATCTATAAAAGAAAAAGAACAGCTGATTAATATTTCAGCAAACTTTGAATTAAAAAGTAAATTTAAAGAAACTGAACTAACAAAGTTTTGGATTATCTTGAGCGAAGAATTTATGCAAATTTCGGTTCAAGTTCTAAGAGTTTTAGTGAGATTTCCGCGACCTCTCTATGCAAGAAAATATTCTCAATGTATGCAGTAAGGAAAACTAAATACAAAAACTGGCTAAATGCAAATGATGACATAATCTTGCAAGTTACTTCAATTAAATCTGAATGTGAAACATTTATAAGTATGTACAAAACAGCACATGCCTGAAAGTCATTAAATAAATAACAATCTTAATTACTCGAGAACCTAAATTGGTAAGTGTTAATGTTATTTTTGTCTTAATTCTTTATAAATTTATTGTGGGGGCTTCGCGAACAATGCTCGACCTTCTCAAGGGCTCCAGAGCACCAAAGGTTTGAGAACCCCTGGTTTAGAACATCATACCCTCATACGCAAGAATATCCTCTACAGCAGAGAGAAAATCATTCTCGTGTAAAAACTATATCCTTAAGAGAAAACAGACATGGAAAGCTTCTCATCATTTTATACGGTGTAATCGTTGAGAAAACAGAAGAAGCTGGTCTTGTCGAGTAGTGCGTGAGCCTTCACGGCATATAGTGAATCTGCAATGGCTTCAGGAGGGCCATTTTCGTTTAAATATAAGTTTTGAAATTGCGGACGCGACCGGTGATACGATATATTTACACATTCCATTTGTTTAAATGCGTGAATTGAAACTATTCGATTATATCACGGGACAATTCGAGACAGCATTCTAGTCTGCAGATACAATTCATTTTGGAGCCTTCAATCACGGAATTCGTATTTATAGGATTCCTTCGCTATAATACCATCTATTGTTTGATTTTATCGAAATAAAACATATAGAGGACATGTAAATTCTACAGGCTGTCCCTTTGTTTCCTCAGTTCTTGCGAAAAAAATCAAGGACAATAATAAAAGAATCTCAGGAGTTGGCAAGAAAATGTAATCTTGTGTACGAAGATGCTGTCACTGTAGATAAGTTCTCCTTGATAGAACGCGAGCAGAGATGCAGGATCCTCGTATTTACGGCCACAGAGGATGAACGCAAATTAAAATTACTCCATCGACCAACATATCCTGAAAAATCAGCCCCACTCCTATCCACTACTATCCAATTCGAAACATTAGTGATACAAATCCAGCATACCGCAAGAAACAGAAAAACAGGATTATTTTTTTTCAGAAAAATTACTGTCGCTGTTGTTCTGGCTTGCCATTTTGGGGATTAAATGGTGTGGAGCTAACCCGGCTGATATCATCTCCATACTGGATATTCATGCATCTCGGTGTTATTGCGGGCTGCCTTTTGAAAGTTCCACTGAATACTGTGTAGGGATTTAGCATCCTTCCTGATTTACTCGAGGTTTTAGGTAGTATGGGAACCCAGTGTTGTACCTGATAGTTATGATGGCTTTCTTTCCACTTACGTATAAGAGAGAGTCCCCTTCATCTTTATGCCTAGTCTAAGTTGTAATATTTTGGACTTTAAGCCTTTGATCCGTACATTATCGAAATCTTCTTCGACATCTCGGAGGACCACATCGACTTACCGGTTTTCTGTTTTGGCTTTTACTATTTTTTCTGTGATGATAGCCACTGCCATTTTGGCATCTTTGGTCCTGTGGAACCCATATTTTTGTTTGTTGTATTTTACATTTTCCTCAAGGTATTCTGTAAGTCTTCTGTTCAGTATTTTCTCGAAGACATGGTCAAGAATTTCTAGCAGAGAAATTGGCCGGTAACTGAAAATTTGCTTCGGTGGTTTCTTTTGTTTCATTAGGAATATAATTTTTTTATAGTTCCTTGGAAGCTTATTACGTTTAAACATTCGTTGAATAGTCTGGTTATTGTTTTTAAGTATGTTTTGTAGAGCATTTTTGTAGTCCTATTTTGTTAGACTTGTTAGCAGTGAGGCTTTTTGTTTAAAGGAGTTGATGGAACTCTTCACCCCGTATTATATAATTGTTGTCCCTATTATTAAGGGTTCTTCCGTGGTCTCGTCGTCTCTCTGAACCAGTGATATTCTATGGGTGTTTATTCGTATATATGTGTATACTATTACTTCAGTTTGTCTGTTGATGCTTTTATTGTATGGTTCTTCGATTCTATAATTTTCCTAGTGTTCCTTAAAATTGTATGCTCTTATTTCCTTGGTTTGAAAATATTTGCCATGTACGTTCTGAATTTTTGTTTTTTTTCTGGGTGGTCTGTCTTTGATGCTGTTTATATTTACCCATGCTTTGCGTGGTGTTTCTGCACCTCATACCTTCCTTATTAATTAATTCCTTCTATTGGTCCTCTTGTTGTTTTTTTTATTCAGAAGACCATTTCTCTTTTATTATTGTTATTTATTGGGTTATATGTTAGTTTTGTCCCATTTTCACTTTATTCCTCATCTCGAGTGTCCTTCTTTGGTGCGTTAATATTCTCTAAGCAGTCTTTGGTATTTGCCTTTTAGCATATTGTGTTCTATCGTCTATTAATTATTCCAATTATTTGTCGAGTTCGGTTTTAGTTTTCCCATGCAGTAGAGGTCATGTGCATGCTTTTAGCATGTTTTATGCATCTCAGTTTGCCTACCTTTAAAAGTTTTTAGATCCTATAGGGAATTTTACTGGGTTCTGGTTTATGGTCCCAATTACCCAAATGTAGCCGCTGCAAGTTACCTTAACTGGCTTCATGAAAATATTGAAAGAAATTTTTAGGGCTTGTTAGAACTATGTCTGGTTTTGTTGTTCTCTTTCTCTCTAAGAGATGTTGGGAAGTTTTGTCGAACTCTCCTGAAAATGAGCAGTTCCAGGTTATGCCCTATTTCATTTTTGGTCGGGTATATCGATTCTTATATTCTGCCATTCATTTCTCCTAGAAATATTGTTGGATTTCATCTGTAAGTGGTGTATATTTCATTTCCAAAGTCACAGCTGTGTACTCGTACGCCTCGTCTACTTCCCTAAAAGTTAAATAGAAAAAAAGGTAAAACACCCTTTATTGGGACCCTCTGCAATTGCAAAGATTTAAGTGAGGAAAGCTGAAGGAGAAAAATATTAAGTGAAGAGAGAACAGATGATTCTAGCGACTGGAGCGTGGTTAGTGAATATGGAGTTGGTACTTGTTCTCAGCTGTCTGTTTATTGGGATGTTCCTTCGTTGGTATTGATGACTTCTGTAGCTTAAAGTGATTATTTTGTGTTATGTTTTCATTGATTAACGATTTGAGTATTTCCGTTTCGATTACTTCCTTTATAAAGCTGAGTAGTGTTGAGTGTAAAGAAATCCAAATTTTATCTCCTTGATAAGCATTGCTTCAAGAATTTTTAGACGAAGGTTATTGGAGATTCTACGGAGGATGTTGCGATTGTTAACAATAATTTTGATTTGTATCCGCAAAAAACAAGCAAATTCTTGTTAAAAATACCAATATCCTCCGTAGACACTTAGATACCCTTCTCCTAAGAAATTTAGAAAGACTGGTCATAAAGGAGATGAAACTTGAGCTAAACACCTAACGTACAAGCTCAGTGAGTATTCACCTTCTGTTCCATTAAAAATCTGAACACTCCTCTACCCTGTTACCTATATAAGAAAGCCACAAAGATTCGAAGTTATCCCAAAAGTTAAAAGCGATGCAACAAACTGATTAATAGAATAATGCGGTTTCGGATTCCCTAAAAATCAATAGATCCACAAAACAGTTGTTCTACAACAGCTATCAATCCACTATGAGAAGGTGACATTAAAAAACTTCTATTTTCTTCTCTCAATTCAAATCCTCCTACTAATCCTCTTCATCTTAATCGCCTTCTATTGATCGTTCCACATCTAACTCCACTTGGATCATCCTTTGGCGGATGAGAGGGAGTTAGATGAAGGGACGAACGAAGGCACCTCGTACACCCCTCTTCCACTATGGAGAGGAGGATAGGGACGTGCCTATGGCCGCGATGAATCTTTTTTCTTATATTCGCCAAAAAAGAAGAATATATTTCATTCCAAGTTCCCTGCAGTTACTCAACAGAGACTCAGGATCACCTTCGCGCATCTGGTAAAAGAGGTGTCGTAGGTCAGGTAAAAACCCACCTTTACTCGGCTCCTTTGATCCTTAAGAAGCGAGTCTACGTGCACAGATTAGCAGTTTTGTGCCTGGGAATTTATAGTTGGCCGTAACAATCTACTATCTCGGTGGTTCAGTGGTATCAAAACTTAGTTAAACAAAATAAACTTTACTTCTAAGAAACCAATAAATATATATACAATTTAACAAGGGAATAATGCAAACTACAATTGTGTTAGGTGCAAACTGGAGATGAAACGGGATGTTTGGACGTGGCAATGAAAAACAAACAAATGCACACTTGTCACAAGTCGGGAGGTCTGAGTCACGAACGACTCACACGTAGCCTCGATTTAGCGGGAAGGTCTCCGAGGAGTGGACGAAGAGAGAGAATCCTGTCAACGGAGTTATGATTACCATGGGTGACCTCGAGAGTAGGAACTGAGGGAGTATGTCACCACGCTAAAAACGATGCCGGGATGCAGACAGTGGCCTCTAGATACTAGGCTATTAATTTGCTGAACGGGATTCCTGCCTCGGAGTGGGGTCAGAATGGGAGAGTTGCGCGACGCGTTCGGTCAAAGCAAAAACGCCCAAATACTGGCGATGCTTACGGAGACGGGACCATATTAAATTATTAATCCCATCGTCTGGGTATTTATACGATTCAGCCGGAAGCAGCTTGCCCTGGGTGGTGAGAGAGAGACTCCCAGTTATCAAGCGGGTCGCAGGAAAGGCAAATATTCGCTTGGTTCACAGCGTCGCGGAATCTCTTTTCTTCGCGACGCTCTGCCCTTGGCGTACCCATCACGGCGTCTTATCGCCGGAAATGCTTCTGTCGGCTGTAGAATGGGGATTATCTATGCCGCTCGATTCTCTCTCTCTCTCTCATGGAGACACCTCGTAAATCTCTTCTATTACAGGAGGAAACAGACTACAAAGATGGAAGCCAAATCAGTCTCGATCAATTATATATTAGAGTTCAGTCTGAGGATGCCTTAGGAAAACCGAAATCTCACGGCAACTTACAATTTTTTTTATTAAATAAAATAGATTTACTCCAATTAATTTTTAATTACACACCTGGAATTAGGAATTGCATAATGATTGTATAACATGACCACGACGCTCATCGCCAGAGCGATGAGCGTCGTGGTGGTCATATTAGTGATGAGCGCTTGATGACACAGATTCGAATCCAACTCCTTTATTCATTTTCATATAACAGTTAAAATAGTTTACCCTATTTTTCTCCGTTTCTATATGTCTTATTTTCTTTCTTAAGCCTCCGTTGGTTCATATAATTTTTTCCTTAGCGTTTTTCCGGGTTGTGTTACCAGTTTACTTTTCTTTGGACCTTTATATATATATATATATATTTAACACCAAATTTTGAATTATTAATACTCAAAATCTTTGGGAGATATTTTAGTCCTGTAAAATTTCTTTGTCTACCATCTATTTTTTTTTATTGTGAAAATTTCATTTAATTTCCTTTTACGATATTGACACACAAATGCTTTTGGTGAAGGCAAAACGTGCTTCCGCAAGGAAGTGAAATAATAAAACACAAGGTTGAAAATTGACAAATTTTTCGATCCATTAATAACGAAACACTTCTACATATCTGTAATACAAATCTCTTTTTTAAAATTTCTAAGCACCCTTTCCTTAAAAATTTCTTTCCAACATTCTTTGGCTTTTGATTGTATTGATTGCAGAATTCTTTTTACCAACTTTTGATTTTCCTTAAGTAAAATGACATCACGTGGATACTACCTTTTAACTGGATTCTTTTTTTCAGGGAGAATAGAATACACTTTACTCTTTGATGCCGCCATAGGAAGAAATCGCTGGATGTTAAAACCGGGGATCTTGGTGGGGGAGAGAGGAAAAGTGCATTCATTTACATGATTTAGCATGACAATGTGATTGCAATTTACCTTTCTATTCATGAAAAAGGCTTCCTCGTTACCAATCACAATACTTTCTAATAAACTAGCAAATTAATAGAGAAGCCATTCTACAAATTGCATACGACGAGGAAAATCAGTTTCGAGAAGTTGGTGCCTTGCATTCATCTTATAGGGATGCCATTTTAAGTCCTGCTTAACACTGCGGTTAAATGTTGCCCTTACAAACTGCAAGCCATTCTTTATGACTGATACGTTTGGATTTTGAAGAAGTGCCATCAATATTTTCTGCTGTTCTCATAATTTTCCTACGAGCCGAACTACATTCTTCAGATTTAAGCATGTTCGTTCTTCTTGGTACTTTCGAACGACTTACCAATAGCGAGCTTGCTTGGTAGATGTCTATCAGGAATTTGTTGCTGAAATAAATCTTTGTTTTGTTTAATAATACTAGCCCTAATAAAGTTTGTAAAAGCAAATACTCTTTATTTTAGTTAACTGCATGATAAAAGGAGTCTTCTTAAGTCTTTTCTGTGATGGGTAGAAAGGATTTGATGTACCAATGACAATTTTATCCATTGATAAAATAATGCACTGCTACATATTGACTTATGTTTCTTCAGGTAAATTTGTTCATTTTCAACTTCGAATTTTCATTATTTCACTTCCTTGAAGAAACACATTTTCTGCCCCACCAAAACCATTTGAGTATTAATATCGTAAAAGGAAATTATGTAAATGAAATTCTCAAAATTGAAAGATAAATAGTTGTTAAACAAAGATATTTTCACAGACCAAAACACTTTTAATAGTTTTTGAGTAATACTAATTCAATTAGGTTGACTTTTTGCCCCTCTGTCCGATATAATCTTTGTCTTTTCATGTTATCAAATGTTTTAGGACTTACTTTCTAGATTGTTTAGGTTAATTGAAAACTAAATAAATATCCCAGTGTCGTAATTTTTAAGGGAGAAGGTATTCGATGGACGGAGTTGATTTATTTCTTAATTAGAATATATGACGCGTTCGGTGGAAGAAACGCCTAAGCCACAGAATTTGAAAATAGCGTTTTTCACGGATAAGTTATCCTTATAACTTAGTTTATCGTTATACTAAATATCAGAGTCTAATTCGAACTAATTCATATCCAAATTTCAACAATCCTTGTAATGGTCAGTTCGGACAAATTGAACAAAATATAAAAAAACAGTATAATGATATTATTTATACAAAGAAAGAGTATATAAAGCAATAACTACGTCTGTTTCTCAGCGCTTTAAAGTTTTAGAACTTGAACAAAGTAATTTTTTCGATTTTGACGTTTTACAAGAGCGCAAAGTCAAAAGGAAATCAAACGCAATTAAATTTATTGATGCAAGAAAATTTGTTTTGGATCATCAATACAAAGAAGGGTACGTGATTTCCTCTAGACTTCAAACAAGCCCAAACAGTAATAGTCATCCTGTCAGGCTGCAAAGAGGAAGAAATTCTTACAGCTGCAATTTGTTCAATTTAGCTCGTGAGCGACTGCCTCCAAAGTATTCTAAGATGCTCCCAATAACAAAGGAAAAGAAAATTGATATCCAAGAACTTACGAAATTAATGCCAACAGACGCAGTGAAATATTATACAAATTTGTTAGAACAAATGGGAACTAAAAAGATCAAACAAGAAAATGTTGAAATAGACGTAACCGATAAAACTTTGGATTGTACCAGTTAACTGCAAAATGTATAATATACAAACTTTGGAAGTCTCTCCTGAAAATTTTGGAAAATGTGGCTTCGACCCTTCTTCCACCTAACGCGTCATATATGGTCGTCCGATTTTAACCTTTCAGATAAAAGTTCACACATGCATAACTTAATTGCCTCTCTCCTTCTTAATGTCTAATATTCATTGGGGATATTGAGCGCTTTTAACCAATAAACCATTTGTAGTTACAAAAGAAAGCCTACTTTTATATGCATATCTTTTCTTATGAATCTAAATTAATATATTATCTAAGTGCTGCTATTTTAATTCTTCTTCTGACTTAATCCAAATTATTTTCTATAGATTAGATTTTTTCACTGGGAAATATTATTTCTTTTCGCTTTTTTCAAATTTATTGAAGGTAGCAAAAATTTAAAGGGGATGAAATGTTATAAATGATATTTTATGACCAAATAATAAACTATATTATCATTGTACCTATGTATACCATAAAAAAGTTTGTGGTACGCGAGAATGAAGATATGTTTTCAAAAATTCTACATATGAATTTGAAAGAAATAAAGTAGATTGCCCATAAATATTACAAATAAATATTACAATTTCAAAGAAATGTTTTAATTAAATCTATATTACTAGGCCTAAAATTAGTCAAATAATTTACATTTCTTAGCGTGCTGTAGGTGTAAAATTCTCATTGTAATAGTTTGAAAATGATGTCATATATTTATTGTCCCGATCTTATTTCTTCCTACCGGGTGTTGCAAAAGTCTTGTTACACTCGATACGACGTTCACAATAAAGGACACAATGACAGTTTGGATGTTGTTAGACGCGTTTTTATTTTTTTTAAATATAAATATATGTTTAAATTGTAATATTGATCAATATGATCGCCCTTGGCGGCGAGCCCGCGTTCCAATGGAGACCTTAAGGCCGCGCACACGTTTTGATGAAGTCCTTCGTCATTCTGGCCCACGCCCGGTTGGCAAAGGACATGGACTCGTCGATGATGGGGTGGCGGACCTTATAGGACTTTTCAACGACATGCGGCCACACACTGTAGTCGAAGGGATTGAGCTCGGATTACTGCGGCGGTCTAAAAGTCCTTCGACTATAAGTTCAGGTTCAACCCCACCCATTCTTGCATGGTCTGCTAAGACCATGCAAGAATGGGTGATCTTTCTCACCCAGGACAGGATTTCGTGGCCAAAATGTCTCTGTAACGGGCCGTGGTGCGCCTGTATCTGGTCGCGAACCACATTGACGGCATCTTCTCGCCATTCGGAACCACGACACCGTACATCATCAAGGAGGCCGCTGCATGGGCTTGGAGACGTGGCGGACCTCAGAGACTTCCTGCTAACCATGCGGTCGTTCTACTTGTTGATGAGCGTTCGAACGTGAACTTTTTCTTCAGAAGAAATGAGAATTCGATTGACATGACCCTTCAGGTTGTGATAAGGCAACGAAGACACTCCCGCCGTTTGTTGAGCAGACGCTTTTCCGCGCACCTCAAGCTCTTGCCGCCCTCCTCCGTGGCGGCCCTGGACACTATGGCCACCAACATGTTCTTCTTCATGGGAGGATTCATTTTGAGCTTCCGAACACTTTCAAAGGCCTTTCTCGCAGTCAAATGGTTCTTGAGCCTCTCTGCGACCCTGTAGACGGTCATCTGGCTGGCGTTGAGCCACTTCATAATGTTGGACTTGTTGTGGCCAGTACTCAGAAGAGCAAAGATCTCGATTCTTTTTACTTCCATCTCTTCACACCTGCACCCAATGAATAAGACGTTTTAATGACACGTGTTGGAAAAATAGAACTTTATATTTGTTTGACTGAACCTTTTCTATCGCACACGTAAACCCGGTATAGGTATATTGTATATTATCTGTATTTATATTTCGTAACAAAAATATTAATGACATTGTTTATTATTTATAATAACGAAATATTAAAGAATGCTATTTGTGTCATTTCAATCATAAGAGAATAATTAAGGCATTTGATCCCTAATGCCTTTGCTGGCCTTTGGTTCCATTTTTCTGACTCTCCATTCTTCTTTGTTCGCGAAAATAACTAATTTTGTACTAAAACGAAATGTTTTCCCTTCTTTCAATTCATTTAGTAAATCTTTTCAGAATTTGTTTTTATCTTTGGTTTTCTCCTCCACCCACACATTTACTAGATGCAACGAGCGATATTAAAGTAAAAACAATGTTTTAGGAATGGACTTATTGAGCTCAAACATTCAATTTTCTTGCACCATATTGCCAAGCCAAACGAATTAGACTATTAGCCATTCCCTTCCTTCGCCAAGAGTTTTTAACACTTATACGATAAAAAAGAACTTTGAGAGCGTCTCTAAAGAATATGGCAGGATATTGTCTTGGATGAAGTACCTAAGAGCCCGCCTCGTGAAGTGTAATTAAGGAACTTTGCCTACAATGAGAAGAACGTGACATTGACCTTTCCCAAGATTAAAATTTGTTGATAGTCATTTTCTCTGAAACGATATTCAGTAACATATCTTTAATAACGCTGTTCAGAGAGTATTTATATAACAGAAACGTAGAATTATTTTTTGTTTGGCCATGTAAAGGCTCGGTGTTATTTATGGTACGAATACAAAAAAGTATAGATTTAGAAAATGAAAGTTAAATTAATAAGCACCAAAGAAGGAACGAACTTCTGCGACAGCACACTGGCGCTAGACAAAGCTATTTCACTTGCTCCTCTGTCTTTTAGCGTTGGCCTGTAAGAGAACAGATAGTGTAGGAGGGGTTGTAATCTCCCTGATAACTCAGAAACCTGGAGAAACGGCATGCCCTCCCGGCCCCACATTCCGCAAATATGCCCTCCTCCGACCCCAAAGACTACAAAAGGCCCTGAGGTTATATCTTCCACTATTTTCACTTGGACTACTTTAACTACTTTCTTCTCAGATCTCTCATTACTACGTTTTTTCTATGCAACCTCGTTGCTATTGCGCTTTAAATTCGAGTTAAAAAAAAACAGACGGCGACTAAATTGCTTTCCGAAAGCGCGGTTTCAAACTGAATCATTTATTAGTTTACTCAGAGCTTCTAGAACTGATTCCATATGATGAATCTCCAGTAGAGTCCACACCTCCCTCTAGCCCCTAAATTTCTGGAAAGATTTGATTTTGAAAGAGCGTTCTATAAGAGACACTTCCAAGCCACAACTGACTTTCATGTAAAAGTCATATAGTCACTGTAAAATGTAATTTATTTACATTAACAGTAGCAGCCTTTCCATGCTACTGGTAGGCAAAGGTCCTACCTAGAAATTTGCATTAATTATTATCCATCGCTCGAGTTTGCTCAGCTACTTCTGCTACTAATGTACAGAGTAGTCAAAAGAGGCGATTACGCGTGGCACAAGAGAACGAGAAGGCTCATATATTTCCAAAGCCATATAATTTTATTCCTTTACCCAAATGTCCCTTTGTTTTCAGACTTTAAAATTTCCCAATATAATTAAACTTTATCATCTCTATCCTTTTACCTCTATTTCCATTTTCTTCTTTGCTTGCTTCTTTTCTCCACATATGAAGGCCGTTGTGAAATCTTGCCTGTTCGCTGTTACTATAGGAACTGGTTTCCTTTTTTACCCTGATCGGGCGTCCGTGGAGAACGCTCTTCAACCATGCTAAGCAATTGCATTTAGAATGAACACCTTTCGTATCCAGATTAAGTAAAATTAAAGAACAAAATATCGAATTAAAACAATCATTTTAAAGATTATCGATTAGCTTATTCGATACATATGTATATTTCTTCTTTACCGAATCGAGTGATAAAAGGCAAAATGCGACTAGAAAATAAGTAAGTGGAGACCAGCAAATTATGCCTCCGTCGCCCGTAAACGGAGAAAACGAACCGACCCTTTGATTGCCGAAACTTGGTTGTTGGCTTCTCGATTTCTTCGAGGCGAAAAGGAGTTTTTATAGTTTCGGGAATTAAAGCACGAGCTTAAATTTTAGAGCCTTTGCAGTTCCCTGCCTACTGGAATTTGACAAAATCTATAGAGTGAACCTAATTGTCGTTGTCGAATTACCTTTTAATAAAATCAAAGCTTCGTCAGACTAGATTTAGTTGGAGAAAAAATAAGTTCAATTTAGAACGAAACTATTATTAAAAAAAATATAATGCACTAATGGTAAAATCGCTAAACAAAAAGAAATAGAGAGATAAAAAGACAGAAAGAGGTTAACCCGAGTAGTCTTCGGAGGAAACTACTTGTAGCGGTCACGACTTGATATCACCGAACTCTCCTGAACTTTACTAACCTCTCGTGATAAGGCTGTTCCTCCTGACAGTGTTGGGTTTAGAAAGCACGCAATCTTCCATGTCTTCCTAGGTCAACCCGATACATCCTTGAGACAACATAGAAAGTTACAGGGGAGACGTGAGATAACAACATATATGGTATTAGTTAATGTTAAGTTATTACTAATGTTAATTATTAAGTTTACTTAAATGAGCTTTAACATAACATAATTAAACGGATGACTAAGTTAAATGGGCTTATCAGGTGTCATCCGAGTCAATCTGCTAACCACTCTGTCCTGCCCCCAACATCTATCTATGAAGTGCAACCATAATACAGCCTCAAGGTAATTAACAATCCAGGCTTTTCAAGAGCCCAATCATTCAACTACAGGTTGGAGTGTGTAATTTTTCCTTGTTAGTAACTAGGAATTCCACGCATGCGTGTTTTCTCTTATTTCCACCATAGTAGACTCAGCTGTGCATCATCTGTGAAAGAAACAATGCAATGGCTGAATTCATTCCGCCAAAAACTTGAAAAAGGCAAGCTGTGCTACTTGGAGGTCATGCTGGGAGCTTCACTGCGAAGATTACCGAGGGCTTGGGTAACAACCTGAGGACGGTACAGAGGATCCAGAAATAGTTGGATGAGTCAAACTGTGGTTACGAGGGTACGGCGGCTCTGAAACCTTACTCTAAACTTTCTGAGAGGGAAAAGAAATGTCGCAGAGATCCAGGTCATAATTGATCTCAAGTGAACTAGTTCCATAGCCAGGGACAAGGAAGTGTCAGGGTCTCTCATCAGTCAGTTAGTGCTTGAGAACATTAGCTACTACTCATACAAGATCAGAAAAGTTCAATTTCGTTGTAGATGGTGGACAAGCGAAGGGAGCGTGTTGAAAGCTTGCAAACAAACTGAAACATCCCCACAAGCCTGATACTCGTATGCTTTGATTCTTCTAGGCGAGAAGAATATCTGCCAGTAGAAGGTGGTGTAGTCGCAAAACAACCGCTAGCTTTTTGTGTCCCCTAATGATATACTGAGAGTGATAAAAAGCAAGTTACCGTTCCACCTCATGGTGTTTCGGGTGGTCAGTAGCGAGGGCCACGTCATTCCTTCGGATACTTCCCAGAGGGCATCACACTCAATACGGAAGGCTATATCAAATACTTGAAGAAGTTGGTGTTGTTTTTTATCCTGGGAGAAACCACTGGAGAGCCATTCGTGTACCATACAACCAGGTGGACCGAGTCTTGGCTGTCAGACAATTTCTTTGAACACATTAATCCAAAAATCTGGCCTCCTAAACCCCAAGACTGCGACCCATTGGACTATTATGTGCGGGGCGTTGTTGAAAGAGAGAGCAACATGTTTCAGTGTACCACTAAGGTGGAGCTTAGGTCCAAAATCATCACAATTTCCACCCAGTTAAACAACGGAGCCATCGAGAAGGCCTGCAGCAGGTTCTGACGCTGCTTGGAGACCGTGGTTTAAGCCGGTGGCAATTTAAATGAATAAAATCAATAGAACGTCAGAGCGCTTTCCCCTCCCGATCTCTTTGGCCATTTAATTTGATTAAGGAACGCTTCTGTCTGAGCGGGAGTAAACAAACCCTTATTCGGGTGGACCTGGAAAAACCCATCTCGAAGGGTTCGAAGAACTCCGTACCTCTTAAATTTAGCCTCTGTCAAAATCGATAAAAAATATCTTGAGACAACTCTCCGCGAGGCCCCTTTCTCTTTGCTTCAGTCTAAATCCTCCCTAACACTCTTTCCCCTTAAGTTTCCTTAATTTGTGCTAGCGATTCAATCCATCACGGTCAGGTATTATATTACTAAGACATCCTCAAGGTAAGCTCATAAAAGTTTTGTTTCCATTTCAAACTCTTTTATGAGAATAATATTTTGTAAGTATCTCTAATTCAAACGCCAAATGAAAAGTCCAACTAATTCTAACAACAAATTCTTTCATATCTTCAAACCCTTATTTTTCTCATCAACATTTAAGTAACTAATCTAAATTAGTGAATTGAAATCCGGGGATAAAAATCGCTTTAGAGAAGCTCTAAAAAGGCAAAATCACTTTTAATTCCCTAAAGTAAATTAAATGATTATCTTACCACATTTTTCTTGTTCAATATTTTAAAATTTAATATCAAATCAACCAGCGCGTTGGTTCGGCTTTTAATCAAAGGCGTAAGAGCTAATATCCTAATATATATCCACAATGACTAAATTAAGAAAGATGTACAAATAATAGAACGAGATTAAATCAACATTCTACGTTATAGTAGATATCGACACACGCTTCGAAGCTACAACTCTTTCATGATACTTCTCCTCTTCAGAAGATTTGTAAAGGATACATATCTATTCACTGCCACACTCACGGCCACAAACAAAACCCTCAACTGAAGAATTTCAAGTCTCTTTGAATAGAATTAAGTACAGTATATCACATATGTTATTTCCACGTTATGCTTTGAAAACTCCGTTTCAATACTGCACCTAGAATATATGCTGCATCCACCTTCCACACTATCCAGCTCACAGATATCTAATCAATAAATCTCCGGTGAGAATTAAATTTCTTATTTTCGTATATACGAGCAACGAACGAACAAAATGTTTGCATGAATATTACTATCTACTTATGAATGCACCTTGTGTTTCTTGAGAGTCAAACCATAACGATTAAGGTAACTTGACAAAGCCGCTCATTGGCATGCATCACCATTCACCTTAATACTGAACTTCTAAATTATATTTTGTTAAAAGGAAATATTTTTCATCGTAACCTTCATGAGCCTCTTCAAACAAGTACGCACATGCCTACTTTTACCATGAATGAAGCAGACATGCAGCAACATAGAGAAAAGAACGCTTCCCATTATCATTAATTTAATGAGCTTAATTAGTAGGACTATAATGAAGTTATCTCAACCTCTCTTGTCTTCATGCTATGAGACCACTCATACATCCCCAATAAGTCAGACTCCAAGAGATCGAATCTAAAAATGTTCATATACATATGTTGAAAGATAAACACGACACTTGGCTTTAATTACACTAGACAACAAATTTCAGTGTCAAGAAAAGAACATAAATCTAAATATTATGAGGTTGAGGGTTCTAAATTCGAATTTGATAAAAGAATTTCACATCAAGTAATATTTTCTTGTAAATTGCTGATTTAATAATTATGAAATTGATACCAATTTCCACGATACCATAAATATATTTCGCTCCCAAAGTCAGATTAATTGTGTCCATTGTAATTAATTCATGAATATATAATAAATCAGCATGTTTTTAGCATTATATAATGTATTAACCTACATTTTAATATTTGCTTCTTCGTTTGTAAGACGTCTCAGGTGTGTCACACTTCAGGTTCCAGCAGAAGTCAGCCAGCATAGCAGGGCTCCATTTTCCCTTATAGCTGTTTTCCATTGACGCTATATTTTGATGGATCCTCTTTCCATGTTCATCACTTACATCCCCTGCATTCTCTCAGAAGAAGGACAGATGAGAATGCAGAAAGTGTAACTTCAATGATATATTGCATCCGAGATCTTGGTAGCACTTAATTAGGCTCTCCATTATACACTCTCGCTGGGCCCCTTGGTGATTTCCCAGAAGTCCTTTGCATACATCTTTGAATTCAAGCTCAGTTTCATCCATTGTTGCATCGAAGTCCTCATCACCTATAAGTGGACGAATCTGAAGGCCTAGGAATATGCCTTCTTTAATCTTAGCATCACTTGTTTTAGGAAAGATCACTTTGAGGTACTGGAAACATAACTTGTTATGTTGCAGTACTCTGGTAAATTGCTTCATTAGGCCTAGTTTTATATGCATTGGTGGCAAAAGGATTTTTTTCTTTTTACTTAGTTACTCATGAACTAAATTATGGCACTCAGGCGTCATATTTTCCCGAGGTGACCATTCTGAGCGTACATAATGCTTTGATCTGGTGTATCCAGTTTGTAGCACAGTAAGCAGGGCTATTACTTTTAAGTCCGCAAAAATTAGCTACTCATGAGCCTTGTAAATTATGCGGTCTAGAATAAAAACAAGGTTATCATATATCTCTCTTAAAAGGACTGAGTGAGCAACTGGAACTGGAGGCATGGTCTTCCCACTGTGCAACAGAACCGCTTTTATGCTGTAAAGGGATGCTCGGGTCTCCAAGACTGTACAAGGAGAGGAGGGATCTACTCCTCCGGCTGGTACCTCTGTGAAAGCTAAGATCTTCTTCATCTCAGAGAAGGATCTTGCTGAGGGCCGGTCCATCTGGCCTAGGGGCTCCTGACGGCGGAGAGGAGAAGTGGATTCATTCCCCGCCCTCCTCTCGTAAAAAGAACAAGAAAAAGACGGAGAAGACTTGGGGCTCCTCTCTTTCCGCGGGAGCCACGGAGACGGCGGGGGACGCTGCCGTTTTGGTAAGTGACAAAGCCAAGATCTGCACGTCTGGCTCCGTTGCTTTCCCGTGTGGGGAGTCCTAGACAAAGATCAAAAGTCGCAGAGCGGAGCCTCGATTACGTCGCGGCCCCTCATTCAGAGGCTACCTAGCGTTTTCGAGCCCGCTGGCTTCAAGCGTTTACTCGTTATTCGCTCCACCGATGGCAGCATGTTGGCTAAGGGCATCATGATCCATCAGAGGAGAGCTCTAGCTAGTGTAATTGGTAAAGAGCCAAAGGTGACCCGTTTCTCGGACAGGAGCTTTTTGGCGAATGCGTCGAATCCCTCCGAGGCGGCCATGATGTATGCCCTTCGGACACTTAAAGGCACACCTATGAGAGTGACGCCTCACTCTACCATGAACTTCGTGAAAGGAGTAGTTTATGCGAGGAAACTCGTGGACTACTCCATAGATGATATCACATCACCTTAGAGCTGGCCGAACATGGGGAGACCAAGGTCGAGCGTGTGATGAGAAAACAGGGAGAAGCGTCGAGAATCACGGTTACACTCTTCGTCACGTTCGACTGTGACAAGCTCCTTGAGTCGGTGCGTGCCGGTTGGTATCGCTACTGCGTGAAGGCATTCATGCCACTGCCGCGAAGGTGCTATTACTGTCATCGCTTTGGCCATACTAATCGCTCCTGTCGACGTGCAAAGTCGGGGTTACCCGAATTCTTTTTAAGTTGCTCCAAGGCCAAGTGTGTCAATTGCGGAGAGCCGCACCCCGCTTCTTCAAAGCAATGGGGTGCGTATCTCCTTGAGAAGGAAATTTTTGGCCGTTCAGGCTCAGGATCGTCTCTCATTTCGCGAGGCTAAGGACTTGGTCTTGGTTCTACCGGCGCTGCCTGGGACGTTGATACCCTTTCGCAGGTTCTACCCACCCCATCTGCTCCCCTGGTAAAGCTGGCGGCACAAAGGGTTCACACCCAGCCCCAGCTAAAATCAGGGCGCCCCTTCCTTCCCCGAGCGTAACCGTTTCGCGTAAAGCAAAACGGCCGCGCGCTTCTACCGAGTCGTTAGACTTACAGGAGGCAACTCCCCTGAAGTTGGTCGCCAGGCCATCTTCCATGGTTCCTAAATCTGCACCAGAAAGGAGAAAAGTAATAAAGGAGCTTCGGCTCTTTCGCGGACACCCAGTGGTAGGCTGGGTGGCTCTGAGACGGTGGATCCTTAAAAAGAGGGTCCCCCCACCTCCGAACAACCGCACTCGCCTAAAGTTTCGAGGCGGAGGGAGGAAAAGACTCGCATGGCCAGCCAAACCTATCTCGGTAAGTCCTCGCGGCGACAACGCCTTTGGCGCATTGTCCGACCAACAGCGCCCCGAGTTCTACCTTAGGAAAGCGTACGGCCATTCCCGTGAGGGTCTTCGCTTTGAAGAGGGCCACCGCATCTCCTCCGAGTAAGGCCTAGTAGGCGTCTTCTTCAATGGAATCGCTTTGGACTCCGAGCCAACTTGGAGTAGCTGCCGTGGCTCGTCTCGTCCCGTTCCCCGTTAGGTATCTTTTGCAAGAGAGCATGCTGGGCGCGTGCCCCTTGCCCACTATCCCGGGGTAAGAGTGTTTTGACACCCCCGCCACCACGGGATGGGTACCGGGCAGGTGGATGCGCCATTTACACCCGGCATGATGTCTTCGTTCTTCTATTTGCTTTAGATACCTCCTTTCAGTAAGTAGCTGTGCAGCTGCACCTGGATAAGAGGTATACTGTTATTTCCGCTTATATTCCACCGTGAATCGACCTTGATGCGAGTGAATTCCGCCGCTCTATCGCACGGTTGCCGAGTCACTTTCTCTTGCTTGAAGATCTGAACGGTAGACACCCCCTCTGAGGAGACTACTTGATTAATCCCGGCGGTCAAGTTCCTGCCGACCTCATAGACGAGCTGGAGATAGGTGTCCTAAATGTGGAGCAGATTACGCATCACTACCCGAGAACCGATTCATTTTCCTGCCTCAATCTATCTTTATGCTCTCCAGATGCACAGCCTGATTTGATGTGGGGGGTGGTCGATGACCTCCATGGTAGTGATCACTCTCCCATTCAAATACCATTTTCTGGGCAGCTGCCGCCCTAGAGCCGGCCCCCGTGGTGCTTCGGGCGAGCACGGTTGTCTGCATTTCAGGAAATGACTGAATTATCTATCTCAGTTGAGGAGTTAAGGTTGGTTGATGAAACCGTTGAATTCATTTCCGGCAACTTCATCGCCGTGGGCCTAACTACTATTCCTAGAAGGTCTGGCCGTTTTGCAAGCCAATCACTCCCGTGGTGGTCCGCCGAGTGTGAGACGGCCTTCAAACAGAAGCCTCATGCCTACATGCGCTAAAAGCGCCGGCGGAACCAGTTCACTCTGGGTGAATTTCGTCGGGCTAGGTTCCTGTATATTTCGTAGCACGCCCGCCGCTCTTCTTAGCGTGCATACGTGTCTTCACTTAATGAGAAGACCCCTCTAGCAGAGGTGTGGAAGCAAGTCAAAAGAATTCGGGGTAAGTTCTCGCAGGAGCCCCGTCCCGTTCTCCAGGAGAATGGGACCGCAATCTCGGACATCGCGTCCGTGGTGGAATCCTTTGCGAACGGTTTCTCCGCATTATCTAGCCGGGATGCTGCTCCGACAACATTCACTGCGCGTCGTGATTTTGCTGAAGACCGCTGACTGAACTTTACCCTCAGAGGCGGAGAGCCCTTCAACGACAGGCTTACTCTGAGTGAGCTGCGCCTCATTCTCGCTTCTTGCGCAGACACCGCCTTTGGTTCGAACGATGTCACGTACGCCATGCTTCGACACCTGGGTGAGCGAGGCATGGCCTTTCTCTTAGATTTGTTCAACAAGATCTGGGAAAGAGGGTATCCTCCCAGATTCCTGACGAATCGCTACTGTGCTTGCTTTTCGCAAACCGGGGAGAGATCAATCTACCCCGTCCGGTTTCCGCCCAATTATTCTAACCTCCTGGGTGTGCAAGTTGAGGCAGAAATTGGTAAATGTTAGATTAGCCTTTTTTCTGGACGACGAAGGCTATCTTTCTTCTGCACAGTGCGGCTTCCGCAACTTCCATTCCACGTCGGATGCTCTGCTCCGACTAAAAAATGCCGTATGCGAGGCTTTCCTTCGTAGACAGCACCACACCACGGTGTTTTTCGATCTGGATAAGGTCTTTGATACCACATGGCGATAAAGTATCATGGAGTCTCTCTACACGATGGGGGCGAGGGGACGACTCCTAATCTTTATATCTGAATTTTTGCGAGATCGTCGATTCCGCGTATGGGTGGTGGGAGACCTCTCCGGCCAAATGAAGCAGGAATAGGGTGTCCCTCAGGGAAGTTCCTCAGTTTCACACTCTTTGCCCTAGGCTTCAGCGAGATCACCTCGGTGCTGCCGGAAGATGTTCTCGCTACACTCTTACGTGGATGACCTTTCGATCTCTTTTGGAGCGGCCCAGATGCCAACTCTGGAGTGTCTACTCCAACAAGCATTGAACCGCGTCGCTTGTTACGCCGAAGTGTACAGGTTTCGTTTTTCTTGGCCAAGAACTATGCCGGCATCCACGGCTCCACCTTGACCTAGAATTGTTTCTAAATGGTTTGCGCCTGGGAGTGGTTGACTCGCACCGTTTCCTTGGTCTTATATTTGACGGACGCCTCACCTGGGAGGCTCATGTTCGCAGCCTTAGAGTCTTTTTCACCCGCGCTATGGATATTCTTCGCTCTGTGATGTTCAGCGCCTAGAGCGCTGCTAGAGCTACTGCCTTACATTTTTATCGATCCTTTGTTCACTCGAAGCTCGACAACGGATGCGAGTTTTATGCATCCGCGGCCGAGCGTGTGCTGCGAAAGGTATACTCGATCCACTACACCGGCCTTCGCCTAGCGACTGATGCCTTCCGCACTTCCCCTATTGAGAGCCTACTTTTCGATGTTGGAGAGATGCTACTCGCTCTGCGCCGTGCACAGTGCATTTCTCGCCTGTACGCGTAAGCTCTGCGCCTACATCAGTCGCCAACAGCTCTCCCTTCCTTCGTAGCTGATCTCGATGGTGCCTATTCCGCCGAAAGACGGAAGTAATACGCTAAGCCCTTCGGCATTAGGGCCAGGAAACTCCTTCGAGAGATATGTATAACTCTCGGGCCGGTCGCACTCCTGGTTCTTTCCAGGACACCGGCCTAGAAGGTACAAGCTTTTACCATTTGTCCGAGTGTATACGGATGGCTCCAAGTCCTAAAAGTGTGTCGGTTTCCAATTCATATCCCTTCTGTTTGATGTCAACTGGGCTCTGCCAAGCGCTGCGTCTGTCTTCATGGCCGAGCTGGTTGCAATACACCGCTCGGTACAGGAGATTACGCCACGTACCGGGTTCTGATACCGGATTATGATTTATAGTGACTCACAAAGCGCCCTGAGTGCTCTCGGAGCATCGTAATCTCCGCATCCACTGGTTCGCAATATCACTGACGCCGTGGTTTTGGCCAGCCGAGTGGATGTCGAGATTATCTTCTGCTGGGTTCTTGACATGCAGGAATTACGGAGAATGAGGACGCCATAGAGTCCGCGAGGAGTGGACGATCAGAACAGCGTTTCGCTCTTCCTCATACCGCCTACATGACAGGAATACGGGCAGCGCTCCGGACTGCTTACCAAAGAAGATGGAAGACGGTCGAGGGGAACTTAAAGTTGCGTGCCATTGTGCCGCGACTGTTCACATGGATCTACTCCCTCAATGCCGCGCCGGCTTCGGGTTGCTTTCTTTCGTCTCTGAATTGGACACACTCGCGGGAAGCAACGCCATTCAATGGAGCGCTCGCCTTAGCGTTACTGTGACGACTGCGTTGTCCCCCAGACTGTTCGCCACATTCTCGTTGAATGTCCCAGTCTGGGTGATCTGCGCGCACATTATCTGTCTCGGTACCGGTATGAGCGGGCTCGCTACCTCCTGTCCCTTGTATTCGGGACGAGTTTGTGCACACTGACTTGTGGACCTTATGACTATTAGGAGGAAACTAGCTTTCTCCATTTTATTTTACCTTTTTTGTATGCTTTTTATGTATCATACATACATGAAAAAAGTAATTACCAATAACACATACAATCAAATGGAAAAGACAAAAAAAGAGGAAAATTAATATAAACGGGTAACGTTTGGCATCAAAAGAGTACAAGCTAAAATATACAGGCAGTGTATATATTACAAAGACAGGTTCTTTTTTTCTTTCTTTTTCTTACCCTACAAATTAAATGTGCAAAAAAAAACTATACAGTAAGCAACAGGGCTATTTTCTAATGGGATTTTTAGCTGGGGTCAGTAGCCCAGGGCTTAGGGCTCAGGCTATCTCCTACACAATTATCAGACCCTTAAATGTACAAAATTTTAAACCGGTATTCCTGAAGGAGTAGGCTCCAGCGCATAAGGCGCCCATTATTATTTTTGACATTAAAAATGTATGCAAGAGGGCGGTGGTTCGTCTCGATTATGAACTCCTTTCATATCAGATACCTTCTAACCTTCTGGAAACTCCATACTATAGCCAAACTTCCCGTTCTATGACGGCATAATTCCTTTCGCGCGGTAATAACTTTCGGCTCGCGTAAGCCACACGGTAGCTTTCACCGTCGTCACCATACTGCAGGAGCACACAACCAATGCACTCGTTACTCTGTCCGTCCTGATTCCGAACGGTTTATTATGGCTCGGCAGTCTCAAGATAGGGGCGGAAACTTATTTTCCCTTTAACTGGTAGAAGTGCGAAGTAGCCTTCGAATTCCAACCGATGCGATCCGGAACCTTCTTCTGGAAGAGCTCACATAAGGGGGCGTCCAGGGCCACGAAATTGGGGACGAATCGCCTGTAGAACGAGGCGATTCTACAGTACACGGGAGGGACATATCGACTATGACCCTGACCTTATCCTCTTGGGGCCCAATCAGGTTCTTTCCAATGTTAAAACCCAGATACTTAATTGTCTCATAGGCAAAGCAGCACTTGTTGGAGGCAATCGTGAGGCCATGTTCGCGTAGCCTACTCAACAGTGTTTGGAGGAAGACTAAATGCTGGTCCTAATTGCTGGTGGCAACGTATATTTTCTCTAAATCTATGAATAACCTCCACTCATCTGGTTCATAGATCAGCTCATGGCCATTTAGTAGGCCTCTGATATCATTACATTAGGTCAAGTTGTTTTCAAAAGTGAAGAAGTGATGTAGATCTGCAGAATGCTTCCAAAATACTGTAATTTGAGCATGTTCATCCAACAGGTTCCATTGTTGTAGACGTGAGGCCAGGATTTCACTCAGTTGCTTAGTGATTATTAGATCACGAACTAGATCATTGAGGTCCGGCTGGGTGATGAGGTGTGGTTTCTTGTCAGATTAAAATTTTTTTCACATGTTTAGTCAACTGTCACTTGTATTCTCTGAATGTAACTGATCCACATATGTACATATATAACAGTAACTGTTTGGGTACCTTTTCCATTCTCTCTCTCCGGTAAAGAAAACACTTTTAGTATGCAACAAAAAATATAAATAGTACCGGCAACATATATTAAATAAAAAAGTAAAAATAGGAAGCATTTATAGTAAGTGACAAAATTATCAAGCGTTACGTAAGAGTTACCACTGATTTGGATCCATATAACTGAAAAAATATTGAGTATAGTTTCATAAATTTCATAGGTTAGGAACACCCCATTAAAATTATGTCAAAATCCGTTTATAACTTTTAGAGTTGTCAGTTTCGGCTCTATCCTGTTTGTATTCGATCCCGACGGAACCATCAGTGTATTTAATTTACGAGAAACTGGAGGGTCGCAGAAAGAGACAGATGTCATAGGTATTCGTGATTTACGCAAAGTATACCCCTAGAAAAGGTTATTCTCATTTCCGGATTTTTTTCATTGTTGTACAGTGTTATGATCATTCTAGAATAATCTTTAAATTCAATGTCTCATAAATTTTCAAATGTCTCACAATCCATAAATGTCTACCAATATACAGGGTTAAGCATAAGTAACCATCCAGTCATATAAAAAACAGATAATTCTCAATAAACACTTTTTATGTCGCTCTAAATACCTATACAGTTTTAAATCCCTAACATGTCCCCAAATGTGTACCCAACTCAATTTTCGACGTGTCTCACACCTGTTCTTCAATAACAGTTCGATTGATTCTTAATAAGGGAAATTACTTAACATGGGCCGCAGATCATGAGGTCTGAAAGTATTTTTTCTGTATTAAATTCAGTTATAAACTAAAACAAAAGGGAAAAATGGTGAAATGAATGATGATTTGTTCTTATTGATTTTTAGATCCAGTCAAAAGTAACAATTTAAAATGTTTGCTCTGTATACATTAAATAACTACTGATATATTTGGAAGTATCAAAATAAGCTGACGTAAATTACTGGTTATATGATATTTTGATGTAAAATTGAAGCAATGAGTTTGAATTGATCAAAGGTCAACTACTGATCTCTCTGAACTCCGATCACGACAGCAATCCTAATTTTGAGTTAATTTGGCAGAATCTTCATTTGCTCTCGTTATTATCCGAGGAAGTTTACCATAACCACAATTCTTCTCGAATTTAGAGCATAATAGCAACGAGGCCACCAGCAGAAAGTTTGCTGAAAGAGATCTGTAAATAACGTGATGATCTAGGAAAATTTCAAATGTGTGAACATATACACTAGCGCCCATAATATAAGGGTCAGTAAGAACAAGTGTATTAAAATATTTATTAAGGGAGTTTAACGAAAGGTTGAGACTATATATTATAGAATTATTTATATATATCTAATACCTATATTTCGTGAAAATTTCAAGTGAATGGAATAAACATTTCATAAGGTATGAGGAAATAAACAAACTATCTTCAAAATTACAGCGGCCAAAAGTTAAGGGTCACTTAGAGAAAATGAACCACCAACCGAGGTATTTGTGTTTAGGAGACTGTTGATGGGCTAACAATTACTTCCTATGATCATTTATTCTTTGAACATTCAACTATCAACATGGCGGATTGTGGGAGACGACCGCTGTCTTGTGATGAAAAACGAAGGATCTTGTGCCTTCATCAGGAGGGCAAGTCAAATTCTGTCATAGCAACTACTGTAGAAAGGTCTAGAAGTGTTGCGCAACGAATTATAGCTCGTTTTAAGTCATCAGAATCGACAGATGCTAAAACGAAAACCTGAGACCTCGAAAAACGTCATCAAGACAGGATCGGATCATGGTTAGAATGTCACTGAAAGATAGATTTAAGAGTGCTGCTGAGATATCCCGCGAGTTCAGCTCAACCTCCGATGTCAATGTATCGCGCAAAACAGTTTCCCGGCGGTTACGAGGTTCTGGGTTGCTTGCTCTTGCACCGACAAAGAAACCTATGATCTCAACGACGAATCCAAGAGCCCGTCTTCGTTACGCTCACGAACATGTCGTTTAGACGGAAGAACAGTGGGTGTAGGTTCATTAAAGCGATGGAGTGAAGTTTATGAAATATTTGATCCATTAACTTGAATTTTGACGAAAGTTACGTATTAAATATATCTAAACATGGATATAATATATAGTCTCAATGTTTTGTTAAACTTCTATAATAAATATTTAAATAGACTTGTTCTTAGTGACCCTTATATTATGGCCGCTAGTGTAAATATAACCACAGATCCTCTTGCAGGCATTGGGGTTGCGAAAGCATACAAACCTTGTGGTGATCCTGGTCATGTAATTGCTGATTGAACCTGGAAGAAAATGAATATCATTAATTAATGAACAAATTTAAAGCATACAAATAATCAGTGGAAATACAGCATCAAATTCCAACATAAAAGACCGTGTTTTCTTAAATTAATCATAACGAAATTCAGAACTATAAGAATTGAGCTGAGAAAACGGATTAGAAACAAACAGGAAGCTGATGTTAACTTACCAGAAACTGTGTGTCAACAAATTAAGTTTAAAGATGATAAATATTTTGACCTGGTATCTATTTGCGAGTATGATAAAGATCAGTAACCCCAAAATCATCTTGTAAAGATCAGCAGACAAAAAAAATATGGCATATATGAAAGAAATATCATGTGAAGAGGATAACAGTTAAATTTGATAATAAATTTAGTTATTTGATATTCAGCATCATTCGTCCCACAAAAGGCATGAAAAGTGTAATTCCGTTATGTGTCTCTCTCCTAACCTAACCTAACAATAATCTGAGAAAGATAAGCTGTCCTCAAATACTTTCTTGCTGCTTATCTTGTTGCTACATCTCCATTCGTACACGAGGAGATAAATAACATAGACCGAAATAAATAGAATTAATTTAAACCATGGTTCTTAATATTATTTAATCCTTTAATTTGTGTCAGAAGTTCAGATATTCATAATTTTGCTATGAGAGTTGGAGTCATGTATGAAAATGCATGGAGATAAGACAGGAGTTGAACAAAATAATGGAAACATCATATTAAATAACAATTTTATTTAATAAGGAGTTGATCCTTTTCTGGCGCAATAACTGCTCCAATAGGTCAAGGAATAGAGTCATACAAGTTTTGTACATTAGATAAGGAAACCTTATCTAATGCAGAACCTGTTCCATCTCTTTTAGTGATAGGATTGAATAGATGGGAAAAGCTCTTCCTTACTTGTTTCTCCAATACACACCAGACATGTTCAATTATGTCATGATCTGACAAGTCAAGTGTTCTACATCAATTCTTTCTTCTTATTTCCAGTTTTTCACAAGTTTAGTTGTGTGAATCTGTATATTATTCGGCCTTAAGATGGCGCCACTATTAGGAAAGTATAGCAATGGCTGAATTTGGTCACCCAAAATTGTCAAATACTCTTTATAAGTAATCATACTATTCATTGCTATCACAAGACAAAGATAATCCAATTATATAGCCGCCTAAACCATCACATAACCGTTTCTATGCTTTATGATTGGGGTCAGGCAATCGGAAACCAGGCTTATTTGGCCGTTCTCCAACACCATACTTAACTTTGTCTCGAACAAGGAAGAAACTTGAAGGATAATTCGTCAGGGTGGATGTCATTCTTCCACGAGTTCATTATCCATTTAAGGTAGTGTTTGCACCATTTTATGCGTTTTTATAATAGTGATGGAGGAAATATATGTCTTGGCAATAGCAGCCATTCCATCGTATAGAGATGCATTTAGCTCTCGATGAACTGTTTTTGTTGATCCTCGGTAAACAAGATGTTGATTTAGCTGTGCGATCACTTAGTAAATGTAATTATGTGATTCATCGACACATAATTACATCTTGAGTTACGCTTCCCCGAGATATTTTTCCCTTGATTTTTGGATGCTAGCATGCCTAAAGACAGCCTCTTCCGAAATTTAAACAACTTTGCATTTTTATAACTCGAAACTACAGCCGTTCGCGCTCCAAACAATTTGCCCTAATGAGAAGTGAGAGAAGAAAAACATTTTGACATATACTGTTTACAAATCAGTTAGAAAGAAACATCTTGCTTATTACTTCGAGTACAGTATGTCTGTAGTTAATATACCTTCATAGCCAAACGTTTTGATATAAGAAAATAAATAGAAGTAATCAAACGTTGCATTTTGTTTAAGTATCTTTGCATTATATTTTATAGAAGATATAAAAATAGAGCCCCAACCCATTTTATTAATAACTATAATCAATTTATGCTTGCAGTTAATATTTACAATGATGTCCCTTCTTCTTTAAAACTGCTTCAATTCGTTTTAGCATGGTTCAGACCAGATTTGTAATAATATCTTAACTGAAATTGCTCCACTTTTGTTCACTAAGCTCCCGCAAATCCTCAAAATTGGATAGCTTCCGTTTATCAACCGCTAAATTGATCATCGCACACAAACTCTCTATTGGGTACAATTCTGGCGAATTCCCAGTCTAAGGTCCGAAGAGATCAATGTTATTTCGATTAGAAACTTTGTTACTGCTGTTACTTTGTGATATGTTACACCATCGGCTGAAAAGAAGAGTATCATCAGAAAATTGGACCTGAACTGTTGGGTAAAGGTGCTGATGAATCACGCTTTGATACCATTTTGCGTTCATGGCAGTGTTCTTGAGCAAAATTGTTTGTGAACCAGCTCCCTTAAATGAGAAGAGGCCAGAATCTTTGAACAAGCGGGAGGGAGGTTCATTGGAGAATATCATTTTGCCGCAGTATTCAAAAGTGCATTATTTATATTTCTGCTTAATTGAAGGCTATTTGTGAGATTAGGCTTCCTCTCAGCCCTTCTCGACTTGAGATCTTTGTCGAAAGCTCTCTGCCTCACTGTGGGCGTTGACGACTTCACACCTTCTTCTTTCACATTGCCTGAAATCTTGGCACTGGAAACAACCTGATCAATGAGCTGACACCTTACCAGGAGGCGATATTTGCTTTGTTTTAAAACACTTTTGTGTACAGAAGAGTTCTTCCCAGGAGTGTAACCAGTCTTTTTAACATCATGAATGATCGTAACGATGGTGTTTCTTAATGCGAAACCTTTAGTCACTATCTCCTTGCATTTCAGGCTACTTTGGTGCAAAGGAACACTGGTTTCACACCTTTCCTTGAAAGGAACCATTTCTGGAATTTAAAACTATTCAATTATTTATTTTTATAAAAAAAATATTACAAAATAAATTATAGTTACACAATATTATACATTTAATCCATATTTGTCATTATTTTACCCTTTGATCGAATAGCAAAGCTCCAAGGACTGAAACTAACCTCCTAGATGTAGAGGAACAGGGCCATAGCTCGCTTTTGGATTCAACGAAAGAATGCATTGCTTTTTTATTTTAAAAATTCTATTTTTTTTAATAAAACTACTATAATTATATAAATAAATAGTATAATAATTACTCATCACATAAATTTTAAAAACGAATGCAACAAATAAAAATATATATTAATACCAAAACGTGGCATGACTATCCATATAATATTTATAGGCCATTGAGGTTCTTATTATGTCTATACTTTAACAAAAATATAGGGTTTGAAATATAATCTGTGTTCATTAATTTACAACGTAGTTAGCGATCTTCCTTGCGGAACCTGGCATATTCAAGAGTTCCCGCTCTCATGGGTCCTTATGCACTTTTTAAACATTTATGCTTCCCTAACCTCATCAGCCTATTTTAGAACTTCTTTTCTAAAGAAAACTGGAGTGAGGATACTCTCGTTTGTTTCCCTTTATTTATTATTGATAAATAAATAAATCCCAGTAATCGACAATGTTTTGTACTGTAACCTTTTTCATTCTCAGTATTTGAAAACACCTTCGTTCTCTGTTTGCTTTGTCCACAATCTCAAGAAATTGTTAGGAGATATTTGCTTAATCAGATCTCGCTGGTCTGGCTTCCTTTCGCCATAGTTAATCATACAAACAGCCGGAATGAACAAAAGATCTCTTTAACCACTTGCTAGTATCATTATTTGCAGAGACCGGAAAAGGGGGATTGTCTATGCAGTCATCAATGGCGAAAATAAGAAGTCCAAGGGACTTCACAGAGCGCCTGTCTACAATTAAGAACATCGTTGAGACAAGATATGGGTCTTCAGGGACGCTTGAACACACTAAGGGAAAGAAAGGAGTGAATAGCAGCAGGCGCTTAAATTTCGGGAATGCCCGCCTTCGAATTTATGGATAAATCATTTATATTTGTGTTTAAATACAAGGTTTGTTTAATTCAGAGACCATTTTCTCTTGGGAAAATTAAAACATATTGGTGGTTTTGAGTTTTTTTGTCAGGTTATTTCAATTGCAGCATATTTTATTGTAATAATTTTTCAAGTAATTTTGAAATGGGGGGTTTTCGTCCACCATGCCCCCTTTTAATTACGAAAGGTTGCATCCCCTGGTATTTTTAAATAAACTTGTGGTATTCGTAATTCGAAAGCTTATCTTGCGACATATAAGTCTCACCCCGAATGCTATTTAAATCAATCATATTTGCTTAAAATTGATTAATATTAAATTTCCATATCATATTACGGAGACAGCATAGGGGAGATTTGCAGAGAGGGGTAACATGAGCTTCGAGAGGGTGGCGCCCAGATTTTCAAGTATGTGAAAAGTGGAAAGAAATCAAGGTTAAGGTATTAAAGTGAGCCACTTTCGAATGAGTACACACCAAGAGAGAGAGAGAGAGAGAGAGAGAGAGAGAGAGAGAGAGAGAGAGAGAGAGAGAGAGAGAAAGCTCTATTGTGAGGAATGCTTTATGGAATGTTATATGGAGATACAGGATTTCTAAGAGTCCCATCAAACGACCCTGAGGTATATCAGCGCCGTTATGAATAGTCAGATTGCGAGATGATAGGTATAAGCAGAACCCGACATGACGGCCTCCTGCAACACGAAAGATCATGAGAAGCAACATTGTAATTGAAAGTACAAACCCACATTCAAATAAAGCCAATGATTAGTTCAATAGATTGGGTAGCTTATAAATGTTTAAATGGATTATACATTTAATTAGCCCTTTATTGCGTAATATATCAGGAACTTATATATAAAAAAAACATGAAGACCTCGTCTTTACAAAATATACAACCGCCATTTTACTATAAACTAGTTAGCTTTGACGTAGTTTCTCAATTTGCTTGACTTCCTAACTGGAGTTTTATCATAACTACTTCTACTTTTCTTTCCAACGCACCAATTGAATTTAGAAAACTGAGTATAAAAGAATTCTGCCTTTAACTTTAATGAATCCAAATTACTTCAGAGAATTATTCCACATAAGGCCATATGACATTGTTACGTGGACGATGTACTGTGTACTTGGGCATTATGTAGAATGTAATAAAAAGAACTTCTTCTTTGCACTTTATACCCTTGTTTATTCAATAAAATTTGCTTGCAAACCAGGAAGCAACAAGACATTACAATTTCTCCACTGTATTATTCATAGTGATTGTAGGGGAATCGTCACTCCACCCCCCTGTTCTCTCGTGGTGGAGTCACGAGGCGATTACCGCAAAGACATCCGGCCCCAGGCACCGTCGGGTCAAGCGCGTAACCGCAGCGCCGCACCACTCGTCGCTATGAGAGACCTAAAGGTTAAAATGCAAGATCTCCCCCAGGAGAGTGAGATTCAATTTCACGTCAAGTAAGAAATTGGAGACGTGTTTCTCCCAAGCTCGAAGGCTAACGAGGAGCCGATGTAAGACTTGGTGAGAAAAACCGTTTGGCATAAGAACCCTCTTGGGGCCGTCGTCAAGCCCCTCCCCCCCTTACCACTCCCCCAGTGGCGTGACAAGGTATAAATGAGGAACACTGAGGAAAATCGAGGTAGAATACGTCAGTCTTCAGGTGACGAAGTCCTCAGAATTAAGACACCGGGCTACCTAGACTGGATTGGTAGTTTACTTGGCTCGCCAGACCAAGAAGTACCCTGCAAGAGAGGCTGGGCTACCTACCTTAAGGTGCTAAGAAGCAGCTCATCCTCGAGCTAGTCCCTGGTTATCAAACCGAACGCTAAGTTAACTTGGTTAAGTTCAACTTACTCTCGCCAGAAAGACTCCTCATATCCTGGTGCATCTTAAACACCAGGGGTATTCCTCGTCCTTGAGGAATTAAAGAAAAAGGAAAAGGCTCCCCCTCGAGCCCGTTACTCGGTGGCCACACCGAACTCATAAGTTAACTTGGTTGAGGAACTAAGTTCAACTTATTCTCGTCAGAGAAACCCCCCCTCCGTTATACTCGCCCTTGAAGAAGACTGGAACTAAGAAGAAGCTCATCCTCGAGCTAGTTCCTGGTTACCAAACTGAACTTTAAGTAACTTATTCTTGTCAGAGAAACGCCCCCTCATCGATCCTCGCCCTTGAAGAAGACCCTCTCCGAGTTCAGTCCTTGCCCCTGAGGAATTAATTAACGAAGGAGAAAAGCTCCCCCTAGAGCTCGTTACTCGGTGGTCACACCGCACTCCAAGTTAACTTGGTTTAAGAACCAAGTTCAACTCACTCTCGCCAGAGAGGCCACGACTACCTTGGTGCCACATAAAGCACTGTAATTGTTCTCGTCTTTATTTTAAATTATTATAAAAATTTCGATACTATTCCCTAACTTCTCCAACATATTAATGCCGATGTAACTTTTACCGTCAAAAATTATTAATAAAAAAAACCCCATACTTTCACACAAACAACAACAATATGAATGTCTTCAGGAAGGAATAAAAGAAATGACAATATTTAGCGAGGGCGGAAAAGAAGAAACTAAAGTTGAAAGAAATGGATTATATAAAATACATTATAAAATACCAACGCACTGAAAATGTGGGGGAGAGAAAGAGAGAGCGAGAGAGGTAGGGGAAATAAAAGAAGTAAGTAAAAATGAAAAGGAAGCCTTAGCTTTCATTTGGAGCGTGCACAAATTCAAAATGTACCTGGTAGGCCGAGAATTTGTTATAGAGACTGATCACCGCCCGCTGGCATGCCCCTGTAACATTAAACATCATAATGGCCGAGTAATGAGATGGAGACTATTATTGCAGCAATTTCAGTATCGGATAATGTATATAAAAGGGTCGGAAAATTGTATCGCCGATACCCTTAGCTGTAATCCTTTGGGCTATGACCCCTGCTAAATTCTAATTGTAAGTGCTCCATAGCTATTTGTCTATTTTGTAATTAGTGTAACTGCCAGCTAGATATAAGTTAAAGGAGAATTATTTATCTGTGTATGTAGTATTTTTTTTGGGGGGGGGGGGGTACGTCTGGGACGCACAGCGCCCTTGTATATATAAAATTATTATTTAGAATCCTGGTTCAGCACCACTATATGTGTATATGTAACACCGTAATCTTCCCGTCATTTGTGTATGATGTATCTTTGAATATCTATTTATTTTTTTTCCTTGGTTTGTATAACTTAGTGTAGATATTCTTTTAAAATTCCTTTTCTTACGTTCCCCCTTAATTATCTTATGGTTTGCGTAAATCTGTAATAATTAATTTCCTTTCTTGATCATATGTACACACAGTCGGTGGGAATTAGCTTGTACACCTGCTCGACGTCAGGTCAGGAATTCCCTTATCCTTCCCCTCCTCCATTGACCGCTCGCTTGGAAGACTCCGCTTCCCCCAAGTCATTAGTCTTAGGAGATATCACTTTTTCCCCCCAACTCCAAAAGTGTCATCCGTTTGGATGGGAGGGAATGTAGAAGAATAAGGTCGAAGAGCGACCACGTGCCCTTCCGTAACTACATGGTCTCGAGATCGCCACATGGAGCTTTGAAAGCGCAGCTGATCTACGGCGAGGAGGCGATCAAGGCCGTTTTATTGCACCCCAGCTGTATTTGCTTAGACACAAATTTTTGTCGACTCACATGGCATTCCAGCCAGCCTTCCTGTCCTCCGGCATAGATCGAAGTTCTTCGAACATTCTACGCCAACTTTATCTCGGTTTCTTCGAAGGAGTCGCTGCATTTTCCCCAATATTGCACGAGTTGTGGAAGCTTCCACCAAGCCATTAAAGCCACCACGCAGACGGTCTATATAATCCTCCGACTCGGTTTAGCGTGGAGCAATCCAAGACTTTCCCTCTAATACCGCATACGAGCTAAGGAAACGCTCGCCTGGTGTGATTGGAGACAACGGCGATTTCAATTCGAGGACAAAGGCTAAATCGACATCCGTGAACTCTGCCATAGTCATTCGGAGAGTATCTGACGAGGATTCCAATCACCGAAGGCTACACTACATGTGCCTCTCATCCGCCCCGTGAGGTAACCCAACTTCCCCATTGCAGTCATCGTATCCCCTCTGCCATAGTCAATCGGCGAGTATCTGACGAGGATTTTAATCACCGAAGGCTAGACTACATGTGCCCCTAATCCGTCCTGTGAGGTAACCCAACTTCCCCATTGCAGTCATCGTATCCCTACTGACCCTTCGTTTCAATGACACGTAACCGGTGCAACCGTTGACGCCTACAGATTATTTTATAATCTGACCTACCCGAATCGTCCCATCCCTTGTGTGTGAGCCCCGGTTTAAAATCCCTTTTTAATCACCAACCTGAACCTGACCACTAATCCTATAATTATCCCTCCTGTGTCTCGTGCCGACATTTAATTTCGCCTATGCGATCATTCCCTTTAAACCCTATATCTGTGTATGATCAAATTATATTTCTTTTGTTGTTAGTAAAGGTAACTTTTCGTTATCATCTTTATTTTACAACCTTACACTTGTACCAGCGTCCTGTTAATCTTTGGCCAACTTGCCCTCTGAATTATTTGTTTTAAAAGGACCCCGCAAATTTAAAAGTAAACAGTCCCCACTGAATTCATAACTATTTGCCCTCACGAACCGGCCAGGTCGAACCTTAAGCCAACTTCAACCCCAAAGTTCCAAAAGGGCATATATATATATATATATATATATATATATATATATATATATATATATATATATATATATATATATATATATATATATAAGAGAGAGAGAGAGAGAGAGAGAGAGAGAGAGTATGGGCATTCCACGACAAACAACAATATGAATGTCTTCGGAAAGGAATAAAAGAAATGGCAATATTGAGCGAGGCGGGGAAAGAAGAAACTAACGTTGAAAAGAAGGTATCATATCAAGAAGATTATACAATACCAACGCACTGAAAATCTGGGGGAGAGAAAGAGAGAGTGAAAAAGGTAGGGGAAGTGAAAGAAGTAAGTAAAAATGAATAATGAAACAAACAAAATGATTGACTATGTTAACATAGGTTCATGATCTGAAATAATTTCATTTACTTTGGTTTATTTAATATACAATCGACATTAAACAGATTATAAAAAATATTCAAATTAGGAAAGCTACTAATTAGGGAACATTCTACGATATTTATTTTTATAATATCTTCGGAATGATAAATGAATTTGACAGAAGTCCAATTAATGAGATGATTATTATCTGAAAATTTGAAACGAGAGGACTGTTACCTTCTCATCTTTCAATATATTTGATTTGACTTGATTTGATTAATCAGATAGATAAAGCTTTTCCAGTTTAAACAAAAGTGCCGTGTACTTCAAATTGAACGAAAAAAAGGAAGATAAATACAAACTAAGATCATTAAATCAGGTAAATTCAAAAGACTAAAAGTTGACAAGAGAAAAACTGAGCTAGAGATTAACATCAGAGGTTAGGATTGAAAAACTAAGGTATAATAAGTACAAATGTTTAAAGACTTGACTCAAACGAAAATAAATACACAGACATAAACATAAAGCTATGCACATAGATTCACAAAACCAGAATTAAATTGTTTATTAAGATTAATATAAATATTTAGTCTCAAATTAAAAGTTTCGACAGTGCATCGTGAATATAATTTAAAAAATAACTATCGAGCTTATATAACCAGGACTTAAATTGAAATTTGGAAATTTACTAATAAAGATTGATTCAATGATATTTCGGGAAATTGTATCGTTATTATGACAGATGCTTTCAGCAGAATTCTAATCAATATTGTCATTAAGATATGACATATGAACATAAAATGAGCTGCTTTCTTCCCCGCGACGGACATTATATTTATGCTGAGAAATTCGTTTTTTTAAACATTTACCTGATTGGCCAAAGTAATATTTATAGCAATCGATACATTTTACGCAATATACATTACCAATAGGGGAAGGAGCGTTCTTGACTAATAGTTTAGAGATAGTATTATTATAGTTAAATACTACACAAATGTCTAAAGATTTTTAAATATGAGGGAGAGAAGCAAGGGAGGGATTAAAATGAAGTACAATAGTATTTTTGTTATTAAAAGACGCGCGAGGTTCAAAACTATAAAAAGACTTTTTAGCTAACTGAAGGTATTTATTTATCAAGGAAATGAAAAGGATAGCATAGTTTATGGACGATGTCAAATATTTTGGAAACTTCAGAGTCCAAGATTTCAGGATTAACCACACGAAGTTCATGGAGAAACATAGAAATAAAAATTGATCTTTTAACTTTAATATGGTGAGAGGAGTAGAACTGAATATAAGAAGAAAAATTAGTTGCTTTCCGATAGGCAGAGAATTTGAAACCAGAAGGCGTGCGGTGTATTAATAAATTTAGGAAAGCAATACTTCCATTCTGTTCAATATCAAGGGTAAATTTGATGGAAGGTACAAGTGAATTAAGTTTGTTCAAAAAAATAAAAATATTTCCAGAATTGGGCCACAAGCAAAGGATATCATCAATATAGCGAAACCAGATTATAGGAAAATCTACAATAGAGGGGATGTAAACCGTTTCGAAAAATGCCATGTATAAGTTAGATAAAACGTGGGATAAACAATTATCTATAGCTAAACAAAATTTTTGGCGAAAGAATTTACCATTGAAAGTAAATGCACAGTCTTTGGTACAGAGGGAGATTAATTCTAAGACTAAATTAAGGGGTATAGGTAATTAAACGTTACACAATTTATCTTTAAGAAACTTAAATAGATCATCAACCGGAACTTTAGTGAAAAGGGAGCAAACATCAAAGCTAGCAAAGGTGAAGTCTGAAGGGTACAGGATGGTATTAAGGTTTTCTATTAGGTAGGAACTATTAACTATATGGGAATCCGAAATGCATCCTACAAGAGGGGTAAGATAAGACGTTAGCCGTTTTGACAAAGATATGAGACATAGCCGACAGAACTGACAATGGGGCGGAAAGGATTATTAGGTTTGTGAGTCTTGACAAGGCCATAAAGATAAGGAAGAGAGGCATTCATAGATTTAAATTTAGAAATTAAGTCTGGATAATGTTTAAGAATTGAAGGTACTTTTTTTAGGAAAATTACTATTTACTTGTTCTAAGGGGTCTTTATTTAAATGCACATAGGTAGATTCATTATTAGTTAATTCACTCATTTTATCGAAATATGTTTGTTTATCTAACATACCTATTGCACCAGATTTATCGCTTTAGTGATATGGAGGATAGGATTATTCTGAAGGTTATTTATAGCACGACGGAAACGTAAGGGATAATTAGAGTCCGAGGAAGAAGTCATAAAATGGTATACAAAACCTTAAGCAATAGAAATATACTCACTAGGAACATTGCGGAATTTTTATAAATTAATAAATCTCTTAGCAATGGTTACACTGGATGGTTGAGAAGGAATAGAAAATTTTAAACCGAAACCAAGACACAAAGTGAATTTCTGTCTATTTGTTGCGATGAAAGCCTGACCACTGTATCTTAGTGAAAGTTCTTTGTCCAAGCAATATTTTCGATGAGTCGCTTGAGTTTAAGGTTAACTCGCCGTTCGAGTTTCCCAATCCTAAGTCTCAATGTCCCGAAGATGGAGTCTTGAAGTATATTGGACCATCTTCGGGACATTGAGACTGAACACAAAGTCGCGTCCCCTCACTTATTCTGATTTATGTCCTTACTACTCCCATTAATTCCCGAAGTAACCTTGGGGAGATAGTGGCAATTCTATCATTCGAAGAGAAAGTAAACAGCTTAATGGTTTCAAATTTCGTTAGAATCGGCCGAATAGTTATGATGTTATTGCCAAAAAAACTAATTCCCTGGCTAACATTGGAAGAACTTTGAAAATTATATTATTTACAAGCGAAGCCAAAGCAATATAAAGGTTTCAAATTTCGTTAGAATCGGTCGAATAGTTATGATATTATTGCCAAAAGAAATTAATTCCCGGGCCAACCTTAAAAGGACCTTAAGAATTATATCATCCTAAAGAGAATGTAAAACAACATAAGAGTTTCAAATTTCGTTAGAATCGGCTAAATTAATACAGTTATTAAAAAAATGCTAAACGGGGACCGACCGACCGCCATAGTGAGATGTAGAATCGCCCGCGACTAAAAAGACACAACTTTCTAAAGGCTTATTTAAAAGCAGAACTAAATTATATTAAAAAAAAAATTTTTAATTAAAATGGCGGGCTGGTCTTTGCTTTTTGTCACACCTCATTTATAGAATTTGAAAAGTGAAAAAATGGTTACACCCTAATTGCAGTCTAAAATAGTATAACATAGCACATTATAGCATAGTAAACATAGCAAATTATTGCATAGTGGTGCTTATCATAATTTTATAGTATATTATAACATAACATAGTATATTATAGCTTACCAGAGAATAGTATAGTATAGCATAGTATCTCCTAACATAACATATCCTAGTATAGCCTAGTATTCTCTAGAATTGTATAACATTTTATAGAATAGCTTACCGTAGGATACCCTACCATAGTATAACCTTACCTAACATAATAAAGCCTAGCATAGTATAGCCTAGCCGAGATTGTCTAACATAGTAAATCCTGCCTAGCCTAGCATAGTATAACAGAGTATATTTTCATAGCATAGCCTACCATAGTATAGCCTAGCCTAGTATCGGATAGCCTAGTCTGGCCTAGCTTAGTATAACCAAGTCTAACCTAGGATTCCATATAATAGTAGAACTTACTATACCATAGTCTAGCGTAGCTAGCATAGTATAACCTAGCCTTACATAGTATACTTAGCCTGCGATAGTATGAATTAGCATAGACAAATCTAGACTAGCCTAGAATCGGCCGTAGCTAGAATCGGACGAATAGTTATGATGCTATTAAAAAACAAAAAAAAAAGCAAAGCGGGGACCGACCGACTAAACGACATAGTAAGATGTAGAGTTGTTCGCGAGTAAAAACGAATACGTGAACATAAAGGTGATGTCGGGTGAGGCAATACAACATCTCGTATTTTTATCACGTTAGCAATTACAATCACCAAATTGAAATTATTCGAAGTTTCAAATATGATTTAATTGTTAAGATTTCCTAAAAGAAAAATTGTAGAATCGATACTAATAGGAGAAAATCCCAATTTCAATAACTCTGACGTTCAATTTAAATGTAGCTCCTATTCCCGGAACCTGATCGTAAACAGAATAGTTCAAGATTTCAGAACCACACCCCCTGATTAATGACCTTTTGATCCTTTTTTTTTCTTTTGTCCTGATCTTTAGGCTGTGTAGAGACTTTTGTATCCATTCTATTCTCAGTATACGACTGAAGAGGGTATGGTAAACTTTATACTGACACTAGTCTCTTAAACAAATTATATGTTCCTATACAGTGGTTTAACTGTGTGGTTAAACGATGGGATAGTATTGTTAATAATTATGGAAATTAATTTGAGGGATAAATGCATTTTATATATTAAAAATTATTTTACTTTCACTTAAAGTAAAACTAAATAAATTTCTTGATAACTTAAAACTATGAGAGCACCAAAGTGCAGACGCTAGGCAAGAGAAAGTAGGAAAAGGGGGTCATATCCTTGGAGGCAGGTTGAATGGATGCGAGAAAAGAGCGAAGGGACTCGTTAAGATCAGTAGTAGGCATGGTGGAGTCCAGCAATGGAAGGAGTGATACAAGATTGCTGCTTTTCAATTTCTGATCGAATAGTGAGAGTCTACGCTGACAAGATGTGGTGGTGGGTGGTGTGCGAGTTTTAGGATAACGTGAAGAGAGAAATATAAATAGTTATTGAAGGTGGTCGTAAATAGCTCTGGAGGGGGAAGTTAGGGAGACGCTCTGAATTGGGAAGGATGAAGCGACAAAATATCAATTATATTTCCTTGTGTGTAGGTGAGAAATGAGAAAAATTGAGAGAGCGTATGTTGGAGGATGTTAAAATCGTTAAGAATAAAAAAATAGTTGAGAAAAGGCTAAAGAAGGTTAAGTTAAAAAAAATCACCAACGTCATCGAAGAATTTGCTAGATGGTTGACTTGGTAATCTCCAGAAGTGATGGATAGAATTGCAAAATTGAACATTATGAACAAGGGTAAAAAAGGATCAGTAATTAAACCAATGTCAACACCATGACATGTATCTCTTGTAGTGTGGATCAACGAATAAAGTTGAAGAGAGACGGTTGCAGAAATAGCATTGAAAGCATGCATCAGCCATGTCTCCGCTAGGCTCCAACGAGCTAAAATATTTAGAAATTATAAAGTAACAAATAATATTAGCCTCGCTATCGACAATGAGCGTTAGATAGGAAAGGCAGAAGGGAAAGAAAGTAGGCATGGTGAAGAGGGGCACTTGTTGGTTGGGGGGGTAAGAGCTGTGTTTGAGAGAGAGGAAAAGATGCGATGTGTTCACTTGTAAGAAATCTCTTAGAGCGCTAGGGAAAGAGTGAATGGTGGTGGGGAGGGGGTATGCGTTTGGCAAAGATATAGTTAAGGCCCTAATTCTCAAATTTATTCTTCGGATAGAGAGCAAGTGCAAAATTTCTGACTGTCATTATAGTATAATATATATGATTATCATTTTTACCCAGTGCAATGCCAAATCAAGAAAAAAAATGTAGCCGAGCATAATTTGATCTTAAAAACTTTCCTATTAGTAAGAATCATTGTTTAATATCTAGTTAAGCTCAAAATATGGATATCATTAGACTATAAAAATAAATTTAAGAGCCTGAATTCGACTTTAGGCCAACTATTTTATACAAATTTAATATTGTTCATGACCATTTATAGGTATGGTATTGAGAACTATTCTGTCATCACATAAGTAATGCGGCATTTTTTAAAGTTTATCATTATTTTTTTAGATAGAAATCAAACAAATAAATCAAGTTATTTATATTTAAATATTTATTTATTAATTTATAAAGTAATATAATTTCCACCAGCTTTTAACACCTGACTCCATCTTTCTACTAACTTTTCAATAACATGTTTGTAAAATCGTTTGCCTGATTTAAAAATGTTCTTTAAAGTTTTTTTTACTTCTTATTTTGTTGACATCATCATTCTTTTCGTGTAATTAGCTAAACTCTTAAAAATATACTAATCTGATGTGGATAAGTCGAGTAAATATTGGACATGACTCATTAGTTCCCATTCGAAATTCCTTATATTTTCCATGGTATCTCTTGAAATGCGCAGTGCAGTTTCAATCAAATGTTCTTCCTCTTTTATTTATAAAATATCTTGATCGAATTCTACTTGTCTTCCTGAAGAGGTTCATTTTTAAGATAAACGTTTCTTGCAAGAAAATTCTGGAACAATCATTTTGGCATTGGTTTACACTAATTTTTACTTTACAGTATACTTGACACAACTTCCATCAGGAAGTCAAACGAAATGTTTTCTCCTCCATATCGAGGTTAGTTCGACACATAACTCCACCTCCGCATCCTCGGTTGTATCAGGGCTGGATCCAAATCCCTTCGTCTTCGTCAGGAAAACCACCACGGTAGTAGACTTTCTGGTTGAGAGTGGTTTGACATTCTCTGCCATCCCGGCTTCGCAAGATGACAGGAGAAGACCTCCAATAGTTTTAGCTCTTCAGTATGTATCAGGTCAACTAATTACATTATATCATAAAAAAATTCTATCTCCTTATATCCGTGACCTACTTTCTTTGCTATTCTTATTTGTGATGTCAGTCACCTTATATTTTGGCCGATTTTTTGCAGCCTTTTTTTAACGCCCTTGATCTTAAAGTACGTGCTCTAAAGGACAAGATTTTCACATGCTTGATTCACAACACACATATTTTTCATACCACACGTGTCACTATGATATTGCCTGTTCTTAAAATTGCCTAAAAAGTCTCACATTTATTTTTTTGCTGGCATCCTCAATATTCACCCCAGCGCAAAAAACTTCTGGAATCCTCCCCTGACCTATCCTCTACAGGGAGATGAAGTCAATCAGCCAAACGCAATTCAACATTAGTAAGGAAAACTGCAAGGTGCAATGTTCACACAATTGGTCCACTTTTACATCCCCACCCTCCTCGTTGCTGCTCGCTAAACTGAAGTCCACCAAGAATGAATTTAGTCACAAAGGCTGGTAATTACCCCATCCCTTTCATCTCTGACTTTACAACACTTATTTTATGTGTCAAAATCTTTAACAAGCTCGATATGCTAAAGGCAATTCATTAAATGCCGGTGAGGGAAACAATCGCAAAGAAGGAGGCATTCTGCACACCATTCTCGTCATAAGAATTGCTTTTCATGCCGCATAGTTAGTTGAGATCGTAAACCTAAACCATTTTACGTGTTCTTATTGAAGGCCTAGGTCAGCTTTTTTTATATAGATCTTTATCGATTATATTTTTTTCATATGATCACAAGACTTATATTTCACACCTAAGCAAGATTTTATTCATGCTTACAACTATTTCCGCATAAATGCCAATTAGCGGAAGAGGCGCGAATTCGTCGGGAATCATTTAACTAAGTAGGGCTTCTCACCACTTTCTGACTGAGTTGAGGCAATAATAAATTTCTCTAATCCAACGGTGTACAAATACTATAGAAATTTTTACACATGTTAAATTTGTGTGAAAGAATATAATAAATTCTGCGAACATCCAAGGGTCCCTTAACGACTTACTTAAGTGTGTAGAAAAACGTACTATTTGACTCTAAATTGGTCATCAACACTGAAAAACGCGTTTAATGCGAGCAAACGATTAAAACGAGGTCGAACCTTCTAACGAATTAACGGATGCTCCCTTTGAAATTCTAATGGACTGTAGTACAGATTTTAGTAGGGCAGGTCTCTAAAAGATGTAGGAGAATAAAATAGCTCAAATGCCTTTCTTCTCGGAACGAGATATCACCAACAGAATTGAATACCCACCTTCTGTCATAATTTATGTGCATCATTTTCCAGTGTAAAAAGTTTATTTTCCTACTTCAATGTTTTGATATAATCCTCGACACAGATCACAAGCTCTTTAGCTCACATTTACTTTTTCCAGTACAAATCACTCTCTGCTGGTTATGATGGAGTTGGCTTCATCACTTATTTCGTATATGTATGAGGAGATATGGTTGAAAGTGACAGAAATCGTGCATGTTGACCCTCTTCATTGAACTACACCAACAATGAGAACTTTTATTCTCATGAAGGCACTGCCAAAAGTGGTCAGGCCACCAAACCACAAAATGCCTTGAGCTCTCTGAATAGTATGCCCCTACCTAGAGTCATTACACTTCTTACACTTTTCAAGGAGATTGGCTCTGTGGCACTCATTTCTGATCAAACGCGCTGTCCCATACTAGGAAATATTCCCGTCAAGAGGCCGCCAACTTGAAGTTTCATCATTTCCCTAAAGCGAATGAAACGATTCTCGACGATTCGTCTCAGGTTCGACTTAGAATGCTTGTTCCAGAGTCAAATAATGACAAATTTTCAATCTATTCAATTTGTCAAAGCAACCGTAGATCCTGTAATCGATCACTTTCTTTGGTCATATAGAAGTAAAGATATCAATTACAGTTACTGCAACAAAAATTGATCAGCCGCCGAAAGGGCCGACTTTCACGAGAAAAACCTAATCCGAATCGACAAATTTTCCAGCAACTTGGGATGATTCTTTTTAAGCTTGACTACTGTAATGAAGGGATTCTTCAACACCTTCCTCCTGGAAGTCTTCTTTTGTACCCCACTATTCTTATTTTAACTTATCATATTTTATTCTCCATTTTATTTATATTATTCTGAATCATACGACATCAACTCAATCGCAGTGACATAAAGAGAGGAGACTCACATTCTCTGATGCCGCCTTCCGCTCAACAACTCTCTCTCTCTCTTTGACTTCTTTTTTATAAAGTTCAACTCATTGATAGAAAAATTTAAGTTTTTAATTAAGAATTTTTAGCCACGATCTGAAGAAAGTCAACTCAACTCTGTTTCTAGATCTAATGTCTATAACTTTACTTTTTACCCGACTGGCTTTTTGGTATTTTACAAACATTTCAACGAGTTTTATTAATTTTGTCGTTTCAATCTCTTCTAATATTTACTTTGCATACAAAATTTTGTGTTATTTTTAAGGTTAAGTATCATACAACTCAGCTTTCTTTCGGTCTATTCAGATGTATGACTGAGGGAACTAACAGAATAAGGAAAAATCAAAAGTAAAGAGGAGCAATGAAACAGATCATAGATAAAAAGAATTGCAATAATATACTTCTTCACTTTAAAATGTTGTGAAAAGAAGGAGCAATTAAAAAATATAATATAAAATCATACAATTTCATAGATAAAAAACGTAACTACTGTGGCGTGCGCAATTTAGGTGCTGAGTTGGATGATTATACTGCCTATAAGAGATTAGTTATCGCAATATTCAACACCTGATCTATATAGAAGTGGCTTCATTATTTTGGCATTTGAGACATAAGCTATTGTGAGGTCATGCTACGGTCAGGATCATAATAGCGTATTTCGAAGCTGCTAATGCTCCTTGATCTAGCCTTGTACTTTTCTAACATGAAATAATAGTAAGGCTGTATGTAATCACATCTGATTATATATATATATATATATATATATATATATATATATATATATATATATATATATATATATATATATAGATATATATATATATATATATATATATATATATATATATATATATATATATATATATATATATATATATGTATATATATATATATATATATATATATATATATATATATATATATATATTTATATATAAATATATATATATATATATATATATATATATATATATATATATATATATATATATATATATATATATATATATATATATATGAATGCAATGTCCGGCAGGAAAAATGAAAAGGTGCTTCCAAGTACTTTTGAACTTTATTCAGTTCATTTGCAAAGAGAAAATAATATAATAAGGGTATATATATTGGGTGAGTCTATTCGGTCCAATGTTCTGTTTGAAAAAATAAATAATTTGGACAAACAAGAAAGCAATTATCTGCCCGTATTTTTCAGCATAAATACAATGTTAGGTGAGCTGTAAATAATAGTGCCTTTTTTTGTACATATATCCGAATATAACCACTTAATTAATTGGAATTCAGCAAAATTTCTTTTTCGCTCAAATGACTCAATTAAAAGAAACCTTGTTGAATGTTCATGTATTAGCCAATTTAATAACTTTAACATTTCCCTTGGCCTTTTTAAAATTGATGCTGTTATGAAAAAACTCATTCTTAAAGAAATTAGCTTTGACTTAAATTCCTAAATTCTTGGGGGGCAATTTTCATTTTTAGGGGAACCCGATGTGTCAATTTAATTATTGCATTGATTTTGAATTTACATTATTTTATTTCTTTTCCTCTCTACTTGTCCCTCTCTCCTTCGTTCAAATTTACTTCTCGTGTCTCTCCTAATCTCCCTCTTTAGACTATCGCTTTATCCGTTAATCCTTTTAACCCTTTTGACTCTTTATGCCTCTCAGTTTGACCTTGCTACCTGTTCTAGCTAAATCTTAATGGGAATTTATCCATCCCTCTCCTACTTCCTCATTGATGATTTCTTGTCCTAGAGGTGGTCCTTTATCTTTTACTAGCTTATATATGACGCGTTAGGTGGAAGAAGGGTCGAAGCCATATTTTCAAAATTTTCAGGAGAGACTTCCAAAGTTTGTATATTATACATTTTGCAGTTAACTGGTACAATCCAAAGTTTTATCGGTTACGTCTATTTCAACATTTTCTTGTTTGATCTTTTTAGTTCCCATTTGTTCTAACAAATTTGTATAATATTTCGCTGCGTCTGTTGGCATTAATTTTGTAAGTTCTTGGATATCAATTTTCTTTTCCTTTGTTATTGGGAGCATCTTAGAATACTTTGGAGGCAGTCGCTCACGAGCTAAATTGAACAAATTGCAGCTGTAAGAATTTCTTCCTCTTTGCAGCCTGACAGGATGACTATTACTGTTTGGGCTTGTTTGAAGTCTAGAGGAAATCACGTACCCTTCTTTGTATTGATGATCCAAAACAAATTTCCTTGAATCAATAAATTTGCGTTTGATTTCCTTTTGACTTTGCGCTCTTGTAAAACGTCAAAATCAAAAAAATTGCTTTGTTCAAGTTCTAAAACTTTAAAGCGCTGAGAAACAGACTTAGTTATTGCTTTTACATAATCTTTCTTTGTATAAATAATATCATTGTACTGTTTTTTTATATTTTGTTCAATTTGTCCGAACTGACCATCACAAGGCATTGTTTAAATTTGGATATGAATTAGTTCGAATTAGACTCTGATATTTAGAATTCTGTGGCTTAGGCCTTTCTTCCACCTAACGCGTCATATATACTCTTATTATATTATTTTCTCTTGTAGTTATCCTTGAGACTGAACGGAATAAAGTTCGAAGTACTTGGAATCACCTTTTCATTTTTCCTGCGGGACATTGCATTTATTGCGAACCTCATGTGCTACTTTGTGAGTTATTTACGCTCTGTGAGTCATCAAGCTCTCGGAAGGATCTTTCTCACAATCACGAAAAGATAACGCATATAAGCCAGCCTTTCTAAGACAACATTACCTTCTTATTCGTATACATGTATATATTATATATATATATATATATATATATATATATATATATATATATATATATATATATATATATATATATATATATTAATATTTATATTTCTAAACGCAAAAGTTTACGACATACTGTTAGAAATGCAAATTTACATAATTGCCCACGTCCAGGAGTATTCAAGTTAATGCTTTGACTCCTTTAGTTTGCACTTTCGGGAACCATAAAGTTTATATTCGCGTGGGAGGAGATTAGCTTTTAAAAGGAGCAGCTGGAGGAATTTTTGCCGTCTGAAATGGAGGAGTTAAAAGGAACGAAGACATCTCCTGCCGAAAGTTAATATTGGGATATGTTTAAAGAGAATGGAAAAGATAGAAGTGTAAATGTGTGCAAGATATATAGCTGCAGGTGGGTCAAAGATGAATATATACTGGTATTTTGTATCCTAATGAGGTTTTAACCCTCCGATTACGTATAGCATTATAAACGGCCACGGGCCTTAAATTCCTCTTACCTGTAATATTTTTTTGTTTTTAAAATATTTCGCTTAGAAGAAACTCGAGTTACATGAAATTAAAAATGGTTCATTTGCAAAAATATGCCCATTGCTACCTCAAAAGAATAAAGCTAAGGAAAATATCAATTAGACGTAATGTTAATACCGAAATTGTCTGCACAAATGTTCCTTTGGTGATATTGTATTTGCTATCCATTGTCTACATATAGTGTCCTCAAAACAAGATGGTGTACATCCAGTGTTTGAATCATTAAAGCACATGGAGGCATTCATTTCACAAATGCTATTTTCCAAACTATTAATTTGAAATTGTAAAGGAAATTAATTAAAAGAAATACACTTACGCTCCTTTCAAATACCTCTCACACTCTGGCATCACAGCATCACTATACTCCATACTAGAGACCACCCCTCCCTTGTCAGTTTGCATCCATTTCAAACCCCTCTCCACACGCCACTTGTAATTCTATCAGAATTTTATTCGTAAATATACTAAAGAGCTAGAGCAACAATACACGGCATAGTCTCAAACTCCTATAGATATTAAGCACCTCCAATCGACCATCTTGCATCCGAAGGCATCCTTTACTCCAGTACAAGTATATTTTAACCATACAAAAATTTGCCATCGCCTCCATACATCCTTAGCACCTACCATAATGCTTCCTTCCTTATCTATATGATCACGCGCTTTTTCCAGATCCATAAACCCAGTATATACCTAATATCGCTTATACTTTGCTTTACTAGTCAACTTGCTAAGTCTAAACACGATATACACACACTCTACCATCTCTAAACCAAATTTTTCCATCTCCCATCATTCCCTAAGTTATCCTTCTCAAACACTCAATCATAATTACAACAATTAATAATTAGCATGAATACAACATATCCATGCATATCCACACTAAAATGCTCAGGGAAGTACCGCCATTGTTTACGTTTAACGTTCACAGTGCCCAGAATTACCCTTCCCTCTTATACGGATCTTCATTCACTATCTTACCAAATGTTTCATTTGTTGCTTCCTTACGTCAATTAAACATTCGCATACTACCCCTTTAGCCTAATATAAGATTCATCCACATCTCTGACATACTGATCTTACTATTAAAGATCTGTAAGTACGGCACGCGTTTCATCTCAACTACTCGTTTGACATCATCATACAGCATTTGCATTTCACACGCTTTTTTTTTCAACCCACACTTATAACCTTTGCACTACGTGCTACCGGTGCATTATTTTTCACTCCATTTGCACCATCACTATATTATTACCAATTTATAGCAAGGTAACCAGTCTATAGCGATGAGTTACCAATTTCACCATTTTATGACGGGTTTGTTACCAGTTTACATGAATGGGGAATTATCTGACTCCAAAGATGATTGTTCACGAGTATTCTTATAGTTGGCTGGGCTTACCGAAGGTTGACGGGTAATCGAGGTAAAGAGGGAATTGTGAAAAACGTAGCAAAAATATACTTTTATTCTAATAAGTGCCTATAAAGAGACAAGCGGCACGTCAAGAAGTACTTTGTGGGCACAAGCAGGCTTTCTTATTCAACGCGAAGTATTGAATTCTGAAGAGACAAGACTTATGTAGGCGAATAACTTAATAACATTTATAATCCTTAATGACAATTCTTCTCATTGCTCGCCTATATATACGGTTCCATTTCCAGGGGCGCGTGGCCTAGACTTGTCTGCGGGGTAAGCCTCCGCCGTTGAGCTTATTAGTTCCACCCCCTTGGCGAAGTTACTGAATAACTGTGTATTACAATATACTTACATATCTCAGAAAATTTTAACTCTATTCTATGACCTGATTTTACAGATCAGTGTTATAATTACCTTCGGTAGGAATTTGTGTTTACATAGCTGCTTCGTAGACTCACGTCTTCTGATAACCCTATCCCAAGACGCGAATTGTTTGTTTATGTGTTTCCTCTTATTGACACAGGTGTCTAATTTGATAGCATTCGTGTTCGTGTATTTGTGCCTAGCTGCGCTACTCCGACGATCGCTTGTCACATAAATATTCATACAAATTAATATATATATATATATATATATATATATATATATATATATATATATATATATATATATGAAAAGAAACTCCAACTTGCACGTGAGTCAAATTATGATAAATAACACCCACAAGGAAAATGGAAAAACGATTCCGAGCACTAGTATTTTTACATATCTATAGTCAGGATCATACTATTAATTGGAATAGTGCTAAACCTATTATTAAATGTACAAACTACATTTCAAGAAATATTTTGGAGTGTATCTCTATTAATACTTTCCCAAATTTCAATATTAGCCCTGGATTGTTTAGCCTAGATCCTATCATATCTAATTATATTAAATCACAAATTAAAGTGTTTAAAGAATTTGTACCCCCTAGTTAGGGTTTTGATGCAGTTAGCTGTTTTAACCCCTTACTCCTTACTATGTAAGACATTGTCTGTCCTGACCTACGTTATTTCATGAAGAGGTCTTTTAGAATAAAGACGAAAGCCCTCGGAATCGTTTTTCTATTTTCCTTGTGGGTGTTATTTATCACATATATCTCCATTTATGTATAAAACTTAATATACACAAATTAACATATGTGTTTTTATCTACTTATTCTCATATTATACACAGTATTCCTGTTATTCACATGAAAGACAATTTATTCTGATTTGCTAAGTTCAGGGGGCTTCCACTTTGTGGAGCTTCTCATTGTGCCTATTAATCATGCAATTTTGGTCACAGGAGCCTACTTATTATATAACACGATCCCTATAGTACTTCCCTTCTAGTAATGGAGTTATTGAAAGAATAATACCTAATAAATATATAGGTAGATACATATCAAATACATATTTTGGCATAGCTAATTTCTGATAGGATCTTAACATACGCACAGGGCATCTATATTTACATAAGTACATATATCTGTGCTTACAACGAGCCTATTCATTATGCCATATTCTGCCAAATATACAATTGCATATATATACAGTAGTATACAAATTAGTTCGCACAGTCGTGAAATTATACAATTATTTGATAATTGTTGTTTATATTTGTAAAGAATACGTCAATCACAAGATAAATGGTACATTTAATATGAAATATGACAACCCTTTGCCTTTAGAATCTGCTTCACTCGCTCTAGCATAGATACTTCCAAATTTGAACATATTTCTGCTAGTCCTTCGTTATTGTACCAGGCATTGATAACAGCACAATCATCTTCTGCATCGTCGAACAGTCGGTTTTCTCGATTCTAAGTTTAATTATAGCCCATAGATTCTCGATAGGGTTTAGGTCAGGAGAATTCTCAAACCAATCTATAACGGTAAGTCCACTTTTTTCGAAGAATGTGCGCATTATTTGGGAAGTATGTCACTGAGGCAGATCCTGCTGGAAAATGCTGCCTCCATCAGGAAAGTCTTTCTGCATCGCGGGAAGCAAGTGAGTCTGCAGGATTGCCTTGTATTTAACGCTGTTCATCATTCCCTCAATAGTAACAAGCCGCCCTAGGCCTTTAGCGCTAAAACAACCCAAAAAATCTTCTTAGGTGGGTATTTTGGCGCCTATTGAATGTGTCCTGGCTGAAGTGATTCATCTTTGATTCGTCTTACTACCAATGACCTATCAACATGTACTTCAAAATACGATTTGTCTGAAAACACAACTTTCTTCCACTCAGATGCCTTCTATCCAGCATACTTGCGTGCCCAGCGAGAACGTTCTGTCTTCATAGCATAAGTCAATAACTGTTTATGTACCGGTTTTCTAGCAAATCTACCAACTTCAATGAGCCTTCGCTGGACGGTTGAAGAATAAATATTTATACCAGCTAAAGACAAATCTCTCTGGTGGTCTTTATTGGTTTTCTTGGGATCCTTTACACTATTTCTGATGGGAGTCTTGTCATCATGAAGTGTTGTCTTTCGTTTTCTTTCACATTTTCCTTGTTGTAGTGTCGAATATTCACCAGTGTCTTCAGCTCTTTTCACAATGTCACCAACAGTTGACTTTGCTATCTTCATTTCCTCAGAAATCTGTCTGATGTTTTCTAAGAGCTATAATACTTGCACGCTTCTTGCGTGTGATATCCATAATAAATTTATAGACTAATAATGATTAGAAGGTGAGTATTCAGGCAGAATCAAGTAGACCACGGAGCACGCTCCCAGCAATAATCATCCACGACAAGCTCTGGTGTAGCACTGTTGGGATTAGCGTAGCTAGGGCACAACAAAGCAGTTGTCAGATGTTACCAGTACACTATTCTGCACGGAAAACAAAAAAATACTTCATTAGTGTTGCCAAATATTAAGACAAATTATGAAATCATCCAAATATTTTGTACTGTCAGAACTAATTTACACCTAATGTATATATATATATATATATATATATATATATATATATATATATATATATATATATATATACAAATTAATAATATGTTACGTAATATATTTCACAATTTGGTTTCATTCCTTTTTAATTCCTCTACAAACGCTATAATTACGACACCGTATAAATATAATATGGCACACAAAAATAAAAAAAATATAGAGCAGCTAGGTGTGTATATATTTATGCATCTTCCCATTTTATTCAATGTGCCACTACAATATTGCCTCCAAAGGATTCAGAACTATTTTAATGACGAATCCCTGGCAAACCTTAACCCGTCTCCCAGAGCGTTGAAAACTTCCGGATTGTCGATATTTTCTCCGGATCCTGTAGAGGTGTCTCGTCAATTACCTGCGGTATGATCGTCTTCAGTTGCATGCACTCCACGAAGCAAAGTGCACTTGGTCCTCCTCTTGTGCTCATCCTGCGTCCATGAGCGTTGCTGATTACTCAGCACGTCATCCTGATGCAAGGGGGTAATCTCGACGGTTTCAGGCTGTCAACAGGGACAGTGTCCCTTCTTTCGTAGACTTTGCTCTCGCCTTCGATCACTGGAAAAGGGCCAGCATATGGCGCTTCTAGCGGTTTGCGAACGCGGTCTATTCGAACCCTCACATGAGTTGCTTTCTGTAGATCTTGGGACAGGAAAGGCTTGGGCACCAAGTGTAAGTGCTCTATGGATGCCAGCGTGAAATTGACCTGTCCCTTTTTTGATGTCATTTCTTTAATAGACTTAGAGTCGGTCTTCAATGACGATGACGAGACCGGGAGTTTCGGGCACAAGAGTGTCGTTCTGGTGACTGCTGCGAAAGGTGAAAATCCCGAGTCATTGAGCAAAGAACGAATGCCTAAAAGGATAATTGGAAGTGCCACCAACCAGCCTTATCACGGGTCATTATTGAGCAATTCAGAGTCTTATGTGCCCTTTTCACCATCCCGTGGTGCAGAGACGATGACCTCTGTCGGTCACTACGTAAAGCGGGACTCCAAATCTGGAAATCCATCTCTCTAGGAAAGCAAAAGCAACCGTTGTGGCACTTATTTCCGGAATCGGTAGTGCTTCTATCCATCTTGTAGCTCGGTTGATGCACGAAAGTAATTACCGATTGAGTGAGGGGTAGGATTGTCCAGGCAGTGTACACGGTGGGAGTGGTCCAACTATATAGATATGCACAGGTTCGAACCTTGAAGATGGAATGTCAATGGGCAGAGTCGGGGATGTCGTGTGGCGACTAATCTTGGTAGATTGACATGCGAGGCACTCCTTTGTCCAGGAGAGGATATCCTTGTCCCTATTGAGCCAGAATGTCGTGGTTGCATTAAGCGTTCGGAAATCGCCGACCACCCTGTACTCATCCGGCGACTTCTTCGGCACTGTGTTAATGGCGAAGCCCATGGCTACTTAGACTGGCGCACGGCCCCTCATTCAATAGTGTTTCGGAAGTGCTTGGGCAACCTGTAACTTATCTATTAAAAGAGACCTTGGTCGTGCAAATGTCGGTGGAGCACTACCAGTTTCGATTGTGATGGGGCACTAAATGTGACGATGACCGGGAAGGCTGAGTGGGTACGGGTCCGTACAGAATCATATTTCTTCAATATGGCTCTGCAATGGGGCAGTAGGTGCTGAAGGTCATTGACAATTAAGGCTACCACAGGGTTTCTAAAAAATATTACTTCAAATGCAAGTTTGGTTTGGTCGTTTATTAATATGCCCCGCACACAATCGATTAAAACATTAAAATTACTCAGAAAGTCAATATTTAATAACGGCGAGGTGGTATCCGCAACTACAAATAATCCCCCCTAAATTTTCGGCAAAGACTATATATAACTATATCCGTGTGTACCTCGCCGTGCACTTTTATTTTTTCCGGCATTAGCCATTGTAATATTTACACTGAATTTCCACAATTCAGCCGATTTCACCAATTTAGCCGGAATTATTGATAGACTCACCCCCACCTCGATTAAAAACTCGCATTTATTATTACACACCTTAGCGGCGACGGTCAAATCTGACGGCATACCAGCGGCCGCGCTTGCAATGGCATGCCCAGCTAGTTTTCCGCCGCGACTGGTGAGATGGTTTGGAGGAAGGTTGCATTTGCACATGTTCTCCTCTCTTTAGCCACACGTACCAGGGTTTGCAGAACTTAGCTTTCTCACCAAAATACACATATAAACGGCAAACTACAGATCTCTGGTTCTTTCAGAAGGGTTGCAATCACTTTTGGGCACTAACCGCGCATTTCCCGCCGAATTATTTATATGATTATCATTCGTATCGGTATTATTATAGGGCATAAACACGTTGGAAACGGAAAGAACACTGCGTCCTCTCGACTCACACTACAATTATTTACACTAAGGCATTGCGCTTTATCGAATGTTATAAGTTCATCCGCCAGTTTTCCTAATTGGGCCAGGATTAATTCTTTTTGTATGTCGATTATAGGCGCAATGTTAGCCGTTAGGGACTGAATGAACTTTTGTCACACGAGCTCTTCACCAACGCCTACGTGAAGGGCTGTTTTCCGTTGTTCTTCCAAATTGGTCAAAGATGGCCTGTGAGCGTGGAAGGTGCGATGAGCTTTTCGAGAAGCTCGGGGTTGCTCTTCTTGAATAGCACAATCACTTCATCCCTTAAAAGCTAATAATTTTAGTGCGATATAATGGCTGCTGCAAGACGATCAACGGTCTCAGGAGGAAGTGAGACCAATACATGGAAAAGTTTCGTCTCCTCCTGCTTTATGTCAGCAATGTGAAACTGGGCCTCCACAATTCGGAAGCAGCCTACAAATGCTGTTTTATTAAAAATGGGCGGCTAAATGTTGATAGCGTTTACGAAGTCACCTTCACTTTGTTCTGCCAGACGATGGCTTGATGGGGCCATTTCTTTGATACCTTCACTCTCCAGTCGAAACGAAAGGGCACTAGTATATATATATATATATATATATATATATATATATATATATATATATATATATATATATATATATATATATATATATATATATATATATCAGAACAATTGTTAAATCCAATGACAGATTCTAAATATGTAAATAAAATCACTGTGGAGAAGCGTAGTATTTTTATCTCGAGACTAGTTTCGGCATAGAGTTTATCATGCCGTCCTCAGTCGAACACTTAGAATACATGCAGTTACAATAAGCGTACAATATATATATAGTTGACAGAGATCCAATTGGAGTTCCTAATCAGGGGGTGTGAATTTAAGTTCATTAAAGATATCTTTTAGGATTATATCTTTGACGTAGGGGCTGCATTTAAATTGCCCATCCGCAAGGTTAAAGTTGAGGATTTCATCTCTAACGGTGGATTCAATGACCTTTCTTTCGCGGAAGTCCTTACACGGATATATATATATATATATATATATATATATATATATATATATATATATATATATATATATATATATATATAGCCTATTTAATTAACCTTTTAAGATTCATCATATTATTCATAAATGTGTATAATAATGATGTATATTTTGTCATGTTTATATATTAGAATATTTTCTTAAAATATTTGAATTACTTAGTATTTTACTAAATGTTGTGTAATTCATAAAATGGTATGTTTTCGAAAGTAAGAATTTAACCGATATTTATTATATTTCAGCTTAAATTTATAACTATTGTGTATTCAATATCGCTCTAAATAGGAAAATATGACTAAAACTAAAGAACTTTTACAAACACAAGAAGCACAAATCTAAATACATTATACTTTAGGGTTATCATAAGTAGAAATTTCAAAAAACAATGTTTAGGAAATGTCCACCAATTATAAAGCGATATCAAGAGACAAAGAGCTTTGTATTCTTTAGAAGGGAAACGAATGAAAAGGAGTTTTGTGAAAAAGTTAAAATGAAAACTCTCTTCACTTAAATACCTCGAATGGAACACAAAGTAAAAGAACGAAGATCTTTTTAATAACGTTTTAAACTTTTCGAATTGAGGCACATCAAATGCCTATATTAAATGAAAGTGGATTCCAAAACTTTTTTATAGGCAATAATCAAAGGTTGAAAATATCCGTAATCCTGTGACTATCATAGAGTCTCAACCATTTCCTATAAACATGTTCATATAAATGTTAAGACAATTAATCACATATATAAAGCTCTGTATCTTCTTCTTTAGTCTCAACTGTTTAGCCTTTGAAAATTATATTTGTATATATCAAAACACGTCAAGGCAATAGAGAATCTCGTTTTGCTTAGTGAACCAGTTTTCTGCCCTCGTGCATCATTACTTTCTAAGGAATTTTGGGGAGCTAATCCACGGATTAAACCAAGAACAAAACCGGAATATAAGACAAATCGAGAGATTCAAAAAGAAAACAATTAACAATGAGTTAGCAGTCACCTTCAATAAAATATGCTACGAAGAAAATCTACTGCACAACTATAAGAATATATATATATATATATATATATATATATATATATATATATATATATATATATATATATATATGTGTGTGTGTGTGGAAAACTCACAAAGTATCACGTGAGTAAGCAATAAATGCAACAAAGCCCACAGGGAAAATTAATACGAAGATTTCAAGTACTTTCGAACTTTATTTCGAGTTCTTTATCAAGAAATAACAAAAGTATTGAAAATTAATTAATATGAAATGGAAACCTAAGGAGGAGCGAAGATAAATACAAACAAAGATCATTAAATCAGGTAAATTCAAAAGACTAAAGGTTGAGAACAGGATTAAAATACCGCCTAAGCAATTAGAGGGGGAGAAAATCTAAGCGAGAGATTAACATCAAAGGTCAGGATTGAAAAACCAAGGTAGAATAAGTACAAATGTTCTAAAAACTTTACTAAAACGAAAATAAATACACAGACGTAAACATAAAGCTATGCACATAGATGCACAAAAAATAAAATTAAATAGTCTATAAAGATTAATATAAATATTTAGTCTCAAATTAAAAGTTTCGACAGTGCATCGTAAATATAATTTTAAAAATAACCATCGAGTTTATATAAGCCAGGATTTAAATTATAATTTGGGAATTTACTAATAAAGGTGGATTCACTGATATTTCGTGAAATTGTATCTTTATTATGACAGATGATTTTAGCAGAATTCCAATCAATATTGTGATTAAGATATGACATATGGACATTAAATGAGTTGCTTTCTTCCCCGCGATGGACACTATATTTATGCTGAGAAATTCGTTTTTTTAAACATTTACCTGATTGGCCAAAGTAATATTTAGAGCAATCGATACATTTTACGCAATATACATTATCATTAGGGAAAGGGGCGTTCTTGACTAATAGTTTAGAGATAGTATTATTATAGTTAAATACTACACGAATGTCTAGAGATTTTAAAATATGAGGGAGAGAAGAAAAGGATGTATTAAAAGGAAGTACAAGAGTATTCTTGTGATTAAAAGGCGCGCGAGGTTCAAAACAATAAAAATACTTTTTAGCACTCCTTTTAATTTCCTTGATAAATGCCTACAGTTAGCTAAAAAGGCTTTTCCCGAAATATTTATACTGCCTCGGCGGAAGTTGGTTGCCGAAGGCCCTAAAAGGGGGACCGAGATCTCATTAGACTTTGCGCGCTAGGGAGGAAGGGAATATTCTCGGCGGGCATCACAGCCTCGCGCGAAGGTCCTCGACGCCACAGGTCTGGCGCCGATCAGCCGATGAGACGGAGAAGAAAGAGAACCCAAACGGATCACGCGGTCGCACGAATTTCTTGCTCCTCGCTTTGGGCTGTCTGGCCGTGCAGGTGCATTGGGTTGGTGAGGGGGGGGGGGTAACCTTCTCTCTCTGACATCTACTTCCCTTCCAAGATGCAACTACTGAAGGAAGTGACATCAGACTAATATAGGGTGATTACATGGCTAAATTTCCCATAGAGACACAAATACAAAGGCATTACCGAACAACATCAAGTACAGAAAAATAATAATAGTAATAATACATTAAGACAGACAGGAATAGTTATCAATAGCCGGGGTCTAAATAGTCTGAATAACCAGGGGCTTACAAACAAGGATATTAAAAAAAAAGAAAGGTCCCCCAATACATAAAGGTACATACGAACAGGGTAACTCATCAAAAATATATAAACAATAATAAAAAAATAATGGCACATATTCTTATAAGGCATTACCCAAAACTAAAAGAATTATTCGGGAATATATTCAAAATTAATCCATCTAACGTTACAATCAATTAATGGGAAATTACTCCAGAGACAAATCCAGGGGATTTCTACTTAAGTGTCCGCCAGACAATTTTCGGAACCCTTAATGTATACGATTTTAAATTGGAATTCTGGTAGGAGAGGGGTTTATGGTCAGTCTCGAACATGTGCAAATTCTTTTCGATTAGGGGAATCGGAATACCCATCTTCAATAGCTTGTCTACCTCCTCATTGAACGCTTTTCTTAAATGAATCGGAAAGGAGTACGGCTTCGAACGGACAGGTTACTGGGTGGTAATCCGAATATCGTGCTCGAATTGAGCACCACAACCAGGGGTATCCGAGATTACATCGGTGAATTGTGTGAGTAGCGCTTGTAACTGGTTATTCTGGGGGATCGTTAGCTGAGAGTTTATACTCAACTCGGTCGGTGGGGAATCGGGGAGTATCTGGCAAGATGTGAAGAGGATATTCCGCGTCTTGTCTCATTCAGGCGACTTGTACCACGACCAAAGGGTCAAGCGATTAGACAGGATTTCCTTGGGTAATCCAACAGAGGAGAAGATGGAGATTAGTGCTTCTGCGCAGGAGATGTTCTCTATATTCTTCAACGGCATGGCCTCGGGGAGCTGGGTGGCAAAATCCACTAAAGTTAGCACGTGCCTGTGACGTTCACTGGACAGGGAGTGTATCGAACCGATGAGATCAATTGCGTTACGGGAAAACGGCTCTGAGATTTGGGGTCCTCTCTGTAACGGTGCGTGCTTAACTCTTCCTTTGACGGCAGTCTTTTGGCTAATGTCGCAAGACCTGCAGTAGCATAGGATTTCATCATAGGTGTCTGGCCAATAAAAATACTTGAAGATTTTCTGGTTGGTCTTCGTGTGGCTAAAAAGGCCTGAAAATAGGCTGTAACGGGTAGTGGTTAAAATGTGACCAACGTAAGAATGCGGAACACACAATACTTCCGTCTGGGGTTTACCGTTTTCTAAGCACACACGGTAAAGTAAGCCGTCCGTCACTTGGTAGGAGACCACCTTGTCTCCTCGGGTGGATTTTTGCTCTTTTGACTGAGCTTTAGCTCACAGGGGTCGGAAGGAATTGCAGTTCTTTTGTTTCCTTGCGAACTCTTCAGTCATGATCTCCTTGAATTCTGAAGAACGTGAGGTCTCTAGGGGCGAGGGCATCTTCGAATCTTTTACCACTTGCGAACGGGAAACTACGGATTAAGCCATGGAGTTAGGAGAGATCCGTGGGCAATGGCCAATGAGGACGAAGCAGAATTTAATAGGAGCTGCTACTACTTCTGCTCAGCCAGTGAAGTACGCACAATCGATGTAGCACTTAACGATTGGGGACTGATTGGCAGGCCCCAAGTAGTCGTGCACGACAGCAAATTTATTATGGTCCGGGGCTACTGGGAAAAGCAGCTTGTCCGACAACACTATGGAGGTGCACCTGGCACCTCTCATAAGAGTGGAGACACGGCAGCCATTAATTGTTCCAGATTCGAACATAAGGCCTCCCGGGGTATTCTTATCAAACAAGAAGTTTACCTGCTGGCCACCGAGACTCGATGTGATCGGGGCGGGAGAAGATTCCGATGGTGTTGGCGGAGGCATAGACGTGGCACAGATCTGGTGTACCTGGTGAGAAGATATATTCCTGAAGTAAGAGTTCTGGGGGTAGTTCGTTTTCACGTGGCCCTCCACACCAAGCGAAAAACAAAAGATGGGTCTCCTGGGGAAAGATGAAATAGGGGGGGCCTGAATAGAAGTGTTTTACATCCCGGTGTTTGGGCGAAATAGTGGTTTCGGCTTCCACGGCGCAGTTGCCTTGGCAAACTTGCTTCTAATTTGCATGATGAATTTACCTTTGTTTGGATTATATTTTGGAGAAAGGGGGCCGTTTTCTTCCCTTCTTTCGGATAAAGGTTGTGGCTTACTAAATAAATGTCGGCCTCTTCTGTGCACTCCTTGAATGTGAGGCAGCGTCGGGCTTTTACGAAAGATCTTATTTCAGCCGGAAGTGCAGCCAACAATTATCATGGTAAGGTAAAAGTTATATGTTGTAATAGGGTTTTGTTTTCCTTAACTTACGATTATGTAATGTCTTTTTGGCTTTATTCATGCAGTTTTCCAAAAAAATATTTCGGGTAGCATAAATTAGAGGAAATCTCTTCAGTTTTTGTAAATTCTTAATCTACATGGAAGAAAATACTGATGTTTTAAAACTTTAGAATGATCTGAATAAAAATGGACATACGATAAGTTATTTGTTGGTTTCCTGAAAATATAAAATTTCAACTTATCTGGTTGTCTAAATATTAGAACATCTAGGAAAGGAAGGCTATTATTTTCTTCTTTTTCTAAAGTAAATTTGATTGACGGAACCAATGAATTAATAATTAGAAGAAAACCATAGAGGTCAAAATCTCCCTTTAAAATTCCCAGGGCATCGTCGACATAGCGGTACCAAACACTTTGAGGCGAACAAACTGGTGGGATGAACCTAGTTTAAAATTATTTCATATATATATTTGACAATAAGGGAGATAAGGGATTACCCATAGCCATGCCAAACACTTGTTCGTAGAACTTGCCATTGAAACTAAATTTACATTTTTTTAATGCATAAACAAATAAACTCAATGATCGAGTTGGATGGTAAAGGCAAATCATAAGAGTTTAGAATACTGTCTAGGAAATCCAATAAGACATCAACGAGCAATTTAGTGAATAATGAGTTAACATCAAAACTGACTAATCTCAGATCTGATGTTAAATAAATAATAATAATAAGTCTTTTGTAATGCGCTCTTCAAGGCCTGAGGCATTCCCAGAGTGCACGTTGTGCTGAGATGAGAATGGAAATTCAATGGAAATTCAAGAGGGGGGAGAAGGCAATACTGAAAAGATGCGTTTTCATGAGACGCTTAAATGTAATAAGAGAGGGAGAAGACCTGATTTCAGCAGGAAGAGCATTCCACAACTTAGGGGCGCAGATTGAGAAGGAGCAGTCCCCAATTGAGCAGAGGGATGAACGAGGAATATTCAAAAGAGGTGCATGTGATGACCGAAGGGCCCGAGGGACATGGCATGGCGAGAGGGCAGAAGAGAGGTAAGACGGTGCCCTGTTGTTTAGGGCCTTAAATGTGAAGAGAAGTATCTTGAAGTGAGTGCGGGGTCTGACAGGGAGCCAGTGCAGTTCATGCAGCAGGGGTTTCGAGGGAGAGAAGCGAGGGCGACGGAGGAGAAGCCTGGCGGCATAGTTCTGTACAAGTTGAAGGGGGCGGAGAGAAGAGGATGGCAGATTCACAAGCAGTGAGTTACAGTAGTCAAAGCGTGAGGTGATGAAGGCATGAACAGCAGTCTCAAGACTTTGGAGATCAAAGTGAGAGCAAACGCGAGAGAAGTTACGAAGGAAACATAGAGAGGATTTGCTGACATTGTGGATATGAGGATTAAAGGAGAGATGCTCATCAAAAACAACACCCAGATTCCTAACGCAGGTAGAGAAAATGATAGTATTACCGCCCAGAGTAAGCGAGGGCAAGAGAGATTTAGATTTTTTGACAAGAGCATGGGTGCCGACGAGGAGGACCTCAGTTTTGGAGTGATTAAGCCTGAGGAAGTTGGTAGAGAGCCAGTCAGAAATGGAGGAGTAGGCAGCCAGGAGGTCAGTGATAGAGTAGGCAAGAGACGTGGGGGATGAGGAAACGAAAATTTGAGTGTCATCAGCATATAGGTGGAAGGATAGACCGAGATTACGGAGAAGGGAACTAAGAGGGAGAAGGTAGATACGAAATAGTAGAGGACCAAGGACAGAGCCTTGTGGCACTCCAAAGCGAATGGGGGTAGAGTTGGATGAAACGTCGTCAATCACAACGGATTGGGTACGAGACGTGTATTGCCTAACTTATTGCAAAGATTAACTGATATTTTTTATATGAGGGGGTGAAACGGATCCTAAGATCAGAGAAAGTAAAAACGATTTAAAACAGCCCTTAAATCATTAAAAATGAACAAGGATTTGCATATTACAGAAGCTAATAAATCTAACACGTGTGTAATAATGAATAAAAACATCGTATTTAGAAAAAGTGGCCACTTTGTTATCTGATACTACTACATACTTACCGATAAAAACCTATCCCTTAGATGATGTAATTAAGAAATTTAATAGAGACAAAATTAAAAAAACAAACACAAATCAATTATTGACTCAGTTTCTTCTTGTGGCTCATCTTTACTTTATTTGTATGGCCTAATAAAATCTCATAAACCAGACAATCCAATAAGATCAATCATCAGTGCACGGGTGTATAACCACCGGCCAATCTCCCCCCTCCAATTCCCTCTTAAGTTATCTCCGAAGCTTTCCTCTCCGACTGCTGTTAGCCGTAACTTGATTCCAGTGATTCCTCCACTTTTCATTGTATTTTTTCATCCTTTAATGAGTGGGACCGTTGTAAAGATCTAAAGCATGTTCCGACGCCACCTGGAAGCCTTGGTTGAGGCCTACACCAATGTTTTTGATTAAAATGAACATTACACTGCTTGTGTTTATTAGCATGTAAGTTTGATAAATATATCTGTATAAATGAACTTTCTGTGATATTTCCTTTTATATTGAAGTTAGGCAACAAATTACTTATTGCACCCTATACACCCTATATAATTGCACCCTATATAATTTTATTAGTTAAATATCTCCGTTTGAATCTATGTTTCTTTCTTTTCTATGTTCGTTAATCGAGTCTTTGAGAATATTGGACAACGTTTTCGTTCGTTCTTCTGCTTGAAGAAGTTTCGAGCTAATTTGTGATTTTTGCCATCCAAGAGCGTGTTATACATTCATGCGATAAAATTCTTCGTTCCTGTATATTTTGCATCATTAATTCCCCACTGGGATTTAAGGGCCGTTAATTATACATATGTACCAGCTTCTCTTTGTTTTGTCAGGAGAGCAATCTTCCATGCTATATTTATGCACATATCGCGTTAGTTTAGGTAAATGTGCATATGTGAACACATATGAATTTATTCAAATGTAACCGGTAATGCTTTCTTTGTGGTAACCAATTAAATACACGTGTAATAAGAATAAGATAACATTGGGGTGTTTCTAGCTCTCTGAAACTAAGTATAAGGAAAATAAATATTAATGGATGTTATTTTTTATGAAAAATGAGGAAATTTAATTAGTGGAAAATAACAAATCTCTGAGAGATTGTTTCTTTAACTTTAATAAAAAAAAGGAAATTCTATCAAACAAACGTAGCTGAAATATAAGTTGTAAATTACCATGACACTAATGTAATGTGAATTATGCAGGAATGTCAGAATTAATAATTTATGAAATATGGAAGGTAAAAAAATATTAATGAGTACATAAAAAAATAATTACTACTGGAATATTAAATTTAGAGGTTCTCACGGAGGTTGTAAAACTGTGTATCAGTTAATGTGTATCAGGAAATTTGCTATCATGTAGGACGAAATGTTCACCATCTCTTCGTTAACTTGCATTTGTAAAATAATGGAAAATTCCAGCTAAGATCAATAAAATGTAACGGAAGGAAATGGAGCCTGTTATAGTTAAGATAAAATCCAGTCTCCCACGTATAAATTTATCCTTGCGGCCAAACAGAATTTTTTCATCAAATAAATCTCATCTACTACGCCTATATCTTTGTCTAGACCCCAAGTGTCCCATTCTTGTGTTTGTTTTGTAATTATAGATCAACTTTGGGGGATTTTATTCTAAGGATTTATCCGGAACAATTTTCGAGGAGTCTTTTGTCAGAATACCACAGAAATAAAGTGTTGAGGATGAAGAAACGCCGGCAAAGATTTGGGTACCTGCCTAAAGAGAAAAACCTAAAACAGTTAAGACTGATTAAAGAGAAGTCCCGGCTGCATGAAAGATTCTCTCAGAGGTCAAAGATACAGAAATATCGTAAATTTGTTCTCCAGAAGCTGAGACCAATAGTAAATATATTAAAGGTAGAATAATGAAGGAATAAGAGGGCAACAATTGAAGCAAAGAATATGCAATATAATTTAAGTGATGTTTGGAGTGAGTCAGCAGCTAGTAAGTGAAATAGCAGGTGTGATAAACAAACAAGAGATTAAATTTCTGAAGAGGATAGTCAGGAAAGAGAAAGTAAGAAGAGTGGTATATTGGCACCATGCTCGTGAATGAAAACAACTCATAAAGACAAAGAGGACAGTAAAAAATACAAAATACATTAATATAAGGGGTTTAAGTGATTTGAAATGTGAAAAGATGAGAAAATTGTCAATCAATGAGTCCAAAATTGACTTTTATTTTTATGTTGGCCATTTGACGATTGACACCAAGGTTATACATAAGCAGCCATAATTATATTCAGCCTATTATGAGAAGAATAAAAACAACAATAATAAAACAAACCAGTAAATATAACACGAAAAAACAACAACAATGAAAGAAAAAGGCATTTCGTTATAATTTCTATATGAATCTTTTTCTGTTCTTTGTGGGTCAATAGAACGATTTTGATTATATATATTTAAGGATTGTAATATACAAACCTATAAATGGCTCTTACCTACTTCACACCTTACCAAGTCTATCATGATGAGAGAATGAAAGAATGAATGAGAGAGGTGGACATGACAAATTATGATATCGTAAGTTAAGAGGTGCATGGCTGAAGGCTATAAAAAATATAGGCTAAATTACCCTCAGCTTGTGAAAGATTCATATTTACAAAAGGGCAATTTTCTTTCAAATTGAGTCAAGGACACAGCTGTATAAAATTGTATTGCTTCCTGAACGTAAAAATGGGTTGTATGTAAAGGTCCCCAAAGAGAAGTAAGGAAGAGGAGAGAGAAGTAAAGAAAATATTTTTTTTAAATCCAGTGTTTTTTATTTATGGACAAAAAGTGAATTCACAGAGGGACTTTGCGAGGAAATTCATAAAAATGGCTTTCGGAGGAACTGCCCGCAGTGCAGCCGAGCTGGAGATTATCTTGTATTTCACATACACGAGATTACTATTAGTTATGGGCGAAGACGCAAATTAGCAACAAAAATTACGAATAACACACGAAGCAAGAGTGGATAAGTATTTTAAAAAAATGGGAGAAGAATAAAATAAATAACACGGAGATGAATTGAATAAATGAGACCCAAGTAGAATAAATGAGAGAAGAAAAGAATGATAGCTCTGCCCGACACCAGATAAATTCTGAGTTTGAGAACGAATAAAACGTTCTAAGGACAACTTGATGCCTTGGTCAATATAGAAGGGGATGACGAGGTCGAGCATTCTATCATGGCCTCACACTTTTGTCAGATGTACGAGAGAGCCAAACTGTCATGAAGTTACAATCAATCAATTCCCGGTCTGAGTTTTTGAGTGGAGGTGGTTGACTGTTGGGTAACCTGTCTCAAGAAAGAGTATTTGAAGGTGTACGTTCGTGTGTGTGAGGGGAGCATCAGGAGGTCTATATGCAGAAGGAATTAAAATAAGAAGAGGAATAGGAATGCTTTAATTTGAAAGCTGTGATGAAAATGCGCGGCTGTTATTTACTCGAATAATTAAACCTGCTTTTGGGGTAATGAAGACGATTTAAGAGAATTTTATGGCCTCAACAAATTTCACGCCTCCATAAATATGGAGGTGAAATAAAATTAAACTTTCTTCCCTTCTTTTTCGTTCTTGTCATTTTCTTCCCAAATTTTTCCTTCATCCTTATTTTTTCTTTTTGCCTTACTTTTATTTTCATCTCAACGTTTTCTTTCATTTGGACTTTTTCTTTAGTCCCTACTTTTTTCTCATTCCTAATTTTTATTTTAACCATACACTTTCTTCGGCCCCAACATTTTCTTCCTTTCTCTTTCTCTCTAACTCTCTCTTTATCTCTTTCTATATCTCTAACTTTATTTCTTACTTTTATCCTCTCTCTTTAAGTCGCTTTTTAACTCCCTCTAATCTCTCTTTCATTAACTCTCTCTAACACTCTTTTATAAACTCTAACTCTCCCTTTCTCCCTCTAACTCTCACGCTATCTAACTTCCCCTTTTCCCTCTCTCCCTCTCTTTTCGCCCTCTCACTCTCTTTTTCTCACGTTCTATTATCTCTCTCTCTCTCGCACTATCTTTCACACTCTTTCACACCCTCTCTCTTCTCAATTTCTCTCATGGATAAATAGATGCATGGTTTTTGAATAGATTGAGTTGGATAAATTAATCGCTAGCTTATTGGATAAATAGTGAGACGAATAAAATATCTAACTTTTATTACATGAAGTATGGTAAACTGGTATGAGCACGCAATTGCGTTAGCATGTTCAAAATTATTTGATGCCACCTCTCGGTGGAAGGTAATTTCATTTTTTACTTTTCTGTAATTTCAATTTTCTCTTGTTGATTTTTCCACTCTTATGATGCGTTAAATGTCCCGTTGTTATTCTTTCTTTGACTGTTGCGTTCGATTCAGGACCAAACTAAGCCATCGGTCTTTTTGAGACAAGGTTCATCTTCCAGAGTACAGAGGTGTGGTATCACGGTCCCCCCTGAATTAATATTTGAATTTTGCTTTCACCCTTTGTGTGTACGGGAATTCCTCTTTTTATTTGACTCTGTTTCACTAATTTATGGGAGAGGGGTCTGAAATAGTAACTAACTATCGCAATTAAGTTAAGAGCAGATGAAATAAGCAGTTATATAACCATGTTCCCTGAAATTTCATTTGACTGAAATTTAGCCAGGTGTGCACGTGCGTGGGTCATATGTACGCATGTGCACAAGCAAGTAAGAAATCTTTAAGAGGCCTATTTTGCGATTGAGGTCGAACTCGACATAGGAAAAATGGTCATCGCCACCGGATACCAGCAGACAAGGAGAGGCCTTTTACCTCTACAGTCTCTCAGTGGCCTATTTGTCAGAAGAACTCCCACGACACTAATGGAGAATATGAATGCCAGAGGTCGGAAGTCCGGCTACAGAACATTTAATGGGATTGGAAGGAGACTGGATATTTTGCTGGACAGGAATATCGTCCTGCGAATTGACCACGACTTCCCCACCTTTGTCAAAGGAAGGAGTGCCAGGAAGCCAGACATATGTCTGGCCAATCGTCAATTGCCGTTCAATTACTACATGAAACTAGTCCAGGTGCCGTGTAGTGAGCAGATAGGGATCCTACTTACCATTAATAGGAAACTTATACAAGTCCCAGCCGTAGTTAGAAAAAAGCAGACTGGGCATGGTATGCACGTCTCCGCAAGGAAAATCATCCGCCAAACATGAATGAGGCAATTCTCGAGGAGATCGACGAGGCACTCGACAACCTAAATGTCGAGGAATAGGTCACCTCCCCAGACAATACGTCTATATATACATATATGTAACTATTGGTTGGGAGGAAAGAGATAAAAGCCACGAGAATATGTGTATATATATATATATATATATATATATATATATATATATATATACGTAAAGGTATGTTAACTTTGTTAAAGTAATCCGTTGATTACGAAGTATAAGAGTGCGATTTACTACAGGGGCCGATAGCGTTTAATGAGTTTACCAAGTTGCAGTTCAAGGATATATTTAACGAGTGAAAACCCAAAATATAATTTTAATAAGTCACTAGTTATAACATATATATACATACGGGAAATATAGGAAATGTAAATAAGGATAATAGTGACAGACTATAGAAAATTGGCAATCGGGTAACGTTAATTACTTGTTAATTAGCTTTTAAATGGGATACTATAAATCAGTTATACAGAAGGAATATTTAAAAGTCGGAAAGCGGGTCGATTAACTGGAGATGCAATCAGGGCTCGTTTTACCTTAAAAGGAGTCACCGAATATCCTGATGGTGACGAGCATGAAGGGAGGGTGGGAGGGGCAGAAGACGAGTTCACGATCCTCCTTGAAGACGGACGATGGAACCTCTGCTCCAGAGAAGTGCAAAAATCGAGACTCTGACGCGGCTCGGCGCAAAATCTTACACGGGAAACTGGAGATCCTTGAGGGGGAGTTCCAGTTGAGACGAGAAGAATCCCGGCCAGTCCCTCGGGGACAAAAGGATTCGAGGCTTGCTCTGAACAGGGTAAGCCGTCACAAAAGAGATGGATCTGCCTGGTGAGATCCAACCTCGATGGTATACGCGAATACCAGGGACTTGGGCAAACAGACACACGATCTGAACCGAAGGCGACTAGATCTCAAACTCAATCTCCCGATCTTCGAAAAACCCAGGGTATTTATATGACGGCCATTTTTATGGTGCTCGATCGCTGGAAGGCACATAGTCTGTGAGAAAGCTTCCGGCTGACACAGGACTTAATCGACTCCAACGATGTGGGTAGGAAATCTTCGGCTATCCTTTTCCTGACTACCGAGATTAGCGTTTTATCGGCGAGGTGGAAGTTTTTAGTGCCCAACTTAACTACACCTGTGAAGTGCTGACCGATATTCAAATCCTTTCTTCTTTTATTTTTCTCTTTCGATACAGAGCTCACTCCACGTGGAGTTATACTTAGGAGACACAAAGAGGGAAGGGATCAAGAAACAAATGAAGGAGGTCCCTCTCCCTTACATGCCTTTCTTCCAAAGATGTAGTTTTTCCTGACACGAAAGGGAAGGGAAAAAAGGGCATCTCGACCAAAACCCATCGATATTAAAATTTCAGCCAAAACTGCGGCCATCAAAGTACAGACAGGATTTGCTCCGTTTGATCCCAGACGACGGATAAAACTTACACATACATTGCGGTTAATGGGTAATTAATTACATATATATATATATATATATATATATATATATATATATATATATATATATATATATATAGTTTCATGTAAAAGGAACACCAGAATTTAGAATGAGAAATCAATCAAGCGGAGGGACAATCCAGGAAATGAATCAATAATGACAAGTATATACAAGCAATACACTAAAATACGGGAGTACGCACACACGCACGAAAATAAATTTTACATGGGAAAGCAACGAGCTCGAATATATATTAGGTTGAGGAATAAGTTCTTGCGTTTTTTTATGTTGTGTTGATTTAAGTTTTGTTGACGTGATTTGTGCACATATTAAGAAACAATAATAAATAATGAGAGCAAAATTTGCAAAGGTTAGGCTACGTCTCTTAACACCGTAGACTATTAGGCTTTTGCTTAGGCTACGTCTTGAAGTTGAGTAATAAGTCATTGCGGTTTATTTAAAAGTTGTGTTAATTTAATTTTTGTTCTGTACCCTCAAAATAGAATGTCAAGTTGAAAGAAAGGCGCATTTTCGACGCTTGTTGTTATTCATTTTCACCGAGACGGGAACAATGCAAACGCAACCAAAGCTCGTCGCGATATTTGTGATGTGTACGGAGAAAATGCTTTATCAGAAAGGACAGCTCAATGGTGGTTTTCACGTTTCAAAAACGGTCATTTCAATCTTAATGAAGAAGAACGTTCTGGTCGCCCCATTAAGTTGGATGAAGATCGATTGAATGACCTGCTTCATGAAAATCCTCATCAATCGACTAGAGAATTGGCTGTACAATTGGCGTGTGATCAGAAAACTGTAGTGAATCGCCTTCATTCGATGGGCAAAATTTAAAAACTCGGTGCATGAGTTCCGCACGCTTTGAACGAAAGCAACAAACTTCAACGCTCCACGATTGCCGCAGGTTTGCTTGCTCGTCATAAGGCTACTCGTGAATATAAGGACTGATTTTTTCACCGCATCATCACCGGCGACGAGAAGTGGTGTGTGTATGTCAACATGAACCATCGAAAACAATGGCTTAGCCCTAATAAAAAAAACACTTCCGCGATTAAAGCAAGGATTTCATCTACGAAAGACGATGCTGTGTGTGTGGTAGGATTTTGAAGGCATCATTCTTTATGAGCTCCTTGCGAACAACGAGATTGTCAATGCATAACTTTACGTTCAACAAATGTATCGACTCACTGAAGCTATTCGTGAAAAGCGACCTCATCGACGTTATGGAGTCCTTCTGCAACATGACAATGCTCGTCCTCACATTGCCAATATGACAAAAGACACCATCCAAACGCTTAATTGGGAAATCCTGCAGCAGCATCCATATTCGCCAGACTTGGCTCCATCGGATTTCCATCTGTTCCGATCGCTCTCCAACAATTTGCCCGGCGTTTTGCTCGATACTGATGTGGAATTAAGAACCTGGTTAGCCGAATTCTTCGAGTCAAAATCCAGAGATATTTATTGCAGAGGCATCGAAAAACTAGTTGAACGTTGGGAAGAAGTCTTAAAAAACAACGGAGAATAGATTATGGATTGAATTGCATATTGTTATTAATTAAAAATTAAGTTTTTACAAAATTGTTAATGGTAATGAATAAATTAGATAAAACCGCAAGAATTTATTCCTCAATCCAATACATGAACTTATAAGATGTATGGAGTTCTGCCTTGGGAAAGGAGGGTCATCTCCTGGATTCGTACTAAGACTGTCTGCTGTACAGTTTTCGCTACCTTTTAAAAACAAAATTTGGAATTGATATTCCATTAATAGCAAACTTCAGCGCATAAGCCTTCCGTTTTGGCTTTTACTATTTCTTAAGTACGCCAAAGAACGGTGATCCGTTTCGATCACGAACTTCTGACCTATCAGATAGATTTTAAACTTCCGGACGCCAAAAACTATTGCCAGAGCCTCAAGTTCAATTACTGTATGGTTTCTTTCGCGTGGCAACAGCTTCCGGTTTCATTAGCGATGGGATAGCTATTCCCATATTCTTCGTACTGCAGCAACACGTAACCTATGCCATCGTTGCTGGCATCCGTACTGATTCCAAACAATTTGTTCGGGTTCGGAAACCACAATATTGGGGCAGATATTATCCTTCATCTGCTGGAAGTGGGAAATTACCTTGGGGCTCCAAACGAGGGAATCTAGGGAGTTTTTCTTAAGGAAGAAGTTCAGGGGCGACGCTAAGGCGGCAAAGTTGGGGAAGAAGCGCCGGTAGAAGGATGTTGAACCCAAGAAGGAGCGTAGCTGCTTCTTAGTACGGGGAAGGGACATATCTGAAATGGCCCTGACCTTTTCTTGCTAGGGCGTTATTTGGTTTTCCCCAATGTGAAATCCAAGGTAGTTGATAATGTCGTAATCAGAATGACACTTGGAAGGACCCATGGTCAGACCATGCTCTCGGAGCCTATTACAGAGGGAACGAAGGGAGATACGATGTTCATCCCATGTGCGTGTAGCTACGTACACATTATCAAAATAGAATGACACATTATTCAGACCATCTATGAACAAATGTAGGTTCTGGTCTATCAAGGGGATCGGTTCGGCATCTAAAACCTTCACGGCGTTAAGTTTTTGAAAGTCCACACATATTCGAAACGACTGGTCTGGCTTCCGAACCATAACAATGGGGGAACAGTAATCTAACGAAGAGGGTTCGATTATTTCAAATTTTAGTAAGTTTTCGACCTCCGCATTGAAGGTGGATCGCAAAGGAATGGGTTGGAGGTAGGCCTTTAACAACCAGGATAACTGGGCTTTCTGAGCGGACTCCAGGTGAGGATTTAGATAAATCTCTTGGGAAGGGGGAAGTCTTTATACGTTCCAGGGAGCAAAGGGAGTGTGTAGTCATTATCAGCTTTTACCCAAACTGTCTGGACTAGGTTACAAAGTTCGGGAGGATAAGAGGCTTCCATCACAGCTTCTTTATCCAGGGCAACAATATTGTTGATGCAGGAGTGGCGGTGGTAACGTTTGAGCATGTTGACCTGAAAAACTTTGTTACCGGAGTGCGTTTGGATGAGATAATCCACAGGGCCACGGGCTTCGAAGACTGAAAAGGGGCCTTTCCATTGGGAAAGAAGTTTATTTGTCTCCGTGGGCAGGAGAAGCAGGACCTCGTCACCGGTCCTGAACCGTCTTTCTTTTGAATTAATGTCAAAATGGGTCCTGTCATAGGAGCGGGGGATACATAGAGAGAGCGTAGGGGAGTGGTTAGAAACGGAGGGGGAACGGAACAACAGTTCACCGTCAACGAGGTAGGCGCCCTCCTTGTGACCACGAACGGATTCGAGCTCGTTGGTCCTTGAATTTTCCTACAATGGCTGTAGGGAAGGACACTCATTCTGTGCCTTTACAAAAGACTTGTTGTTCAAGGTCTCGTACTCAGGAGAAAAGGGAAAGTTCTAAAGTCAGAGGGGGTGCCCCGTTCTTTATAGCTTGAGCCCTCGTGATGGCGAGCTGAACAATGAGACTAGGGAGAGCTGCGGGGTCTGGCCGAGTTATATGGCGCAGAATTTAATGGGGGCTGATACGACTTCAGCCCAACGGTGAAATATCGGCATTCGATGAAACAACGGAGTACTGGGAATAGGTTAGCTCGTCCCAAGTAGTCCTGGACTACTGCAAATTTATCGTGGTCAGGGCTCACTGCGAGTAACAACTTTTCTGATACGACGATGCACGTGCATCCCGTATCTTTGACCAGGGTTGAAACTCGGCAACCATTAACCGATCTGGTTTCAAATTCGAGCCCACCGGAGTAGCTCTCTGTGATAGAACGAGTTAATTTCAACTCCTATCCCATATTATTAAAAACCACGATGCTGCCCACGTGCATCTTCGATTCGAGGCTTGGAGTCTTATCTCAGCTACCGGATGCCAATGTTTAAACAAGGAGGTTATCGTCCCCCCGTTCACCCCCATATGCCGAACTCGCCAGATCGAGTTAGGCTTATGAACAGATAAGGCTTTTTCTCCGGCCCGGCTGTGCGTTCCCTCCAAGCTTTCACTCCATTTTCCCCCACGCCAAGGAGATGTCCTGGCTATTTATATGGAAACTTTACCACTAAGATCAGATTGGAGATCCAGATTTTCGTCGCGAAACATCACCACGACCCTCTCTCCCTTTGTGCGCCAAGGGACCTCGACCTCGAGATTCACCATCACTTGTCCAGAAGGAGGACAATATTCCTTGAGTGCCAAAGGTTCGAGCCTTTCCGACGTCAAGTCCTCAAGGCTTCCCCCCCCCCTGTTGTTCAAGGAAGAACAACATTAGAACAGCCATTGTTCGTTTTGAGCCCTTCACCAAGAAATGGTTCTCATCCCCCCCTGTTGTTCAAGGAGAACAGCATTAGAACAGCCATTGTTCGTTTTGAGCCCTTCGCCAAGAAACGGTTCTCATCCCCCCCCCTGTTGTTCAAGGAGAACAGCATTAGAACAGCCATTGTTCGTTTTGAGCCCTTCGCCAAAAAACGGTTCTCATCCCCCCCCTGTTTTTCAAGGGAGAACAGCATTAGAACAGCCATTGTTCGTTTTGAGCCCTTCGCCAAGAAACGGTTCTCATCCCCCCCTGTTGTTCAAGGAGAACAGCATTAGAACAGCCATTGTTCGTTTTGAGCCCTTCGCCAAGAAACGGTTCTCTTCCCCCCCCCCTGTTGTTCAAGGGAGAACAGCATTAGAACAGCCATTGTTCGTTTTGAGCCCTTCGCCAAGAAACGGTTCTCATCCCCCCCCTGTTGTTCAAAGGAGAACAACATTAGAACAGCCATTGTTCTTGAGCCCGTAAACAAGAGACGGTTCTCATTCCCCCCTTTGTTCAGAAGAGAACAAAGTAGAACAGCCATTGTTCTTTAAGCCGTTCGTCGAGTAACGGTTCTCCTTTCCAAGACGCCTCGTCAGGATCCTTTTATCCCCCCCCTTCGGCTGGAACTCGCCAGCGGACCGAATATTCCTTCAAGTACCTTCCACTGCACCCTAATGAAAAGTTACGTAAGCCAAACGTCACCTTTTGAGTATTGATCCCTTTTTGTCAATTCTATCTTGTGCTTTAAATTGTTTATCGAACCATCCCATCTCTTTAACTCTATATTTGTTTTACCTTTTTTAATCCCTTAAATCCTTGGATTAGCCCGAGTCTCCACGACCCTTTCCATTCTGTTTATGTCAATATTTTCCGTTTTTGTGTATTGTTTATAGTTATTATTAATAAAACTCTATTTTATTAATGATAGCAATATTATTATCCTTGAGCTCAGTTCCACTTCTTAAGCCTTTTTGAAGATACATAATATCGGCCGCCAGACAGTAAACGCACTCTAAAGATAATTAAGGAAGTTCCCTCAACGAATAGTGTAATATATGGTATCGTCGGGAGTCATTCTACGACACTCTCGTTAAATAAAAAATTAACTTGAGGTCCAAAGGGGCTATTCGCTGGTGGGGGAGCAGGAGTTTCGAGGGGAGCAGAGGGAGGAGAAAGAGAGGCGCTTACTTGGTAGACTTGGTGGCTGGGAGCAGAATGGAACTGAGAATTTGGGGGAGAGTCCGTCTTCACGTGCCCGGGAGTTCCGTAAGGAAATGAAACGATGGGTCGTCTGGAGTAATCCGACGCAGGGGGATTAAAAACATGTGGCTTAACATCCCTAGGTTCAGACGGGGGATGATATTTCGGCTTGGCGGGAACTGGGACCTTTACGAATTTGGGAGCGTTCTCCAGGTGAAATTAAGGTAAGTGGCCTTTACTTTTGGGGGATTTAGGATGACTCTTCTTGGGACCTTTAGGGTAGAGATTATGATTGGCCGCGTCCAAATCTGCTTCTTCGATGCATTCTTTGGAGGAAGCAACTCTTTGGTCCTTCACGAATGCACTGATTTCAGAAGGCAGCGTAGCCATCAACTTATCCCGCCGTTTACCTGTGCGGAGTCCAACCAAAACTGCAGGCTTATTCTGAGGGTGAATCAGAAATGGCGGTAAGTCTGGCCAGGTTGCAACCTTGCCTGACGAACCTTGGGCCTGTAGAATTCCTGTTGGTGTTGATCAAGCCAAGAGTTCGGAATTAAGGGTCGAATAGTCGAGGGTAGCCTCGGCGGGTAGCGAGATGAATATATCTCGCAGCTGCGTATTAAAAAGTAGCAAAAGTCGGGAGACTCCATCAGTTTGGATATCCCAGTGATTTACCTTTAAATTTTTTTCGAAATGAGTGAGGTAAGCATTAAAATCTCTACCGTCCTTAAATGCTGGGAGCTTTAAAGCATGGATCTGGGGGACTTCATTCCTGGAACTAACTGAGAGCGCTTATAAGTTATTCCTATTTAACTCCCTTTCATGGTGCCTCACCCTTTCTCTTTCTTCAGCTTCTCTTCTTCTCTCCTCAGCTTCAGCTTCTCTTCTTCTCTCTTCCGCTTCTCTTCTTCTCTGCTCTTTCGTTTCTTCCTCATCCTGAATAGAAGCGACTAGCTCTATACCGGAGAGACCAAGCATCTCGCTCTGTTGCCTAATTATCTCGAAGGACGTCATCTTGTTTCCTTACGCGAGCATTAGCCACTCGGCGCGTTTAGGAATCTTACGGCAAAGAAAATGGGGCTCTCGCAATAGTTCCCCAAAATTCTAAATAAAATCTTAATTCTTGTGATCACACACAGGGACAAAAGCAATAAATTATGATAAATATACTAATTTCTATATGAGTACCTGATATAGAACCTCTTAATCCGGCACGGGGATTAGAAGGAGGGGAGTTTGAAAGATTTTAGCCCAAAACACACACAAAAACAATGGTTTGGTACTACATATGGGATCACAGACACCACAAAAGATTGATTACTCAAAATAAAATGAAAAGAATTAGAAAAAAATTTCCCATCTTTAAATAAACTTGACACAACTTGGTAAATTTTCTATTAATTCAGCTGAGGGACTTGAAAACGAAAGGGGTCCTAAATTAATCCAATAAACCTGACATAGAATTTATTAGATATATATATATATATATATATATATATATATATATATATATATATATATATATATATATATATATACGGATAAGGTAATGGAATTATTAGACAAGGGCTCTGCTTCAGGTCCAGTGGGAGATCCTATCCTCCTCGAACTGGAAGACTACATTTATAGGATAGCTCATCCTCCAATCCAAAAAAACTGGTTTCAAAGTTACCCCTTTATGTCACCTTTCTTGGATACAGAGCTTACTCCACGTGGAGTTATACTTAGGAGACATAAGGAGGGAAGAAATTCAAGAAACAGATGAAGGGGGTATTCTTCTTGGCGTCCCTTTCCCTTACACTTAACAACCAGCATATTAACACGGATATAGCTTGTATACCAAAATCAGAGTATAAGTACATCTCAACATACAGATGGACCAAATACATGAAAGATTTATACCGTGAACTGAAATTACTGTATAAAATAAACATTAGAAAATTGTTTTATTATTTTTCAATATAACTACCTTCGACTTCAATGCACTTGCGCCACTTGTCCCTGAGGCTTCCAATTCCCGACAACCAGAAATCTCCCGACTGCTGTTCAATCCACTCCTGGACAGCGAGCTGGACATCTTCATCGTCCCCAAACCGGCGTTCACGCAGTGCAGCCTTTAGCTGAGGGAATGAAAAGTAGTTGCTAGAGGCCAGATCTGGACTGTAGGGGGGATGGTTGAGCTCCTCGAATCCGCACTCACGCAGGGCAGCTTGTGCAACTCTGGCCTTGTGGACTTTGACGACGTTGAAGTGGATCATGGGGCGTGACGTTTCTAGGGACCCAACGGGAAGAGACCTTGGTCATGGCCAAATTGTCGTGGATGATGTTGATAACACTTCCATGTGATATTACAAGTTCTCGCTCGATTTCTTCGACCTTGATCCGTCGATTTTCGAGGATCATCCTCTCCAACGGGCCACATTGTCCTCGTTCGTCACGTCTGACGGGCGTCCTGGACGGAGATCATCTTCAAGGGACTCACGGCCATGGTGGAACTCCCTATTCCAGCGAGCAATGGTTGCATAGCAAGCATTCTTGCCTTCCTTGGTCAAACATTTGATCACTGCGCGGTGCTCAACCTTCTCCATTGTCGAAAAAGTTGTGATTGACGATCGGCGATCAGCTACTGCTTCTTAAATAGACGAGGCAAGAGCGTGCGGCTGAAGGTCCTGACTTGTCATAACTTGTCCTAACACTCCCACAAACAGCCATCCCCCTTCCTTTGTTTTGCCCTACCGATTCGCAAAACTTATTGACCGCCCCTCGTACCTACTGTGAAATAAAGAGGTGGTTACATAATGATGTGAGTGTGTTAGGCTGCCGCAGGTACTGGCTAAATTTGTGTGATAGAAGGCACTATGAATTCCGAGGGATATCAGCGAATTTTGGATGAACGTGTGAAACAATCGGCGAGGGAGCTTAGTCTTGGCAGATGGATCGTCTCCCAACAGGATAATGATCCGAAGCACACGAGCAAATCAATGCAGAAATATTTTTCCAATCAACGCTTGATGAAATGACCTTCTCAAAGTCCAGATTTAAATCTGATTGAAAATTTATGGAAAGAACTGAAATCATGTGTTCGTAAGAGGTCACCGAGCAGCATCGTAGAGTTGAAAGCTTTTGCAGTGGAAGAGTGGAGTAAAATTCATACTAAAACTTGCAAAAACCTTGTTCATACCTACACGAAACGTCTGATTGCTGTCTTTGCTGCTAAAGGACTCCATACCAAGTATTATTTTATAGTTGCCAATAATATATATCTAATATTTATGAATATTGCCAAACGTTTTTCTTCTTGTGTTTTTCTAATAAACACCATGTTCAATGTTAATAATATATTTCATTATAATTTAGACATTATAATATATTGCTTTTAGGCTAATATAACTAAATATAATATAAATATGAACATTTCGGACTAGTAACGTATAAAAATTCATAAATACAAAATTTGAGATGTGTTGCCAATAGATATGCGCGCAATTGTATTACAATAACAAAAGCAAATACACATCCAAGAACATTAGGATTATTAAGACAAATGGCCTGAATGCCATAATAATAAGGTCTGCTGGCCAAAAAGTCGGGTGCTCTCACTTATTCTGATTTACGACCTTACGACCTAGAAAACTTTCAATAATTCCCGGACTAACCTTGGGAGGACTTTAAGCAATTATATCATTCGAAAGAGAATGTAAAACAAAGGGCTTCAAATATCGTTAGAATAGGCAGAATAGTTACAATGTTATTACAAAAAAAAACCGAAGCAAAACTGGGACCGACCAACATAGTGCGATGTAGAGTCGCACGCAACTAGACTCGCTCGCGCCTAATAAAAACTAAACAAAAAACAACCATAAAATGCTGAAAGCGATAGGCCAAGTGCCTAGCATCTCTTTGCAAATCTCTCACACTACTCTCTCTTGTTACCACTTTTATTTATTTCTATTACACACACACACTTTTTGTCCCTTACACACACATACCCACTTACATCAATTCGGAAATTTTTAGTTTTTTATAACTGCAGTTAAGAGTACAGAGGGTTTATGATATCTAATCTATGGAAATTTGAATCTATTAAAATCAAATTAAGAAGAAAAACGAAATGGTTAATTATCACAAAACTACTGAATTCCAATACAACACTATACCGGCTTTGTCAAGTAAGGATGTCATGCAGGTCAGTGTTCATTAAAGTTGGTTTTACTCAATCTTAAAGCTCGTGTTATACTTTTATATTAGTTTGTGTAACTTTTCTACGGTTGTCAGGTATTATATTCACAATTTCTAGTGGAATTCATTATTTCTTAAGAAGTTAGATATCTGCATTGGTCTTACAATTTAAATGCAATTACATTTTCTTCCCGTCGTATTCATAACATTAAAAACTAAAGGATCATTCCTTTGGCTCTCATAGAATAAGTTTCCATCCTTTTCTGACGATATGGTTCATCAACTCTTGCTTAATACAAGTTTTCAAATACCACTACATCTATATTTGACTAGACATTCTTGACTACATATTCATTATGAATTGGATATTTTTACTCGGTTTTTACCACTAATCTGCTTCTAACATTCAAGGCATATCCAAACTAGCCGGTCATATGTCAGTTACCGCAAAGTCCCTCTCGCCAATATAGCTTAACTTTCCAATTGGAAAAAAATACGGTTCTTTCTCTTCGAACTCTGTCGTTCTATCTCATCGTTTATCAACTACTGGGTTATAAGACCACGCTGATAGACCACCAGATTCTTTTTTATACCACCCAATAATTCAGATCTTTCCACTTTCAGCATATATTAATTTTCTATTTATAGGCAACCATTTGATTATTTATTTTATACGACCTCAAATCACAGAGTTCAATTTCAACTTTAGCGATTGGTAAAGTCCTTCAGAAATTATAAAGAGACGAAAGACGATATAACTTTCAAGTAGCGTTTATTGCACCGCCTCGCACACAACACCAACACGAATTTTCACTTCTTGGACGTCGACAGATGTGCTCACTTTCACCAACTTTTGGAATCGACTCTGTCAAAGTTATGAGAAAATATTTTAACAACTCTTAGTGTACAAATCTCTGCATTCCATGTCGATAAGTTCTCACATTTGAATTTATGCCCCCTTTACGGTACATGATTTTCTAAGTTTGGAATTGTGGCCTTAAATCTTTATAAGTAAATGGTTGTTATATGGCCCTTATACTAGATAATTTTTCCTTCCCTATTCTTTCTCTAAATCATTTTTCTTTTCTTCTCTTTTCTCTCTTGACTTTTTCCGCTGATCCCGATTTCTGGGACTTCCTAGGTTAAAATGATTTTCGAATTTCCTCAGACATCAATATGCATACATTAATTACTCTTTCACTCTAGGTAATTGATTGATGGAGTATTCATAGCCCCTGCTATTTCTCTATATTTCCTTTCACGACCGAGTTATATGTTTAGAAATCTTTTATTTTCTCTTCTCACATTCATTTCACGCCCTTGGTTGGGATCGAGAGGAAGAGAGAATCAGATATGACAATACTCTATCCATTTAGTGCCTTGTTTCCATCGCTTTCAAATCTTGCAGAATAAGGTATAATTTTTGAAAAAACAGCTTATCGAAGATGCTGCCATCTTTAAATAGCTAATTATACTTGGCAACTCCATAAAAGTAAAATTATAAACTCAAATTGTGTAAACTAAAAACATATCTATTCAGACAATAATGTTTTAGTCCCCCTTGCAGGCAATTGGAGATGGCTGTAACTAAAAAGACGTTAAATATATAAAAAAACTGATATCATTATAAATAAGTATAAACTCGGATAGTTCAGTCTATTGAAATAAAGCAGATATACAACATTTTTATTTAAGACCCACGGCAAGAGTTCCTGCCTCTCTTAGGAAGGTTAGGCTTACTTGCTGTCCGTTGCAACCTTAGTCAGTAGCACCTTTTTTCACTCTATCTACCGTCCATGAATTTTAACACCACCTAACGGCAAAAAACTTTTCCATCTTCTTTTGAAAAAAATTAGCAGAGATGCTCTTTTAATTTCGCTTAAAATGTAGCCAAGAAAAGAAATAAGAGATTCAAAATTAAGAAGGTATTGAAAAGGATTTCGTAAAATACGAATAAAACAATAATGTACCTTTAAAGATAATAATTTTCTAATATATTCAACTCAGAATCAACGTCAGGATAAGTCTAAGTTTTTTTCCAGCGATTTTATTCGTTTTGACGGACTAGTAAATGTTTAGATTTCAACCAACTTTATTTTATTAGGATATTGCGGGAACTTTGGGGAATACCAATCATATTTGGATACAATAAGAAAAACCGAAAAAGAAAGAAAGATCTAATTTATTGGAAACATATTGTTCACAATAAATCTCAAGGGTCAATCGTATTCATGGATGGGACAAGATGTCATTAGCTGTTTCAAAATGCTAATTCATAGTTCGCTACATTCAACCCTCACATAGAAGCTTATTTATAAATGGTGTTTCATGATTGATGTATACAGTGCTTATAGAGAAGCTTGAATCTAAGTGGTGTTCTATGCATCACTTCATAGATGCCTCAGGCAACAGCTGGTTTCTAAAGGGTGTTCCAAGCATCGCTCTATACAGTAGTTTGTATCTAAATGGTGTTCCATGCTTCTCTGCATAGTCTGCATACAGTTTGCATTTAGTAGCTTGTTTCGAAACGATGTTTGATGATTCGTGCTATAGTCTCAATACAATAGCTTGTTTCTAAATGGTGTTTTATGTTTCTCTGCATGAACCTTCATAAAATAGCTTGTTTCTAAATGGTGACCCATGCTTCTCTGCATAAACCCTCATAAAATAGCTTGTTTCTTAATGCTTCTTTCGTAGTTCCTGCATACACTCTTAATATAGTAGCTTGTTTCTAAATGGTGTTCCATGCTTCAAGCCATACAATCTTCATAGTATAGATTGTTTGTATATTGTGTTTTATGCTTCGCTGCATACACTGTTCATACAATAGGTTATTTTTAAACGGTGTTTAAAGCTTCGTTGCATGCAGTCTACAGGTAATAGCTTGTTTCTAAATGTTGCACCATGCTTTGCTGCCTATAGTCCTTAGAAATTAGCTTGTTCCTAAAAGGTGCTCCAGGCTTCACTGCATACAATCTCCATACATTAGCTTGTTCCTAAATGGTGTTTCATGTTTCACTGCATACATTATCCATACAGTAGCTTGTTTCTAAATGATGTCTCATGATTCGTGCCATAGTCTCAATAAAATAGCTTATTTCTAAATGGTGTTCTATGCTTCCCTGTATACAGTCTCTATACAATGTTTTATTTCTAAATGATGTTCTTTGCTTCGCTGCATACAGTCCTTAAACAATAGCTTGTTTCTAAATGATGTTCCATTCTTCAATGGATAAATATCCGTACAGTAGAGTAGCTTGTTTCTAAATCCTGCTTCATGCTCCCCTTCATAATTTTTATACCACCAAATTTTGAGCTCCCTCTTCGTTAACTTCCATATGATGGGAAATTTATTTTCACGAGAGATTAACCTAACCACTCCCCACCGCCATCCAATGTTAATCGCGCTTCCCTTCAACGAGGATTGGCTCCAGATTCCAAGAAGGAAGAGTAATGGTTTGTATGCGCGAGGAGTGTTAGAAGGAAGAGAAAGCGGTGTCAGGATTGGTTATCTGTGTGTTGGCATAGGTTTCTGGAGATGTCTGCATGCATTGCTCAGACTAGTGGGATCATCTGAGTGACGGCAGCTCCATGCGTGTGTTGAATTTTTTGTGTTTCCGCTTTCACCGATAGTCAAATCGGGTACTTAGGCGTAGGAATCCAAAGATTCTTCCACTGGGTTAGCAAGCGCTCCATTAAAACATCCCAATAAAATCCTTCTCCTAGGTATTCCTCGGTGATTTAAGCCTGGAAAAATTCACAACCATCTCTCAACCTCGACGAATTTTTTGGAACAATTCAAGGAACAAATTTTAGTCCCAGGGAACCGCCAAAGCTATTACCATCAAACCCAATGAGTCCAAAATTAATAAAATTAAAAATTTCAAGTATTTCATTCCCTAAAGTATTACAATTATGCAATTTGATGTCAGTAAAGATTAAAGATAACCTCACTCCCTCAACCACACAGGTCAAAAGGGACCAGGCTAAACTTAAATTAGCCTTTTGTCTCTCAAATACCCCAAATATAGTGTACATTCCCAATACTCACCTCATTTTAGCACTTATGTAGGAATACAACGACACTTTGTAAAATGTTCTCGGAAGATTTCAAAAGGTAATAACGAAAAATGAGTGATAAATATATGGAATGTAAACTAAAATCTTTTTCCGTCCAGAATAATATCGAGAGAGCAGAAATTTACAACGAAAATGATATATTCTGAAAAGTGGAAGTCCATTTCTGTAACCATAATATTGTATATATATATATATATATATATATATATATATATATACATATACATATACATATATATATTATAAGTTAGGGTTCTGAATTTTCGGGCATTGTTCTTTAAAAAAAGAAGAAGCTTCAAGCTGAGTTTAATTTTAGAACTGTAGATTCATCTGCATAGACCCGAAAACTTCACTAATAATAAAATATAAATGACCAGGATTCCGTGAACTTTAAATGCCTCATTCCCAAAAAAAAAATATAAAACAGCAAAGGTTAGAGCATAGGAAACTTGAGGAGACTAGGAGGAGTTCCTACTACTTGCCTTCGGATTCCAATATACTACCAACAACTCCGACGTCAACCGTTCGAAATAAATTACGTAAATTACACCGTATTTTTAGTTTAGTATACAATAAAACCACACAAACATACACTAGTGATATGTTTGACATTAAACAATCATTTTAATTGATCAATGAAAATTATCAGTGAAGAAAGAATACTAGTAATAGTGGAATTACTTTCATTCAAATCGTTCTTTGTTAAAATCAGATATTTCACATAACTAGTCATTATTCAAACACTTATTGAAAAAGTTAACGCTTGAAAGATTTTAAGAACTCCAATTCCAATATTGAGATTATGGTGCTCTTCCAATACGTCATCTGCCAATTTTTTATAACTACACTTTCATCGTAAAGTTAGGTTAGGTACTTTGATATTATGAATGATTTTAAAGTTGTTGTTCTTTTTCTTTGTTTTAACGTGCATTTTTGGCCAATAAACTTATAAATCATCTTTATCTCTATAGATAAAGATGTTAAAAGTGTGGTTCAAAAAAGTAAGTAGATCAAAAAGGTTGGTAGATCACGTATTGGAATGAAAAAAGTTGGTGGATCATGTATTGGAAGCGCACCGATATTATTCTATTCAGTTGTGGTAAAATTAATTTTTTAGAATTGTAGCCAATTTATTTTATAGATGTTGTTTATTGCAAGTATCATTTTGCAAACTATTATAATAGTCTATTATAATAGTCTATATTTATTTGTCAGGTTATCATCTTGTCATAACTACAAATTTTATGATCTTGTAAGCTAAGCCATCAATAACAAAATGTCCAGCATTCATGCCTTTATTGGCACTTTTAATTTTGCTTCCAAAATCGTTAGGACACGCCCACACTCATATTAACCTTAGTTGATTCAGGAATTTACGCAACAGTATAACCTTATTTAAACAAATAGTAACCTTAAATTCTCATAATCCTTTTCAAATAGCTTTGTCGGGTGTTATCCGATTATAATTTATTATCAATTTCTTCTACATTCATTCTGAATAATGCTCTGCTTTGCTCTCACTTGAATTTATTATACACCTTTGTTATCTTAAGTATATCCATATATTCACTGTTACAATGAGAAGAAATGCACCCAATGATCTCCATATTTGGCACGTAAACATTTTGGCCGTGCACTCAGAAACGTCTTCATTTTAAAATCGTCTATTTTATTCGAAAACAGCCGAAACCTAAGTCAGCAAAAGTTTTTGCTGCATATCGGTGATTCTCTTACGAGTAATTGTTACCCTTTTCCACTATTCCATCTTATATTGCAATTTATTTGTTATTATTGCCTTCTTCTAGAAGTTTTCAGGGGTTGCTTTTTGTTTCTTTTCACAAGCTACTGTTCCTTACGTGGAACAATGTGTTTTTAATTACTTTATTCTCACTCCTGTATTTTGTTTTCAACGTTTTTATTCAGATTTGGTGCATATTTGAGTTATCCTGGGGTAACACAATCACAATTTTGCGCACGATTGCTTACGCACGAACGTTTATTGGTAGTTAGCAACCGAATACGTCAATCGTAAGTGCATGGTACGTAAATCGAAATCAAACTTGTGTAACGTCGGTAGGGCTGGTAAGTCAGTCGTGGAGGGCGCGGTGTGGGCCTCGCGGCTGCCAACTACGAATGTTTTGAACTTCACAAAGCAGTCGGCCCCGCGACCCCAACTGTCATCTTCGCAAAAAGAATTCGACGATCGGGGCTGTATTTACGACCGTCTGGGCCTAGTCGTAATTATCTGCGACAGCCCTTATGGTAAGCCCGACTGTCAGGGTGCAGACCCGTCAATCCCCAATTTTTACGACTGACGGCCGGAATCTGGTAACTGTGCCGCATTGCTTTGTGGCGGTAACGTTGGATGCAGAGTATTTAAGGACCAGCGGGTGGCCATTTCCGACAGTCCTCTCACCGAAGCTGACCATCCTTCAGCAAAACACCACCACTTCTTCTCTCGCAGCACCTTCAGCGCCTAGAGTAGACTTCAACCAACTTCCTATGTGCCACCTACTACTCTGCCCCCTTGCTGCCACACTACGATGAAGATGAAGGACTTGAAAAAGCTGCAGAAGGGTAGTTTTATCCCACCTGCTACTACTACCACCCCCACCACCACCAGTTCTACAACTTTGCCGTTAGACACCCCCACCACATCTCAGACGCCGGTACTAGGCATCTCCTCCACCTTTACCACGCCGGAAGCACCACCTGTGACCCCCACTGTGCCCACCCTGCCTGTCAGCACTTTGTCTGTTGACCCCAGCCCTGCCACCGCACCAGGCAATGACGATGTGGTGCTACACCTCGACAACACCGAGTTAGAGGTCATCCTGGACAACGAGCCCTCCACTGGTGATGACGAGGATTAGGATGATGACAACGATGGTGACGAAGACGACGAGGAACTCAACGAGGTTCCATCGTTGCTTGAAACCAATGGCCACCTTTTTTTACTTATCAGGGGATTGTGGCGTCCTGAGACCCTCGTCTCTGTAGTCAGCAATAATGGCCCGGCAGGTATCTGGTACAATCTGCCTGATGGTGTTGTGGGCAACTCAAAAGGATTATTGCAGGCTCTTGCATGAAACGTAGGGTGATGGCAACACACAGGCCAGGAGGAATGAGTTTGCGCCAGAAAGTATGTTTCTTCTGAATGAGAGGGTTACATGCTCTACTATCTCATCAAACAGTTGGCATTCTATTCTCGTGAAGTTCTTGTAAATTTCTGGACATTCTCGGGACAACTCTTGCATTATGTTGTCGTAATGGCCATATTCCATTCTTTGTTGCAGATCGGGCCACACCCAAACTCATTTCGGCTTCCTCGTATATTTCTGTTGTTCCTTTTCTTCGATCAGGGCCTTGGATCAATGGCGTCCGCGTAGTTAATGATGGCTTGCATTAAATTCCTTTTACGCGCGTTTCGAGGTGTTATTAGGGACATGATCATGTCAAACTCCTCCATGATTAATGGCCAGGAGATGTCTGAAGGGAAACTGGGAATGCAATGGTGTGCAGGGATTCCTGCCCTTTTGTATTTCCCCACTTTACCCCACGACCTACGAGCTCTGACAAAGACTATCCCTTGACATACGGGGTGGGGCAAAGACTGTCCAGACACGGTCGTATTACGTCCTATGATGTACAGGCTCAGCTACGCACGTCTTGTGGGGCGTGGCCTGTGGTCCCGTCAATCGGGGCGTGGTTACGCAAGTCGAAAACGCATACGCATTGCAATAGGACTATGATTCGACAATCGTACAAGGTCGGCGCAAAGTATACGACTGTCGAACTCTGTTGACGATCCTTATGGATCGGGGGACCAACAGACCCTACACTCCCGCATGAACCAAAAATCAGAAATTTCGACGTGCGGGAGCTGTCGGGGGACAAAATCGTGATTTTTGAGTCCAGCAATTCTCGAGCAGACCGCCTTTTCTCTTATAAAGGCATAACTTCACCTTTCTGATTAATCGCTTACAAATTATGCTCAACTAAGCGGAATATATGGATAGCGTGAGGGCTTTGATATTAGTGTCCAGTTTTTTATTTTGAAATTCATTGTATAACAAGGCTTCAGACAAATCCCTACCACGATTGACCAATGTTCCTTCATTATCGCTGTAGAAGTAATCAGAGACCCCTTGTATAGATTAGGAAACAGGTGAAAAGATTTAAGTAAGTGTTAAGTTAGCGCGTCTGGTGTAACTTAAATAAATTTGGCTCGCGCATTCAGGAACTTGAAAAATGGCAGCTACATTTTGATAAATTGATTGTTTTGCTTGATAGAAACTGGCATTTGACGCCCTAATAACAATAAGTGTCCATTTTAAGGTATGAAAACACAAACAATTTGAATATTTACAAATTATTTACTCATTTAGGACCCTTGGACTGTTTTAAAAGTGAAGTTATCCAGATGCCCATATTTCTGAGTTTATGGAGAGTCGAATCCATCCTCAGAGATATGCATTATAATTGATAAATGCGAATTATAAAAAGGGTTAAATTATGATTCATAGATAGAAAAAATGGGTTTAGGAAATCATAGTCATAAAAGTTCTATTTATAAATCCTCCCCTTTCTTTTTATTAAACTATGCTGATCATGAATTAAGTTCAGATCCTTAACGATAACAAGTACTATTAAATCATTTTATTTTAATTCGTATTCAAGCAATTACATCTCATTAGGAAATTATTGTATTTGCATGGTGCAGAACCAGTATAATTCACTTGGAAATAGAATATTCACATCCGGCTTCTTTCTGAATTTGAAAATATATTTTCTTTGCACAAGTCTAGTTATTCTGTAAAGTTTATTTAAATACGAATAAGAATGAATGTTTAAAAGGGCTTAACATCATTTGGAATGGGTAAATGAGAATAAATTAAATCCTTGGAAGACTGGTTGAGACAATTCATTGCCGGATTTAGCCCGAGAACTTCCTGTAACTTCACCCAAGAAGATGGCCAGTGGCCAAATATATTTAATTTTAATGGAATTCGTTGAAGGGAATGTCACAGATTATATAATTTATGTGATCGTGAAGAACATTAATGTAATTATATGATACGTTGATTTTATATTCAATTCAACGTTCCTCCCTAATGAGTTTAATATCTTAAAGAATATTTTTATTAAGAATATTGATTTTAGTTTTAGTTTAGAGATATCGTTAATGAGCTATTTGATTCTAACCTAGAATCGTAATAGAAATCAAACGGAGGAAGTAAGAGAATAAAGGAAAAGGGGACAATTTGAAATAGCAAAACTACGCAGGGGAACTAGAGCGACGTAAGTTTATTTCCGAATGAGGAGACAATTTAGGTTTGAAAATAATAAGGTCAGATTTATTTATTTAGAACGAATAGTTAACAAACCTTGTTTGCACGCCAAGAGATTTTAAATTCGGCTTTACTGTCGTCCTCGAAAGCTAAACACGGATTGTTCACATCTTGCAACCTTACCAATCCAAAACAAAGTAACTCTCACGCTTTAAGATAGGCCTTGAGCACCTCAGAGTCACAACCCACCCTTTGCAAAAACAGGCTCATCATTAAGAACGGCTCCTAATCGTCACAGGCAGTAAAACGCGAACTAACTCTGGGGAAATTACTGCGAGACAAAAATTCTCCGCCTCAGAATTATAACCGAGAACTGGTTCGACACCGGTGTCATGTTACTCGGACTTTTCTTTAAATAGGTTTTTAAAGGCTTAACTCCCTCCCCCCCCTTTGTTGAGATACTCGTTGAATTAAAGATTTCTCTAAGGGTTCAAGGATTAGAGCTTGAGACTATTAGATTTTCATGGTAAAATGATTATTTTAAGATTTGAGAATAAAGGTCCCTCAAATAATAATTAAGGTGAGGTTTAATAATGCAAAATATACGGATCCAGAATAAAAGTTACAACTTATAATATGCTATAAAACCAAGAAAATTAACAATCACCTAATTAGCAATAACACAAGCAAAACAAAAGAAATGAAAGCCTGCTATGTATCTTACGACTTCAACTGCCCCCATGAAGACTGTAAGATTTATTCTTCGAATAAATACATTGAAATGACAACCGCATCTTTATCTCGTCGACTCCACATGCATTTGCAAAGCGGCGCCATAAAAATCACTACTCAATGCAACACGGAACCCATCACTCAAGAGAGATTTTAGTGGAGAACACCGTAATCAAACGAAGAAATGACCGCACCCGCCTTCACATCATGGAAGCTATCTTAATCCAAGCAAAAAGAACAAGGCTCATTGGGCAACAGTCGGCTACGCCAAGAACTTAAAAACTCTTAACGGATTAAATGGTCAATTCTAATAAAATTTTCATTCCCCAGGTGTCCTGGGTGTCCTAATATGAACCTTCCCCCCCATTTTTTTTTATATGCACATTATATGATCTTTTAGTATTATCTTTAAACACAGGACTAACGATATAATATAAATGTACGGTTTCGAGTTGTCTAAACAGTGTAAAATAATTTCGCTCAGAAGATAGTCAAACGTGACCGAAAGCTCAGCTGGACCTGGTTTTTAATAATATATATATATATTTATATATATATATATATATATATGCACATTTTGTTAAATACCATAGTATATTTCGCATTTATTAATTTTCTTTTGAAACTTGCCATTTTTCTTATTATCTTGTAGATGGTAAACAACTTCTACGTTCATCTCTTTTTTTAAATGAAATGTGTTTGGTAAAAAACAAACTTGACTTTAATTGGTGAGCTTTCGATCTATGCGAGCATCTTCAAATCGTCTTTCCTCCTTTATCGGTGAAGAGAGGTGGAGTCAGAATGAAAGGAAACGGATTTTAGTGGATATTTATTCCTCCTCGCTTGGACGTCATGTCAAGGGAATAGGCCGTTCCCTTGAAATAACGTTCAAGCGAGGAGGAATAAATATTCCCTAAAATCCGTTTTCTTTTTATTTGCATTTTCATTCTGACTCCACCATTCTTCACCGATAAAGGAGGAAAGACATTCTGATGATTATCGCATCGAACGAAAGCTCAGCAATTCAAGTCAGGTTTGATTTTTACCAAACACATTTTATTTAAAAAGAGATGGAGGTAAAAGAAGTAGTTTACCATCTACAAGATAAACTAACAAAATTTTTAAAAATGGAAAGTTTCCAAAGAAAATTTATAAAGGGTATATATTAAACTAAAAAATAAAAGACCGCCTCTAAGACAAGAGATCACTAATGAGGAAGTACGAGAGGGACGGCTAAATTCACATCAAGATTGAGATATAGCAGGTAGCAAGGTCAAAAACCAAGAGGCAGAAAAGGGTCAAGAACAGAGCCAAAGGGGCTAAAACGATTAACGGAAAAGGAGATAGCCTAAAGAGGCAGAGAAGGGGAGATATTCAAAGCAAGCATCTACGTTGTGGGATGGGGAGGGCAAGGAGAGAGAGGGAGATAAATAAAATAATGTTAATGCAAAACCAATGAGATAATTAAATTCACAAATCATGTACCCATAACAATGAATATTGCCAACAAAACTAAGAACATAGGTCAAAACTAATTTCTTTAATAATAAGTTTTTTAATAACAACATCAATTTTGAAAAGGTCAGGATAAAAGTTAAAGTTATGGAATTAACTTATACATGAACATTCAACAATATATCTTTTAATAGCATCATTTAAGCGAAAAATATATTTTGCCGAATTCCAATTATGTAATTAAGTGTTCATTTTCGGACTTGTTTTTAGCTCTCCTAACATTGTATTTACGCTGATTAACTCGGACAGATAATTGCTTTCCTGTTTGTCCTAAATATTTACTTGGACAAACAGAATATTCGACTGAATAGATCCCACCAATATTATTACAATTATTGTGAACCAGTATATTCTTAATAGTCGACTCGTATTTGAAAGCAACAGGATGTTAAAGGTTTTTAAAAGACGGGAAGGTCAATGAAACAATGAGAGAAGGGGAAAACCAGAATGTTTTTAGCATTAAATGGGATAGCAAGAACTGTATTATAGAACATATTTTTTGAAGATAAAAAACAATTTAAAAGAAAAAGATAAGGAAAATATAATTTGGGCCAATTTCAAAGATATTGGAGAATTCCAAATCCATATATTCAGGGCTAACAACTCGTAAAGCCCGTAGAAACGAGAAAAAACAAAACGTTTGACTTTGGGAATCTGCGCAGAGTAAAAATGAATATAAGAGTTTGAACTAGTAGGTTTGTGATAGATGGACTATTTAAAACCATTCTGGGTTCTATGAAGTAAAAGATCGAGAAAGGCAAGGGTTCTATTATTTTCACCCTAATGGATAAATTTAATAATTTAATGGAATTGACGAGTGATTTAAGTTTGGTAAGAAAGCTATTAACATCTTTAGAATTAGGCCACAGGCAAATTATAGCATCAATATACTTGTACCACACAATAGGGAAGTCAAGGATAGTAGGAAGGAGTCTTGTTTCAAAGAACTCCATATATAAGTTAGAAAGAACAGGTGAAAGGCAGTTAGTTAGTTACCCATGGCAAATCAAAGTTTTTGAAGAAAATATTTACCTTTGATGAAAACCTACAATTTGGGATACAAAGTGAAATAAGGTTCATGAAAATAGTAGCAAATACAGGAAGGTCAATATTTTGCAAATCATCATTAAAAAAAAAAAATATCTTCAACCGGAACCTTGATAAATAATAAGCAGACATCGAAATTAACAAGGGTAAAATTGTTAGAATACTGAATGGCATTGAGTTTAGAAATAAGGTCGTAGCTATTGATAACATGTGAATGAGAAATGGTCCCAACTAGAGGTGTAAGAAATGAAGTAAGCCATTTAGACAGAGCATATGAAACAGAACCAACATAACTTATAATCGGGCGTAAAGGGAAGTTTGGTTTGTGCGTTTTGACTAGTCCAAAAAATAAGGAAGGGTGGCGTTAAAAGGAGGTAAGTAGCTTGGCCATTTAATAATTTATTTTAGTAATATATGTATTTTTATCCAGAATTATCTGCCCTAGTAATATGGAGAAACGAAATTTTACGAAGCGTCGATAAAGCACGACGAAAACGACGTGGTTAATGGAGGTGGACAAGCTAAGCCAGACATTAATAGATGAAACTTTTCAAAAATAGAAATTGAATCACTTGGGACATCAACAAATTTAACTAAATTTGCAAATTTTTTAGCAATGGAAACACTCTAGGGGTGGGATTGGATAGAGAAATCCAAACCATTTCCTAAAGCGTTAATAGTATTTTCATCCAAAACTTCGGAAGAAAGTTTCCGGCCGGCAATTCCAAGTCGAACTGCTATCCGTGATGAATGTTTGTAGTTTCCATTCTAGTTTATGTTCTAGTCTTGCAGATGTGATTCAAAGAGTGCCGAAGATAGAGTCTTGTAAGACATTTGACCAGTTAGAAGGGATGATAGCTGTGAAGGCGTGGCGTCTTGCGTTAGCTTCTTTGAAGGCAATTGCAATCCCATACTTCAATAAAGAAATACGATTAGAGAGAAGAATCCGCTTAATTTCGCCAAAAGGAAGCCCATTAATCTCTTTGTAATAATTTCCAATGAAAGACTTTGGGAAATATCTTTTTCGGCAAAACACTTCTTAAGAAAGGAAAGGTTTAGTTTCTTGTCGGGAGAATGAACTGAATAAAGTTCGAAGGTATTCGGAAACACCTTTACATTTTTCCTGCGGAACATTGCATTCATTGCAAGCCTCGTGTGCTACTTTGTGAGTTATTCATTTCATTATGAATCCCGCGCACCCCTTCAACTCCGCTCATATATTTCTCATTTTTTATCATCTCTACCCTGTGTTGAAACTCACCGTTAAAAGATATCACGCAGCCCTCCTCCGTGCTCGTGACAGGAAATCAAAACTCTCCTTTCTTAAGAAGTGTTTTGGCGAAAAAGATATCCTTAAGTCTTTCAGTGGCAAGTATATATATAAATGCAAAAAAATACCACAGGAAAATGAATGGCGGACTCAAAATACTTTCGAAATTGTTCAGTTTATTCTCAAGGAATAACGAATTATTTTACAAAGGTGGTATATATAAGATACAGCAAAGCGGTGCTCCGCCCATGTACAGCGAAAGGACACAAAATAGAAAAATAATATCATAAATGAGATTAAATACCGGATACGAAGGGTAGGCATAAAGATAAGACTCTTCTGGAAGTTCCAACTGAGAGAAAAAATGTAGACAAAATAGGTCACAAAGCTGAGTACATATACATGAAATTATAAATCTATTGAAATAAACAAAAGAAATACAGTAAATTTAGTAAATAAAATCGCCAAGATCTAAAATAGACAATTTCATTACAAATAAGACTATTAATTACAGGGGCCAGTTTAAAGAGACCGGGGGATATATTAAAATTAGGAGAGGAATCAATGAATGAACATTGGACAATATTTCTTTTAACATAGTTTATTTAAAAAATCCTAGTGAAAGCCCATTCTACAAGACTTTGTCGGAAATTTCTACATCAGTGTTTAGAGGAGCATGTTATTCTTAAATTGTTACTGCCCACCCGGTTGAGGAACGAAAGTAAACATCCTTTAGTCAGTTCAGTGTCTTATCTTTAAACAAACATCTGGAAGCGACAAAAAGAAATGAGTTTTTACAGTTTAAAAGGTTACATAGTGTGAAACATAACTTCATACTTGATGTAGAAAAGGACTGGAAAACACTGATGTTAAATGTCATCTACAACAAGCTCAGAGGGAAACTACATAATTTAAACATACATCTAACAGAAAAATTAAACCGCCTTATAAGTGATAGTGAAACGATAAAAAAATATCGACCGATTTGAAACGTGCCTTAGGATATGGACTCTCGTTCTCAATAAACAAAAAACCTGAAAATGTGGACATTGCCACTGCCTTTGCTAGATTAGAAAGAAATAAGAACATATCCCCAAAACATATAGACATAGCAAAATGAATTGTTTATTCAGTAGTGAATAATATGAATAAGAGTTTCCCTAATTTTCCAAAACGATTTAAAACAGCCCTTAAATCATTAAAAATGGACAAGGATTTGCATATTACAGAAGTTAATAGATCCAACACGTGTGTAATAATGAATAAAAAACTCGTATTTAGAAAAAAATGGCCACTTTGTTATCTGATACGAGGGGCGGTCAATAAGTTTTGCGAATCGGTAGGGCAAAACAGAGGAAGGGGGATGGCTGTTTGTGGGTGTGTTAGGACAAGTTATAAGAAGTCAGGACCTGCAGCCGCACGCTCCTGCCTCGTCTATTTAAGAAGCAGTAGCTGATCGCAGATCGTCAGTCACAAATTTTTCAACAATGGAGAAGGCTGAGCACCGCGCAGTGATCAAATTTTTTACCAAGAAAGGCAAGAATGCAAAAGAGATCCATGAACGCATGGTTGAAATGTACACCGCCCCCGCTTCTTCCTATGCAACCATTGCTCGCTGGAATATGAAGTTCCGCCATGGTCGTGAGTCCCTTGAAGATGGCCCCCATCAGACGTGATCAACGAGGACAATGTGGCCCGTGTGGAGGGGATGATCCTCGAAAATCGAGGGGTGAAGGTCGAAGAAATAGAGTGAGAACTTGGAATATCACATGGAAGTGTTATCAACATCATCCACGACAATTTGACCATAACCAAGGTCTCTGCCCATTGGGTCCCTAGAAACCTCACGCCCCCATGATCCACTTCAACGTCAAGTCCACAAGGACAGAGTTGCACAAGCTGCTCTGCGCGAGTGCGGATTCGAGGAGCTCAACCCCCCCCCCTTCCCTACAGTCCAGATCTGGCCCCTAGCCACTACTTGTTATTGCCAGCTAAAGGCTGCACTGCGTGGACGCCGGTTTCGGGAGGATGAAGATGTCCAGCTCGCCGTCCAGGAGTGGATTGAACAGCAGTCGGGACATTTCTGGTTGTCGGGAATTCGAAGCCTCAGGGACAAGTGGCGCAAGTGCATTGAGGTCGAGGGTAGTTATATTGAAAAATAATAAAACACTTTTCCTTATATCTCGTTTCCTTAAATCCGAATTGCAAAACTTATTGACCGCCCCTCGTACTACTACATACTTACCGATACGAAGCGATCCATTAGATGATGTAATTAACTTTTGTCGTTTGATAATATACGAGTATAATCATCTGAATCTTGTCCGTTTGCTCCTTAACTTTGATGTTACGGTTAACAATCTCCTTGATGTTTTTTTTTCGTATATTTTGTAGGCCGATGACATCTGTTTCTATAGTACAGTTTGATGTTATTTTCTGCTTCCTGGTTACTTTCCGTTTCATCCGTCTCTTTGAATTGCCTTCTTAAAAATGATTGAAGTTGTTTTTCAATCATGCTGTTCTGGAAACCGTTGTTCACGAAAGTTTGTTTATGCGGGAGAATAGATAGGTGTAGTGGTGAAGTGATATTTTTATGAAAATTCAGCGGAGAAGAGTAAGCTATAAGTATGAATAAGAAAAAACAGATTCGCCAGAAATCAAAGGGGAGGTCATTTTATTAATACTATATATTGTTTTGATAAAATACATGAATTGTTTTTAATTCTAGTTATATAAACTTAGTACAAATTTTTAGGAATAATTTTTAAAGGTTAAATTGTGATATAGTCACATTACATTCATATTAATATTTAGATATATTAATTATTCTGGTTTTATTATTTCCTCTAGTTTCGTTTAACACTTTATTTTGGTAGCACTTTATGTTATTATTATTTACATACTCTAGTTAAACTATTATCTTATCTGTTTACTAATTGTACTGATATTTTTATTCTCGTAGTTTACTTATTATTATGGCAATTAATTGTTAACTGACTTATGTCAATTATTTAATTTTCGCGTTTTAGATTAATTATAATGGTTTGGCTTATTCACTAATTTATTATTCTCTATATTTTACACTGTCAGCCCTTTTTAATTATTATTTTCTCGATTCATTTACTTTTCGCACCTTGGAAGGCTTGTTCTAGTCCCTTTAATTTGTTCATTCATTTATTTATTCGCACTATTGATTACCTGTTCTAATCACTTTGATTTGTTTACTTATTTATTTATTCACTTATTGCTATTACTTTTTACACTTATTCAACTTCTGAAGTCTTTTGGTCAGCTTCTATCTTCTTAAAGGTAGACATATTGACGGTGTGTACGCACGAGTCCGGGATGTACATCGCGCGCTCCATCAATAGTCCACATATTTCCCTCGGGGACCATGGTCCTTCATATGTCCATTTGTATTCGCCCTTGTTAATGCCGTCAAACAGTTTTCCATTGTCCTCGTTAGGGGGCTCACATAGGGAAGGACCAAAGGCTTTAAGGTCCACGTCTTTGGCGTCGAAGAAACAGCCCCGCAGAAGGATATCCCTTTTCTCCGTGAGGGAAACTCCCGGATACTTCAGGATTTCGCTTTCGTCTGAGTTTTCTTGTGGTTGGTTTGTTTCCTCTTCTTTCTTTGCCTCTTGTTCCAATTCCGTTTTCTTTTTCCATTTTTGTTTTTTCTTCTTCATGATCTTTTTCGTGTTTCCATTATTTTCTTCCGTTGTTACTTCTTTCTCCGAGGTTTTTTGGCCCTGATTCGCTACTTCTTCTTTTCCCGTGCTCTTTTGTTGGGGCTCATCGATAAATTGGATTCTTAACATTTCATGCGATGCGAGGTTGGGCGGAAACCTTAACTTTTTCTGAAACCTGTTCCTTTGCAAGAGGCGATTTAACTCATCTGGCATTACCAGTTTTTGAGGCAGAGTTTTTTTTTCCTTTGGTCTTCGTTGTTGCCACTGCCTCGACGTAGGTTCTGGACTTTGCCTCCTTTACCTTCTTGATCACTTAGCGTTTTGCCCGAATAGCTTCCTTGCGGATGGGACACCTCATGGCCGTGGCCCTGTGGTCCCTTCCGTAGTTAACGCATCTTGGTGTCTCGGAAGTGCACTCTTTACATACGTGACTGAGTCTGGAACATATGGAGCAAGTGGTGCCACTCGCCATACATTTTTTAGTGGGATGTTGTTCCACGGCAAGGCAGCGTTGGCAGAACTCTAGTTGGATAAGCTCCTCCGCTTCAACCTGATCTGGGACTATACTGTAGGAAGAATCCAAGGAGTCCATCCTTCATGGCCCTCTGAGCCATCTAGATGTTCGCAAAGATTACTTTAACGATGTTTTTACGAATTTTTCGAATTTGTTGATTTTTGCCGAATTCTGCTGTTTGGTTAGCTCGACCTTGATGTCCTCACAAAAGTTATCTGTAAAGAACGGATCGACTCTCATAAGATTGATGGTACGGCGTGCGAGGATTTCCTTTGGGATAACAGCTTCGAGGCCAATCTTACGTAGGGGCTCTTTGGCTTCCTCCGGTTCCCCTTTCTCGATATCCTCGCCCTTCCAACACACTGCTGCGTAGCCGTTAGGGGGGGTCAATAAGCCTAATTAGTGCTATATTGAGCATACCAAAGATGGTTTGCGTGACTTTTGGAATTGGTGCTTTGGTCGCTCCCCCAATAGTGCGGAGGGGCATCCTCTTGTAGTCCCGGTTGGGAGGCCTCATGACCCTCTCCGGGCTTTTTGCTCCTCTTGCTTCAAGTGTAGACCGTCTACTTCTAGAGAATATTCTTTTTTCGAATCACGTTGATCGAGAAAAAAATTGTGTGGTGAGGGCGTCTTAACAGACTTCTCTTAACCTTTCCTCCTTTGCCACAACCAGACATTTTTAGATAGAAAGGTTTTACAGGTAAGCATTTAGATCACTACTCGTACTCTGAGAGAATCCAGAAATGATAATTTATTGTCCAAGTTCAATTCCTAAGTTAATTTTAACACTAAGTCTTCCTCCAATGAGCCAATCCGGTGAGTGGAATTTTAAAACAACTTTAATGTTCGATTCCAGCTTAACGTTTCACTATTGATGGCCGACGTTAAGATGGAATCGAACATTAAAGTTGTTTTAAAATTCCACTCACCGGATTGGCTCGTTTCCTCTAACGTTTCGCTCAACCAGGTGGAATAAATATCCCCTAAAAACGGTTTTCTTTCAAAGAACCCCTCCGCAAGATTAGGCTCGAAGTGGTAGCCCTCCATGAATTACTCGTGAGGCGTACCGTCATCATAAGGAGAGTAGACATCTTCTTTGCGGATAACTCCACGGAAGACATAAAGGATTAAATGAACGCCAAACAAGCATGGGCAAAAAATGAACAAGGTTGAAAAAATCGGCAAAACGTTGATTAAAGTCACTTTAAACAATAGCGAGATGTCTCAGAAAGCGATGAAGGATGGCCTTTTGGGCTTCTGCCTGCGCGTATCTCCAGAGCAGATAGAGGCAGAGGAGTACATACACCTGGAAAACTGCAAAATCTGCCTCGCGATCGAAAGCCACTCAACCAAAGATTGGCCGAAGAAGGAACAAATCTGTGCGGCATGCTCCAAAACTGGCCACAGTTGTAGAGACTGCCGAGAAGAACAAGTAAAATGTATCAACTGCGGAGGGAAACATCGGGCTCTGGCCATGAGAGGCGCTTTACGCAAAGAAACCGAAAATGTTAAAAATACAAAAGGGGAAAAGGCTCGAGAAGGCTCCTACGCCACAGCGGCATCTGCTCCAATCAACATCAACACGCAAGCAACCGATAGAGTGACTCCGAAGCTGGTCCTGCCGGCTGAAAGCAATGAAATTATGAAAATGGTCATAGTCGCCCACTCGGCGAACAGTGCGCGTCCCGGCAGCTTCTCGGAGGAACTTAATACTATGTTGCAGAATAATAGGGTGAAGAAAAGGTTGTGGTTCCCACCAAACCCGGCATCTAAAGACGTGTTAAACATCAAGTTCGTTGATGAAACACAGTCTGAGACCGCCAAAAGAGTTACGATTCAAAACGTGGAAGAACAACAACCAATAAACCCTAAAGAAGACGGGAGCTACAAAAAAGAAAAAGACGAAAGCGTAGAAAACACTGAAAACACGAAAAATAACCCAAAGAAGAAGAGAACAAGGAAGAAGAGAAACACCAGATCCGCAACAAAGCAAATAAATAGGAGAGGCCTGACGAAGAATCCGAAGACGACTAAACTTACCCCGGAGTGACCCTGACCGAAAAAGTCGATATCCTGGAAATACGAGGGGCGGTCAATAAGTTTTGCAAATCGGTAGGGCAAAACAGAGGAAGGGGGATGGCTGTTTGTGGTGGTGTTAGGATAAGTTATGATAAGTCATGACCTACAGCCGCACGCTCCTGCCTCGTCTATTTAAGAAGCAATAGCTGATCGCAAATCGTCAATCACAAATTTTTCAACAATGGAGAAGGTTGAGCACCGCGCAGTGATCAATTTTTGACCAAGTAAGGCAAGAATGCAGAAGAGATCCATGAACGCATGGTTGCAATGCACACCGACACCGCCACTTCCTATGCAACCATTGCTCGCTGGAATAGGAAGTTCCGGCATGGTCGTGAGTCCCTTGAAGATGACCCCTATCCAGGACGCCCGTCAGACGTGACCAACGAGGACAATATGGCCAGTGTGGAGAGGATGATCCTTGAAAATCGACGGGTGAAGGTCGAAGAAATCGAGCGAGAACTTGGAATATCACATGGAAGTGTTATCAACATCATCTACGACAATTTAGCCATGGCCAAGGTCTCTGCCCGTTGGGTCCCTAGAAACCTCACGCCCCATGATCGATTTCAATGTCGTTAAAGTCCACAAGGCCAGAGTTGCACAAGCTGCCCTGCACGAGTGCAGGTTCAAGAAGCTCAACCATCCCCCCTACAGTCCAGATCTGGCCCCTAGCGACTACCTTTTATTCCGCCAGCTCAAGGCTGCACTGCGTGGACGTCGGTTTGGGGACGATGAAGATGTCCAGCTCGCCGCCCAGGAGTGGATTGAACAGCAGTCGGGACATTTCTGGTTGTCGGGAATTCGAAGCCTCAGGGACAAGTGGTGCAAGTGCATTGAAGTCGAGGGTAGTTATATCTGAATTGCAAAACTTATTGACCGCCCCTCGTAGGACATTTTTTCTATGGGGAACAACTAAAGTGAAAAATTTTAGGGACTGCTGGATGCACACCTGAAAAAAGCAATCAAACACAGTTAATGTTAGGCATCAGAAAGAATGAGTACAATTGGACCTTTGAGGGGCCGTGGTCTTCAAAGGAAATGGAAAGTCTTCTGTGCAGTGGTACGATGTACATCGCAGAGTCTAGTTTAGACACAGTAAACGGGACTACATACAAAAACATAAAGTGCGGGATGATGACCTCACCATTAACTAACAGCAAAAAGTGTTAAATAAATAATAAGGCGAAAATCAAATAATAACCAACAGTGTTTAAACACGTCACGTAAGTGAACGTATAACGTGTAAGCTACGAAAGTTCTAGTGTATAGTGAATATAAGAAATAATAAAATTATGAGGTTTCAAATAGTGCAAAAACGAAGTGAGCTGAAACTTAAAAATCAGCAAAACATAATGTTTACAGTGTACTAAATATAAAAGTAAAAAGTATTAAATAAAATCATTGAATAAAAACTAAAATGAAGTATATACAACAATTATAGTGACAATAAGTAATAGAGTAATGGTAAAATTGACAGTGAAAAACCAAGTGATAGAATTAGATTAAAATTAAAGGTAACAAATAAAATTTAAACAAGTGAGAAGTCGTAAATCATAAATCAAAAGAGCAATATTAATTTAAATATAAAAACTCTATTAGTAACTACAAATTAAGTGTTAAAACTTTGTAAATTAACAAAAAGCTGAGCTCCTGCGTATTCTTACTTCAGGAGGACCCATTTTATGTATCTTTGCCTCCGACTAAATCCTTCCATTTCTCAGCTATAATTTTTATTTTTCAACACTTCAACTATAATATTTTTAATTTTTTGCATTGTATGAATTATTTTATATTAATGCAAACCTTCTTGTACTCTTTCCTACAAATATATCATGAGACTTTCATTCAGTCCGATTCTGACTCCACATTTCATTGGTAAGGGTGGAAAAAATATATCAAGACGCTCTGAAGATGATCGAGTAAGATCGAAAGCTCAGCAATTTAGTTTAGTTTTTACCAAACCCATTCATTTAAAAGAGAAAATAATACAGGATAAATGATCTACTATCTACAGGATGCAATATAAAAGACAGTTAGAAGAATAGGAAGTTCCCAAAGGAAATTAACTAAGGCGAAATACACCATGGTCTTCAACAAAATTTGCATATATATATATATATATATATATGTATATATATATATATATATATATATATATATATATATATATATATATATATATATATATAGATATATATATATATATATATATATATATATATATATATATATATATATATATATATATATATATATTATACAGACTATGACATGATCACAAGAACACGTAACTTTAAACGCAGAGAAACCCTTTGCGATTCGGAAACTACGATATTTCTACAGGACTCTTTCGCTTTTATTAAAACATCATTTGGGAGAAGTTGAAAGAATTATGACCACAAGAGACAGAAACAAATAACAGTCGCAAGCAAAAAACGATTAATAACGATACTTTAAGTGTAAATTGTTTTTTGTTTTTAATATATAGGGCCTACATATACATCATACATACAGACCTATTTTAGAAATATATATATATATATATATATATATATATATATATATATATATATATATATATATATATATATAAGACCTTCTCAAAGAAAAACAGGATTTACTTATAAATGAACATTCGACAATATTTCTTTTTATAGCGTTATTGGAGCGATGAATATATTTTGCCAAAATCCAATTAATTAAGTGTTCATTTTCTGAAATATGTACAAAAACGCACTATTGTTTTCATTTCTCTGAACATTGTATTTATGCTGATTAATCCGGACAGATAATTGCTTGCCTGTTTGTCCAAAATATTTACTTACTGGACAAAAAGGCAAACTGGACAAATCAATCTTTAGCATCGCAAAAAATATTGTGGAGCATTTCGGCAGTTATGTCCAGCACTGCTGAAAGTATGTGTTCTTTAAATTCAGTTAAATTACTCATTTTTCTGCTGAGACACATTTGGTTTCCTAAAAAAAAAAACCTACGCCCAAAAAAATCCAAGAGGGTTAATTTGGAGAACGTGGAGTCCAAGGTCTAGCTCCTCTACGTTTAATCCATCGATTGGAAAGCGACTGTTCAGGTAATCTCGGACAATTAGAGCATCATGGCATGGTGAACCACACTGTTGAAACACGACACTATGAATACTGCTATCATCAACAAGCTGTGATTCTAAAAACTGTTGGAGCATACTAACAGATGCCTCATTAAAAAAGAATGGGCTATAAATTTTAAATTTGCTTATTCCAAGGCACACGTTAATCTTTAAATAGTCTTTTTAATTCCATGAAACCACTTGGTCTTTCACTTGCCCAGATACGACAATTGTGTCGATTAACTTTACCATCACTGAATAAGATTTTATCTAATGGATTTCATTTTCAATTTGATCCACAAATCATGCGCACCCACCTTGCTGCTCGATTTGGATAATCTTCTTCATTAAGGGAGTAAAATAAGTGAATGTGATAAGGCTTTTTCATAAGTATTGAATACAAGACTCTGTGTATTGTTTTATTGGGCATATTAAGTCTCTGACTGGCTTTTCTCACCGAAGTTCTTGGTTCATTTTCAAACAATTGTCGAATTTGTTCAGTTTTGTTGGGGTTAATCTTTTTCCGTCCTCTTTCTTTCTCACCATGTAAGAAAGGATCCAGTTCTTTTAAATTTTTTCACAAGTGAACGGATCGCGTTGTCTGTAGGTCCAGGTATTCTAAACTTTCTTTGCAACTTTTTTCAAACTTGATTAATTTTCGCTCCTCTTATACGAGCTAATACAACAAAAATCCGTTATTCTGTATTCATTATTAAAGGATTCTGAAAAGGATTGAAAAAGAAATTAAAACTTTGGGACACCCTGTACATGGAACACTGCAATTTTATGCACAGCACAATTTGAACATGGAGATAATTCAACAAGAACTTTTATAAAAGTTTCCACTTTCATCAATATACGCACTCAATTTTGGGACACCCGGTATTATTTTTACCTGTAATTATAATTGATAGCGAATTGAATAAAGTTCGAAAGTACTTTGGAAACACCTTTTCCTTTTTCCTGCGGGACATTGCATTCATTGCTAATCTCACGTGCTACTTTTTGTGTTATTCATTTCATATATTACTGATGATTAATGACTGCACTAAATCCCCATTCAACCAAGTACGATGTTAGAAAGCATAACAGTATTTTTCACATTTGAGATCATATGTTCAGATACAGCAGTTTAGCTGCTTTTGACAGACATAATTAGTTTCTGCACCTCTCTTAACTTTTACTTGCATTCATTATTTCATTTTAGAAAGATATTCAACAAATTTTGTTAACTCAGGCATGATATTGAAAACTTCTTTATATGGATTTGAAACAATCTTTATTTCTCAGTATAAGCTTTCAAAACACGCTTGAACTCTAGCAACGTGCCTAATTTACCTTGAACCTGGAGTGAAATGTCATTAAGCTTTCAAAAAATGCATACCAAAGGGTGGATGCCACTTATGTGGTTTCTTAATTCTTTTTTCAAAGTTTCCTTTCCTTGATGTTCCATGAAGATTAATGTATCAAATAGTTGCCTTATGAAAGCCAGCTGACTTCGATATGCAGAATAAGTCGCATGTGCTGCTCTTCGCTAGCAATGCAAAACTTTTGAAAAAGTCTGTCATATATGGTGTGAGATTTAATTTTATTCGCTGTATTAAAATAATTACTTCAGTGACTTATAGACATTCGGGCTAATACATTTGGCAACTAATTATTGATGACGGTGTAGAATACAATGCACTGAGCAATAAATCTCTTATGCTTACCAACCATGGATGAAGCACCATCTTTGCGCAGGATAACAAATTTGCCAAGGTTACATGTTTTTCGTCAAACATAGATTATGTAGCCTCAAACTTTGATAATCCATTTGCGTCAGCTTCTAAAGGTTTTGCGAGCATTTTATCACAAAGTTCAGAGATATCATGTATAAAACGGACCTATGCCATAAGAACTGACCTGTTATCACTTATTGTAGTTCGTCAATTTGAAGTAAGAGTTTATTATTTCTTTATTTTTTCAACAAGCTGGTTTTCTACATCAGATTACCTTTGATTAAATCTTCTCTTAATTGAATCATTACTCAGCAGTAGTGCTTTTAATACGCTCCCTGAATGTTGAAACAACTCAATTTTCTTGAGAATTTCAAACAAAAGCCGTATAATATTTTCAGCACTGTTTTCTTACTTCGAGTTTTTCAATTATTTGCGCTATTTCATAAGACGCAATCAATCCACTTTCACTTGTTTTTTACTTTTTTTAAAAAAATTATGAAATGGTATTTCGTTGGTTCAAATATTTCTTCAAATTCTCGAAATAAGCAATGGGTTTGTTTATTTTATCAGTATATTAGAAATATTTAAATGTTCTATAAGCCTTGAGAGCTTCACAGCTTCATGTGAAAATGGCCTTGCCAATCAGACACATAGGTTACTTTTGATCATACGGAGTTTCTTCAAGAACATATACCAAATACTCATCAACATGCTGTCTACATTTTTTGGGATAACGTACTTTCTGAGGAATGGATCTGAAATTATAATTAATGGCCATATCTTCCCTCCTAAATTTATCACAACACTGGAAGGAATTTAATAAATCTATTCTATTATGTCAATATTAGAAACATTAAATTTCAGATTTGCATCACTAACTAACAATATTCATTATTAAATTAAGCTCCAACTAAGTCTTACAGCTGTAGTTCAAATACTACCAGCAGAGTTGTCAGATTTCGAAATTATCATGGTAGTGAGTAAGTCAGTCTTAGCTGACGCTACTTGCTGCCATATACAAAGCTAATGAGAACTGGTTGTAATTAAAGTTGTCTTAGAGTAATTAGACACTTTGTTGTACCCAAAAGGCGAACATATTACGGTTCTTAAGCTATGAATAGCACCGTTAGGAGGTTTGAAATTAAATATTGTAATTACTCTTATTAAATTAATGTATGTACAATACTTCCACCCGAAGGATATTTGCTATATTTACAGCTACAATACTTGCTAAACCAGCAATCAATATTAATGTCAAGGAATATGACAAAGGAAGAATTCTGATAGAAAACAGTCTTTACAGCGAGGGCGATATAACAATGAACCACACAGGTTGAATTCAAGCAAATAATGAGAATCTAGGGAAAATTTTTGCAGACATTATCAGGTAAGGATCTAGGGCGGGAACGAGGACGCTGAAGCCCTCCTCCCCTCATTTTTTTTTATTTCACTAGCCCATAGTGAAAAGTGAAGCAACCTTAATAAACGTCCCCCAAAGCAGATTCAAGGTGGCTTAGGGGGCTAAATCCCTAAATTTATTCTTTAATTAGCCCATAGTGAAAAGCGGAGCGACCTTATTAAGCGTCCTCTATTAGAAAAATTCAGGTGAACACTGTATTGATTGAGGAACAAAATTAGAGTAACAATTATGGGCTAGTTCCGTGAGGGTGAAGCTGTGATGATGCAAGATTATCCACTTGCAAAGATGGTTTATTGAAGCAATCATCGGCTTAACCTAGTCCTAAGCAAGGCCTATGAAACAAAATAGGTAAAACTCGCTCTCCAGACCCTCAACAAAGTGTACAATAAAATCTTTTCCTCAAACATGCGCTCAATGAGGTTTGCTGAGCTCGTAAAAGGCCACGCGTCGACGAAGCAGAAGCTGCTCAGTATCTGCACGCCTAGATGGGTTCCATAACACTATTCAGTCATTGTGTGTATCAAATTCTTGTCGGTTAATGCCATCTTCCTCGAGGATGAGAGCCGCGCTTTCTGAATGGCCTCTTTGTCCCTGAGTCGGTTCTAGCTCACAACGTGGAGCCGAGACCAGCCTGGCAGTCTCCTGTGGTCAATCTTGTCTCAGTATATGCTACGAGCGGTGAAGCGAAGAGGTAATTCAGCAAGATCCAGGAAGGTGCAATGAACAGCTTCCACGTCGTCTTCAAGAAGGCATAGAAGGTCCTCCAGGAGACCTGCTCTTCACATGACACAATTCCTATGCCTTAACTTTTTAGGTGGCACGACACAGTGAGAAAATGTATCCTTACAGATGGTTGAGGAATATTACTGCCTATTTGTCTATGCTCGTTCATTGACCAGGTATTGACCTAGCTGCAGAGTCGATTTTTGGACGACACTATTCCAGTCGCCTTCAACATCAAACATCAATGCCCACGGAGATATTCCCGTTCACTTGGGGTGCCAAGCGTCTACAAAGCTGACATAGAGGCCTTGAGGCTCGTCAAGGCGGAAGCAAAGCGCTGGTTTTCGTCAAGAATCAAGTTTGACTCTGTTGAAGATGCTCTTGCTCACGCCCAGACTCGAAATATTCTAAACCTGAAGAGGATCACTCTCCCAGGTGAATGAAAACGTAGTTAACGAATACTATGGGTCAAGAATGCCTCAACGACTTAGCGCTGATCGGTGTTGACAACGAAATTGATGTTAGAATAGACAACATAAACAATGGGCGTAACATAACCAAAAGATACACATCGATCGGCCAATCAGACCTTACGTTTGTTTGGCGGGTGCTGATCCGTAGGTGGGTCCATGGGCAAGACAATGCCTGGTGGGAGTTGAGCCGCAAATGGGTTCGAAGACGAGACTATGCCTGATGGAAGTTAACCTGCAGGGGTGTCGAATGGCTGAGCCTTGATTTCTAGCGGGGACCATAACAGTAGGCTTGCTTTGTCTCCAACTTCATCAGTAACGTTGCCAAACAAGCCTCCCACCCCCCCTCCCCGTGTGCAAATCGGTGATTCTTCCAATTTCCATTTTAACCTGGAAGTTTCATCGTGGACGAGCACCACGTCGCCTACAGCAAGATTCGTTCACTGCCGAGATGCGCGGGTTGTCTGTCTCAAAGCTACTAGATACTCGTAGTGCTACCTAGACCAAGCTCGTTGGCGCATTCTTTCTATTTCCCTCTAACTGACGTCTGGTTAGCGATATAGAGGAAGCTTACTAAAACCATGAAGAAGATCAGAAGGGGTTAATGGATCCAGGTCGTCGACATCGTCTGTAACTTATGTAAGAAGACTATGGTTAAGTAAATTTTCTATCTCTGCTAAAAGTGTAGAAATTTCATCACATCTCACTATCCTATTACCCAAGCCGACTAACGTTTCCAAGAGTCACGTACCACAGCGCTTTTGCAGGTTTAAACATCACTGGATGCCATTAAACTCTTCTCCATCATGCGCGGTATTTACGTATTTAGCTACTGCACGAAATGTAGAGTTATTATCGCTATACACTTTCTTAGGGGTAGATTATAGAGCCAAAAATCGCCCAAAAGCTCGAATAAAGGTTTCAAACTCTCGTCAGCTACTCCCTTCAGATGGATGGCACGAGTAGCGGCACAAGTGAAAAACAGCATATAGACCTTTTTAGCTCCCCTTTACTCATTATCTGAATAGACCCAGTGGAATCGATATCAATAGTGGAAAACGGTGGCGCCATTTCTAATCTATTTGCGGGTATGGGTGGCAGCTAGCTTTCCGTAACCTTTTATTCGCAACCGATGACAGTTATAACATTTTCTTGTCATTCTTTGATTACCTCTCGGGCACATGGCACCAAATTCTTAGTTCGGAGGATCATCACTTGACCAACCGTTGAGTGTCCGTAGGAATGGTGGATATGCTGTAGTATTTGTTACAGGAAGCGATGATCTCTTGCCAACAAAACTGTTAACCTAGTCTGATAGGGTAGATTAGCGAAATTATTTCTCCCACAACACCGAATAATACCTACTTCGAGTAATAAACCTTGCTGAAGTATTCAGCTAGTAGGCACATTAGCCTTGGAGGTAAGTTCTTTTCTCGCTTCCTTTTTTTGCCTTTTGGACTTCCTTTGTCCAGTAATCTATTGCGACTTCATATTCCTCATTTGTGAAGTTGTGACAGTAGGATCCTGTAGGTGAAGACTTATGGATAATCTTACCTCTCAGAAGGAAAAAGTACCTGAAAATAGGAAAAGTGACCTTGATATCAATTGGAGGTATGTGAAAGCTAGAGATTAACAAGTATTTGATATCAATAATGCGTGCTGGCTCCACCCGTAATTTCCTATTTAAAATCCATTCTGTCCCTTTAAGCCACATGGAATTTTTGATGCTTCTAGTTTCCACCCCCCTAGTAATAAGATCGCAAGAGTTGAGATGAGACTACATGAGACGCCACTCATGGTCACGAGAAATATCTTTAATTTTCCCCACTTTGTCTTTCACGTAAGGTTCATTACATGAATCTGAGTAAAGCCATTGAAAAACAATTTGCCTCTTTGACCATATGAAAATTTTACCTAAGAATGGATTTAGAGCTCTCTTTATTTTGTGTAAAAGGTGAGTTGCTAAAAGAGGGGTGGTTAATTTTAATTTTGGAACCGGAAAAGCTTACCCACGATTTTAGCTTTAGCCATAATGAGGAAAGCCTTAGCGCCGAATACAGAGTAGTCCCCGGCCCGATATGCACTAGAACTAGATAGAGTCCGCAAAACAATGCAACTCTAGGTTACTCGAGGGTAAAACTTGTCTAGGAAATTATATATTCAGGCATTTCCTTACTTCCTGTGTTAAATGTTTCCATTGTGACTGGCTCTCCTCGTATGAAACTTAGGCCTTAACGCCTGCCTTTTGGTTTGGGCCACAAATTGTATATTCGGATTGAAGTAAGAGAATTCATTAATCTGAATATTCAATCCCAGACGAAGAACCTTAATAGGCTCATTAGCCAATTCGTTATCCTTCCTAAAAAAAAACTATTAACATAACATAACATAACATAATTTCACGGATGACAAAAGCCACCAGGGCTTATCAAAGGTCATCCGCCTCCGTCAAAACCCGCCCACAAAAAAGCACCATCACCAGGGGAAGACAAAATCAAAGTCTCCCACAATATAATACAACAGATGACAAAAGCCACAAGGGCTCATCATAGGTCATCCGAGTCAAACGGCCTCTTTTATAAGGCACCCAAACTCCCAGGAAAACTACATCCAGAGGATTGCGTCCAGAAACAAGGGTATCGCCAATCAAGGCTTGTCAAGAACTAAACCATGCAGCTATAGATATATACAAACAATATTAATATATACAAAACTTAGGAACCATCACAACCTTCCCTCCCCATAAACTCATCCAACCTACTCTTAAATACATTTAGATTTGGACTACCTACTCCTCTCGGCGGCAATTTGTTCCAGAAATCTACCACTCTATTGGTGAAAAAATATTTTCTTAAATCTAGCCTACACCCTTGCTTTTTAATTTTCAAGTGGTGACCTTTAGTCCGATTTCCATCATCTAACTCAAAAAACTTGCTAACATCCAATTTATCTATCCCGGAAAACATTTTAAAGAGCTCAATCATATCCCCTCTCACACACCTCCTTTCAAACGAGAACATATTTTATACCCTCAGTCTATCTATATATTCAAGGTTCCTCAGGGAAGAAATAATCTTTGTTGCCCTTCGTTGCACTGACTCGAGAAGGTAAATATCGTGTCTAAAATGTAAAATGTGGTGACCATGCCTGTATACAGTACTCTAGATGTGGCCTAACATAAGAGTTATAGAGTTTAAGAATAACCTCCTTACTTTTTTAACTGACATTTCTCTTAATGAAACCCAGCACTCTATTTGCCCTATTTCTTGCTTTAATACACTGCTTAGAAAACCTTAATGACTTATCTATTACTACTCTTAGATCTTTCTGATCCTCTACTGAGCTCAGCCAATGCCCATCCATTTCATAGTTAAATTCTCTATTATCTTTTCCCATGTTAATAACTTTGCACTTATCAAGGTTGAAAGTCATTTGCCACTTATGTGCCCAGGATAACAATTTATTTAAATCCCCCTGCACTTTAAAATTATCATCAATATCTTTAACTACAGCTGCTAATTTGGTATAATCCACAAAAATTGACACTTTATTATTAACTGCCTCCCCAAGATCATTTATATAGATGAAAAATAATAATGGACCAAGAACTGATCCCTGAGGAAACCCACTGATAACATCCCTCCACTCTGACTTTACACCATTTAGCACTACCTTTTGCTTCCTGTCTTTCAGCCACTCAGCTATCCAATTTGAAACACCCCCACATATCCCAATCATTTTTAATTTATGAACTAATCTCCTATGTGGTACCTTATCAAATGCTTCACTAAAATCCAAGTAAATTACATCCAAATTCTCTCCCTTATCTACTTGATTTGTTACAAACTCTAGAAAGTCTAGTAAATTAGTCAAACATGATCTACCTGATCTAAACCCATGCTGAGCATCGCTGATTAACCCCTCCTTCTCTAGATGTTGGCAAATCCCTTTTTTAACTATTTTCTCAAGAATTTTACAGACTACAGGAGTTAGGCTAACCGGTCTAAAGTTATTTGGATCCTCTTTACTACCATTCTTGAAAATGGGGACTACATTCGCTCTCTTCCAATCATCAGGTATTTCTCCATATTCCAGTGACCTAGTATATAACTTCTCCAGAGCTATTGAGATACTTTCTACCCCTTCTTTAAGTATCCTAGAATTAATATTATCAGGGCCGGAGGCCTTGGTAGTATCTAACTCACCTATTAGTCCTTTTATCGTCTTCCGATCCACACTAATGGTAGTAAACACCTCTTTCTCTGACCCATGAGTGCTATACATAAGACGCTTTAGTTTTCTCCTTTGTAAATACTGATGCAAAAAGACCATTTAGGACCTCAACTATTTCCTCATCAGTTTCTCTCACAACCCCTTCATATTTGATAGGTCCTATTTTAACTCTGCCAGACTTGTTATTAAATTTATAGTAACTAAAGAACTTTCTAGGATCTTTGTTGCTATCCTGGCTCAGTAATTTAATTTCTGACACCCTTTTGTTCTTCTTTATAATCTTATTTAACTTAATCCTAGCCATTCTATAATCCCTTAAATTTTGAATATTATTTTCGACCTGTAATTTTTTATATGCCCTTTTCTTCTCTGTAATTTTTCTAGCTATCTCCTGATTCCACCATAATGGTTTCCTACTTTTGTTCCTAATGGCCATTATTGGGATACATTTTTCTTGGACTACATTTATTATATGCTTGAAAGTATCCCACATCCCATAAGCATTTTTACCTCTGAATTCTACATCCCAATCTACAAAATTTAGCAAGCTTCGGAGTTTTACATAATCTCCCTTATGGAAATTTAGAACCTTTACAGCATTCTCGGTTGTTTTACCCTTCTCAATTCCCAAGTTAAAACGAACTATCTGATGGTCACTATTTCCCAATGCTTCCCCAACAGTCAATTCTTGAACTAAATGATCACTGTTAGAAGGTACTAAATCTAATATATTGCCCCCCCTCGTTGGCTCATTAACAAATTGATTCAAAAAATTATCCTTAAAGCATTCTATGAACCTGCCACTTGTTCTATCCCTACCTATCATATTTTCCCAGTCCGCTGAGTTTAAGTTGAAGTCCCCAATAATAACTGCATCTGTTTCACATCCCTTACTTATTTCCCTTATCATTAGTTCATCCATATCATCAGTCTGCCGAGGTGGCCTGTAAAAAGCTCCCAAATGCACCATTCTATTTTTACTGAACCTAATATCTATCCGAAGTGACTCAACTCCATCCTGCTTCATTGAAGTATTTAAACTTGAAACAATGTTATTTTTTATATAGATAATTATTCCTCTACCAATCCTACCTGTCCTTTGACTAATGTACATATTATAGCCCTGTAAATCAAATTCACTTATAGTGTCACTAAATTCTATTTCATTAACCCATGATTCAGTAACACATAATATATCTATATACTCATTGCTAATATAACTAAATAGCTCATCCTTCTTGTTTCTAAGACTACGAGCATTTGTATAGAAACAATTTAACCCCCCTATCCCTGAAGCACCTCTTCCAACCTGAATGACCTCACCTCTATCGCCTTGGAACCTATTTCTGTTATCTGCCAAGTCCATTCTACTTTCAGTACTATAATGTCCTCTCATAATTCGCTGACCACTATTAGTATCTAGTTTCCCGCCCGCAAAGACCTAATAACACGATCATACTCCTCGCACAACACATCTACCCCTCTCCTACTCAAATGCAGTCCATCCATCGCATACATTTCTTTCATTCCAACAAACCTATCCCACACATCCACAAACATGACACCTTTCATCTCACACATCCTCTTCACATAATCATTCAGCCCAATCGCACGAGAAATCCATTCTACCCTAACATCCATTCTTGGAAGCACACCTGTCACAACACCTTTCACTCTACTTTCTTTCACCCTTTCAATCAACCTCTTGTACCTCTCAAGTAACTCACATGCACCCACTTTCTTCACATCATTCACTCCTACATGTGTAATCACAACCACATCCCTTGCACAGCCAGACACCAGCTCCTCATACCTATCAGACAGATCTCTCACTCCAGCACCCGGCAAACACACCCTCAAACCATTCAATCTACTTGCATTCAACTTCCTATCTAAATATCTAACTCGCGAATCACCCATCACAAGCACTTCAGTCAGACTCCTATTCCTAACCCCCACAGACCTAACTCCATCCCCACTCCTATTCTCATTCAAACTACCAGTCACTCTACCTCCACCCCCACTCCCAGTTACTTCCTCTCTTAGGGCACTGAATCTATTAGTCAAGCTAATAGGTTCTGTGTCCCTCTGACTCACACACCTATTCTCCCCCTGGCTAACAACCTCAACAGAGCCAACCCTATTCTCACAAAGAACAGGAGAAGCCTTCCTAGCTTCACGTTTCCTAACCACTCTCCACTGTCCCCCATCCTCACTAGGCCTATTTCTAACTAGAGTATCAGTTCCTAAGGTTAAATATAGCCTGACTCATAGGCCGTATGCTAAGAAAAATGTGAAATGCACTTTTATCAGATTTAGTGTAGCTTGACAATTATTTATAAATTTATTATATGTAAAAGGCTAAAATGTAAAATACATAGAAAACAATAGGTTTTTTGCTCAAATGTGCATTTCACATTTGTTTTAGCATACGGCCGTTTATTTCAATTGAGGCCTTATAAAATTGAGTTATATGTACCTTTCGATGTAAGGAAAGAACAAAGTAAGTTGTCGACACAAAGTCTCATTTATAACAACTCTGCCTTACCTGCCACCATTTCTTCAACTAACTCAAGAAGTGAGGTACTTAACAAAAATTGGCTACTCGTTGATCACCAAAACACGACCTTATACCGATAATTAACAAGAGGGCTATTAGAATCCATGACACTCTCACCATAAAAACGAGCATACTCTTTATCCTCGTCCTTTAAGCGTATCTGTAACTAGGCTTTTTTATATTGGCCATGCAGGCAAATGAATGTTACCTAAACCTTATTAAAACGCGGAAAGAATTATTAACAAGAGATTTCCCCAGATACAAGTAGTCATTCAAACTCGTTTTACTTGCTGAGCAATCATAAACTACCCTCAAAGAATGGTAGCAGACGCCGTAATAACTCCATCGTACGCCAAATAATATATCTTAGATCCTTCTAAATGAGGGTCTCCTTGGAGATACCTCTTCAATGTACGCTTTGTTCAATTGCTCTTTAAAGATTTCGTCATAAGAGTTTCATTGTGAGCACTCTCCCTGTCTTAGTCAATTTCTCATATTACACAAATAATTGTCGCATAAGTTAGGATGATTTTTTATCTAAGGTTGACCCACCACAAACAATTAGTCATGGAATTTGACCGTCGATTTAAAATCAGCATTCCCCTTTTTCACTTCAGACCCCGTAAGGGGCGCGGCGATTTTCCATCCCGGCCGCCGTGCTGACGGGACTCAGCACCCCGTCCGGCCCCAGCTTAGCCTCTCTTCCTTCCTTCAAAACACTTGTTTCCTCTCTTTTCATACAACCTCTCCCACAACTTTCAATGGTCAGCCTCTAATTTTACAGGGTAGATGCTGACCTTCTTCTCAAGCCAACCGTCCCGGATCGGGGCTGGAGGGGGGAGGGGACAATGTTCCCTAACCCCAGAGCTCAGGTTCGGGATGGGGTTTTTTTTAACAACCTGCTTCATCCCCACCCATACCTTCCTCACATCGCTTTTCCTCTCCTCTTCACATTCTATCCATTTTTACGCCGTGTTCAAAGTGGAGCCGCCATGCCGATGGACTGCCCAAGCCACCAGGCGGGAGGGGGGGTCCGAAATGGCGGCGCCTGGCTCTGCCAGGCCAGTAAGCACCTCTTGCAGTGCGGGCAACTGCAATAGGTGATGAGCTATTGCGTCCCGTAGCACAAATAGGGTCACCATGCCCATACTTCTTTAACCGGAGAGGGGGCTTACTCCTCTCCTACGTCTACGGGTGTAGGGGACTCCCCCTCATCCCCTTCTCTGGAGGTGCTTTCGGGCACCTCCCTATCTCCAGCGGCAGTCCCTCCTTTGCTTTCTAAGGGGACTGCTAAGAAAGCCAGCAGGCAGCCCATTGCCGACCGCCCCTCGTGCAAGCGGCTCGGTAGGGCAAACCCCCTTAGGGGGGAGAGGGAAGCCAGGCCCCTTCGGTCACTTCCCTCAAAAGACCTGCTGGCAAGAATATTAAACCTTGCCGGGGTCAAGGCCTGTGCCTCCCCACTAAAGACTTATGACGGTGCCAAGGGGACCTGCGATGTCCTGGGAGGGGATGGTCAACTGGAGTCCCCTCCTGTGATAGACATGGTCCTTGAGGAAAACCAGCCTCAGACGGTAGGGCCTTCCATGGGAGGGAATCCGGAGTCGGCGCCAAGCACCGAACCCGAATCCGCCCCTATGAAAGGTCCACCTCAAACGGCTGGGGATTCTCAGGCAGTACAAGAAGGGGAGGGATCTTCCCCGAATGATGCCCCTGCGACCACCAGGACCTTCTCCATTTCGGAGAAGGACCTGGCTGAGGCCGGTCCATCTGGCCTGGGGGCTTCTACTGGTGGGGATGAGAAGCAGGTTCATTCCCCGCCCTCCTCTCCAAAAAAGAAAAAGACCAAGACCAAAAAGACGAAGAAGACTCGGGGCTCCTCTCCATCCGCGGGGGCTGCGGGGACGGATGAATCTGCTGCCACTATGGCAAGCGACCAAGCTAAGATCTGCACATCCGGCCCCTCTGCCCCTTCAGTTGCGGAGCCACTGATAAGCCTAGAAATGCACAAGGCGAAGCCTCGATGACATCGGGGCCCCTCATTTAGAGGTTACCTGGCGTTTTCGAGCCCACTGGCTTCAAACGCTTCCTCGTTATTCGCTCCACTGATGGCACCATGTTGGCCAAGGGCAACATGATCCATCAGAGGAGAGGATTAGCTAGTGCAATTGGTAGAGAGCCGAAGGTAACCCGTTTCTCGGACGGGAGCCTTCTGGTGAATGCGGCGAATCCCGCCGAGGCGGCCAAGATAAGTGCTCTTCGGACACTTCATGGCACCCTGGTGAGTGTGACGCCACACTCTACGATGAACTTTGTGAAAGTAGTAGTTTATGCGAGGGAACTCGTTGACTACTCCATTGAGGACATCACCCTAGAGCTGGCCGACCATGGGGCGGTCAAGGTCAAACGTGTGATGAGAAAACAGGGAGGGACCTCGAGACCCACCCCTACACTCTTCGTCACGTTCGACTGTGACAAGCTCCCTGAGTCGGTGTGTGCCGGTTGGTACCGCTACCGCGTGAAGGCATTCGTACCACTGCCGCGGCGGTGCTATTACTGTCACCGCTTCGGCCATACGAATCGCTCATGTAGACGTGCAAAGTCGGGGTCACCCAAAGTCTGTGTAAATTGCTCCAAGGTCACACACGATAAGTCCAAATCGTGTGTGGCTAAGTGGGTTAATTGCGGAGAGCCGCAAACTGCTTCTTCGGGGCAATGTAGTGCATATCTCCTTGAGAAAGAAATCCTGGCCGTTCAGGCCCAGGATTGACTCTCATTCCGCGAGGCTAAGGACTCGGTCCTGGCGCACCCGGCTCTGACTGGGACGTCATATGCCTCAATAGTTAGAAAAGCACCATCTGCTCCTGGCCCATCCAGGCCAACGAGCACGGTTGTTTCTGCGCATATTCGGAGCCCTTCTGCGGGCTCTAACTAACCCTGGCGCTTCCCTGGTAAAGCTGGTGGCAAAAAGGGTTTATACCCAGCTCCGGCTAAAACCAGGGCTCCCCCTTCTTCCCCCAGCGTGACCGTTTCCCGTAAGGCTAAACAGCCACGCGCCTCCACCAAGTCGTTAGACTCACAGGAGGCAACACCCCTAAAGATGGTCGCTAGGCCATCTTCCGGGGTTCCTAAAGCTGTTCCCCGAAAGGACGACAGCAACAAAGGAGCTTCGGCTCCTTCGCCCACGCCCCGAGGTGAAGCGAGTGGCTCGGAGACGGTGGTTCCTCGAAAAGAGGGCCCCCCGCCTCCGAAGCCACAACGCCCGCCTAAGGTTTCGAGGCGGAGGGAGGAAAAGACTCGCATGGCGAGTCCAACCTCCCCCAATAAGTCCTCGAAGGCGACAGCGTCTTCAGCGCTTTGTCCGGCCAACAGCGCCCGGGCTCCTGCCCCCGGGAAGCGTACGGCCATTCCTGTGAGGGTCTTTAGTTCGAGGAGGGCCCCCGCGTCTCCTCCGAGCTAGGCCTGGAGGGCATATTCCTTCAATGGAATTGCCGTGGACTCCGGGCCAACTGGGAGGAGCTACGGAGGCTCGTCTCGTCCCGTTATCCGTTAGCTATCTTTTTGCAGGAGACCATGCTAGGCTGGTGCCCCATTCCCGCCCTCCCAGGGTACGAGGGTCTTGCGCCCATACCACCAGGGGATAGCCGGGCTGGGGGATGCGCGGTTTACACCCGGCATGATGTCTCCGTTCTTCCTTTCTCTTTAGATACCCCCTTCCAGGCAGTGGCTGTAGAGCTGCACTTGGATAGGAGGTATACTATCATTTCTGCGTACATTCCACCGTCAGCTGACTTCGACGCGGGGGACTTCCGCCGTGTCGTTTGCTTGGAGATCTGAACGGCAGGCATCCCCTCTAGGAATATTACTCCATAAATCCCAGGGACAAGTCCTTGCCGATCTGATCGAAGAGCTTAAGATGGGTGTCCTAAACGTGGATGAGTTTACGCATCACTGTCCGAGAACCGCTTCATCTTCCTGCCTTGAGCTATCTTTGTGCTCTTCGAATGCACAGCCTGATTTTGATTGGGGGGTGGTCGATGACCTCCATGGTAGTGATCACTTTCCCATTTAAATATCATTTTCAGGGCAACTGCCGCCTGAGATACCACCTCGGTGGTGCTTGGCACGGGCGCGGTGGCCTGCATTTCAGGAAATGACTAAATTCTCTATCTCAGTTGAGGAGTTTAGGTTGGTAGATGAGGCCGTTGAGTTCTTCTCCGGCAACCTCATTGCCGTGGGCCTGACTAATATTCCTAGTACGTCTGGCCGTTTTGCACGCCGACTACTCCCATGGTGATCGGCCGAGTGTGAGACGGCCCTCAAACAGAAGCGTTATGCCTACATGCGCTATAAGCGCCGCCCGAACGATTTCACTGTCGCTGAATTTCGTCGTGCTAGGGCTAGGTTCCGGTATATTTCGAAGCACGCCCGCCGCTCTTCTTGGCGGGCATACGTGTCTTCACTTAACGGGAAGACCCCTTTAACTCAGGTGTGGAAGCGAGTCAAAAGGATTCGAGGCAAGTTCTCGCAGGACCCCCCTCCCATTCTCCAGGAGAATGGGATGGCAATTTCGGACCCTGCGTCCGTGGCAGAATCCTCAGCGACCGCTTTTTCCGCATTCTCTAGCCGTGATGCTGCTTCGCCAGCATTCAATGCACGTCGTGATGTCACGGAAGGCCACAGGCTGGACTTTACCTCCAGAGGCGAAGAACCCTTCAACGACAAGCTTATTGTGAGTGAGTTGCGTTCCGCTCTCGCTTCGTGCGCGGAATCTGCCCATGGTCCGGACGATGTCGAGTACGCCATGCTTCGACACCTGGGTGAGCGAGGCATGGCCTTTCTCTCAGATTTGTTCAACAGGATCTGGGTGGAAGATCTTCTCCCAGACTCCTGGCGAATCTCTACTGTGCTCGCCTTTCGCAAACCGGGGGAGAGATCATTCTACTCCGACCGGCTTTCGCCCAATCTCTCTAACCTCTTGCGTGTGCAAGTTGATGGAGAAATTGGTAAATGTTAGATTAGCCTTTTACCTGGACAGCGGAGGCCATCTTTCTTCCGCACAGTGCGGCTTTCGCAAGTTCCACTCCACGTCGGATAATCTGCTCCGACTGGAAAATGCCATCTGCGAGGCTTTCCTTCGTAGACAGCACTACGCCACGGTCTTTTTCGATCTGCAGAAGGCCTATGATACCGCATGGCGATACGGTATCATGGAGACTCTCCACACGATGGAGGCGAGGGGACGCCTCCTAATGTTTATATCTGAATTTTTGAGAGATCGTCGGTTCCGCGTACGGGTGGGGGGAGCCCTCTCCGGCCCAAAGGAGCAGGAAGAGGGTGTCCCGCAGTGAAGTGTCCTCAGTGTCACACTCTTTGCCCTGAGCATCAACGGCATCATCTCAGTGCTGCCGGAAGATGTTCTTGCTACGCTCTACGTGGACGACCTTTCGATCTCTTTTGGCGTGGCCCAGATGCCAACTCTGGAGCGTCGACTCCAACAGGCATTGAACCGCGTCTCTCGATATGCCAAAGCGCACAGGTTTCGGTTTTCTTTAGCCAAGACTAAGGTGGTGCACTTCTGCCGCCATCCACGGCTTCACCCCGACCCAGATTTGTTTCTTAATGGGGTGCGCCTGAAGGTGGTTAAGTCGCACCGTTTCCTTGGTCTTGTATTCGACCGAGGCCTCACCTGGGAGGCTCATATACGCAGCCTTAGGGTCTCTTGTACCCGCGCCATGGACATTCCCCGTTCCGTGACGTTCAGCGTTTGGGGTGCTGATAGGGCTACTGCCTTACTTTTTTATCGATCCTTTGTTCTTTCGAAGCTCGACTACGGATGCGATTTTTATGCATCCGCAGCCGAGCGTTTATTGCGGAAGGTGGATTCAATCCACCACACCGGCCTTCGCCTTGCAACCGGTGCCTTCCGCACTTTCCCCATTGAGAGCCTGTTGGTCGATGCTGGGAAGATGCCACTCGCTCTGCGCCGCGTGCAGTGCATCACTCGCCTGTACGCGCGAGCCCGGCGCCTCCTTCAGTCGCCAACAGCTCTCCCTGCATCCGCAGCTGATCTCGATGGTGCCTATGCCGCCGAGAGACGCTAGTCATATAAACCCTTTGGGTTTAGGGCCAGGCCATGAAACTCCTTCGAGAGCTAGATATAGCTCTCGGGCTGGTGGCGCCCCTGGTTCTGCCCAGGACGCCACCCTGGATGGTACCACATTTGGCTATTTGTCGCCACGCCTCTGCTCCCAAAGCTTATACTGCGCTGGGAGTATTGCGTTCGACCTTTTTGGAGCACACATCGTGTCACGCTGGAACCGTGCCAGTGTATACGGATGGCTCCAAGTCCCAAGAGGGGGTCGGCTTCCACGCTGTATCCCCTCTGTTTGAAGTCAGCGGGGCTCTACCAGGCGCTGCATCTGTCTTTACGGCCGAGCTGGTGGCAATACACCACTCGGTACGGGAGATTACGCGACGTGCCCGGTTCGGAGACCGGATTGTGATCTATAGCGACTCAGAAAGTCCCCTGAGTGCTTATACTGGTTCTGCCCAGGACGCCACCCTGGATGGTACCACATTTGGCTATTTGTCGCCACGCCTCTGCTCCCAAAGCTTATACTGCGCTGGGAGTATTGCGTTCGACCTTTTTGGAGCACACATCGTGTCACGCTGGAACCGTGCCAGTGTATACGGATGGCTCCAAGTCCCAAGAGGGGGTCGGCTTCCACGCTGTATCCCCTCTGTTTGAAGTCAGCGGGGCTCTACCAGGCGCTGCATCTGTCTTTACGGCCGAGCTGGTGGCAATACACCACTCGGTACGGGAGATTACGCGACGTGCCCGGTTCGGAGACCGGATTGTGATCTATAGCGACTCAGAAAGTCCCCTGAGTGCTCTCGTGGCATTGGAATCTCCGCACTCCCTGGTTCGCGATATCCGTGACACCACGGTTTGGGCGAGCCGGGCGGATGTCGAGATTATCTTCTGCTGGGTTCCTGGACATGTAGGAATTGCGGGGAATGAGCGCGCCGATGAGGGCGCCAAAGAGTCCGCGAGGACTCTGCGACCGCACCAGCGTTTCGCTCATCCTCACACCGACTACATGGCAGGAATACGGGCAGCTCTTCGAACTGCTTGGCAAAGAAGATGGGAGACGGTCGAAGGGAACTTAAAGTTGCGTGCCATTGCGCCGCGACTGTTCCCATAGACCTATCCTCCAATGCCGCGGCGGCTTCAGGTTGCTTTCTGTCGTCTCCGAATCGGACACACTCGTGTGACGCATCGCTATTTGATCGAGCGCTCGCCTGCGCCCTATTGCAACGACTGCGTCGTCCCCCAGACTGTTCGGCACATTCTGGTCGAATGTCCCAGTCTGGGTGATCTTCGCGCACGATACCTGTCCCGGTACCGGGATGGGCGGGGTCGCTACCACCTGTCCCTTGTACTCGGGACAGATTCGTGCACATTGACTTGTGGACTTGTTGACTTTTGGGGGGAGGCCGGGCTTCTCCCCTTTATTTAAGTTTCTTTTTTTGTTATTGTTTTGTTTGTAGGTTGCACTCTCCTGCACCGGGGTGAGGGGGACCTCCCCCCCGCTGCCGGAGATTGCTTACTGATTGTTAAGTTTTTCCAATTTATATCATTGTTAAGTTTTCATATTTTTATTTTAAAGTAGCCTAGTTCTAGGCTGTCGTGTTTTTCGGCGACTTATGCCCAAGTGGGTAGTTGCCAGATGGGCTCTATAAAAAAAAAAATCACTTCAGATGTCATGTGCTGAGGAATAAAACCTAAAGAATCCATTTCCCATATAGTATTTACATCATGCTTAGGCGATATTGTATTTATATGTCTCCTAGCTCATATTTTTGATCCGCGGTTGCCTTAAGTACGGTTACTCCATTGGACATAAAATTGTTTGAAATAGATATTTCAAAAGGTAAGAGCGCCGAGGGCATGATACCAACTGTGGATTTTAGATACGTAATTCCATTTTTCTCACTTATACCCCTAATGAACTTAAAGTAGTAGTTAACCCCTATCACGATAGAAATACTATTAACGTTTTCACCTGTGGATGGATCGGTCAATTTTAGATTTAACGTTGCAAGCCTATGCTTTGCCTTTTTTAAATCCTGGCATATGGATAAGATTAGGTAAATTTGAGACAAGTAATTTAATAACAATTGGTTTATACTCTGTATTAACTTTAAATGACACTTCGTCATATAATTTATGTACTCCCTTGTCTCCAAAACTACTTCCCGTAATTTAATCTTACGAATCATGGGTAAGTACATACAATGCTTTGACCAATTCGGTGCTTATAAAGGAATTCTGGGAACCTTTATCAAAAAATGCTTTGACCTTCGAGGTTTCCCTGAGAATCTGTGACTTCAATCTGTGCAACGGGTAAAACTACAACCATATTAAGATTGGAAGTCAAACCTTTTTTTTTAATTATGCCTTTAGATTTGCTATGAGAGAAACACAGTCAAGAATTATGACAATTATTGCATGTTAGATAGTTATATTTTGAGAAGAAAAAATAATTATGTCCCGAACGCAAATAATTTGTGCATAACTTTGAGAGAATTAGCACCTTTGTATTTTGATCAGTTTTGGGTGTTTTCCAATGCATAGCGCACTTTGGAGGGTGCTCGACTGATTTAGAGAATTTACTTTATGGAAAATTTCCATTTTCGTTTAGCTTTTACTCTAGGAAGGCTGTTGACTTATTTGAAAGGCAAACAAACGATTCTTTCACCCAAAATAGACCCACATTTCTCCTGGCGATTGTCGCCACTCTTTTTATTCAATAGTTGTATTTCCTTCTCTAAAATATTACGGAACTCGTCCAATTACTAATTGTTGGTACAGTCGTTCAGCAACGTATGTATTTGGTTTCCTAGGCTATATAAGTGGCATTTATAAGCCGCGCGAAACTCCCCAGTGACTGGGAGTTATTTTGAGGTTCGTTTAAGTCAAGAATAGGAATAGTATTATTATAAAGTTCATGAAAATTACTCCATTAAAAGACGTTTCATAAAAAATTGGCAAATAAATTTTGTGTAGGTTAACCTCTCCGGGTGAAGTCGGAGGTAACCTGTTTTCCACTCTTGAATTTATATTTTAAAGGCAATCTTCAGCCTTCGCAATGGCTAATCTAAACTCTTATTTCACCTTGCAAGCTTCTATAATTTCCTTTGCAATGGTATACTCATTATCCCAACCCTCTACAACATCATCTAAAGGGTCTTTCAATAAGGTCGCTTGATTTTTAAATGTCAATAAAACAAGTTGTGTTTGATATATTCACTCAATTTATTTTAAATTTGAAAGTACATTTTATGGAATTAAGTGTGGAATATGACGCCATTCAAATGTCCGCTGTGACTTTGTCGCATGAATCTGGCTGAATTTGCTGGATGGTGTTCGTTATGTTGACTTTGAGGACATCAACTGTTTGCGGATTATTCGCATAGACCTGCGATTTAAGGTTCATGCGTTTAATCGCATGATCCCGCTGGCCAGTTGACGTCGCCGCCGCGCGAGATGACCCTGCCCTGAAATCGCTGGTGCAAAATTCTATCGTGGCGTGCACAGTGTGGCACGTAGCGCCGTCATGTTGGAACCGCATGTCGTCAGTATCCATAGCAGGCATATAATCCAGTTGAGGCCACAAGAAGTTGTTTATCATCGATCTGTAGGTCTCGCCGTTGACGGTTATGGCAATCCCATTTTCGTTCTCAAAAAAATACGGACCGATGATTCCGTTAGACGAAAATCCGCACCAAACAGTACTTTGTTCGGACGCAATTGGTGCTGGTGTATCTCTTGTGGATTATTTTCGTCCCAAATCCGACAATTTTGCTTGTTCACAAATCCATTCATCTAAAAATGGGCCTCGTCACTGAAGATGATTTTTGTTGGGAAATTTGGGGCAACTTCCAACTGCTCTAGAGCCCAATCAGCGAACACACGGCGTTGTCAATGGTCGTTTACCTTAAGTTCCTGGGTAAGTTGGATTTTGTACGTGTGCAAACCCAAGTCTCTGCGCATAATTCGCCAAACTGAAGTCGCAAAAAGGCCAAGTCCTTGTGAACGACGAGAAATTAACTGCCTCGGATTTTCCCGTACACTCTCATTTACGGCAGCGATGTTTTCAGCAGACCTTGCGTTTCGGCGGCGTACGGGTGTTGGCTGATTGTTGATCGACCCTTTTGCCTTGAATTTGGCCACCAAGCGTCGAACAATGGACTCGGCAGGACGATTGTGGCGAGGATAGAAATCACGTAATGCGCGGAACGTTTATCGAACGGAGCACTGATTTTGATAATAACATTTGATGTTTACACACGGTGTTCAACGCTATAACCTTCCATCGCGAGTTGCCAAGACTACTGAACAGTTTACAGTGATGTTGCCGGATTTCGCTTTAACAACATGGCCACTATCGCCTGACAAAGCTCGATCGTCCTTGTTGAAAGACCCTTTACGAGCAATCTTTTGGGGAAATGATACTCTGGGGATTTTAAATCGGTTTTAAGGCTGTCTACATCGAGATCCGTCTCCTTGGTTAAAGAAAGGATGTTTTAAACCAAAATGCAAGATCCCGCTCTACATATGATCACCACGTACCTTAGTAAACGAAATTGTGTCATCAATCTGGGCACCAAATGTAAACAAACTTGTCTTAGAGTAATTAAACACTTTAATGTATCTACCAAGCGAAAAAATTACTGTTCTAAAGTTATGAATAGTAGGATTACTGGTTTAGAAATAAAAGAGTGTAATCACTACTATAAATTAATGTATGTACAATACTTACATTCCAAGGATATTCGGTATGTTTACAGCTTCAATAGTTGCCAAACCGGCAATCAATATTAATGTCAAGGAATAGGACAATAGAATAATTCCGATAGAAAGCACATACTTTTTACAGCGAAAGCGATATTTCAGTGAACTACATGGGTTAAATTCCAGCGAATAATAAGAATCTAAGGAGATATTTCCTTGACATAATCTACATAGCTAAACAAACTCGATTGACCATCCGTTATAAATGAAAAGAAGAGGAGAATTACAATCCGCAATTAACAAGGTGGTAAAATAAACTGCTAATTTATAGTAAGGCTTATTACTAAATGACTTAAATCTATATTATATTCTCTATGTCGGAATGTACATTTTCAGATAATAGTTGTAGGAGGAGCTACTCACTTTTGAACTAATACGTTGAGATTGTGCCAGCCTAGCTATATGTATAATTGTTATTGAAGGTAGTTAGAACTTTATCAAGAGTAGAGATATGTAGATATTTATTTATATTCTATAAATAAACTCTAAGATTTACCTAGTGAGGTAAAAGATGTAAAAAAGAATATTACAAACACTTGCTTAGATACTTTTTCTGACATGCTAACTGGCATTTCAATGCATAATGTGGATTTTTGTTAACATTGTGTAATCGATGAAGCATTGCTTTATCACACCCATCAGCCGATCTTTCCCTCACTAGGAGGAGATATCATTCTCTTTGAGAATGCCTGTCTAGGTGAAAGGATAAGGCCATGTTTGTTTTATGCAAATCGTTTATAAATTTAATATCGAAAACAAATTTTGTCTATGCAATAATATATCACAACAAACCTGTACTTAAGATAAGGTTTTGTCTTTCGTATATTTTATTATGGATGATTCTACAATATTTCTTTCAGTAAAGTTATTTTGCCTTTCTATGATTCCGACATTGCTCTAATCCATTCGGTATTCCGGGCAATGGCCGAAAAGGACTTGGATCTTTTATCTTCTTTTATGCTGATTAATTTCTTGTTCGATTTCCATAGTGGCTTGTTCAAAGGGTTAAACAATTATAACAAGGAATGTGATATATACAGCAGAAATATGATGGTGGATTGCTTTAATTAATAATTTTTAGAGGTTAAACCCTAGTTAAGAATTTCATTGACGTTAATATGTTGGAGAAGTTCGGGAATGTGAACGGAATTTTTGCAATAAGTTAAATTTAGGCAAGTCTTTAATGGGAATTCGTAGATTTTCTTGTCGTGAAAGAATGATTTTTTCTTGTTATTCTCAAAGCAGAGTTAGCAAGAATTTGGGGTATTTGAGAATTTTCCGATTTTAAAGATGAATTCTTAGTTAGGGTCGAAGAAATCTGGAGGACGTACTCTGCAAGCTCTAAAATACATGTAAAAGAAAACTAAAATTTTACATTTGTAAAAATGTGTGTATAAAAATACATAAGTGGGTTCTTTATACACTTAAAAACTCAGATTTAAACCCTCTCGATAAATAAGGCCGTCGAGAAGTAGTAAGGTGTTGTTGCGTTCTGGTTCGCAAGTAAATTTTAGGGAAAGGACAAAGTTATTACCAGCAACGAGGAAGTTGCTCTCAATACCTTCTGATTGCCAAATACACAGTATATCAACCACGTAACGATGTCATGTGCTTTTGTGTTGAAAGATTCTAGGAAAAATAATTGGATTTAAAGAAGTTAATGTATAAGCAACTTAGCAACGATGAGAGTGGGGTTTTCATCGCCATTCCAAATCTTTCATACACCACTTACCATTAAAGCTAAAAGCACAATCTTTTATGGGACGTTTTATCAATTCAATACATATAGAAAAGATAATGGTATAGTTATTGATGGCAAAATTTAAGTAAGAAGGACATCACAGAGGCTCAATACGTCATTACTTGTTTATTTGCTTTCGCATATCATTTGTTTCTCTTTCAGATATTAATTGCCTTTGTTTCTCTAGATATCAGAATATCAGAAACGGCTCTTTAAGATTTTTTTAATAGAAGTGAAAGCGCTTGGACGTAATGTCGTCAAAGGGTTTCTCTTCATATATATATATATATATATATATATATATATATATATATATATATATATATATATATATATATATATATATATATATATATATATATATATGTATATATATATATATATATATGTATATATATATATATATATATATATATATATATATATATATATATATATATATATATATATATATATATATATATGAAAGGGCTAGCGCTTTAGAAGAATGAAATTAATTTGTGTAGCTTTTGTAACAGTAACAACCACCTTGCCGTCGGTGAGAGAGCTTGCGTGATCTGCTTGAGTTAGGCTAGCTAAGCTGGGGGACTTTTAGTCCGGTAGGGTCACCCATGCCAGTAAGGTAGCTGTAGTAGGATCCAGACTAAGTGTTATCAAACTTCTCTACCACTTCTTTGATGCGTCTCCTTGTATCCCCCTAACAACCTCTTCGATTCTGTTAGTACTAAGTTTCACCAACTCTCTTCAACTGTCAAAAAAAACAACCCAATAACGAAAAACAAACATTCATCTCTATTACAATAAGTTGTTTATTAATAAGGGCCTCATCAGCTCCCTTATGCCGCGTGACAAGAGAGGCTTTGGAACCTCCTTAAATAACGCCTTGGATCACTCATAGGTTACAAGAGACTGAGATTGAAGGGATCTCAGGCGTTTGGGGTACGATTAATGGAGAACGGCTAGGTACCCCTTAGAAGCTTTCTTCTAACGTGAAATTGCCTGACCAACTCCCTGTGACAGCTACTTGGTGAATAAAGGGTCAACTGCTCTTTGGTGAGAAAGCTTTTGTGCCTTGCTGGTTGCTAGATCAGCTAATTATCTCGGATGAAGTCGTGGGCACTTAGCTTTACTATTTGCCTTAAGGCTGGCCATTTTTAGTTGATGAGTAGGGCTTAGTAGGAATATAGTTACACCTCAAGCACCCCTGTCGAAAAATCGGAGAACCAGTTCACTGGGGCACTCGTGCTGCTCAGTTGGGAGCTGCGGCACGATTGGGGATGTCCGGCCCTAGGGTTGGTGTGCTTGGTCAAAGGGTTTCTGTTCGCCGAACGACCAAAAACCTCCTGGAAATAGGCCGATGTGATTAGTGCGAGAGAAAATCAGAACCAAAAAAAACCTTTTTCAATGCGTATGGTCCCAGAGTTTTGTAAGATGGCGAAGGAGAATGGTCCTCCGTTTCGAAAGCTAACCTGCAAAATATGCAAAGTCTACAGATGGAGTGAAGACTTCAGGGGCAAGAGTTGCAAGGAGATCACAGATGCCGTTAGTGTCTGTGACTTTTGCGAACTCGAGAAGCGCCTTGGTGAGAGCATCGTTCAACTGAAAGAGGAGAACTCCCTCCTTAAAAGGGAAGTTCAACTCTTAAAAATAGAGAGATGCAGATGCTCAGGCGAGAAGGCCCCCGACGTCCAACAACCGATTTCTTCGGCTAAAGGGCTTCCTCAACGAGCCAAAAAGAAGAAAAGAAAGAAAAAATAAGAGAAATTAGAAATAGAAGAATAGAAAATAGAAGGAGAAGAAGAGAAAGTAGAAAGAGAAGAAAAGAAAGTGGAAACAGAGAACGAGAAAGTAGAAGCATAAGAAGAGAAAACAAAGGAAGACAAGAAGAAGAAAAAGAAGAAGAAGAAGAAGAAAAAGAAGAAGAAAAAAAATGTAGAAATACAAGAGGAAAGCGGCAAGTCGGTTCAGAAATGAAAGTCTGAGTCGTCTGCAGACAAATGTGCAAGAGTCACCCTGATTCTCAAGCACGGGGTCTGCAGCCCCTGCAGGCGGCCCGCCTTCGCACTAGTGTGAAGGTAAGCTCCCTGCCAGGTATGGATAACCACCACATCAGAGTAGAGGCTGAGAAATCACAGATTTCTGAGAGCTCAGTCGTTGCTCTGATGGTCAGTGGAAACGATCTCTACCTGAGAGGAGGTAGGGTAGGCCCTACAGATAAAATCCTCCACACGGTCATGGGTTCCGTGGACGACTGTGGGCTGAAAAACCGCAAGCGTGTTGTAGTCGGGATATCCCGAGGAGAGGTCCAACACGGACCGCTCACTCGATGAATGTCTCTTTAAACAGGCGCCTGGAAGATTTTTGTACAGCAGAGGGGGTCTTTTTTGTGGACCCGTACCGTACCTTTTATTGTAGAAATGATCTCTACCAAAGGGATGGGGTACATCTTTCCTTTAAAGGAAAGGCCTTCCTGTCTAACATCATCCAGGATGTCGTAAAGAGGACCCAAAGCAGTATCCGGCGCAGAGTAAAGGCGTGCGTACGCCAGTACGCCCGTGTCACTCCTGGAACGACCTTGGTGAGGGATGCCTCCTCGCCAACAAATAAGCCGGAAAACGGAAGAGCGTAGGGAGTCCTACTGTCGGGAACTCCCTGAAAGTTCTTCTGTTCAATGCGAAGTCAATCAGGAACAAGTTTCCTGAGCTCCGTGGCCTCGTAGCGACGGAAGAACCCGAAATGGTAGCCATAACAGAATCGTAGATAAAAACCTCAAACCGTGACTTTGAAGGCGAATTCACGGTTCCTGGTTACCAACTCTTCCACAAAGATAGGCCAGACAGAGAGGGTGGCGGTGTAATATTATATGTCAAGGATACAATTGAATCTACGAGCTCCAACATTAGAACCGCCTAAGAGCTCCTAGGCGTTGACCTAGAGATAGGTCCTGTCAAATACAGAACCCTGCTGCTTTACAGGCCCCCTTCCCAACCCGTTGAGAAGGACAGGGAACTGTACCATCTGCTGGGTGAGCTTGTTCAAGGCAGACTGTGCATCGTTATGGGCGACTTCAATAGCCAAGTTGACTGGGAAACCAGAGCAGCCTGTGGCGAGAGCGCGCTACTCTTGTAGTTCGCCAACAACGAGTTCCTCACTCAATGGGTCAGAGAACCGACGACAGGAGACAATATCCTCGACTTGGTCTTTACTTCTGAGGATGAAATCGTTGAGGATGTCTCTGTAGGCGAAGAGCCCGGTGGCAGTGATCACCAGCTGTCAGATTTAGCGTCAAGGTCCCGAAGGTAAGGTCTGTTGCCAGTCAATCGAGGAAACTTGACTTTGAAGAGCAGACTTTGCAAGCCTTCGTGCTGGACTGACTGACGCGAGGCTAGAAGTGTGCGATACTGTTGAAAACTCGTGGAATAGTTTCAAAACCACATTCATGAGACTTCAATCGCGTTTCATCCCTCTAAAATGCTCCCATTGGTCTTCTGTTGAACCAAAGTGGTTTAATCAAGAAATCGCCAACTGCTTAGGGAGAAGAAAACTTTGTACCGGCAATCGAAGATCTCGGGGGACTTTGACGAATACCGGAGTGAAATCCAGCATAAGGGCGGCTAAGCGGTCTGAGGAACTGTGAGTGGCGAAACTCTGTAAAGAGAATCCCAAGGAGTTCTTTGGATATGTAAACAGCCGTAAACCAATCCGTCGAACGATTGGCCCTTTGAGGAATGAGGAGGGGAAATTAAAACATTCAGATGCAGAAAATGATAACCTCCTCAACGACTACTTCTCTTCAGTGTTTAATGAAGAGTGTGGTCCCATCCCCCAGCCGACGGATTCCTACTCGGGGAGAAAGCTGGAGGATATGGACTTCACCGAAGGAAAAATAAAAAAGAAGATCACTGACCTAATGACGAATAAGTCACCTGGCCCGGATGGGTTTCTACCTAAAGTGTTGAAAGAAGTGCGCGATCAAGTGTCACGACACCTGAGCGCAATCTTCAACATGTCAATCCGGACTTAATGCGTTCGTAGAGACTGGCGTGAGGCGGAGGTGAAGCCCCTTTCTTCAAGAAAGGAGACCGTAGCCACCCGTCAAACTACTGACCTATCAGTCTGACTTAGATAGTCGGTAAACTCATGAAAAGCATGATGGTGGACAAAATGACTTCGCATTTAGAGTCAAACCTGCTACTGAGGAGTTCTCAGCACGGCTTCCGAAGGCAACGGTCATGCCTGACGAACCTTGTGGAATTCTTCCACTTCGTGTTCAGTGAGCACGATCGGGACAAGGCGGTGGATGTGGTCTACCTAGACTTTCAGAAAGCCTTTGATAAGGTACCACACCGCCGCCTTCCCTGGAAAATGCGCGCGCTGGGCATAGACGGAAAAGTAGCCGGCTGGATCGAGAACTGGCTAAGTTGCAGACGGCAATGGGTGGTGCTGAATGGACAGGCTTCTGAGTGGGTGCCTGTTACTAGCGGGGTGCCTCAAGGTTCTGTCCTGGGACCACTACTATTCATCATCTACGTCAACGACATGCCCGGTGACATGGTTGCCAAGATTTCCAAATTTTCCGACAATACCAAGCTTGGTATGAACGTTGCAAAGGATTGAAATACTGCAAGCCTGCAGGAAGGTCTTGGGAAGATTGGGGAGTGGTCTGATACGTGGCAAATGCCTTTCAGCGTAAACAAATGCAAAGTGATGCATATCGGCTACCAAAATCCTCAATCACCCTATATCCTTAAGGGCACTGCTCTTGAATCCACCGACACTGAGAAGGAATTGGGTGTAACTATTACGAGTGACCTCAAGTTCTTGAAACAGTGTATTGAGGTGGAGAAGAAAGCCCAAAGGATGTTAGGGTATATAAAGCAACAGTTTTGATATCGGAACAAGGAGATACTACTGTCTCTGTAAAACTCCCTCGTCCGACCGCACCTGGAGTATGCCGTACAATTTTGGAGTCCTTCATTCCGAAAAGACATCGCAAGATTGGAACGCGTGCAAGCCAGGGCAACCAAACTGATTCCCTCTATCAGACATAAAAGTTATGAAGATAGATTAAGGGAATTAGATATGTTCTCGCTGGAGACCCGGAGACTACGTGGTCAGCTAATCGAAGTATTTAAAATACTTCGAGGCTTCGACAGACTGGACTACGGGGATATTTTCCAGCTCAGCGAGGGGAGAACAATAAATCACGGCTTTAAACTTGAACTGAAGCGATACCACCGTGATCTGTGTGGGAAATTCTTCACTTACCGTATCTGCGGTAGTTGGAACGCACTTCCGACGTAAGTTGTCAACAGTGAATCTGTTGACCAGTCAAAGTTAAGACTAGATAAAGTCTTGCGAAATCGCCGTTAAGATCCTCGCGAGTGATCTTCGAGGTTGCCAACGGACACCTTCGAAGTTTGCGCCCAAAGTACACTCCTTGTATGGACCGTAAGGTCTTCTAGGGTACTTATTTTCCTTTTAGCTCCTTGTAGCTCCATTTTCCCTCTTCTTTTGGCCCAAGCTCTTTACAGCTTATCTACTATTAAATCAATCGATCTTTACCCGTCCCACACAGGTCGAGAGAATATCAATCTTTGTACCACCCCTTAAAAACAAGTAATAAATATGACCACGTTATAAATATTTGATCAGATAATTTTACCTATAATCCTACCTGATAATTCTACCTATTTGTTATGAATGTTAAATTTCAATCAAAGTACATTAATGATGAAACGTGAGTGAAGATCGCGCTTAGTGCTTGAATGCGAAATCTGGTGGAAATCGATTGAAGATTTGTAAGGACTATACGCGCGTATATGTAGTTGGGCACTATAATGATCAACATGTAGTAATGATTGGCTATCAAAAAATACTCTGAGAAGAGCTAAGGTTGATTTTTACTCTCTCACAACCAGGCGCAATGATCTCGTAATCTATTTGGACAAAAAATGCATACCTTCGAATAAGTGTTTTTCAGTATTATAAAGCAATGGCTATAGTGATTAATTCTTTGGTAAACGTGGATTGTTTTCATTCTGGACCTTTGAAATCCTAAGGAAAGAATCCAAATGTCTCCTATTCTCTCTCATTTTTGTTAACTCTTCTGATGCTTAAGTTTGACACCTTCATAATTAAACGGATTTGGACGGTTTCTTTTGGGTAAAGTAAAAGGTTGGCCTTTTCTATATCGTATTTTAGAAGGGGGAAAAGCGGATATCACATTGCAATATTGATTTTGCGGCGACGTTTGTTTGAGTTCTTTAACAATCTTGCGCGAGGAATGAGAATGTTCCTCCTTTTCGATTCTAATGAGCAGGTACTCAACATATGCGAAAACGAAGTTTAGCTCACGAAAAGCATGATTAATATGCCGATGAAATGTTTATAAAAGTTGACCATACATTGAGCAAGAACAAATCTATAAATTTACGGTAAAATCGGTGAGTAAGGAAACGGGAATTAATCGCTATTCGTAAAGTTTAAATTCCGGTAGTTGCAGGTCAGACGCTAATTATTGTCGGATTTCTTTACAAGATGAATTTGTTTCCAACAAAGATGAAAATCATTTTTTACCAAACGTAAAAGATTTTAGGATAAACAACGTTGCCGTTTGGCAACCAACTCTCGCTGCGTCACCACCTGATTGAAATATGGAGTGGAAACACTTGGCACCTTTTAACTATTTTTCAGGCTCGTTCTGGAGTTTGTATATCTCAATGTATATCGGAAAGCGTGAGTCTACTGGAAAGCTGTTGAACTTGAAAAAGAGAGCGATACAGGAACGAAACCTTTACTAATGACACTTATTGAAAGATTTGTGGTGCAGTCCACCAAGAGTGAATGCTTATAGTCAAATAAAAGAGTATAATTTGCTAAAATAAATCGGCACCTATTATTGCACACTTGATATCGCATACTAAAAAATAACCCATAGATTAAGTCCTCGTTCACCAAACGTTCAAATTGGGGATCTTCTTGCGGTCTGAAGGGGAATGTTGTTATTTTGTTAATCCAGATCTTCAAATGAAGCAGAAGAATTGAAATCACTGATCCAATGTCGACCAAGAAACTTCTTCCGGTGGGTGGGGTTGATAACATGCAAGCACGGTGAGTGAGGAAACAGAGATGCGACGTGCTTCATTTATGTTTCTCTCAGAAACATATGAACAAGCGAGAGTTGTGGGATCAAGTGGGCGAGTTTTCTGACCCACTTGGTGTTGTTGGTTAATGGTGGCTCTGGATGGTGTTGTTAATTAAGTATAACTTTTCATAGTTGTCCTTAATTTCTTTTAAATATTATTTTTCGATCCTTGAAGATTGTAGCATTTTACTTTTTAACAGCCACTTTGAGATTTATTTTCCTGTTTTAAGTCTCCTTTTAGCCATTCTATACCCCTTTCATTCTTTCATGGGGTCTAGTATATTTTCTTATGTCAGCTCCCTGTGTCTTTTCAATGAGTTGTTTTTTTCTGTCAATTCAATTTGTTGGTTAGTATTTGTGGATTTAAGATTGGCTTCGCTTCCTCATTAGGTTTAGGGTTTCTTCTGAGAGTTGTTCTGTTGTTCCTATTTTGTGTAATCTTCTATTTCTAATCAGTGACTGTAATAGGTTTATCAAGTTAGTGTTCATCGCTTGGATATTGCTGGTTTTGCTGTTGTCAATGGGATTTGCATAGTATTCACTCAGAAACTCTTCAAGCTTTTTAAAAATAAGTTTTCCTAGATTCTCTTGTTTCGAGGGTCAATTGTTTTCACTATGTGACGACACATTTGTTTTGGTTAATTCTTTGACAGACATAAATTCATTCCTTTGATCATTTAACTCTTTCATTTCCTTCAAAGATGGTGAAGAGAGTGAGGGCGAATTAGCCTTTTTTTGATGGCCTAATATCGAAAAATAGTCATGATAAACCGATTTTTTCGTACACAGTAAATCCCCCCAGATTCCATCTTTTTATTCTCGGGCATTCCTTTCATCCTCTTGATTTTCGCCTCAAATCCCTTCGGTGATGCTTCGATATCTAGTTCTTCGATAGCTTGATTCCATTTTTCTTGTTGTTGTTCGTAAATTAGAATTTTTAGTTCTTCCTTATTTCTCTCATACGATACATTGTTTCACGGGATGTTCCCCGAGAGGGGCTCATTTCATATAATCCTTTCAGCTCACGGTGTAAGCCCTTCATACGATTGGTTCATTTGTATGCAGAAACCGTTCTGTATGCAGTTTTGGGAATTGACTCTTTGACAGCCTCGATCATCTATTTCCTCGAGCGTTGCTTCGTCGAGGTTCGCTGGAATGCAATTTCTTAGCAATCGCTCGTAATTATCCCAATTCGCCTTGCCGTAATTCTTCCTTGTATGTGATGGTACCAATATAGGGTTAACATTGATATTAAACTTAATCCCTATATGGTCGCTACAAGGTATCACTTCAGGGCTCATGTGATAATTAAAGGGTAAGAGGAAGTTGGACAAGCAGATGTACGGCTTGGTGGCGCTCCTTTCTTTGATAAAGGTTGTAAAGTCGGGGCCCAGTCTCTGCCTATACCGTTGGCTCGAGTAGGGACCCTTAGCCCGAGTATACTCGTGATGGTGTGGTTAGGCAAATAGCCGCGCTCAGGGGTTGATATATCGTGGCAACGACCATCTTCCCCAGGCTCATTTCTACCTCTACCAAACTGATTTTTAGGGGAAAAGGTGTGGGAGGAGAGATAGAGAAAGATTGCCAGTGTCCCCCCGGCGGTCCCTCTCCCCACCAGTGCCATGTTTAAAGGATAACCGTAGGAGAGAGAGGAAGAGTAGAGGATAGATATAGCAAAGTTTGAAATATCGTAGTAGACGAGATAGATGACTTAGGTGGTCAGTGGACCTACAACTTTACGTAGACTCCAAACCACGGTGTGTTCAATATCCTTTTCTATTTACTCTTTCTATTATGCCCCTATCCCACGTGTTCTGTGTTTAGTTCTTAAGGTGTGAATGATAGAATAAAAATGTAGGGAGAAGTATAAAGAAGTAGTAGGGTTGCCACTGAATGCTAAGTGGCATGGAAGTCATGCTAATCTCTGTCATATTAGTTATGTAACAGTATTGAAGTTGATAATTTAGGTAGTAATTGCCTGAGTATCAGGTTTATCCTTCAATGTTGTTATATGATATGTATTTTGGTGCTTTAAATTGTTGTGAGGCGTTCAAAACGTTGTTTTTAAGGATGTTTTTATCGTTGGTAAAAGTTCTCCTTTCTATTTTATTTAATTATATTTAATTAGTTTTTTACGTCTGATGTAAAACTATATTTGTTTACTTACTCTCTCTTTGCTTTCCAAATTATCTGGTGAATAATTCTTCCTCTTCTTGATCGATCCTTGATGTGTAAGTAGGGAAGAGTCTATGCGACCTCCCATCCTCTCTCTGGTTGATCCTGTCCATGATTTCCTCTCCAATTTCTCGTTGCATGTTTTGAATCAGTTTCTTGGCTCTTTTCTCTATAATCTTGTTGAGTGGTTTCATCTTCGCTTCCCGATGTAGATCTTGTTGTCTTCTTCTGTCCCTTCTTCTTGTGATTGAGATTACTGAAACTGCTTTGTTTTTTTATACGCTGAAGTTTAGTAACATTACTATTTGAAATGGTATACATAAGGATAGCTGGATATACCATTGCCAATTGAATTATTGCTTGATATATTTTATTTTTTCGGTTAAGGGATCTGAGCCTGTAAAGTAGCCACAGTCCCCTTCTTCCGCCCTTTCTTCCACGTGCTTTGAGTATCCTGTCCTTGTAATTGTTAGTCCTAGAACTTTATTTTTCGTCTTTCTCTCCTTGGATTCGAATGTCACTAAGTCTCCTCCTGTAAATTGTCACAATCTTAAATTTGATCCTGTTAGTACTAATCTTCCATTGTTTCTCGTAAATGTTGATTATTTATTCTTATTTCTTCTGCCGTTAGTATGTATTTATGTATAGGTTTATTGTACAATAGTGGTATATGACATAATAATATATAAATACATAACATAAGCATTACACAAAGCGGGGAGCCCGCCGGTGTCGGCGTGCAGCAAGACGCGGCGGAGTGTCCCACGCATGGCTTGTCTGCTGCTAGTGGGTGGCGGCGGTCCTCACCACCCGTCGCCCGGCTGGGCGCGGGCGGCGATCAGCGCGGAGGGGGTGCTGTTCTCAGCACCTCCAGAAGCTTATTTGTAGGTTTGTGGTGGACTACCTGGGCGGCCCTTGGCTTTCACGCCCTCAGAAGGGCGCCTCTTACAGGTTGAGGTGCTGGCGATGGCGATGGCCTAAGGCGGGCGGTGGCTGGGCAGGAGAGGAAGTAGTGCACCAGTGGGCGCCCGGAGCGGCCGCATCAGTGTTCGCACCTCCCTGCCACAAAGTTGGCGTGAAGCTTTTCCCGCGTAAAATAGTCCAGCCTGACACGCTGCAGCAGCACGCCATTCGCTCTGGGCTGCTAGTTGGCTGCGTCCAGTGTGCGATAGGCTTCGGCTGAGGCATACCACGCCGCTTGCTTCTTTGTCATTTCCAATTCTTGGTGCTGCTGGTGGGCGTTATGGGGGCCATGCGCTTGGCCTGCGCCTTGAACTGCTGCAGGCTGGGGCGCACAGTCCAGGTGATGGTGAGGACGTGGGCGGCTCTCTTGGCGACCTCGTCGGCAGCTTCGTTGCCGCGCACGCCCACGTGGCTTGGAATCCAGTGGAGTCCGACCCACCTGCCCTGCGCTGACAGGTCCTGCAGGGTTCACAGGATGGTGGTGGTGAGGTGGATGTTGACCCTAGTGTGGGCCTAGGCGTGTTGCAGCGCTTGCAGCCTCGATTGGGAGTCCGTGTGTATCACCACAGTTGCCTCCCGGTGAAGCAGGGCGTGATGGAGGGCAGGCAGGATTGCTACCAGCTCCGTTTGGAGGGTGGAACAGTGGTCTGATGTCCTCCATGCCCGCGTCAGACAGTTCGTGACGAAGGCGGCGCCGGACCTCTCACTGTTGGGGTCGACGGAGCCGTCAGGGAAGTAGACTGCGTTGCTCGGCTACGTGACCTCAGACATGGCTCTAAGGGCGTGCTGGCGCAGCTCCTCGGTGAGGCAGTGCACTTTGCTGGCGGAGGACTGGGAAGGTTGCACCAGCACTAAGCCTGGTCATGGCTCTCATCACGTTAAACCGGGCCTGCGTCCGTTTCCTCAGGTGCGTGACATGGTGCGTGAAAGACAGCCGCCTGTCCACCCACAGGCGGCTGATGATGTGCTGCGCCTCTTGAGCCTGCGCGAGCTTGTCGCCCTGCCTGGTGACGACGAGGGCCAGGTCGTCGGCGTAGCTGAGGAAGGTGGTTCCTTTTCGATAGGGAAGCGCCACCAACTGCTCCATCAGCACGTTCAAGAGGAACTGGCTGAGGATGCTGCCCTGGGTCGTCTCGTTCTCGAAGGTTAGGTAGGGAGACTTGTGACCCTGGAAGTTCACACGGGCACAGCGCTGGTGAAGGTAGTCCTCGAGCCAGTCCAATAGTCTGCCTCGGATGCCCTTCCTCACACGTTCGGCTAGTAAGGCGCAGTGGCTGGCCAGCTCTAAAGCCTTCCCTAGTTCAAGAAAGACTACGATAGTGGGCTGGTTGTTGGCGTAAGCCAGGTAAGTGATGTGGCAGTCCACCGTGCTCACCGCCCTGGTGTAGCCGAACATGTGGGCGTAAAGGCTTCCCACACTCCACTGTAGGCGACTCAGTACCATCTTCTCCGCTGTTTTGCCAGTGCAGCTCACGAGGGAGATTGGCCTGAAGGTGGTAGGATCCTTCGGCATGGAGAATGTCTGGATGTCGAATTCTTTTAACCCTCAGTAGTAGAGCTTTCACTGTGTCTAGCGGGGCAGGAATTGCAATCCTTTGGTTTAGTGATAATTCCTCGAAGCATCAAGGATTCAGAAAGGAGATCGGTCCCAGTTAGGGGGGCTCCTTACCCCGTTGGTCTGCAAAGCAGTGCGGATCCAAGCTCGTACTCACGTTTCGGAGCAGAAGCTACAAACAGCCTCACTCTGGTTCCCTAAGCAAGAAAAATACATATCGGCTTTTCTCTGTGACCCTACGCGTCGATAGGTCACTTTGCCCCCCTCCCTCACAGAGGCACCCAAGATTCCTCGGAGTTTACAAGCATGCCAACCCTCTATAACAAGAAGCTCCCGTCAACGCCTTCTTCCAGCAGAATCATGACGGAATTGTGGGATCAGGTCGGTCCCTAGAGAACCTACCTCATCGTCTCCACCCCTTACCTCACCATCTTTACTCACCAGCGCCACCCAAACATCAGGTTCCAAGGTAACCCTTCCATTTCACATTCCCCAACTTCACCGCGAAGCTTACCAGCATTACGAGTGTATAGGGATTTGTATGGTGAAAAGTAATTTTCAAGCCAAGTGAGATATCCGAGATTCACTTATTAATTTATCTCTAAGAGCACATTATTTGTATATATATATATATATATATATACATATATATATATATATATATATATATATATATATATATATATATATATATATATATTCTTGTTTAGTGTTCATTAAAACTTTATTTTCATATTGTTGTGTATCTAACTTCCTTTGGGTCGCTTGCTGGCAAAGTTCATTCCAACCCCTCCGTAGCCAACCTCTAAGCACTCTGAGTCAATAAACCCATTCAGTGCACGGGCTGAATAGAATATATATATATATATATATATATATATATATAAAAGTCGGAGAAGACTCCAAACACCCCTCGGCCTATTCTTCGACAGGGCCGAAAGGTAGAATTCACGCTGAAATCGATGAGAGCGCTATAATTATTGAAAAGAAATATTTTGTATTGATTAATTAAATCAATCTAATGAGAATTTTCTAAGGATTTATACATGTAATTGTATAAAGAAGGAAAACCGTATTTATATATATATATATATATATATATTCATATATATATATATATATATATATATATATATATATATATATATATATATATATATATATATATATATATAGAGAGAGAGAGAGAGAGAGAGAGAGAGAGAGAGAGATGGCTAGGCGATTAATCAGAAGAATAACATGCAATTGCTGATTCATGAAAATATACAAACAAGGATCAGGTCCGAGGCTGATATCTGGGAACATAAAAGCTTTTTTTTTATATCGGATCTGATTTAATCTAATTAATATAATATTAAAATGTATATATTTTTCAAAATTATTATATGGAATTTACGCTTGTGTATAAAACCATGTAATGTTCAGATTTAACTCAGAGTGGGTGAATGGCTCATGCATATGGCGTGTGAAATTGTCTAAATATAATATACGAGTACTAAGATAACAAGAAGTGAAAAAGAATACATATATCTGAAGACAATTTCCACTTCACTACTCTGTAGAAAATAAGCTACGAAGAATTAAAGAACGGAAGTTATTATTACCCATACCTACATCACGAGAGCGCTTGGTCCAGGCATCTTGAGCCGAACCAAATTAATTTCAGAAGCATCCTGCGATTCAACGAAGATCAATTTGGATTCAGTTCAATCTGATGGTGGCGTCATCCCAAACGTTGGCCCCATATCTCAGAGAAACACATCACTTCGTATTTACCTCAAAGAAAACATTGAGTTGGTAAAAGTAAATTGCAAATCCTATACAGCAACTTTACCTTCCCAACCTCTATAATGGCTACGAGAACCATACCTTTTCCCAACAGTTCAGGACCAATTTGAGGAAAATAACTGTATTTTCTTAAGTGTGATGGTGTACCTTGTTACAAAGCAAAAGCAAAGTTCTTGGCTGAAAATCACATCGAAATTTTTGAAGCTTAGACTCGGAATTCGCCAGATTTGAATCTAATAGGGAAAATATGGGCAATAATCAAATGACCTGGTGATAAACAGAACCATCTAATTGTGACCAGTCGCGGGTGAATATTGAACAAAAATGGAGTAATATCTCCTAAGATATCATCAGTAATTTGGTCTTGATCATGACAAAACGAATTGGATTAGTCTTGAAGAAACGGGGACATCATTGTAAATATTGACTGAGCGCATCATTTGACTTTATTTATTAAAAAAATGGGTTTGGGCTGTAATGCTTTCTTATATTTTAGCTTAAATTATGATATCAACATAATATAAAAAAATTGAACGTTTGATTAGTTCTATTTATTTTCTTATACGAAAAAACATAGTAGTCTAAAAAAATGGGATAATGACTTCACATTGAGGTAGTGGAGTCTATTGTCAAGCCTTGAATTGACCAAAGAGCCGCAGGAAGGCCTTACGTTTTCCAGCAGGACAATGATCCCGCACTCAAGAAAAGGAAGACAAAAACGTAGCTATTCAACAACATACCAAACCACTGGTCCCCTCCAGACTTATGGCCGGCCAACTCCCCCGATTGCTGCTCTCTTAGTTATTCGTGTTAGGCCTTGTTGAAAATGATGTCAACAAGGCTGCTCACAACAATTTAGGATCTTTAAAGGCCACCATTGTGAAGGTAATGTCATCCATTGACAAGGACTCCCTAAACAGGATATTCAATCAGTTTATATACCACAAGAAGATCATGAAGGCTGGTCCTTGATTTTCGAATAATTTCGCAAAATTATATCTCATTCTATTAGTTGTGTAAATTCTCATGAGAATATATTGCTTCGTTTGGTATACAATTTGATTTCTTTTCCTTATATACTTTGTATCAATGTATTTAATATATATATATATATATATATATATATATATATATATATATATATATACTCGTAATATGGAAGAAGAACGATATAATTGCGTAAATATTTTTTAAATACATTTTCAATTATACAAAGCTGTTTAATTGAGAATTCAAACAATACAAAACAAAATTGATATAGAGGTGGATAAATGTCTAATAGCAGCAGAGCTCAGCATCTAAAATTGAAATGCTTTGAAAAACATTAATTTTAAACAATGCAGAGAGTCAATATGTCAATACCTAAAAGAGGACCGCATTCACAGTAAGAAAAAGATCGAGACTTGAAGTGCGACACTAGAAAATTTCAAGAATTTTCAATAACCCCTTACAAAACAAAGAGAATAGACTAATCTTGAGCGTAGGCAAGATGGTCTATTTCGACCTATCAATAGTTGAAGTGTGGTGGCTTAAAAAAGAGATCATTGGATTCGTAAAAGAATATAAGCTGAGAATTTTTTCTAATTGAATGCTGGTACTGTCTAGAATTCACCAACTAGAATCTCTGGTCAGATCAATGCTCAGCTCATATTAATTTATTTAATTACGCGTCATTTCTTGTTGAAACTACAGAATTTATTTTTAAAACAGGTCTTTAGATGAAAAAATACGGCTCGTTTAAGAAACTGTATGTTTTATGGTTTTAGATTTTTCTTAACGCTATTAATAAAAATTTGCCTTACGCATTATAAAACTTGGAAAACCTGTTATTCTGCTGTTTTGTATTTTATTCTTGGTAGCCAGGTCCAATAAGCATTCCCATTTCAATATGTTATGCTGAAGAAGCGCAGGATAATAAACCTATTTTACCCTTCGTTTCATCTCTTTTACCATTCTATCTAAATTCACATCCTTTAATTCTTTGTCCAACGCCACTTCACCTAATTATCTCCGAAAGATGATACGGTCGTTATTTGGTCAAGGCAACGATTAAATTAAGGTATTAGAAATCATAAACATCTTTAGTATTTTATTTGGATATTTTTTTATATATTCCACTGTTAAATATTTCTAGTTTACTCGAAATAATATAAGAATTATCCGTATCCCAATCTTTCAAACCATAACTCTGTTAAACCTTTATCTAAATCTATCTTGCATCACCTTTTTTTAAATAAAACATTTTTCCAATTCTGGATACCATTCAATTCGTTATCGACGCTCCTTTACTTTTTACCGAGGGTATACTAGGTCACAAATTTCTATATATCTTTCATACATCACCACCGTCCCAAAATATCCGAACGCCTTTATTTCTATCGCAATATATTCTAAAAGTTTTTCCAGAAAAAAATCCATGGTTTTCACGATTAGTGTACGATAAAATATAGGTAAGTATAAATTACGCGTGATTAAAGGTTTTGCATATTTTAATGAGTAAAACGAAAGTTATTAGCAAATAAGCAATTTACTAGAAAAATCGAAGTCTCCAAAATGATTGGAACGCTTATGCTTTTTTTTGTAGAGAGTTGCTGGCATTGTTAGAAGATGATCGTAAATCTGCGCCACCCAGACGGTCTTTTAAATGGAACCATTGCATGCAATGTCAAGCTCTTCAAAGGTTTAATCAATAATATTCTGTCAATCTATGACAAAAAAGTTTATGTAAGGCTCGTAAATCAACCGTTAAACCAAGGAAGACCTAGAAAACGAAGACCAAGTATTATCTGTATTTGAAGAATAGCAGTTTCAAGACGACTGCAGCAGTTTCTCGAGAGATGAGCAAAATTTTGACCATCAATATATCCAGGCGACTGGCTAACATCGGGTTGATGAAGACAATATTCTCTTTCGCACACCCGCGATCAAGCTATTATACAGGGCTCATCTTGCATTCGTCACTAATCACGTGGCGCCAATTCCCCTTCCCTCTACTCAGTAATTTAATTTCAATTTGTTCAGATCCGATGGTAGGAGGTTTACTCGTCACAGGGCAGACAAAATATTGCCTGTCCATTGCAGAGGAGGTGTCATGTTCTGGTGAGTGATTCTATCAGAAGGCACTTAGAAATCTGTGCGATAAGGCTGCCCAGATAATGAACAAGAGGGAAACTCCCTCCAATGACTTGCGGCGTTTTGTGATAAGATGATAAATGGTTATTGCATTGATGGTTTCTCATGGTTCAAATCACTTACAAGTGCTTTTGAATTGCTAAATGAGGTTTCTGCTACTAGATGGTGCCAACCAGTGCCAAATCCGATGGCAGATTTGAAACTTCCATGATGAATAACCATATGTCTCATGGTCATATGGGTCATTTCGTGAATCTAAATGGGTACAATTGAACTTTACTCCTTTTGAAAAAAAAAGCGACGCCTCGACCTGGCGCTTCGCCTCAGGTAAAAAGTGTACAAGGAATTGCTGCAGCAGCATGCTGAGTTCCAACTGTGAACCTCAGAATCACAACCTGCAAATTTCATGCAGGATTATGCGCGCTGCCAGACGGCAAAGTCGTTAGAGTCTTTCGTGTACGACTCGCGCATCACTGTTATGAACTTGCCTGCGCAGAGTCAGGATTTAAATCCCATTGAAAAAGTTTGAAAGAAAATTGAAGAGAGGTCTAAAGAGTCCGAAAACAGTTCAAAAACTATTTGAACGTCTGCAAGATGAATGGAGCGAGATTACTACGTAAGTGTCAACAGCTAGTTCCTTTCTGTGTCAGATGTTAAAGCATAATCGACATTGGGAGCTCCACATTAAATACTAATTACCTATATCTTGTACAAATATGTTTTACTGATAATTTAAAGGTGATATTTTAAAATAAATTTGTTTCTCCTGTCGTTCGGATCAAGTTGGACAGATCAATTTTTTCATGAAATTGCTTATCTAATAACCAGGCAATGGCTTCGCCCCCCCTCCCTACGGGATGAAGCTTGCACTTCGCTAAAAAGATTAAAATTTAAAATCTAAAATAAAGCAGCCATGGTTAAATTTTTATAAATTTTCTCAACTTCGCCAATTATATTAATTTTAAAAGGGAACTCTAAACTAAATTTCCCCCCTTTCAAAATATCACGTTGCTAAAATAGTTATAGAAGAAGATATATAAAAATAAATTCTTTGGGTTTTAAAAAATTCACAAAATTTCGATACTTATATTTATTTCTGAACTTCATTATTTTGTTTTTTTTATATTATAAAAGTAATAACCAAATTAAGATGAAATTATTATTCAAATACTCCCAAAAATCCCCTTCTTAAATTAGATATTTATAAAATGACTATACAGAAGCTTGTATTATTTTGCTTTCCAGATGTATTCGACACATGCATGGAAACCAACACAAACATATTCATAGACATACCGAAGGTGACGAAAACTTTTGACCCGGCTATAAATGTGCAAATCCTAAATAATTTAAATAATGAGAAAATAAAAATAATTCGGAAGAGAATGAAGATGGTTTACTGTGACAAATGGTACTAGATTGAGGAGTGTTAGGGAAATTTGTTAAATACCTACAAGAAACTTCTCTGCTTGATTAATTGAAACTGATCATGAAGAGGAACCTCTTATTGTAAGCGATTACCTTTAGAAACTAAGTTTTTAGATTCATACAGCGTAAACCGAAAGAGTGAAAGATAATTTGTTTACAAGTCAGACAAATTGATAGCATCAATGTAATTTTCCGGTCTGAAATAAAATGAACAAAAAACTCAGTTACTTAATTTAATGATATAACCAAACGAAATATTTCGATTAGATACGCTCTCTGATGAAATATTAGCAAAAATCCGTAATTTAATGACCAGAAGAAGTCCAAATCAAAGCGTCTTCTCATTAATGGAGCAAACAGCATAATAAATCTTTATGCAACGCTAATTTCAGAAATCATAGATAACGAATACTTGATTGGTAGCTTCCGCAAATTCCGGAGTCAGCTGCTTCCATAGTCAGGCGACAGCCAGCGCGGGTGTTTGCCGCTATGCCCGCCAGGCGGCGATCCCAGTTATTGTTACGATTTAGTTTGGGTGAGACGCTGCCGCCATCTTGGGCAATTTGGAAATCATAAGTTAATTGTATCTATTTGCCGTTGTAGGCCTGTTAGCTCTAGTACTTGTAGGTAGTGAAGATGTGGACTCCTACTATTTAAGTGAATAAGTTATAATGTGTGTTAATAAGGAAGGCCAGCATATGATGCCTATCTGTTGCTTGGGGAGGGACGCTGCCGCCCACGGTAATTGCACTTAAATACTTCCCGGTTTAGGCCTGTTAACGTGATTACTTCTACCAAACTTTGTGTTTAAGTATCCAGGAGTGGGTTAAAGTTAAAATATCCTGTGAAATATTAATGAACAATCATAATATATGGTGTGACACAAGCCTATAAATTATGTGATATATTTTTACTATACGCTATCTATGGTATCGGTCATATCTTGCCAATATATTATAGGCTTGCTTATCAGCTAATCCTATAAGTATTCCAATATGAGCTTATACAGCACATACTTCTTTAATGGTGTCTCAGTACCATTACTTTGTTTTTCCTCTCACCTATACGAATATTGTATTAATACTACAAAGTAAAACTTCAAAACTTCTTAAAATTTATTCAGTAAAAAATGTATAAATAATTACAATGGTTAATAACATATATAAGAACATAACTTATAATAAGAGTGCAACACCCTTATGCCCTTAGTGCAGGTGGCCGACCCCGACAAGCTACCAGGGACCTTCAGAGAGATGTTTGAATTCCAGGACCGCGGCGGTCTCCTCTACCCCTCAAACGAGTGCATCCACATGGCCATGATGGCCGTGGAAGTTTTCAAGGCGATTACAGCACCAGGCGAAAGGAGGGCCAAGTTGCTAGCGGCCTACTCTTCAGAAGAAGTGTTCGTGAGTGTCTACAAGGAAATAATGAGCAATGACTTAGGTATTTTTCCTGCTGGACGACTGTGAAAAGGGCTGTAGCCTAGTCAACACCGTTGTTCCTGCAATCGCCAGGACCCTCTTCCATGTCATGGGTATAAATATGGTGTCAAAAGCTAACATTGATGCCCATGCAAAAGTCAAAAGAAGAGGCATAAAGAGAGGTAATCCGGATGCACCCGAGGAAGCTGCCAGGAGCAAAAGTGACTACAAGAAGAAGAAACTTTCTAGTGAGAAAAAGTCCTAAGTCAATTTAAGTGTGCGTAGCCACTGACATTTTCTATGTATCTTTATTTTGTAGGGTAGATATTAGAATCCAGGTTAACCATGAAATAGGTCCCTAGTACAGGGTGTCCACACCTTAGATTCTTACTAGCTATTACTTTATTATACCTATTTCAGAATAATATAGTCGGTACTCACCCATGAGCTATGAAAAATATTTATAAAATTAAATAAAAAATGAAATCAAATGCGAGAGTCTAGCTAAATGATACCTAATGGAAATAGAATTGTTTGCTAGATTGGTCAGGTGTGGGCCCTGGAGGGATTTCTTCTTTTTTCTTTTATTGATGCTACCTACTTTATTTCATTTATTAGAATATACCTTAAAATATGTTTGTAGTTAGATGTAATATACCCATTTTTTATTACAGTTTTAATTAGAAATTTTGCCTTTATTTTTTTTAAGTACCTGGAAAAGAACTTTAAAACCTATGGAATTTTTAAATTTGATACTAGTAGACACCTTGTAGTATCTAAGAATCCCATTGTATACACAGCCTTATTAAATAAAATTGAATTGAATATAACCAACATCGATTATAAATATAAGGTTTTTATTTTTTTATTTTTCATTAAATAAGTCACACTTTCGTTCGTCACGCCGAATCTGTTCGTTGAATAAAATTTGACTTCACAGCTCGAAGTACATTGGTCTCAGGGTGCTTCATGACAAATTTGGGGTGAATATTTTTAAAAATAAAGAAATGAGAACGATTTTTGTTTTTTCCTGGCTAGCCCGACTATGGAATCGCCCGATTTTAAGCTACCAATCAAGTATTCATTATTTGTGCAGAAATAAATAACTCTGGAAATGAAACATATAGCGCTTTCATTAATTAAGGCACGGAAGTTTTTAATTTTGCTGTTATAACGAAAAATATTTGGCAGTCATCTTGTCATTGATAGCTTCTTTTAGACAAAAAGTGCATAATGCTTGACTTAGGATAGGATATAGGTTGGGGGTTTTTTTAGTGCTTTTAGGCTAGGTTAATTTTTATGGGTTAATTTTAGCTTGCTTTTAGTAAATCTTGTTCCGTTTTGTGTGAAGTTTTCCCGCCTGGAAAGGAAATAAATAAAAAGCATATTTTAGAACACCTGCCATGGCATAGCCTAAAGAATTAGCCTTCATTTCAAAAACGCTGATCTTTGTGACATTTGTGATACAATGATTGTTGCGTTCTCGCGTGAATATTAGTCATTAATCTGTACAATTAACAGAAATAAACCTATATAAGTAACTTAGAACACCTAACCTTCTACATCGTAGTTAAAATAACGTCTTACCTAAATTTTAGGCTAATCTTCATAATGGGAAATAGGTATTTATTGATTCGATGCTACTAATCGCTGTCTTTCACCACGCCTTATGACATCATACCGACAGCAGCAAATTATGGAAAGATGGTTTGGAAAATACTACTTTCAAGTGCTAATGACTCAGAAACTGGTGCTTTCTACGCCTAATAAATATCAACAGACAATTCAGAAGGTCCTATTAAATACATTAAACATTTTTTTCTACAAAAACGGTCTCGTTAATTAGTATTTTATATTTATCTATATTTATAGCATCTATATTTAGTGTCAACAGTTTTCAAATGATTTTTTCACATTTTCAATTAATTAAATAATTTATTACTATTTCCGCTTCATTAAGTGACTAATATATGTGTCAACCAATAATTGCTTCAACTATTGTTATATTTCTCCATATTTAAAGTACCCATAATTGATCCATATCTAAACTTTCAATAGTTTTCAAATGATTTGTAAAAATTTCAATTAACTAAATAATTTATTTCGAATCCTTGTGTGCATTATAATTTTCGTAATTTTAAACTTGGTCTAAATCTATCTTATAGACCAGAAGATGGGTAAGGTACCCGAAACGTTGTATTTAATTAAATGAGAAATTTTACACGTCTCATTTTGGGATTTATCCTCAACCTAAAAATAAGCCTTCTTAGAAGCAAACGTATAGAATATATATATATATATATATATATATATATATATATATATATATATATATGTGTGTGTGTGATAGAACGGGTTGAGGCCGCATTAATTTCAACCCCTATCACATATTATTTAAAACCACGATGCTCCCACGTGCATCTTCGCTTTGAAGCTTGGCGCCTTATCGCAGCCACCTGAGTCAATGTTTAAACAAGGAGGTTTATCTTCCCCCCGTTCGCCCAATACACCGACCTCGCCAGATTGAGTTAGGCTTATGGGCAGATAAGGCATTGTTGCCAGGCTCGGCTGTGCATTCCCTCTAAGCTCCCACTCCATTGTCCCCCACGCCAAGGGAGTGTCTTGAATATTTAGATGGAAACTTTACAACTAAGATCAGATTGGAGATCCAGATTTTCGTCGCGAAACATCACTACGTCCCACTCTCACCTTGTGCACCAAGAGACCTCTACCTCGAGATTCACCATCACTTGTCCAGAAGGAGGACAATATCCCTTGAGTGCCAAGGTTCGAGCCTTTGACGCCGAGTCCACAAGGCTTCCCCCTGTTGTTCAGAAAGAGAACAACGTTAGAACAACCATTGTTCGTTCGAGCCCGTTGACAAGAAACGGTTCTCACCCCTTCCCCCGTTGTTCAGAAGAGAACAACGTAGAACAGCCATTGTTCGTTTGAGCTCGTTCGCCAAGAAACGGTTCTTACCCTTCCTCCTTGTTGTTCAGAAGAGAACAACGCAGAGCAGCCATTGTTCTTAAGCCCGTAGACAAGAAAAGGTTCTCACCCCCTTTCCTTGTTGTTCAGAAGAGAACAACGCAAAACAGCCATTGTTCGTTTGAGCCCGTTCGCCAAGAAACGGTTCTCACCCTTCCCACTTGTTGTTCAGAAGAAAACAACGTTAGAACAGCCATTGTTCGTTAGAGCCCGTTGACCAGAAATGGTTCTCACCCCTTCCCCTGTTGTGCAGAAGAGAACAACGTAAAACAGCCATTGTTCTTTTGAGGCCGTTCGCCAAGAAGCGATTCTCACCCTTGCCCCTTGTTGTTCAGTAGAGAACAACATTAGAACAGCCTTGTTCTTAAGCCCGTAGACAAGAGACGGTTATCACCCCCCCCCCTGTTGTTCAGAAGAGAACAACATTAGAACAGCCATTGTTCTTGAGCCCGGAGACAAGAAACGGTTCTCATTTCCAAGACGCCACGTCAGGATCATTTTATCCCCCCCCCCCCTTCGGCTGGAACTTGCCAGCGGACCGAAAATTCCGTCACGTCGACTTCCTCTGCACCAGTAGTATAAAATTACGTAAGCCGAACGTTACCTTTGAGTATTTAACCCTTTTGTCAATTCTATCCTGTGCTTTAAATGGTTTAGCGAACCATCCTATCCCTTTAACTTTATATTTGTTTTACCTTTTTGAATCCTTTAATCCTCGGATTAGCCCGAGTCTCCACGACCCTTTCCATTCTCTGTTTATGTCAATATTTTCCGTTTTGCGTATTGTTGATAGTTATTATTAATAAAACTCTATTTTATTAATGATAGCAATATTATTATCCTTGTGCTCAGTTCCACTTCTTAAGCATATCTAAGATAAATAATATCGGTCAACCCAGACAACCACGCACTCTAAAGTTAATTGAATAAGTTCCCTCAACGAATAGTCATATATGGTATATCGTCGTGATTACATTCTACGACATATATATATATATATATATATATATATATATATATATATATATATATATATATATATATATATATATATATACTATTTAAATTTGGTATCAAGTGTGTAAGGTTTAACGCTATATCTTTGCAAACACTGGTTTCAGTCGAGTAAAGCATAGTGTTATCCGTTATAATAATAGAGTATAGTAGTTCTCTTTTGTTTTAACGATTGCTATCCCCTTTTTTTAAAACTTAAGAAGCTGGAGTAGCTCAAGGAACTGTTATAATAATTTGTTTGTGTTTTTTTTGTGATTTTAGTCAGTGGTTATTTAGATCGAGAAACCAAGTACGAATAGGTCAGTGCCCATATTTAGGTAGGCTAATTTCTCTAGAAGGCATAATTCTTGCTGCAAGGAATTTTAGTTGGTTGACTAGTGCGCCCCCAAGTGCAAAGATGACTCAGTTCGAAATCTTTAAAGCGCAAGGAGAATCCTTGGGACTCTCCGGAAAAAAACTAATTGAGTACGTTCAAGAGGAGCAAAGAACAGAAAGAGAAAGAGAAATCCAAAGAGAAGAGCGAGAAAGAGAAATCCAAAGAGAAGAACGAGAAAGAGAAATCCAACGAGAAGAAAGAGAAATACAACGAGAAGAAAGAGAAAGAGAATTTCAACGAGAAGAAAGAGAGGAACGGAGAAGACAAGCTGAGCTTCACCATCAGATTGAATTAGCTCGTGTTGAAGCAGAGATACATTCCGCCAGTTCCCGTTCCGAAGCCCCCCACCCCCCCAATCTCTCACTAAAGCTCCTCAATTTCAAGGATGGAGAGGATTTCGGAGCATTTTTAGCCCACTTCGAAAACATCCTTGAAATTAATAACATGGATCTGGAGGCTGAAGGTGTAGCCAGATTACTTCCCCTGTTAAATTGTAAATTGCGCGAAATTTTTATATCTTTACCATCTGAGTGTACAATTAACTACAGCACCTTAAAAGCTGAGTTATTGGCCGCTCATAATATGACTCCCAATTTCAACCGCCAAGAATTTCGAGGAGGTCGTATTAAACCCGGACAGACGTTCCGTCAATTCGGATACATTCTTCAGAAGAATTTTAAATTTTGGTTAGAATCCTCAAAGGTTGATCTGAACTACGAGTCCTTAACAGACTTCGTGTTGCGGGATCAATTTTTGGCGTCTCTCCCGACGGAGATCCGCGCGTTCGTCAAGGATCGTTGGTGCCAGAGCGTTAAAGAATGTACCCAAGAAGCGGATGTCTATGCCACAAGCCATAATTTATACCCAAAGGAGGAACAAACTTCTCACCAATTTCCCTACAAGGAAAGAAGGAAGGATTCGCGCCCCTTAACAGGTAAGCCGACGAAGTTTCCGAGCCCCGTAAATCCCCAAAACTTGTTTCCCCAAAACCAACAACGGGACTCCAAACCTCCCGTTAAGATTTCTCCTTCATCTCTCTTCCCGAAGCGACCAATCATATGCTTTACCTGTGGTGTAGAAAACCACATGAGCTGGAATTGCCCTCAAAATTCTAGGCTTAAAAGCAGACCAGCCCACCAAGTTCTCCAGATTAATGCCACCCCGGCTCCCCCGGTGGTGCACACCCAAGCAGAAACTTCTCCCCCTCCGTCAGGCCACCAGGTAAATTTTATTTTTCAAAGTTCATCGGGAACTTTGAAATTTGAGGAGGGCAGCGTGAACGGCTGCCGAGTATCGACTCTCGTCAGGGACACAGGATGTACGTGTTTTTATCGAGTCCTACGAACTCCTCTCCCCAGTGGACCCTAACCACGAAAAATTTGCGGTGGTACACGACTACCTTGGGCGGGCGAACCAATTCCCCGTCGTTAGATGTTACCTGCAGTGTCAATATTATGATGGCTGGGCTGAAATCATTTCAGCACCCATACAATTCTGTTCCGTACTTATAGGACAGAGCCCCCAAGTAAGTTCCGACCCTGTGTCTCAGGCCGCCCTTCCTTGAAGCCGAGCTAAGAAAGAAGCCCAGGAGCCCGTCCCCATCAGAACCCCGATACCGTCCGATTTCTCGGAGACCCCTAACCAGGACGTTAGGACGGCACAAAAGGAGTGTGAATTACTAATACCCTTAGGCGATAAGGCCCAAGACGAGAACACGGAGACTGTCTGTGGACCCCAAGAAAAAAAGAACCACTAACGCGCCCATGGAGATACCTTCGTAGAACTGGATGAAATATCGGCGCTTGAAGAAGATTACCCCGCGGAGTCCCTTAATGTAATACAGATAGTGTGCACCAAACCTGATGCCGATTACCCTCCTCCTTCCCTACCAGGCGAGTCTTTTGAACACTCTGACCTGGATATTGACGCGCAGCTGACACCACATCAAAAGAGTCAGCTACAATAACTATTTGAATGGAGTCACCATTTAACCACCCTATGAGCTCTTTTCGAGTGACTGCGCGAAAATGGTCTCACCATTGGCCCCAGCAAATGCCATTTTGCCCACGAAACCATAAAATATTTGGGTTTCAAAATAGGACAAAGCAAGTTAGGTCCCCAAGAGAACAAGATTTAGGCAATCGCCGACATGCCGCTCCCGATTACAAAGAAGCAATTAAGATCGTTCCTAGGATCAGCTTCTCACTATCAGCGATTTGTTTCGAATTTCGCTACAATTTCGGCCCCCCTCAGCCCCCTTCAAAAAAATAATTCACCCGATCGTCTACGTTGGAATGATTTCGCTATTTCCCGTTTTAATCAGCTCAAGAGTAAGCTCATTTCTGCCCCCATTTTAAAGTTGCCTAACCCGGAAAAATCCTTTGGGATTAAGACCGACGCGTCCAACGAGGGCATTGGAGGTGTACTCCTTCAATACGAGGATGACGGAACGAGTTATCCAGTTGCATATGCTAGTCGTCAATTATTACCACGCGAAAAGAGATATGCCACTATAGAAAAGGAAGCTCTATTAATTATCTGGGTCATAGACAAATTCAAAACCTACTTGATAGGAAAAGAATTTCAGATAGGAACCGACCACCGTCCGTTAGCCTATATTAGGAATGTGCGACACTCCAACGGCCGAATCATGCGCTGGAGTTTACTCTTGCAAGAGTATCAATTTAAAATAAATTATATAAAAGGTTCCGATAACCAGGTCGCTGACGCACTCAGTAGGAATGCGTTACCGAATAGCGTAGAGTAATTGTATTCATAGAATTAGTATCTCCATGTAGGTATATACCGTCTTGTACGACTTAAATTAAGATTCTCTTGTAATATAATTAGTTAATGTAAATGTCTGAATTTTGTAACGCTCAATGTCTATTTTTTTTGTATGTATATATATTTGTACCCATTAATTTACTTATAAATTATTTTGTCCCGTATGTACTAATTTTATATCATTTCATTGTTCCATGCCTTTTTTTTTATTAAGTTTGTATTAAAGGTTATTTTCCCTTATAATCAAAAGATCAAAATAATCATATGTATTGAGGTAATACTAGTTAGGTGCAAAAAGGTACGGTTGGTACAAGAAAACGAGTTCTCCACAACGGCTCTCTATCGTTGTCACTTCTCTCTTTTTTTTCGAAGTGAAAACTTCCCCCGGAATGGAGGGGTGTGATAGAAAGGGTTGAGGCCGCATTAATTTCAACCCCTATCACATATTATTTAAAACTACGATGCTCCCACATGCATCTTCGCTTTGAAGCTTGGCTCCTTATCGCATCCACCTGAGTCAATGTTTAAACAAGGAGGTTTATCTTCCCCCCGTTCGCCCCCAGACGCCGACGTCGCCAGATTGAGTTAGGCTTATGGGCAGATAAGGCATTGTTCCCAGGCTCGGCTGTGCATTCCTTTGAAGCTCCCACTCCATTGTCCCCCACGCCAAGGGGATGTCCCGACTATTTAGATGGAAACTTTACCACTAAGATCAGATTGGAGATCCAGATTTTCGTCGCGAAACATCACTACGTCCCACTCTCACCTCTTGCACCAAGGGACTTCGACCTCGAAATTCACCATCACTTGTCCAGAAGGAGAACAATATCCCTTGAGTGCCAGGGTTCGAGCCTTCGACGCCGAGTCCACAAGAATTCCCGCTGTTGTTCAGAAAGAGAACAACGTTAGAACAGCCATTGTTCGTTCGAGCCCGTTGAGAAGAAATGGTTCTCACCCTTCCCCCGTTGTTCAGAAGAGAACAACGTAGAACAGCCATTGTTCGTTTGAGCCCGTTCGCCAAGAAACGGTTCTCACCCTTCCCCCTTGTTGTTCAGAAAAAAAACAACGTTAGAACAGCCATTGTTCGTTCGAGCCCGTTGACAAGAAACGGTTCTCACCCCCCCCTGTTGTTCAGAAGAGAACAACGTAGAACAGCCATTGTTCTTGAGCCCGTAGACAAGAGACGGTTCTCACCCCTTACCCTGTTGTTCAGAAAGAGAACAACGTTAGAACAGCCATTGTTTGTTCGAGCCCGTTGACCAGAAACGGTTTTCACCCCTTCCCCTGTTGTTCAGAAGAGAATAACGTAGAACAGCCATTGTTCTTTTGAGCCCGTTCGCCAAGAAACGGTTCTTACCCTTCGGCCTTGTTGTTCAGAAGAAAACAACATTAGGACAGCCATTGTTCTTGAGCCCGTAGACAAAAGACGGTTCTCACCCCTTCCCCTGTTGTTCAGAAGAGAACAACGTAGAACAGCCATTGTTCTTTTGAGCCCGTTCGCCAAGAAACGGTTCTCACCCTTCCCCTGTTGTTCAGAAGAGAACAACGTAGAACAGCCATTGTTCTTTTGAGCCCGTTTGCCAAGAACCGGTTCTCACCCTTCCTCCTTGTTGTTCAGAAGAGAACAACATTGTTCTCGAGCCCGTAGACAAGAAACGGTTATCATTCCCAAGACGCCACGTCAGGGTCATTTTATCCCCCCCCCCTTCGGCTGGAACTCGCCAGCGGACCGAAAATTCTTTCACGTCGACTTACTCTGCACCACTAGTATAAAATTACGTAAGCCGAACGTTACCTTTGGGTATTTAACCCTTTTGTCAATTCTATCCTGTGCTTTAAATGGTTTAGCGAACCATCCTATCCCTTTAACTTTATATTTGTTTTACCTTTTTGAATCCTTTAATCCTCGGATTAGCCCGAGTCTCCACGACCCTTTCCATTCTCTGTTTATGTCAATATTTTCCGTTTTGCGTATTGTTGATAGTTATTATTAATAAAACTCTATTTTATTAATGATAGCAATATTATTATCCTTGAGCTCAGTTCCACTTCTTAAGCATATCTAAGATAAATAATATCGGTCAACCCAGACAACCACGCACTCTAAAGATATTTAAAGAAGTTTCCTCAACGAATAGTTATATATGGTATATCGTCGAGAGTCTATTCTACGACAATATATATATATATATATATATATATATATATATATATATATATATATATATATATATATATATATATATATATATATATATATATATATATATATATATATATATATATATATATATATTTATATATATTTATATATATATATATAAATATATATATATATATATATATATATATATATATATATATATATATATATATATATATATATATATATATATATTTATATATATATATATATATATTTATATATATTTATATTTATATATATATATATATATTTATATATATATATATATATATATATATATATATATATATATATATATATATATATATATATATATATATTCATATATATATATATATATATTTATATATATTTATATTATTTATATATATATATACATATATATATATATATATATATATATATATATATATATATATATATATATATATATTTATATATATATGCGGCTAAAAAGGCAATGTTATGGCTAACTCACTCGGCTCTTTTTCAAGCACTTGAAATGAGCTCTTCTCACAATCACGAGTGGAGAACGTATAATCCAGCATTTCTAAGCAATCTATAAAAGATTGCCATTAATCAGCTTTTAAATTGTCATCCGTGATTTCGAAAAGAATTTGAAAATCGCTTAACCCATTCTAGCCCGGCCCTATAATTCGAGAATTATATTTGCAATAACGCAATTGTAATTATGCGGTTAAAAATGCCATGTTATAGCTAAGTCAGCTCCTCGTCAATCCTTCGAAAGGAGCTCTTCTCGAAATCACGAGAGGAAAATGTATAATCCATCTTTTCTAAGCAATCCCAAAAAGAATGATATCAATCAGATTTTTTAATTGCCATCCCTGCTTTCGAAGAGAATGGAAAAATCGCTTCACCCATTCTCGACGGCCTTATAATGAAGAATTATATTAGAAACAACGAAATTGTAATTATGATGTTAAGAAAGCAATGTTATGGTTAACTCAGCTCTTTATCAGGCCTCTGGAAGGAGCTGTTCTCACAATCATGAGAGGAGAAGGTATAATCCAGCTTTTATAAGCAATCTAAAAAGGATTACTAACAATCAAGCTTTTTAAATTGTTATCCGTGATTTCGAAGAGAACGAAAAAATCGCTTTAGCCATTTTAATTTTAGCCCGGCATTATAAATCGAGAATTATATTTGCAATAACGCAATTGTAATTATGCGATTAAGAAGGCAATTTAATGGTTAACTCAGCTCTTCATCCAGCCCTCGGAAGGAGCTCTTCTCACAATCACGAGTGCAGAACATATAATCCAGCTTTTCTAAGCAATCTAAAAAAGATTGCTATTAATCAGCCTTTTTAAATTGTTATCCGTGATTTCGAAGAGAACAAAAAAACCGCTTTAGCCATTTTAATTTTAGCCCGGCATTATAAATCGAGAATTATATTTGCAATAACGCAATGGTAATTATGCGATTAAGAAGGCAATTTAATGGTTAACTCAGCTCTTCATTCAGCCCTCGGAAGGAGCTCTTCTCACAATCACGAGTGCAGAACGTATAATCCAGCTTTTCTAAGCAATCTAAAAAAGATTGCTATTAATCAGCCTTTTTAAATTGTTATCCGTGATTTCGAAGAGAACGAAAAAACCGCTTTAGCCATTTTAATTTTAGCCCGGCATTATAAATCGAGAATTATATTTGCAATAACGCAATTGTAATTATGCGATTAAGAAGGCAATTTAATGGTTAACTCAGCTCTTCATCCAGCCCTCGGAAGGAGCTCTTCTCACAATCACGAGTGCAGAACGTATAATCCAGCTTTTCTAAGCAATCTAAAAAAGATTGCTATTAATCAGCCTTTTTAAATTGTTATCCGTGATTTCGAAGAGAACGAAAAAATCGCTTTAGCCATTTTAATTTTAGCCCGGCATTATAATTCGAGAATTATATTTGCAATAACGTAATTGGAATTATGCGGTGTAGATAGAAGGAAATGTTATGGCTGACTCAGCTCTTCAGCAAGCCTTCGGGAGGAGCTCTTCTCACAATTACGTGGGGGCAACGTATAATCCAGCTTTTTTTAAGCAATCTAAAAAAGATTGCAATCAATCTGCCTTTTTAAATTGTTATTCCCGCTTTCGAAGATAATGGAAAAATCACCTTACCCATTCTAGCCCGCCCTTATAAATCGAGAATTATATTTTCAATAACGCAATTGTAATTATGTGGTTTAGAAGGCAGCTCTTCCTGAAGCCCTCGGAAAGAGCTCTTACAATTACGATAGGAGACCGTGTAATCGACCTCTCCTCAAGATTTGAAAACAGATTGCTATCAATCAGCCTTTTTAAATTGTTATCCCTGCTTTTGTAAAGAATGGAAAAATCGCTTTAGCCATTCTATCCCGGCTTTATAAATCGATAATTATATTGTTGATAACGCAAGTGTAATTATGCGGTAAGGAAGGCAATTTTATGTCTAACTCAGCTCTTCATCAAGCCCTCGGAAGGTGCTCTCCTCACAATCGCGAGAGAAGAAAGGACATATAATACACCTTTTCTAAGAAAACTAAAAGAGAATGCTATGTAAAAAAAATGGACCATGCATTCGCAGGGTTATTCCTCACGCACGCGTATGCTCACCTTGTTGCCCTCAAACTCCTTAGTGCGCGGGGCAATGAAGATTCCATTCCCCACACCCTGGGTTCTTTTCCGCTCTCGAGTTTGTCCCAGAAACAGTTGTGCTTTATCTCGCCTCGTACACACCTCCCTCTTAAAGATTCGCAACTTGTTCCGTTTTCTCCCCTTTAAAGTACGGTCCAGTGGTTTTCGTCAGTAAGGTCTTAATTCCGAAGCTACTTAAGGTAAGCACACAACTTCTCATTCCCGGAAGAACGGACCCAGTCCTTACAATTTTCACTCTTCTCATCTCTGACTCGAGGGTTCTCTGAGCTTACATCGCTTAGAGAATCTCCCCTGAAAAGACCACCTTTATCTTTTCAAAAACCTTACTCTTATTTATCGGTTTCTCTCTCCTCTGGCCTTAAGCCACTCCCCTTTTTGTTAACAACCTTAATACGTTGGTTTTGCGTCTTTCAAGCTAGGCATTGGGACTTAAAAAAGTTGAAAAGATAAAGGTGTTTTTAAATGATTCCGAGTTTTTGTTCATTGCTCACCTAATCAACCGATAATTTGAGTCTGGCGCTGGCGGAGATCCACCGTTGGTTTGCTACTTTCTCAACTTTTCACCTCAAAATTTTCGCTTCCCTCACCACCTTTCAATCCCTTTTGTTCACTTTATCTTCAAACTCCGTTCAGAATAGCTTGTGAGAACATCCCCTCCCTATCAGATTTTGACGTTGAATTAAAAGAGTTAGTTAAAAGCCGCGCTATCCTAAAAAAAAATAACTCTTAGCCTAAAAAAATATACATCGAACTAGAATCTGAGTCCATCTCTGAGGTAGACGTGCAAGTTAGATTGAACTCCGTTAGAACTCTGCTTACTTCCGTAAACCAGTTAGACGAGAAAATTCTCCAAACATTCCGAAGACATGAACCCGATAACGATCTCTCCCTCGAAACAGAATTGAATTCCCAAGTCGATTTTGAGTCAGAAGTGACCTCCTAAATCAACGCCCTATCGCGGAAAGGAAAAGTTCCTTCCCGTAACGACTCCAACCACCCCCAACAGCCACAGTTCTGACCTGAAAGAGATACTAGCCTGCCTAGGGAAGGTTACCTCTGAACCCTTTTCCCCCTCTCTCCCTTGTGAAAAATTTCTGGCACCCATGACAAGTTAGGCTTCCACACTTTCACTTCGCAATTTCACAACTTAGTAGGATCTAGAACAAAGATTTTGGATTCGGCAAAATTGGCGTTTCTTAAGGGCTATTTAAGAGAGTATGCATTTTCCCTCATTTAACATCTTTGTACTACGGACGAAAATTATCAGATCGCTCTTCAACTTTTGGATGACGAATTCCTGGACAAAGATGCCATTGTCGACCAGTATCTCGTTAAAATTATTTCTGCCCCTTCTTTTGACGAGTCTAACTTATCCAAACTGTCCCTTTGGTTAAATGAAACCCGCTCTCTCTGATCGAACAAAAAAAATTCTATGTAAATTTCTTTGAAGAAGGTAATGCCGATATTAAGCTTCAATCTCATATCATTTATGCCAAAATGCCTACAAATTTAAAAAAAAGAACTAAGATTGACTACAAGGAGTGATTATCCTCCTCTCTGACTTTTTTTAACAATTATTCCTCAATGTCGTAGAATGGACTCACGACGATATACCATATATGACTATTCGTTGAGGGAACTTATTCAATTATCTTTAGAGTGCGTGGTTGTCTGGGTTGACCGATATTATTTATCTTAGATATGCTTAAGAAGTGGAACTGAGCTCAAGGATAATAATATGGCTATCATCAATAAAATAGAGTTTTATTAATAAAAACTATCAACGATACACAAAACGAAAAATATTGACATAAACAGAGAATGGGAAGGATCGTGGGAAATCTAGCTAATCCGAGGATTAAGAGAGATTTAAAAAGGTAAAACAAATAAAAGTTAAAGGGATGGGATGGTTTGCTAAACCATTTAAAGCACAGGATAGGGTTGACAAAAGGGTTAAATACCCAAAGGTAACGTTCAGCTTATGTAAATACACTTGTTGTGCAGAGGGAGGTGACGTGAATGAATCTTCGGTCCGCTGGTGAGTTCCAGCCGAAGGGGAGGGGGGGAATTAAATGATTCTGACGTGGCGTCTTGGGAATGAGAACCGATTCTTGAAGAACAATGGCTGTTCTACGTTCTCTTCTGAACAACAGGGGGTGAGAACCGTCTCTTGTCTACGGGCTCAAGAACAATGGCTGTTCTAATGTTGTTCTCTTCTGAACAACAAGGGGGAAGGGTGAGAACTGTTTCTTGGCGAACGGGCTGGAAGAACAATAGCTGTTCTACGTTGTTCTCTCCTGAACAATAATGGGGGAAGGGTGAGAACCGTTTCTTGTCAACGGGATCAAAATAACAATGGCTGTTCTAACGTTGTTCTCTTTCTGAACAACAGGGGAAGCCTTGTGGACTTGGCATCACGAAGGCTCGAACCTTGGCACTCAAAGGATATTGTCCTTCTTCTAGACAAGTGATGGTGGATCTCGAGGTCGAGGACCTTTGGCGCACAAGGTGAGAGTGGATCGTAGTGATGTTTCGCGAAGAAAATCTGGATCTCGAATCTAATCTTAGTGGTAAAGTTTCCATATAAATAGTCGGGACATCCCCTTGGCGTAGGGGACAATGGAGTGGGGGCTTCGAGGGAATGCACAGCCGCGCCTGAGAACAATATCTTACCGGTCAGCTTTTCGTTAAGCAAAATTGTCTCAGCGCTAAAATGTTACCTCCTTATTTTCACTTGCCTCAATATACGCGCGGTGCACATCGAATTACTACCCTCCATGTTTACACCTCAATTCATCAAAGCCTTTCAACCTTTCTCAAACTTCCATGGAGTCCTAGATTTTGTGTATATCGATAATGCCAAAACTTTTGAACTGGGAGGTAAATTTTGTCCGATGCTTTGCGTTGAAATGAGCTTGAAAATCACATGCTCGCCAACAATATCAAACACCTCATGATTCCAATCTTTAGTCCCTGGTTTGGGAGTGCGTGGGAGCGTATGATTAGAGTGGTAAAATCATGCGTCTAAAAGACAATAAGGTGGTCCAGGTGAGACTATTTCGATTTACTTACTCTGATTTCCTCAATTTATAATTCTGTCAATTTCCGCCCTCTCATAAACCCTTCGTCCGAGAAAGACCTCATATATCTGTCGCCCAATTTCTTCCTCAACTCTACTCCAACTCTGATATCTCTTTCAAACTCTCTGAACAGGACGACCCTCTGTGGGAACCCGAAACTAACCTTTACGAGGAATTAAACAAGTCCCTCTCGCACCTTACTCAAAAGTTCGAAGCTTTCCGGGAAATGTGGTATTCCTTATATCTACTAAGCTTGCGCGAGCACCGCCGAAACAATTTTCGAAGTTCCTGGATTAATTGCGTAAAGGTGAGGGACGTAGTTTTAATTTTCAACCCATCCAAGGCCCGCCCTTTCTGGCAGATGGGTCGCATCCTTGAGCTAATCTCGTTAATACAACAAGGTCCGAGTCGTTACCCTAAGGAGAGGGGATAGTCAGGTTTTACGGTACCCCATAAAATTGCTCTTCCTCCTCGAGCTTTCTATTACCCATTATGGGTCGACAGACCCCAGCGATTTGGAAGGTAAGGAAAAGGCCACCACAAATGGGAAATTTAAGATAAAGGATTCAACTCAAAGCAAGTCGGTTGCCGAAATGACCACCCCTCCATGGCCTCAGAGGCAAGCTGCCTTGCGAGCAAAGCGTAAACTTAAGGAAATTCAAGACTAAGAATACCAACTTGAAATAAGACACCCCCCTTTGAAACGCATGTCCCCCTTTCAAAGGTGCGCCCCCTTTCAAACGCGCGCTCACTTTTCAAATGCGCACCCCCTTTTCAAACGTGCGCCTCCCTTTCAAATGCTCACTTCCCTTTTAAATATTTGCTCCCCTTTCCTTCCGCGGTTTGATGAAGAGCTGAGTTAGCCATAACATTGTCTTCTTAACCAGATAATTACAATTGCCTTATTGCAAACATAATTATCGATTTATAAGTCCGGGCTAGAATGACTAAAGCGATTTTTCTATTCTCTTTGAAAGCAGAGACAAAATTTTAAATATGCTGATTGATAGTAATCTTTTTTAGATTGCTTAGAAAAGCTAGATATACACGTACGTTCTCCTCTCGTGATTGTGAGAAGAGCACCTTCCGAGGGCTTGAATAAGAGCCGCGTTAGCCATAATATTGCCTTCTTAATCGTATAATTACAATTGCGTTTTTGCAAATATACTTCTCGATATATATATATATATATATATATATATATATATATTCTGTTACATCGCTTAATATTATCTACTTTTTACCCTTCGTCCGATGTTACGTGATCTCCCGGCCCTAATCTCCGCAAGAAGAACAACTGCTGTTCATCTTCACCATTTTCTTAACAGAATTACCCTTACAACCTTTCTACGGGAGATGTCTCATTGGTTTTCACTTAAAAATATTTTTTTAAATCTTACTTTACATCTTCTGTGCAAAAGAAATGCATGAAAGAATCACAAAAAGTAGTGGAGGCAATATACACAGAGAATGTTTAAGTAATGGGAATAAGTCCTATTAAAGAATAAAAGAATGAAAATAATTCGTAAAATAACATGATATAAATATGTAATTGGTGTATAGCGAAATTCAGCATCATAGATTAACCTACCTTTCATCAATGAGACTTCGCTAAGCGATAGTATATATTTAAAATCATATTATTGACAGTCTCGTAGTGCCCTATGCCTCATAAGCACCTGTCAGAGTTACAAAGAGGAAGTTAAAAGGTTATATATAATGCTAGCAAAGCAGTCGACGGGTGTATCTCAGAGGCGCTTAATGAATCGTAAATTGGCTCGGCGCTTAACTGTTCCCTTCTTGATTTTTTCAGCCACTTCTGCCTAAGCTCCACCCAACCTTCACCCACTTTATACCATTGCTTTTAGCTGGGTGATATACGTACTATTTTTTTTCATCTCTTATATTCGTGATTTTAAGGTACATGTCCGTTTCTGTTTGTCTATTTCTTTTAACCTTGACAGCCTCCATAGCCAAATCCCATTTTGCAAATGGGAATTCAAGTAAAACTATCAAAAAAGGGGAATGGAACCTTTTCTTTATTAAACATTCATTGCATACTTAGGAATTCCTCGGAAGAGACAACATATACACGCTTCCCAACATTTTTGGTACAACAACAAATGAAACTGTTCGCACCACTAAGAACACTACTTATTTCAGCATGATTTCTCAACACACCCAGTTAAGCGTATTATTTTTCAACTAGACGAGTGTAAACACATTAGTAAACATCTACCATATATAGTTTAAGCTCACACACTCACACAGAGCTACATCGTTTTGCCAATTCACGCATGCAAATCCCTATTCAGTTTTGCTAATTTTCTTTGTTCTAAAATTTATTGAGGAATTTTCGAAAACATCGAAAGAATACTGGAAATATGCAGCAAGATATGTATGATTTTGTTAATGCGCAAACTGGAGGAATCCTTTCCCTTCCGCCTTCAGCAAGTATTATGTGAATGTGAGATGCCTTTAGTTTTTGTTTTTTAACATACTGCAGTACGATAATATGATACTAATAAGATTATTTATAGTATAAGTGTACAAGGCATTTCTTATATTTTGGTTGACTGAAATACAACTCATAAACAACATTGCGTTGATCTTGCTCAAAATATGTTTCTTTCTATCAACACTCTCCTGCTAAAACTAGAAACTTTTTCTACCTTATAATTTTAGATTGCTTTTGACTTTGCAGCAAAAACAGAATTTTTATTTTTTTTATTTGCCATAAACTTAATCAGAAACGAGATTTCATAAGTTAACCATTAGAGCAATTATCTCCTAGACAGAAAAATGCAGAGGAAAAATATAGTGTACTTTTAATAAACCCAAAAGAAAGATGCTAAAATAGCTTACTTATAAATTGTAAGAATGAAATAGATTTCTAATAATAAATGTACTGTATTAATACTTTGCGGACTTTCCTTTAGCAACTTTTACAGCTGAAACACACCTAAGTATTGAATTAATAATGCATGAAATTACAACTTGTATTTTAATCATCTTTGACGTATGATATTCCGTAATTGTGACAGTGTTCCTGGTTTAGGAGAATTTTCTGTAAAGTCTTGTTTACTATTACCCAGAATAGGTTCTATTTCGTTCATGTCAGGTGATTGACTCAGCTAAGGAAGGAGTCCGATGCCGCTTTGGTCCTCCTATTCTTTTGTCCTATTTGCACTATGGCAGGAAGCAGCCAGCTATCATGAATAAAGAACTTTCATTTTGAAGTGATCATTTAAAAACCATAATAGAAGTTAGTGTTTAAGAATGGAAATGTATTTTTTCGAGTTGAGATTGCAACAGACTCAACTAACTGTGACCACACTCTGTATCATTCCAAATTACTCCTTACATCATAACAGTAAAGCCACCATGTTTTATCATTGTTTTTAACCTTCTTATCTCAAAGTCCTGAGGCTGAAATGTCCAAACACATACCCATCTAATAGAGCAAACCTTGATTCTTAAGAATAAATATATGATGTGCCAAAATTCCCAACGCTTGTTGCTCATTTGTTCATTCAACTCATTTCTTTCTTTCATTGGTCATAGTTAATAGAGAATTCATCCGAAGTGTGCGTCTATAATGTCCAAGAGAGTGCAGGCACATAATTCATTGCTGTTCATGTCCTAATTTGAGATATTCTTGCCACTTAAGAAGCTTTTAAATGAAAGTTGTTATCAATGGATCTTCGAACAGCAGGAAAAAAAACTTTCAAAATGCTAAAAGAGACGACATCGTGACTCCTGCGATGTTTTTGCCTTTTCTTTAAATTGACATATAATTCTGTTAACGAATTAGTATTTCTTACAATTTATCTTTGTGGCAGTCCACCCTACAATTGATTACCATTCCGTCGGCTTTAAAAATATGAAATTGCCTTGAATTTTGGTTTCGAGCCATTTTTAATAATTACAATATTAAACTCAGTAGACAACTATGGTTATCTACTTACATACTTCTAACATGACTTTGTGTTTCCATTAAATATTCACAAAAATATTCAATAACCTGCGGTTCAAGAAATTTTAGCATTTCACTCCACATAGGGTTGACTCTCTCAGGTGTTAAGTAATCATTTAAAATACTATACATGTGTTAAATTTCAGAATTTTACTTCGTCAAAATGTACTTATATTTGTCACTTCGTTTTTATTGTCAGAAAAATATAGGAATAAAATTGGAAATAATTTTAGGAGTAGATTTTGAATAATCAAAGAAAGTAAAAGCCGTTTGAACCCCAATAAATAAAGTAAGAAAAAGAGATTTAAAGTGGCGAAACACACCTGAGATTACACAATGTAAGTGAACAGAGTTGAAGAGGCTAGAGTTAGATGAGCAGATGGCGCATGGAAGTTTATCATCGCGCGTGGATTGTGATAGATATTGAAGAGAATAAGATTGGGAATGAAGTAGAGAAAGGCGTAGATTGAGATGCGGATCATAAGACATAACCTTAGATCACTGTTTTTCAATCTGAGTTCTTTAGAGAAATAAGATTCCGCAGAAGAGTCATAATATTTAAGCAAACGAAAATTTATTAGTTATATTTACTCTGCGTTGTCCAAATGAGGTGTCAACTCAGAGAGCAAGACGGTATAGGTATCAAATTATATTTACCTGCAGGCACCTCTTTACGTGCTGCTAATTCATTTAAGAAATTGTTATTTCACTCTTACTGAATTTTACGCACTATATATATTTAGAGAACTTTAATTTAAAGAAAGTTGAAATAAATTTTAATTAATATGAGAACAAAATTCTGCATACACAAAAACATACACAATATTTTAATAAAAAAAAAATTAAGAACATGTTAACAATTGTTAAATGTGGAAGCTAAACAACTACACTATTAAAAATTACGGTTTTTTAATTCCCGTTTTTTCTCATCAAACCGGAGAACGTATGTCGCTGCGTCCGACATTTTCTTAATTGCATCTGAAGGTGGACTACTAGGATGCAACCACAGAAAACATAACTATAAGTTTATAAGTTCTTCTCTATGCTAATTTAAAATAAATTAAAACGTAAACAACAAAGAGCAAAAATAACAATAACAAGAACAATAATAAAGCAAAAATAACAACAAAGACAATACAGAGATCTGCAGGAAAGATAAGCAGGCTCACTTGCATTTGGGGCGGTCTGCCTTCCTTAGGGACACAAGTGCGTCAATTACAAATTTAGAACAATTAAAAATATAATAAATTATAGGGATGACACCAGAATCCTCCATCTCTCATTTTTTCCACAGCTCGGTGTGACTGATCCCACCCCAAGCATAATTGAATAAGGATATCGACCCCGATCTTCACGGCATTGGGACACGTACCAAGACTAGCAAATTCCACGACATAAAATACTTTGATACTGTTGAAAAATTGGGATAGATGCTCATATTAAGAGCTGGGGCAAAATGGTAGGCAGCTTTAAATTCTCGCACGTCTTCTAATCTTATTTTCAATGCAGCCTTAAGAGTTAACCAAATCCATGTCATGCAATCAGTGTGCATAACAACGAAACGCTAAGCCAGTTATTTAATCTGTGCATATGGCCTGATCACCGCATCGGCAATCTCTACATAACCAGAAACTAAGGAGAAAATAATCCACAGATCTTCAAGACTCGACAGGTAATCTCACGTACGGGGTGGTGTATTGCCAGTAGGGTTTGTATGATGGATGGAACAACCAAAAGAGCCACACTTGGTTTAAACAAGGGAGAAGTAGCATGGAAGCTAAGTTTGCCTTTGAACTGTTTGCTTACAGGGTCACAGCTTCATTGTGAATACAAGGATAGTATAAAAACTACCAAATTAATATGCCTGGTGCTCTGTAGTTTGAGAAGCAGAGGCATGGAGACAAACTTTCAAAGATGGTATCCCTCGAAGTGACATCTTGGGTAGAACCATCAATGCCAACGGTCTGAGGGATATATCAAACTCTCGAATGAATTTCTTTGGGATTAACATAAAACCAAAATGGTTTTATTGCAGCAGATATATTATCGCGATGGTCTGATGATGAAATTAGAGACGTTAACTGTGAGAATATGCAGGACCCGCTCGTACAAGTGCATGATACACTGTGCACGGCTCAGAAAGCGCTCTGTAGGAGACGGACGGAAGTCACCAATTACTAATCGGAGACCATCTTGTCCATCGAATTCTTTTCCGATATATTTTGATACAGAGGAATAGTTCTCTCATCAAAAGTCAATGTTTGGAGGAGCAAATGAACGGTTAAGGAAGATAAAAGTAGCAGTATCATCATCCCACGTGTTAAGCGCCACAGAACTTACAATGCCGATGGTGCTGGTACAGAAAACCGTAAGGGCGCAAATGTGCGCATCCTGTGTGATGCTTTGTTCGAAAACAAGAATGCGGAATCGATGCGAGTAGACACAATTCAGGCGTGTTTCTTTTAACAATAGATCCGGTTTGGGGCCGATGCCTGTAAAGGTAGAAAAGGAAGACCACTTACTTATTGGCCAAAGATCTGGAGCCAGCGCTACAATTTATTCATCTGAATCTGGCCAAAAGAATTCGAAGTCATCAGGCTATAGCGTGACAATAACATCAGTTGACGGCACCGGGATGATAGAATAGTACTTGCAGCAAAATAGTAAGGATGACGACACTTACCTGGTAGAGACGCTCTTCTACCCCAATGAGCTCGTTAAGATCTCCTTCCCAACCGTTTGCTAAATCGACGATTTAAGATGAACTAACATAGTAATAAATGGGGAGGCGTTCCATCACTCCGGTAAAATAAATAAATTCCATGACGCCATATCACCAGACGGTATTATAGGTCTTCAAGAAATCTAAAAATTGCTATGCGAAAGGGAAAGCTTCACAGATAGCACTCTACAAACAGAGAAGAACATCCACAATTGGGTGAAACTTAGAAAAGCTTGGTTGTACAGAGGAGATATGACTTCCGCTAACGAGGAAATAAGCTAACCTAACATGTATTCAATTTTCCCATCCTATTGCAGATGCAAAGTTTTAGAGAAATTTGGTGGAAAACGTCAAGATTGATTTATCTCTACCAGACTTGAAGAAACCAATTAAAATAGCCATTCGCGATAATCTGTAAACATATCCTACGAACATAGCAGGTTTAACAAAGCTAAAAGGCAAAGCCTGGTGTCAAATCAAGGCGTACGAGATATCGTCCGGAAAAGGGGCAGAATCTGGAGAAGAAACGATGGCGGAAGGCAATTCATATATATATATATATATATATATATATATATATATATATATATATATATATATATATATATATATATATGTGTGTGTGTGTGTGTGTGTGTGTGTGTGTGTATGCGGTTAGGTAAGGGTAATAATGAGAATTTCTTAATCTCCTAGAGAAGTCTTCTGGAGTTCAGCAACCCTCTTCAAGAGCATTACATATAAGGCAAAGCAAGCATTCATTTCTCTAAAAAGGGAAATTTCAAGTAACCCTTTGTAAAGTTAACGTTTACCTTTTACTGAAAATAGGGAAAAATGTGAATTTTATCAATAAACAATAAAGTTCTAGTCAATGCGGTTATGTAAGGATAATAATAAGAATTCCTTAATTCGCAAGAGAAGTCTCTTGGAGTTCCTCAGGAGCTTTACATATACGACCAGGCAAGCATCCATTTCTTCCAGACCAGTAAGGCTTTTGGCAAACTAACGTTTAACTTCAACATAAAACGGAAAAAAACATAAATTTAACGGTGGATCTTTGCTCTTTCTAATTTTTGATAAATTAGCAATAACCTTCTATTCAATTCGCTAGAAAAGTCTCCTGGAGTTCCTCAACCCTATTCAGGAGCGTTACATATAGGACAGAGCAAGCATGCATTTCTCTAAAAAGAGAAATTTCAAGTAGCCTTTTGTATAAGCAAACGTTTAACTTTAACAAAAAATAGAGAAAGTGTGAATTTTGCCAGTGGATCTTTGCCCTTTCTAATTTTTGATAAATGACCAATAGCTTTCTAGATAATGGGGTTAGTTTCCTGGAGTTCTTCTGTAGGGGTGCGAAAATGTATGAGAGAAATTCCTTCCAACTCGATAATATAAATGGCCGATAAATTTACCAACCAAGAACGGACTAAAGCCAGTCGTGAGGCTAGAGTATTGGCGTATAAATCAAGAGGTACCGCGTTTGAAACTCAACAGTCCTAAAACTTTTATGAAGATCTCTCAAGAAAGAAAAAGGAAAAAAACGCTTGAAGGACAAACTCAACAAGAAGCACCAATAAATCATCAACTCAAGATAAATGGAAGAAAATGAAGAAGAGCATCAAGAAAGAAAACGAGGATTAAGGACCAACCCAGTCAAGGAGAATACGGAAGTCAAGGAAAATTGAAGACAAGCGTTTGAAGGGCCAACTTAAAGAAATAAGGAACTTGAGCCAAGAAGAAGAAAAATGGATTCGAGGAACACAACCTGCATCGAGGAAACCAAGTGAAAAACAAGAACACTAATGATAAATAAATATAATTGGGATAAAAAGGATATGCCCCTACCCTACTTCAATCCTCTTTAGGAGCATTAGATATATGACAAGGCAAGCATCCATTTCCCTCCAAATAGAAATAACAGGTAACCTCTAGTATAAGCTAACGTTTAATTTCAAAGGAAAACGGAGAAAATGTGAATTTTGCCCGTGGATCTTCGCCCTTTCTATTTTTTGATAAATAAACAATAACATTTTAGTCAATGCGGTTTGGTATGAGTAATAATAACAATTCCTTAATTCGATAGAGAAATCTCTTGGAGTTCGTCAACTCTATTCAGGAGCGTTACATATATGACAAGGCAACCATCCATTTCGCTCAAACGAGAAATTTCAAGAAGCCCTTTGTATAAGCTAAAGATCAGTAAGCCTTTTGGCAAACTAACGTTTAACTTCAACATAAAACGGAAAAAATATGAATTTTACCGAGGATCTTCGCTCTTTCTATTTTTTTATTAATTAGCTATAACCTTCTATTCAAAGCGGTTATGTAAGGGTAGTAATAATAGCTTCTTTAACCGCTGGAAAAGTCTCCTGGAGTTCTTCAACCCTCTTCAAGTTGAGGATGGTAGCTCTGGCTATGAGCGTCGTGGTCATTTTATCGAAGAGCGCTTTATGACACAGGTTCAAATCCTATATCTTTGTTCATTTTCTGATAACGATTAAAATAGTTTGCCCCTTAATTTTTCTGTTAATCTATCTCCCACTATAATTTCTTAAGCTTTAATGGTACACGTAATAATAATTTCCTTAGCGTTTTTCCTAGTTGTGTTACCAGTTTTCTTTTCTTTTGGCCGTAATATATATATATATATATATATATATATATATATATATATATATATATATATATATATATATATATATATATATATATATATATATATATATCGTGGTAGAAGGCCAAGTTGTATATATGTTCAAATCGACAGCGATGGGTGTTTAGTTAAGCTTGCGCTGCAGCTTTTTAACCATTTAAAAGACTGTTTTCAGAAAGCGAAATGTGGCAAAAAATACTGTCAAGTGGCATATCTTTATTATTCAGACGTCTTTCCACCTTTTGAAAGGTCCTTTTTGGCAAACAGTGCAAAAATTTACAAAATATGGTGTTTTTCATGCATTATTATTTTAACATAATATTTTTAGAACTAATCAGAAGTGATAAAATTTATAAAGTTTGAATAATGTTTAGGTAAAAAAAAACCTGATCTTAACATAAGAATAATTGTTTTGACCAATCAGATTTGAGAACTTATATAAAGATTCAGCAATGTTCAGATCGGCGAAATACAAGCAAATACGAAAGATAATTTATCGGAAAAAGCCTGCTCTGGTTGCCGGAAGCAAGTCGCATTTTCTCTTACTCTTGTTGAAGATAACAAATTGTCCTTTCGCTTTATTTTTCAAGAGCTAGTTTAGTGTATTGAAAATCGTGTGAATTTTTTCACACAAAATCAAGTTGCTTCCCCTACCCCCCCCCTCTTAAACCAGTCGCCTTCGGACGGACGTCAACCTTGTCAGTTTATCGAAAAGCACCCTGCGGTAAAGCTAAAGTGCCTGGTGAAACTATTTTTTTGTCTTGGGACTGGGACATCTTCTCTAGGAGCTATTCTTTTTCAACTTGATGATAGACATTCTTTTACATACAAACACGCACATGGACAAACACAGAGCGACACACGCTCACATCGCAGGGTTTTCTTTTTCAATTTTTTTTATTTTAAGACACTCAATACGAGCAGATGGAAAGATAAATTAAAGAGAACCGTCGGATTACACTGAAGACACTCTCCGAAGGCCTCAAGCCAGATGGTGGGATGGTCCTCGCTAAAATTTACGGAGATCTAATTATAGCGCTTGTCAGATTAATTGATATACATAATTGCTATGCGGCTATTTGCGACAAGGAAGTTGATTGCCCAGTACCCACTTCCATAAAAGTGGCAGAGTGCCTTAAGAGTATCAATCTAAAACTAAATACAGCACCACAAATTAAATCACATAGCAGAGTCATCCTTCAACGCCTCGATCCATGGGTTAGAGGTCACCGTAGAAGAAATTCACGCATAGGTGAAGAAAAACCACACCTAGGCTAAGATCACTGAGGTAATTAAATTCAAAGATTAGACTAAAGTATTAAAGATAATCTTTTATGATAGGGCTAGGGCGAACAAGACTGCGGAGGTAGGTTTACTCCTCGTTAATGTCCAATGTCCACGTCTGCCCTGCCCTGAGCAGTTCGAACGTGAGGAGTTTATCGACCTCCAGATGTGCTTCAAATGCTATAAGTACGAGGACCACACCTCGGCCAACTGCCCCCAAAGAAACGTTCTTTTATTTTCTATTTGCTCATCAGATAAACATTCATGAACGGGTTGCAATAGCACCTCCTAGAAGTGCCTGAACTGTGCAGGAGAAAACAAGACGCTTTCTATGGCATGCTCAGTCAAGGAAGAGTTGTTAAAAAAGAAATCCAATGAGAAAAGACTGGCCAAATAAGAAAAAGCAAGCAGCATCTACACCAAGGTTAATAAAGCTGCCGTAACGGAATCTCGGGAAAGCAAAACACGAATGCACGTCGAGAATGAAAACTCGACCAACATTAGGGGTTGCATTTATTATGCTCACATTGCAAATCTTTCCTCTTCAGGGATTTTTGCAAAAGAGCTAAATAGAATGCTGACGCATAATTGGATACAGGAAATGTGGTTACCTGAGAATCGACGATCAGAGGAAATTCTTAAGATTAGTTAGTCTCAAACCCCAGTGCGAGACTAGTTGCCAGAAGCTCCCCACCCCTTTCCAGAGATCCTAAGATCCAAGCTCAAGCGGAAAGAGAAGAAAACACACGCACATAGCAACAAAATAACACAAAAACTACAGCAGAATAACACGCACAAACGAACGGACACACAGATTAGAAGTTTCAGAGACTAAGTCTGCGAGGCCTGCGGCAGGAGCGCGCTCAACCTGTCCCAGGAAAACCTCACGTCCAAGATCGTCTTCTTCTTGTAAGAAGAAATCTAGGTACGTATACCATTCAAGGAGAATAAACTTGAAGGTTTATGCCGGCAAAAGGTCCCCTTTCCCAAAGGAGATGACTACCATTGATGTAATTGAATGGGTAATATCCGGAAGATACAAATGGGAATTCTCATCAGACGACTGCCCTGAAAAAGAAGTCGAGGAAGCTTTACTCCAAGGCATAATCAAAATGGCCCCCGAAACTTTCACTACTCTTACAGACAAGTAATTCAGAATAAAACGAGTAGGTAAAACAATTACGCCACGAGCCACTTCATAACGGCCCAAGGTCTTTAAAGAATAAGCTCTAAGCATTATAGACATACACAGAAATTTATCGTGAACGGACAATGGACAAACTAAAAATATTACAATTTAATTCGAACGGTTGGACGGATAAAAAAATACTTCAGGGTAATATAATAGGACAATGATACCCAGATGTTTTATCTATTTCAGAGCACGGGATAAATACAGACACAGACACGATAAAAGATTTTCCCTACGAAGTCATAACGATTTGATGGTTGTGAAATTGCTGTGGAAAGAGGTCTTGAATTCAGAATAATAAGTGGGCTCGATCAGTGATACCAAGCTTTGGAGGTCCGTACGGCAGTGGATCCCCTGGTCCTGGCAACAGGGTACCAGCCCCCAAGGAGAAGGTACTTACCTTTCCACAACTTCCTGCAGCTTTGTGGTCATGGCAGAATAGTTATGTTTGCCGGAGACCTGAATGCAAGGAGTGGTGCCTCACATTATATGTCGACCAATCGAGCAGTCAGGAATCTCGAGACACATATTGACAGACAAATTAAGATAAGAATCAGACCAAACTTTCCAATATACATCACGCACATAGCAGCCACCAAACCTGACATAGTGCTCGCCAGCACTTTGTTTCCTTATAATTATTACATTGAACCGGGCCCTCCCGTCCTCAACAACCACCAGGCTATCCTCATTACAATTTCAATCGCCCCTATTTTGTTTGGTCCTCCCCCTATACTCGAGAAGAGGACCCTTTTTTTATTATTATTAAAGACAATATTAGAATTAAAATTTTCTTAACTGAGTTACAAGATAATTATTACATCTTTATATCACAAACAGAGAAAAAGGGAAAGCTATATAAAGCAGGAGAAGGAAGGAAGGGAGGGCTATGAGGGACGCGGTAAAAACGACCATGGCATCTTCCGTCTCAACGCCGGACTTATATAGTGTCCGTTAGCGGCGTTGCGGACGAGGCTAAATGTGAGATAGTGCCCAGCTTCTGAAGGCGCCATCTGCTATGTTGTTTGCAGACTTAACGTATTCTATGTTTAAGCGGCTTGTCTGAGGACATATGAAAATTCACACGTGACTCGTCGTTCCACCTCGCGAGGATTTCAACGGGGATTTTTCCCGCGCGGTGTTTCATATCGTCGGGAAATTGTCTGACATTATCCGAGCAAAGGGAAACACTAGGCAAGTGATAAGAGGGACCAGGGTCTCTTTCAGAAATATGTTTGAAAGATGTAGGTTTGCGGCGCGTAGAGCCAATGAAGCGCCGTGAATAGTGATTCCCAGGCCCGAAAGTTAACGGGCCTGGGATTAACGTAAGGAAGTTGGGGAACGAGGAGCAATTATTTGTAAGAAACATAACTGTACCCATAAGAAGGGAAGATGAATAACAAGGGCAACAAAGTTGAGAAGACCGGCCATTCTCAGCCAGGTTTTCCTAGGAGCACGATTCACACTTAAGTATTCTAAGGCACCTTTTACCTTTTGCACCAGTTCCGTTGTTAATGCCACTTTCTTTTTACCAAGATCAATTCTAATTCCTAAGGAGGTGACTGATGACACAGGGACTAAGACACTTTTATCGGTGTTTACACTAAGCGAGCTCCTGTTTATCAGCTTGAGACATATTCTTAGGTTCTGGGGTAACCGAGGAGAAGAATATCATCCAAATACGTATGTGCACAGCATTCCGTCATGGATGCCCAACGGTTCATGATGGCCGAGAGGGCGCACTGCATCAAAAAGGGGCTGTCGGGGAACCACATGGACAGCCTGATGAATCTGAATCTTCTACTTCACGGAGACGCCGAAGGTATGTCGTGCCTTCGGGTTCAAGACTAGGTGGTATAATCCATCCTCCAAGTCTATTTTGCAGGCTTTCTCGCCCGGGCGTACTTCACGGAGGACCTTGTTGACCGACGGTTGCTGGAATGAGGGTGGAGAGAAATATTCCTATACCGTGCTCATGTCATAGACCAGTCTTACCGAGCCGTTGGTGTTGGGTACCGCATAGACTCTGTGTGCACACGATATGTTTGGCGAGGAATCAAAATTACCACAAATAGAAATAAAACAGAGCTGTTTGAAAATTTACAAGCTGAATAGTAAAGATGTGTGTGTGGAGAATAATAGAAACCATAAGTGGTGGTGGTTTTGTATTATTGATGATTCACTTCTCTCCGGAGCTTCCTCAGAGTAACAAGAAACTAAGACAAAAAATGAAGAGCCGCTCCCTCTTGAGCCATAAAGGGGCTACGGAAGGAGCGGGAAGAGGCTGAACACAGATAGGAAGAGTAAAGAGTAGAGAGGGAAAAACATTAAATAACAGGGTAAACCTGAAAGTTTGTCGGTAAATCTACAATTTTACTTGGCTTCTGAACCTCGGTGTGTGTTATATCGTTTACCTATTCATTTTTTTCCTATTGTGCACATGACCCACGTATTAAGTGTTTAGCCTGTAAAGTATAAAGAAAGGATGAAAGATGCAGGAAGAAGTGGAAAGAAGTAGTAAGTTGGCAGGTGAATGTTAGGTTGCATGGAGGTCATTTTGGTAGTATGGTATATGTGATAGAACGGGTTGAGGCCGCGTTAATTTCAACCCCTATCACATATTATTTAAAACCACGATGCTCCCAAGTGTATCTTCGCTTTGAAGCTTGGCGCCTTATCGCAGCCACCGGAGTCAATGTTTAAACAAGGAGGTTTATCTTCTCCCCGTTCGCCCCCATACGCCGACCTCGCCAGATTGAGTTAGGCTTATGGGCAGATAAGGCATTGTTCCCAGGCTCGGCTGTGCATTCCATCGAAGCTCCCACTCCATTGTCTCCCCACGCCAAGGGAGTGTCTCTACTATTTAGATGGAAACATTACCACTAAGATCAGATTGGAGATCCAGATTTTCGTCGTGAAACATCACCCCTACCCTCTCTCACTTTGTACGCCAAGGGACCTCGACCTCGAGATTCACCATCACTTGTCCAGAAGGAGGACAATATCCCTTGAGTGCCAAGGTTCGAGCCTTTCGTGACGCCAAGTCCACAAGGCTTCCCCCTCGTTGTTCAGAAAGAGAACAACGTTAGAACAGCCATTGTTCGTTGGAGCCCGTTGACCAGAAACGGTTCTCATCCCTTCCCCTGTTGTTCATAAGAAAACAAAGTAGAACAGCCATTATTCTTTTGAGCCCGTTCGCCAAGAAGCGGTTCTCACCCTTTCCCCTTGTTGTTCAGAAGAGAACAACATTAGAACAGCCATTGTTCTTGAGCCCGTAGACAAGAGACGGTTCTCACCCCCCCTGTTGTTCAGAAGAGAACAACGTAGAACAGCCATTGTTCTTCAAGCCGTTCGTCGAGAAACGGTTCTCATTCCCAAGACGCCACGTCAGGATCCTTTTATTCCCCTCCTTCGGCTGGAACTCGCCAGCGGACCGAAAATTCCTTCACGTCGACTTCCTCTGCACCACTATTATAAAATTACGTAAGCCGAACGTTACCTTTGAGTATTTAACCCTTTTGTCAATTCTATCCTGTGCTTTAATTTGTTTAGCGAACCATCCCATCTCTTTAACTTTATATTTATTTTACCCTTTTAAAATCCTTTAATCCTCGGAGTAGCCCGAGTCTCCACGACCCTTTCCATTCTCTGTTTATGTCAATATTTTCCGTTTTGTGTATTGTTGATAGTTATTATTAATAAAACTCTATTTTATTAATGATAGCAATATTATTATCCTGTGCTCAGTTCCACTTCTTAAGCATATCAAAGATACATAATATCAGCCCGCCAGACATCCACGCACTCTAAAGATAATTAAAGAAGTTCCCTCAACGAATGGTTATATATGGTATATCGTCGAGAGTCCATTCTACGACATATATATATATATATATATATATATATATATATATATATATATATATATATATATATATATATATATATATATATATATATTATATATATATATATATATACTATTTAAATTTGGTATCAGGTGTGTAAGGTTTAACGCTATATCTTTGCAAACACTGGTCTCAGTCGAGTAAAGCATAGTGTTATTCGTTATAATAATAGAGTATAGTAGTTCCCTTTTGTTTTAACGATTGCTATTCCCTTTTTTTTAAACTTAAGAAGCTGGAGTAGCTCAAGGAACTGTTATAATAATTTGTTTGTGGTTTTTTTTGTGATTTTAGTCAGTGGTTATTTAGATCGAGAAACCAAGTACGAATAGGTCAGTGCCCATAATTAGGTAGGCTAATTTCTCTAGAAGGCATAATTCTTGTTGCAAGGAATTTTAGTTGGTTGACTAGTGCGCCCCAAGGGCAAAGATGGCTCAGTTCGAAATCTTTAAAGCGCAAGGAGAATCCTTGGGACTCTCCGGAAAAGAACTAATTGAGTACGTTCAAGAGGAGCAAAGAACAGAAAGAGAAAGAGAAATCTAAAGAGAAGAACGAGAAAGAGAAAGAGAAATCCAACGAGAAGAAAAAGAAAGAGAAAGAGAATTTCAACGAGAAGAAAGAGAGGAACGGAAAAGACAAGCTGAGCTTCACCATCAGATTGAATTAGCTCGTGTTGAAGCAGAGATACAGTCCGACAGTTCCCATTCCGAAGCCCCCTTCCCCATTCTCTCACTAAAGCTCCCCAATTTCAAGGATGGAGAGGATTTCGGAGCATTTTTGGCCCACTTCGAAAAGATCCTCGAAATCAATAACATGGATCTGGAGGCTGAACGTGTAGCCAGATTACTTCCCCTGTTAAATTGTAAATTGCGCGAAATTTTAATATCTTTACCATCTGAGTGTACAATTAACTACAGCACCTTAAAAGCTGAGTTATTGGCCGCTCATAATATGACTCCCGATTTCTACCGCCAAGAATTTCGAGGAGGTCGTATTAAACCCGGACAGACGTTCCGTCAATTCGGATACATTCTTCAGAGGAATTTTAAATTTTGGTTAGAATCCTTAAAGGTTGATCCAAATTACGAGTCCTTAACAGACTTCGTGTTGCGAGATCAATTTTTGGCGTCTCTCCCGACGGAGATCCGCGCGTTCGTCAAGGATCGTCGGTGCCAGACCTTTTAAGAATGTACCGAAGAAGCGGATGTCTATGCCGTAAGCCATAATTTATACCCAAAGGAGAATCGAACTTCTCACCAATCCCCCTACAAGGAAAGAAGGAAGGATTCGCGCCCCTTAACAGGTAAGCCGACGAAGTTTCCGAGCCCCGTAAAACCCCAAAACTTCTTTCCCCAAAACCAACAACGGGACTCCAAACCTCCCGTTAAGATTTTTCCTCCATCTATCTTCCCGAAGCGACCAATCATATGCTTCACCTGTGGTGTAGAAAACCACATGAGCTGAAATTGCCCCCAAAATTCTAGGCTTCAAAGCGGACCAGCCCACCAAGTTCACCAGATTAATGCCACCCCGGCTCCCCCGGTGGTGCAGACCCAAGCAGCAACTTCTCCCTCTCCGTCAGGCCACCAGGTAAATTTTATTTCTGATAAAAGTTCATCGGGAACTTTGAAATTTGAGGAGGGAAGCGTGAACGGCTGCCGAGTATCGACTGTTGTCAGGGAGACAGGATGTACGTGTTTCATCGTGTCCGACGAACTCCTCCCCCCAGTGGACCCAAACCACGAAAAATTTGCGGTGGTACATCACTACCTTGGGCGGGCGAACCAATTCCTCGTCGTTAGATGTTACCTGCAGTGTCAATATTATGATGGCTGGGCTGAAGTCATTTCAGCACCCATACAATTCTGTTCCGTACTTATAGGACAGAGCCCCCAAGTAAGTCCTGACCCTGTGTCTCAGGCCGCCCTTCCTCGAGGCCGAGCTAAGAAAGAAGCCCAGGAGCCCGTCCCCTTTAGAACCCCGATACCATCCGATTTCTCGGAGACCCCTAACCAGGACTTTAGGACGGCACAAAAGGAGTGTAAATTACTAACATTCTTAGGCGATAAGGCCCAAGACAAGGACACGGAGACTTTCCGTGGACCCCAAGAAAAAAAGAACCCCCAATGCGCCCATGGAGATACCTTCGTAGAACTGGACGAAACATCGGCGCTTGAAGAAGATTACCCCGCGGAGTCCCTTAATGTAATACAGATAGTGTGCACCCAACCTGATGCCGATTACCCTCCTCCTTCCCTACCAGGCGAGTCTTTGGAACACTCTGACCTGGATATTGACGCGCAGCTGACACCACATCAAAAGAGTCAGCTACAATAACTATTTGAATGGAGTCACCATTTAACCACCCTATTAGCTCTTTTCGAGCGACTGCACGAAAATGGCTTTAACCATTGGCCCCCGCAAATGCCATTTTGTCCACGAAACCATAAAATATTTGGGTTTCAAAATAGGACAAAGCAAGTTAGGTCCCCAAGAGGATAAGATTAAGGCAATCGCCGACATGCCCCTCCCGATTACAAAGAAGCAATTAAGATCGTTCCTAGGATCAGCTTCTTACTATCGGCGATTCGTTCCGAATTTCGCTGCGATTTCGGCGCACCTCAGCTTCCTTTTAAAAAAGAATTCACCCGATCGTCTACGTTGGAATGATGTCGCTATTTCATATTTTAATCAGCTCAAGAGTAAGCTCATTTCTGCCCCCATTTTAAAGTTGCCTAACCCGGAAAAATCCTATGGGATTAAGACCGACGCGTCCAACGAGGGCATTGGAGGTGTACTCCTTCAATACGAGGATGACGGAACGAGTCATCCAGTTGCATATGCTAGTCGTCAATTATTACCACGCGAAAAGAGATATGCCACTATAGAAAAGGAAGCTCTATCAATTATCTGGGTCATAGACAAATTCAAAAGGTACTTGATAGGAAAAGAATTTCAGATAGGAACCGACCACCGTCCGTTAGCCTATATTAGGAATGTGCGACACTCCAACGGCCGAATCATGCGCTGGAGTTTACTCTTGCAAGAGTATCAATTTAAAATAAATTATATAAAAGGTTCCGATAACCAGGTCGCTGACGCACTCAGTAGGAATGCGTTACCGAATAGCATAGAGTAATTGTATTCATAGAATTAGTATCTCCATGTAGGTATATACCGTCTTGTACGACTTAAATTAAGATTCTCTTGTAATATAATTAGTTAATGTATATGTCTGAATTTTGTAACGCTCAATGTCTATTTTTTTTTTTTTGTATGTATATAATTGTACCCAATAAATTACGTATAAATTATTTTGTCCCATATGTACTAATTTTATATCATTTCATTGTTCCATGCCTTTTTTTTTATTAAGTTTGTATTAAAGGTTATTTTCCCTTATAATCAAAAGATCTAAATAATCATATGTATTGAGGTAATACTAGTTAGGTGCAGGAAGGTACGGTTAGTACAAGAAAACGAGTTCCCCACAACGGAGCTCTATCGTTGTCCCTTCTCTCTTTTTTTCGAAGTGACAACTTCCCCCGGAATGGAGGGGTGTGATAGAACGGGTTGAGGCCGCGTTAATTTCGACCCCTATCACATATTATTTAAAACCACGATGCTCCCACGTCCATCTTCGCTTTGAAGCTTAGCGCTTTATCGCAGCCACCTGAGTCAATGTTTAAACGAGGAGGTTTATCCTCCCCCCGTTCGCCCCCTTACGTCGACCTCGCCAGATTGAGTTAGGCTTATGGGCAGATAAGGCATTGTTCCCAGGCTCGGCTGTGCATTTCCTCGAAGCTCCCACTCCATTGTCCCCCCACGCCAAAGGAGTGTCTCTACTATTTAGATGGAAACTTTACCACTAATATCAGATTAAGGATCGAGATTTTCGTCGCGAAACATCACCCCGACCCTCTCTCACTTTGTGCGCCAAGGGACCTTGACCTCGAGATTCACCATCACTTGTCCAGAAGGAGGACAATATCCCTTGAGTACCAAGGTTCGAGCCTTTCGTGACGCCAAGTCCACAAGGCTTCCCCCTCGTTGTTCAGAAAGAGAACAACGTAGAACAGCCATTGTTCTTTTGAGCCCGTTCGCCAAGAAGCGGTTCTCACCCCTTCCCGTGTTGTTTAGAAGAGAACAACGTAGAACAGCCATTGTTCTTTTGAGCCCGTTCGCCAAGAAGCGGTTCTCACCCTTCTTCCTTGTTGTTCAGAAGAGAACAACATTAGAACAGCCATTGTTATTGAACCCGTAGACAAGAGACGTTTCTCACCCCCCTGTTGTTCAGAAGAGAACAACGTAGAACAGCCATTGTTCTTCAAGCCGTTCGTCGAGAAACGGTTCTCATTCCCAAGGCGCCACGTCAGGATCCTTTTATTCCCCCCCTTCGGCTGAAACTCACCATCGGACCGAAAATTCCTTCACGTCGACTTCCTCTGCACCACTATTATAAAATTACGTAAGCCGAACGTTACCTTTGAGTATTTAACCCTCTTGTCAATTCTATCCTGTGCTTTAATTGGTTTAGCGAACCATCCCATCTCTTTAACTTTATATTTGTTTTACCCTTTTAAAATCCTTTATTCCTCGGATTAGCCCGAGTCTCCACGACCCTTTCCATTCTCTGTTTATGTCAATATTTTCCGTTTTGTGTATTGTTGATAGTTATTATTAATAAAACTCTATTTTATTAATGATAGCAATATTATTATCCTTTAGCTCAGTTCCACTTCTTAAGCATATCGAAGATACATAATATCGGCCCGCCAGACATCCACGCACTCTAGAGATAATTAAAGAAGTTCCCTCAACGAATAGTTATATATGGTATATCGTCGAGAGTCCATTCTACGACATATATAGTTTGCAATTAGAATGTTTTACTTAGTTTTTCCTGAGTCTCAGGATATCCTTCTTCGTTGTTTCATCTTAGTATTGTATTTGTTGTTGTTGTTTTTAGCGTTCAATTATTTGTTTTTAATCTTTCTACTGCTAGTAAATTTTTCTCATAACTCATATCTTTTCCGGGTTAATGGGGAATACATTTAACATAGCTTTTATAAACAAGTAAAAAGTTTGCTAACTCACTCTCTCCTTTTCTTACTTATCTAGATTTTACCTTGAAAATTTCTTCCTCTTCTTGGTCGATTTTTGCTGTATAAGTGGGTAAGAGGTGATTTTTAAGTCCCTTCCTATTCCTGGGCTATCAATTATATGCTTTCATATCCTATTTCATCTTGTGGTTTTTCTATTAGTTTCTTTGTTCTCTCCTCAAGTATTTTGTTCATTGGCTTAATCTTAACATCCACCCGGCCCGACAAAACCGTGGCGTCAAGCTTATCGCGAAACAGAAAATGCAGAGATTCCAATACCCCTTAAGCAATCCAGGCGGTTTGTGAGTCACCGCTATACATCACAATTTAGTTTCCAAACTGTTCACGTCGCGTTCTCTCCCGTACCGAACAGTTTATTGCAACTAGATCGGCCCTGTAGACAGACGCAGCGCCTGGAAGAGCCCCGCTGACTTCAAGTGGAAATCGCCCCCTAACTGTACACTAGCACAGTTCCAACGTGACACGGAGTGTGCTCCAAAAAGGCCGAACGCAATACTCCCGGCGCTGTAGAAGCTTTTGGAGCAGAGGCGTGACGACAAAAAGTCAAAGGTCGTGCTACCATGGTGGCATCTTGGGCAGATCCAGGAGCCCCACCGGCCTTAGAGCAATACCAAGCTCTTGAAGGAGTTTCCCAGCCCCAAACCCAAAGGGCTTAGGATATGCATTTGCGGATGCATTGAGAGCGGTTAGCGACTGAGGGAGGCGCCGGGCTCGCGCTTACACGAGAATAATGCATTTTGCACGGCTCAGAGTATCGCCTCAGAATCGACAAGTAGGCTCTAAATAGGGGACGTGCAGAAAGCACTGGTCGCTACGCAGTTTTGGTGGATCGAGTCCACCTTCCGCAATACAGGCTACGCATAAAACTCGCGTCCGTAGTCGAGCTTCAAAGGAATAAAAGATCGGTAAAAGTAAGTCAGTAGCCCTATCAGCGACCCAGGCACTAAACGTTACGGAACGAAGAATATCAATGGTGCGGGCACAAGAGACCCTAAGGATGCGAGTATGAGCCTCCCGAGTGAGGCAGCGGTCAAATACAAGACCAAGGAAACGGTGCGAATCCACCACTTCCAGGCGAACCCTATTTAGGAACAAGTCTGGTTTAGGATGGACCCGTGTGGGGGTGTATAAGTGTACCATCTTAGCCTTGACCAAAGAAAGTCGAAGCCTGTGCGCTTCATCAGTGCGAGAGACTCAGTTCAATTACTGTTGGGGTCGATGCTCCATAGTTGGCATATGGGCCGCGCCAAAAGAGATCGAAAGATCGTCCAGGTAGAGCGTAGGTAAAGCGAGGTGATGCCGTTGATGCTCAGCGCAGATCGTGTGACACTGAGGACACTATCCTGCGAGACACCTTAATCTTTCTCCATTGGCCCGGAGAGGGATTCCCGCACTTGTACGCGGAATTGACGATCTCACAAAAATTCAGATATAAAGATTGGGAGGCGTCCCCTTTCCCCCATTGTGTGTAGAGTATCTATGATACCGTATTGCCCTGCGGTACCATAGGCCTTCTTCAGATCGAAAAATACCGTGGCCTTGTGCTGTCTACGAAGGAAGGCCTCGCAGGCGCCATTTTCCAGTCGAAGCAGTGTATACAACATTGAGTGGAACTTGCGGAAGCCACATTGTACATAAACGAGGTGGCCTTCGCTTTCCATAAAAAAGGTAATCTAACCTTTACTAATTTCTCCATCAACTCACTCACGCAGGTGGTTAGAGAGATTGGGCATAACCCGGCTGAGGTAGATTGATCTTTCTTTGGTTTGCGAAAAGCAAGCACAGTAGCAATTTGCAAGGAGTCTGGAGGGATACATTTTCTACAGTGTCTGTTGAACAAATCTAACAGAGGTCATGCGTCGCTCGCCTCTTTTAGATGAGTTTTCCCGTTAAGTGAAGACATGTATACCTGCCCTGTAGGGCGGCAGGCGTGCTTCGAAACATACCCGAGCCTAGCTCTAGCTCTACGAAATTCACCGACAGTGAAATCGTTCGGGCAGCATTTATAGAACAAAACGGGAGGGGTCAGCGTGCCAAACGTCCAGATTTTCGAGGAATAGTACTACGACCTGCGGTGATGAGGTTGCCGGAAAAAAACCCATCGGTTTCATCCACCGACCTACACTCCTCGACTGAGACAGAAATCAGCCATTTCCTGAAATGCGTAACAAAGCGCCAGCGCCAACCACCAACGGGGCGTGCTCTCAGGCGGCAGCGGCTCAGAAAATGATATTTGTATGGGAAAGTAATCGCTCCATCTAATTTATCGACTACCGGCAACCAAAATCCGGCTGTGGATCTGAAGAGCACAGAGATAGAATGAGACAGGAAAATGAAGCGGTTCTCGGGCAGTGATTAGTATATTCGTCCACATTTAGGACAGCTATCTCAGCTCCAGCTCGTCGACAAGGTCGGCAAGGACGTGACCCCTTGGATTCATCGAGTAGTCTCCCGAGAGGGGGTGTCTACTGTTCAGATCTCTGAGCAAGAGAAGGGGCACCGTGCTACGACGCGGAGGAAGTCCCGCGAATCGAAGTCGGCTGATGGTGGAATTTACGCCGAAATAAAAATATACCACCTATCGAGGTGCAGCTGTACATCTACTTCCTGAAAGGAGGTATCAAAGCAAAGGCAAGAACGGAGACATCATGCCGAGTGTAAATGGCGCATCCTCCCGTCCGGCCCCCCTACCGTGGTGGTGCGGTCGCAAAATCCTTATACCCCGGGAGGGTAGACAGAGGGCAGCGCCCAGCATGTCTCCTACAAAAAGGTAGCTAATGGATAACGGGACGAGACGAGCCTCCGCAGTTCCTCCCAGTTGGCCCAGAGTACTCGGTCATTCCATTAAGGAATATGCTCTATATGCCTAGCTTAGAGGAGATGCGGGGTCCCTTTTCGAAGAGAAGACCTTCAGGGGAATGGCCGTGCGCTTCCCGGTAGTAGAACACCGGGCACTGTTGGCCGGACAATGCATTATCGCCTTCGAGGACTTATCGGGGTAGGTTGAGCTTGCTAAGCTAGTCTTTTCCTCCTCCGCCTCTAAATCTTAGGCAGGCGGTGCAGCTTCAGAGGCAGGGGGCCCCCTTATGAGGATCAACCGTCTTCAAATCACCTAGCTTAGCACTTGATGTGGGCGAAAAGGCCGAAGCCCCTTTGATGCTGTACTTCTTTCGGGGGGCAGCTTTCAGAACCCCGGAAAATATCCTCACGGCCAACTTCAGGGTATTGCATCCTGCCAGTCTACCGACTTGGTGGAGCCGTTTCGCCTTACGGGAAACGGTCACGATGGGGCAAGGGGGAAGCTCTGGTTTTAGCTGGGACTGAGTGTGAATACTTTATGTCGCAAGCTGTACCAGGGAGCGTACGGGGTGGGTAAAACTCGCAGAAGGGTCCTGAATGGGGGCGGAAACCACCGTGCTTCTAGGTTTAGAGGGACCAGGAGCAGAGAGTGTCTTTTTTATATTGAGGCATAAGGAGGCATGAGGGCTCCAGGAAGCGCCGTGCGCACCAGACCAAGTCCTTATCCTCGCAAAATGAGAGACGATCCTGCTCTTCAATGGCCAGAATTTCCTTCTCAAAGAGATACACACCACATTGCTTCGAAGAAGCGGAGTGCGGCTCTCCGCAATTGACTCACTTGGCCACACACGATTTGGACTTATCATGTGCGGGCTTGGAGCAACTTATTTAGATTTCGGGTAACCCTCCCCCCTCCCTGCTCTGCGCACTTGCGAATCGGTCTTTGTTTGAGACTCTCCACCTGGGGCAGTACCGCGGTTAGACGTGCCGATCTTGGCTTGGTCGCTTACCGAAACGCCATTGGATCTGTCCGTCCCTGTGGCTTCCACGGAGGGAGAGGACCCCGGAGTCTTTTTAGTCTATTTTTTGTTTCTTTTATTTTTAGGAGAGGAGCGTGGGGAATGCAGCTGCTACTCTCGTCCGCCCAAACGAAACTTTAGGTCGGATAGACCGGCCTCAGCCGGTGGAGGAGGTCCCTCTTTTCCTTATGAATCTCTAAGGGGGCCGAGCCGTCTGAGGAGAAGCTTGCACATGGGTGAACTCTGGTTTTTTGCTTGGCACCGAGCCCGAGTTTGACCCCATGGAAGATCCTAACATCTGGGACTGTGTCACCTTAGGGACCATGCCCATCTCAGGAGGGGCCTCCGTGTGGCTATTCCCACACCCTCACCCCCAAGACATCACTGATCCCATTCGAGGTTCCTTCTGTATTTTTTAATACCGGCGAATGGGCATCCGTCGGGGAGGAGAGGGAGGCACGTACAGTGACCCCCGGAAACTTGATATGCACGCCAGCGGGACTTTAGGCGGCACGGGCTGACGGGCCCTTTCATCCCTTACCGCCCTAAGGGGGTTGGCCCTATAGGTCACTTCCATCGCGTGCGTCAATTATGAGCCTACGTGCTTCCTTGCCAATCCCCTATGAAATTAAGGGGGTACTACTGCTTGAAAGAGGGAGTTGTGGAGGGGGTACTCCAGAGAAGGGGGTAAGGGCGAGTCTCCTGCACCCGTAGAACTAGGAGAGGATTAAGTCTCCTGCCAGTCAGAGAAGTTTAGAGGGGCACCTGAGAAAGCACAATGGGGGGTACCTCCTTCTTTGATGTGTAGCTGCCCGGGAGGGCTCCGACGATGGTAGAGGGGAAGGTAAAGGGGAAGTATTTATTTGAAAAACTCATTATTGCGCATCGTGACCCTATTATTTTCACGCGACAGAAACGCTAATCACCTCTACGTAGTAGCCCGCTCTGCGAGGTGTGGATACGGAGCCGGCCAAGCCAGTTGCCGCCATTACATAGCTACATAGTTACAGGGAGTCTGCAAAGACTACTTAGTCACTCAAAGGCAAGCCCTATTCTATAATAATATGCTAGTAGTAGTCCTCCTTTGCACATAGTCACCACGATGATCACTCACGCGAAATTCGATCCACAGCAGGGCTCCGTATTTAAACAATATCATTATTCGTAAAAAATAACTGTCAATTTTGCTTTTAAAACTATTCACATTACTAGCATTTAGTACCGCCGCAGGTAGTGCGTTCCATTTATCGAGGATTTTAGAGGTGAATTCTTTTACTTATGTTCGTTTGAAATCTGCGTCCTTTCAGTTTAAAACCGTTGTTACGTGTGATACCATGGTCATACTTATAGTTTTTTTCCTAATTTACGTTTTCAAATTTATTTAAAATTTTGAATACTTCGATAAGCTCACCTCGCATTCGCCTAGTTTCGAGAGTCGGTAGTTTTAATATATTTAATCTTTTGATATACGAGTTATTTGTGATCGAGGGAATTGGTTTAGTTGCCCGTCGTTGAATTCCTTCCATTTTATTGATGTTTTCATGTGTATAAGGTGACCACAATTGTATCGCGTATTCCAGGTGTGGCCTTACTAAGCCTTTATATAGAGTTATGATTATAGCTTGGTGTTTTTAGTGAAAACTTCCCGCAATAAATCCAAGCATTCGGTTTGCCTTCTTACACGCTTCGTCACACTGTTTGTTAAACTTAAGATCCTTTGAAACCCGCACCCATAAATCTTTTTCTTCGTCAACGGAGATAATATTTTACCACTCATTTCATAATTAAAACTTGGGTTATTTCGACCTACGTTCAAAACTGTATACGTGTCTAAATTGAATTTCATGTTCCATTTATTAGACTATTCGAAGATTTTATCTAGATCCCGAAAAATTAATTTTCTATCGTTCTCATTTAAAATTTTACCCCCAATTTTTGCGTCCCGCACGTTTGGATAGTCTACCAAGTAGGCCGGTGTTCATAGCGTTTACATAAATAAGGAACAAAAATGGTCCCAACAGAGACCCCTGAGGCACGCCACTAATTACATCTTTCCACTTCCGAAAATTTACCGTTTAAAGCTACTCTCTGCTTACGATTACTTAGCCACGTCTCTATCCATTGTAGAAGGTTTTCCCTAATTCCATGAGCAAAAGGCTTAGTTCGTTTTCGCCTATGAGGAGCGTTGTCGAATGCCTTAGCAAAGTCTAAGTAAACTATGTCCAAAGATCTACTTTCGTCATAGCTTTAAATCCTGCTGTCATAAAATTTTAAAACATTAGTTAAACCTGAATTTTTTTGTCTAAAGCGCTTTCAAATGACCGATCACCCTATCGCGAATGACGGATTCCATTAATTTACCTACGATGGATGTTAAACCTATAGGTCGATAATTTGTAGAAAGTTCTCTTTTACCCTTCTTAAAAATAGGAGTTATGTATATTTGCTAGCTTAAAATCTAATGGCGCGACACATTCTTCTAAACATCGGTTAAAATTTTGGTTAGCGGTCCCACTAACACGTTTCGAATTTCTTTTAAATGCGCCAGGTAGATTAAATCAAGACATGGAGATTTACTGGCTTTTAACTTACTGATATAAAAATGTATTTCTCCTTCGAAAATTTCGATATTGGTTTAAAGGTTATGCTCGTTAAAATTGATCACATCGTTCGTTCGTGGTGTATTATGTTCGTCTTCGTTTATAAATACCGATACAAAAAAGTTATTTCCTTTTTGGCCACGTTTTCTGTATCCGAAACTAATTCATTATCGTCATTATTAATAGATCCTATTGTTTCCTTTATCGGGTTTCTATTGGATACATAATCGAAAAACTTCTGTTTACTTTCTTTGGCAAGTTGAATTTCATATTTTCTTTTAGCGCTTAGTTTTTCTTTCTGACATTCCCTTCATAGTGCTACGTAAATTTGATTATTTTCTTCGGATGGGTTACGCTTGTGACGCTGGTATGCGCAGTTGCTATCCTTCAATTTGACTTCGATATCAGGATTCCACCATTTTGGTTTACTTGAGACATTTCGTTTGTTTTTTCGCGAAATGAATTGCTCGTTTAATTCTCTAAAATGCTCGGTAAAAAAGGACCAGCACTGATTAACATTTCTTAACGTTGGATCCCACTTGATCTTTCTAAGCTTGCGGTTGAAGCCATTGAAGTAAGCACGTGTGAATATGGCACTTTAAAGTGCCATATTACGTCGTTAGTTAGAATTACGTTTAGGATATTTTCCCCTCGTCTTGGTTCATTGACTAATTGTGTTAGGTAGTTTTCTTCCATACTCTAATCGTATCTGCCCCCTCCCCGTCCGCATTTAACGTTTCATAGTTAATATTTCTTTAATTAATAGAGTGCAATTATTTTTAATGTTACTTCCAATAATGTTATATAATTCCGTGTCAATCTCAATCTGTTGTGGTGAGGGTCTCTACACTACAAAGATATTTAATGGAAAAGCATTCGATTTTATTTCGGCGCATATTACTTCAACTTCTTTGAGAGAGTCAATTTTAATATCGGTTAAACTTATATGATTTTTGGTGGACAGTAGTACTCCTCCACCTCGTTGATGCGGACGAACTTTATTAATTAATTTATAGTCTTGTAGTTGCAATTCACCGATATAGTCTCTCCTAGATGTCTCCGCCCATGATTTCCTTATTGCTATAATATCGAACTGCGTAAGTGAACTAAACATTTATATTCGTCGAGCTTATTTCAATACTACGCACGTTACATAGTAGACACGTAAATTTGCTTTACGAAAGACTACATTATTATTACTGCATGATTAGCCACTCTCCCTTATCTGCTCTCCAATCTCCAATGCTGTTCTGTCTGAAAATCTACAAAAGAATTATTAATTATTCTTTCCAGCCTTGCCGCGCCCACCCCGTTTAGATGAAGGCCATCTCGCCAGAATAGCTCTATTTGTTCCTAAAAGTCATAAGAAATCGGTGAAGTACACTCCCTCTTCCTGGTAAATAACTTTAAGAGAGTTTTAAATATAGGATGCTCTTCCATAGAAAACATTTGCCCCACCTATTCTGGAAAGGATACCTGTAAACGCTACGTTCCCATTCCTTTATTTCAGCTTCCTCATCAGTTGGCGGTACCGTGCTAGGAGTTCCTCAGACCTTGTAGGTAAAACATTTGTAGTACCGATATGTATTATATAAGCTGTATCTTGATATCTTCGCTTGTAAAATCTTTCATTGAATCGACAAGATCCTCAACTCTACCTCCAGGGTAACAGAACCACCTCCTTTGGTTGGTTTTCTCCCGAAGAATTTCTCAATTTGACCCCTAATAATATAATCTTCTACAAGTAGAACTTCGGATTTATCATCTTGCTCGGTAGCCAAAACGGAAACTTTGTTAGTCACGATTATCGAGGGTCTCTGCCTAGGCCGACTTGGAGGGGCTCCTCCTCGAACCGTAACGAACCCATCATCCCTGGTTCCAGAAAGCCAGCTAGGCAGGCTATCTTGAAGGGCTAGATCAGCCGTGGATGAAGGTCGTCGTTCATCGGACTGTGAACCTTCCGTTACCTGAGTATCAGAATCAGCCAAGGCTGAGGGTTGCTGGTCATCCGCCCGGTCATCTCCACACGTACCCTTCCCTACCTGAATTTGGAGCTGCCTCCTCAACAGCACATCAAATCTCAACACATTAATTTCCTCTTTGAGAGACAGTTTTGACTTCTAAATCCTTTCTCATATATCAACCGCGGCAGCTTCCAAGCTCTCTGACGAAGTGGGCAACCAGGAAACGCCATTACAGACAGAGCAAGTTTGCTTTTTGGGCGGCATTTGTGCAGATAATTACTCCTAAAGGAGAGCGAGAGAAGCGATATGGATGATCTGTTAATCCACGCCTCGGAAGCTAAATTAATTAAGTGAAAATTTCTGAAGAAATTGGGGAACGGAATTAGGCTATTAACATGGTAAAAAAAAAACTGTAGACTTCATTGGATTATCAAGAGGAATGACCAAAAATGTATATATATATATATATATATATATGTGTGTGTGTGTGTGTGTGTGTACAATAAGGATACAGAGGAGGGATAAGATGTAATTTTCAAGCTTCAATGAGGAGTATCAAGGTATGCATGGGTAGACTAGCTTGGCGAACAGAGTCGTACACAAAAATGGGCAGACTGCTGACCAAAGCCCGCTTAAGATATGTTCTGGGGCAATTAATAAAGAGTGCAATTTACGGTTGACCGGGTTTTGACTAATGGCTTGCTAAGTTGCAGTTCAAAGGATATATAAAGACAATACCACCAAAATATAATTTTAATATATAATAAAAGGGGGCAATTATATATATATATATATATATATATATATATATATATATATATATATATATAAATATATAAGGGGTGAACAAATTACTTAATAAAGGTAGTTAAATAGATTATGTGAATATCAGGCCAGGGCTTCGCCACTTTGCACTTCGTTACTAAGATTAAAATTTAAAATCTAAAAAAAACAGCCATGGTTAAATTTTATAAATTTTCTGAACTTCGCCAATTATAATAATTTTAAAAAGGAACTCTAGACTAAATTATCCCCTTTTCAAAATATCACGTTGCTAAAATATAGTTATAGAAGATATATAAAAATATATTTTAGGAACTTCACCATTTGTAATTCTTTTGGTTTAAAAAAATTCACAAAAGTTCGATACTTATATATTTATTTCTGAACTTCACCATTTTGTTTTTTAAAATTATAAAATAATTATTAGAAATAACTTTGATATAAAAACACGTCATAACCAAACTAAGATGAAATTATTATTCAAATACTCAAAAAAATCCTCTTCTTAAATTATAATTGTTATGATAATGATTAACGAGGTAATCTGGGGATGAGCATACAAGATCGCTTTACCTTCAAGCGCGAGCGAATTGGAGGAAGGGTGGAAGACAACGGCGCAGGTCTTCAAGAAGAGTCCTAACGAGGAGGACTCGAAGATGGGGTTAGATTAGTTCGTAATGAAGAATAAGATTTTCTCTGCTCCAGAGAGACGTAATCTAAACCTATGACGATTTTGTAGATCGGAAGGGAGTCTTAGTCTCGAAAGAACGGGAATCTTGAAGGGGTGATGAAGATAAGAGGGCTGCACAACTCTCCCGGAAAAAAAGAGGCTGGGTAGCTTTTCTCTGAACAGGGGCAAAGCGTAACGAAGGTAGATCTGCTGACGTGATCTTCAACGAAGTAAGACGACTCGACGACGGGTTACAGGGGTTCACGGGAAACAGACGGCATCCTGAAATAGTGAGCTTCGGGTTATATAGCCGAGTGGCTAGTTCAAGGACCGCCTTAGGGCCTGGGGGACTCTAGATGATTCTTGCCGTCAGTCTATGCAAAAACATTTCATGATAACTAGTCGGTCCAGACGATGAAACTTGCCTCGTGATATGGGGGTAGGGTTGATGTGGCTGCGCACGGTGCTATCGCAGGGAAGGGGGTGAACGAGTGGCGTCCAAAGCAAACACAGCTTTGACGGGTGATCCAGCGAGGGACTGATTCTTTCTCGAACTTTCTAAAATTCTCACGCTAGGCGCACGGGGTCTTGAAAGAAGTGAGGGGGTATTTCCGAGGGGCTTCCTCTCATACGCCTCCCTTTCCGAAGATGGCGTTTTCCTGATGCGAAGAGGAGGGAAAAGGGCATCCCCAAACTTGGTATGATTGGTGTATGTGAAAATTTTGACCCGAGTCTACAGATTTACAATAAGGGTGGATATTTAAATTTATGTCGACACAACGGTCACTAAATGAATGAATGACTTCCTTTTAATCCCTGGCGCAGTGTATATTTAAAAAGGTTATCGTCGTTAACCATGGCAAAATAACACACAAAGTAAATTAATGCGAGTTACAAAAAAATCCAAAGGATTCATTCATAAAAGGGTAGTGAAATCATATATAAAGAAAAATAATGAAAAATACAATACCAAGAATAACAAAAAAGCACACAAAGGACAAATATGTCCAAAAGAAAACAAAATTTTACATGAGAACCAAGGAAACATAAATATACACGGTTAAAACGGAGTTCTAGCATTATAAAAAACAAAACGAGTACACAGAGTCGATTATGTGCACGGGAGTACAAGCTTAACACATTTTACTTCGCAGGGGGAAGGTCCTCGACCGTATTCCTACGACAGTTTTGCAACATAGTTTTCTATCCCTTTAATGTAAATTATTCAGACGTAGTATTCCATTAGAAGTAAACTCCAACACATAAGCCTTCCGTTCTGGCTTTTACAATTTTTTAAGTAAGCCAATGGGCGATGATAAGTTTCGATCACGAACTCCTTACCTAACAAATATCTTTAGAATTTCTGTACACTCCATACGATCGCTAGAGCTTCAAGTTCTATGACCACGTAGTTCCTTTCACGGGACGAGAGCTTCCGGCTAGTGTACGTAATGGGGAAACTGTTGCCGTCTTCTTCATACTGGAGCAATACGCAACCGATGCCTTCATTACAAGCATCCGTTCGTATCCTCAAAAATTTGCTCGTGTTCAGGAGTCTCAGTATAGTAGCTGATATTAGTTTTTCCTTCAGCTGATGGAAGTGTGCGGTCGCTTTGGGGTTCTATGCGTGTGGGTCCGATGAACGTTTATTTAGTAGGGAGCTCAGGGGGGACACTGAGGCGGCGAAATTTGCGACAAAATGTCAGTAAAAGGATGTCGACCCGAGAAAAGAGCGTAATTGCTTTTTATTACGCGGGAGGGGTATGTCGGCGATGGTTTTTACCTTTTCTCTCTGAGGGGCGATTTGATTTTCCCCAATGTGGAAACCGAGATATTTAATAGTGCTGTTGGCGAAATGGCACTTGCTAGGGCCTATAGTGAGAACGTGATCACGAAGCCTATTGAGGAGCGAGTGTAGGGAGATAAGATGCTGGTCCCATGTACGGGTAGCCACGTAAACGTTATCGAAGTAAAGGAAATGTTGCTCAGCCCATCCAGTATCCTGCGCATCATTTGATTATAGTTAGTACAAGCAGTAACTAAACCAAAATGTAGGCACCTAAACTGCATAAAGGCTTTTTTCTGTGAAAAATGCGGTGTATTCCCGGGCACTATCCTTAAGGGGGATTTGATAGTAGGCCTTACACAAGTCTATCTCTGCAATAAACATGACCTCTTCAAATAGATGTATGCTCTGGTCTATTAACGGGATAGGCTCAGCGTCGAAAACTGTTACGGCGTTTAGCTTTCTAAAGTCTACGCCCATGCGAAAAGACTGATCCGGCTTTCTGACCATAACAATGGGAGAGCAATAATTCGATGTGGAAGGTTCAATTATTTCTAATTTCAGCAAGTTTTCAACTTCAGCGTTAAAAGTAGGGCGCAAGTGAACGGGTACGGGGTATGGCTTAGATATAATAGTCTCCTGGGTGGTTAGGGCTATATCATGCTCAAAATACAAAGAGCAACACCAGGCTTCTCAAAAATTACATCGGGGAATTCAGTTAACAAAAGAGTCAATTGCGGCTTCTGAGGGGTTTCCAACTGGGTGTTTAAATCGAGTTCTGGGGTGAAGTTTACACGGGAACCGGGGGGGGGGAAGGGAGAGAGTAGTTTTCGTCCCCTTTGACACATACGGTTTGGACTAAATTAAGAGGCTCAAATGGATAAGAGGCTTCCATTGCTGCCTCTTCGCCAACGACAATTATATTATTAATGCAGGCGCGACTGTAATAGCGCTTAAGCATATTTACATGAAAGAATTTGTTCCTTGAGGGGGTCTGTATTACGTAATCTACGAGACCGTGGCCTTCTAGTATCTGGAAAGGGCCTTTCCATTGGGACAAGAGCTTGCTTGTCTCCGTGGGTAGGAGCAGCAGCACCTGTTCACCGGGCTTGAATTGCCTTTCTTTGGACTTAACATCAAAATTGGTCCTCTATTTTTCTAAATTTAGGTCCGAATTTTTGTACGCTATATTGACGCATTCTTCCAAGCGGTTCCTAAGGTCTAGCACGTAAGAATACGAGGACTTGATCTCCTCATCCAGGCGGGGATTGGAAAAAAGCTCACTCAATATGCTCATTGGTCCACGTATATTTCGGCCATACAATAGCTCGAAGGGGGCAAATCCCAAAGTTCTGTCGGGGATTTTCTGCAGGCAAAGCGACAAACGGCAGGTATAGATGCCATTCTTGGGGCTGAGCATGACATAACTTTTGCAGAATGGTTTTCAGAATGCCATTCAACTTTTCACAGACGCCGTCAGCGGCGGTGTGAAAAGAGGAAGTGAACAATGGCTTGATCATAAGTAGCTTGCCGACGTGTTCCGTTAGCTCAGAGGTAAACTGTCTACCTCTGCCGGACAAGATCTCCTTCGGCATGCCGACGCGGGAAAAAAATAGAAATTAGGGCCTCCGCACAGGTCACGCTATCTATTTTTTATGGGGGACTGCAACGCGGAATCTCGTTAAAAAGTCAACAAGAGTGAGGACGTACGCGTGTCCTTCGCTAGACAGGGGGAGGGGTGGATTAAGCCAATTAGATCTCTGGCTACTCTAAAAAAAAGCTCCGAGACAATTGGGGTCTTCTGGAGGGGGGCAGGTGGTATTCGTCCTTTTTGCTGTACTCTTCGGACAAATGTCACACGACCTGCAAAACTCGGCGATTTCTTTAGCAGCACCTGGCCAGAAGAAATAACGGAAGATTCTCAGAGCTGTTTTATTGTGACTGAAATGACCAGCCATTAATCCATCGTGTGCGAGTCGAAAGACTTGAGGAACATGTGAACGGGAATAAACAACGGATTCGCACGTCCCAAGTAGTCACGGACTACTAATAATTTTTCGTGGTCGAGGCCCACTGGAGGGAGCAGCTTTTCAGAGACGACGAAGCAAGTACATCCGGTGTCTCTTACGAGAGTTGACACTCTAAAACCATTAACACTTCCATTTTCAAACTCAAGCTCACGAAGAGGAGCTTGTGTTGAACAGGAAATTAACTTGCTGTCCCTGGGGACTGCTTGTTGGTTAAGTTGCTGGCGTTTCAGGGCTAGCGGGTGGATATTTAGTAGAATTGATGACTATGAGCAGAACTAAATTGAGAGTTTGGGGGGACAGTGGGTCCTTACATGGTCGGGACCTCCGAAAGAAAAACAAATAATAGGCCTCCGTGGGTAATCCCATGCTGGAGGATTATTTATGAGGAGCTCAATATCCCTCGATTATGGCGGAGAATAGTAGTTGGGTTTAAAGGGACTAGGAATCTTCACAAACTTGGCGAATTCTTCGCGGGAAATTTGTAGAGGTTACTTTTACTTTTGGGGGATGTTGGATGAGACTTCGTGGGGTCTTTCGCGGGTATAGCTGGTGGCTTTCTGCGTGAACATCCGCTTCTTCTATACATTCCTGGAAAGAAGACACTCTTCTGTCCTTCATGAATGCACGGATTTCAGAGGGTAGTGCAGCCATCAACTGATCCAGCAAAACGAAATCAAATAGAGACTCGTAGTCGCGGTGGACTTGGGCTGAGTCCAACCAGAACTGAAAAGTTCTCTGGAGGGTGAATCCAAATTGACGGCATGTCTGGCCGGAGAGAACTTTGACCTATAGTAATCGGGATTCATATTAACCGCCGATAATAATTCGGACTTGAGGGAGGAGTAGTCGAGAGTAGCCTCGGCCGGGAGTGAAATGAAGATTTCTCGGAGGTTAGTATTAAGGAGGGGAAGTAGTCGATCGACTCCATCGGCTTCAATATCACAGTGGTTCACTTCGAAAATTTTCTCAAAGTGAGTTAAGTAGGCGCTGAAATCCTCGTCGTCCTTAAACACTGGCAACTTTACCGATGGAGTTTGGAGGGATTCATTTCTCGAGCTAACAGAAAGGGTTTTCAAATGATTCCTATTAAGCTCACGCTCATGCTGACGAATTCTTTCTCTTTCTCTTTCATCAGCTTCTCTTTGTTATTTTTCTCTTCTTTCTTCAGTTTTTCTTTGTTATTTTTTCTTCTCTCTCCAGCTTCTCTTTCTTCTTTTACTCTTCTCTCTTCAGCTTCTCTTTGTTATTTTTCTCCTCTCTCTTCGGGTTCTCTTTGTTCTCGATTTACTGCCCTTTCATTTCTTTCTTCTTCTTGAATATATGCAACTAGATCCTTGCCTGACAATCCAAGGATCTCTCCTCGTTGATTGAAACGCTCGGATGACGATATCTTGCTAGGGGCAATGCGCATCTGACCGCTAGGCGCGTCCAATGAACTTAAGGAAAAGGTTATGAAGCTTTGACGATCGTATCAAAATCCTAACGGAGATTTTGTTGAAAAAAGATTGTACGCAATAAAGAAAAGAAAATAAGAAAAAATTCAAAACTTTATCTCTATGTGACTAATGCTTATAGGCCTTTAATCCTGTAGGGGATCAGTAGAAGGTTTTAGAGGAGATCGTCCCTCCCAAAAAACACACAACGAAAATAAAATTGGGAAAAAACAGTCACCACAAAAAAAATGATCAATCAAAAAAGAGCAAAAAATTAAGAATTTGTTCAACTTTCTTTGGAAATCCTTCAACGAACTTGGCAAACTGGTTACTGAAGAACTTACCTGGGAGGAGGGGGGTAACTTGAAAAGAAAAAGAGTTCTTTCAAACAAAAAATAACCCAACTTTACTTGCCAGCAGATAAAGATAATGATATATATATATATATATATATATATATATATATATATATATATATATATATATATATATATATATATATATATATATATATATACATATATATATATTTCGAGGTATGCCTGTTTAGACAGAGTCGTACACATGCACGGAGAAGCAGCTGACCAAAGGTGGCTTGAGATATGTTCTGTGGCAATTATTTACGGTTGACTGGGTTTTGACTAATAGCTTGCCAAGTTGCAGTTCAAAGGATATATAAATACATGTCGTAGAATGGACTCTCGACGATATACCATATATAACTATTCGTTGAGGGAACTTATTTAATTATCTTTAGAGTGCGTGGATGTCTAGGCTGGCCGATATTGTGTATTTTCGATATGCTTAAGAAGTGGAACTGAGCTCAAGGATAATAATATTGCTATCATTAATAAAATAAAGTTTTATTAACAATAACTATCAACAACACACAAAACGGAAAATATTGACATAAATAGAGAATGGAAAGGGTCGTGGGGAATCTAGCTAATCCGAGGATTAAGATAGATTTAAAAAGGTAAAACAAATATATATTAAAAGGATGGGATGGTTCGCTAAACCATTTAAAGCACAGGATAGAGTTGACAAAAGGGTTAAATACTCAAAGGTAACGTTCAGCTCACGTAATTATACTTGTTGTGCAGAGGAAGGCGACGTGAAGGAATTTTCGGTCCAATGGCTGTTCTACGTTGTTCTCTTCTGAACAACAGGAAGGGTGAGAACCGTCTCTTGTCTACGGGCTCAAGAACAATGGCTGTTCTAATGTTGTTCTCTTTCTGAAAAACAGGGGAAGGGTGAGAACCGTTTCTTGGCAAACAGGCTCAAACGAACAATGGCTATTCTACGTTGTTCTCTTCTGAACAACAGGGGGGGGTGAGAACCGTTTCTTGTCAACGGGCTCGAACGAACAATGGCTGTTCTAACGTTGTTCTCTTTCTGAACAACAGGGAAAGCCTTGTGGACTTGGCATCACGAAGGCTCGAACCTTGGCACTCAAGGGATATTGTCCTTCTTCTGGACAAGTGATGGTGAATCTCGAGGTCGAGGTCCCTTGGCTCACAAGGTGAGAGTGGATCGTAGTGATGTTTCACGACGAAAATCTGGATCTCCAATCTGATCTTAGTGGTAAAGTTTCCAAATAAATAGTCGGAACACTCCTTGGCGTGGGGGACAATGGAGTGGGAGCTTCGAGGGAATGCACAGCCGAACCTGAGAACAATGCCTTATCTGCCCATAAGCTTAACTCAATCTGGCGAGGTCGGTGCATGGGGCGACGGGGAAAGATAAACCTCCTTGTTTAAACATTGACTCAGGTGGCTGCGATAAGGCCCCAGGCTTCAAAGCGAAGATGCACGTGGGTAGCATCATGGTTTTAAATAACATGTGATAGTGGTTGAAATTAGGCGGCCTCAACCCGTTCTATCACAATACAATACCCCCAAAATATAATTTTAGTATATATAATAAAGGGGGAAATTTATATATATATATATATATATATATATATATATATATATATATATTCATATATATATATATATATATATATATATATATATATATATATATATACAAAACTTTAATTAATAAAGGTAGTTAAATGAATTATGTCAAGATTAACGAGGTAATCTGGGGATGAGCATACAAGATCGCTTTACCTTCAAGAGCAGGCAAATTAGAAGGGGAATGGGGTCAACGACCCAGGTCTTCAAGAAGATACTTCCGGAAGTCTTGAAGAGGAGTACTCGAAGATGGGGTTGGATTACTTCGTGATGAAGAATGAGATTTTCTCTGCTCCAGAGAGACGTAATCTCAACTCGAGACGATTCTGCAGATCGGCAGGAAGTCTCAGTCTCGAAAGAACGGAAATCTTGAAGGGGTGGTGAAGATGAGAGGGCCGCACAACTCTCTGTAAAGAAAGAGGTTCGATAGCTATCATCTGAACAGGGGCCAAAGCTTAATGAAGGTAGATCTGCTGGCGAGATCTTCAACGAAGTACGACGACTCGACGACGGGTTACAGGGGTTTACGGGAAACAGACGGCATCCTGAAAGGATTGAATGGAGGCTTTCAATCTATTCGAGAAATAGTGAGCTTCGGGTTATATAGACGGGTGGCTGGTTTAAGGGCCACCTCAGGGCCTGGCGGTCCCTCGAGGATACCTGGCTCCAGTCTATGCAAACACATTTTATTCTTAACTAGTCGGTCTAGACGGTGAAACCGTCCTCGTGATATAGGGGTAGGGTTAATGTGGCTGGGCATGGTGTTGTCGCAGGAGAGGGTTGGGGACGAGTGCGTCCGAAAACAAACAGCTGCGACGGGTGTTCCAGCGACGGAGTGATTCTTTTTCGGTCTTTCTAAAATTCTCATGCTAGGCGCAAGTGTTCTAGAAAAAAGAGAGGAGTATTTCCGAGGGGGCTTCCTCTCACGGTGGTCCTTCGAGGGCATCCCCTTTACTGAGTAAACAGGTAAAAATATTGTAAAACTGTATAAAATTTGAGAGGAAGCACAAAGATATATCCACGCACACTGTACGGAGCAGTCAATGATGAAACAATGGGAGCAAACATAATTAAATATAGAACGAGGTAAAAGAAGAAAAAAAAAAGAGGAGATACATTTAGCTTTGCAAAGAGATATACTTAGCTTTCCAAATATACTCAGCTCTGTTCAGCACTGTATGAAAATTTAATCATCCACTTTAAAATACAGCTGTGTTCAACACTGTATGACAATATAACTACCACTTTAAAAAGACTGGGCGTGTAAGTAGAAAATATTATTTAAGAATATATATATATATATATATATATATGGTTAAGAAGGCAATTTATTGGCTAACTAGCTCTTCATCGAAGCCCACGGAAGGAGTTCTTTTCACATATACGAGTAGATAACGCATAAAATAAGGGTTTTTTTTTAAGGCAGCCAAAAACTCTTTCGATCGGCCTTTTAAATTGTCATAACTGCTTGTCGAAGAGAATGGAAAATTTATTATATCCACTTTAGCCCCGCCTTGTAAAATCGAGAATTATTTGCAATAGCGCAATATTAATTAATTAGGTTAATTATGAGTGTATATGAGAAGAGCTCCTTCCGAGGGCTTCGATGAAGAGAGTGTTATTGTTTCCGTTTTGGGAGGTTATTTTTTGGTTTTCCTTCCTTCTTCATCTTTGTTCGTGCCTGGAAGAGGATGGCTGGGGGAATTCTTCCTCGGTGTCAAGCTCCTACCCGACGTGGACTTCTTTCTCCTTTGCATTTTTTTGTTATCCTTTTGAGTTTTTCTACCGAAGATTCTGAACTCTCTTCGGTGTCATTTTCTCCAGTTCCGTTATGTGTTATTCTTTACGTCTTATTATTGGTGCTTGCTTCTGTTTTCTGCATATTCAATATAGCAGATTAGTCGAATTGGTGTGTAATGTTAACTGGCTAAATTACGTTACCTTGAGCAATGCATTTAGTCTTTTTTCGTATGTCCCAGGTTGTAGGACATTCTGAACAAGTGCATGTATCACACATGTATATTTTTTTGTTATATGCCCTCCGATATGCCTGTAAGAAATGCCTGTCAGTCTGTTCTAGCTTCAGCAGCGTATGACGTGTTTTCCTCTGACGTATTTATTTTCTGTTGTCTCCTTTCCTTCCTTTTAATAAGGGCAAAGGAAAGGGCAAGACCACTTGCTCGGCTGCCATTACTCACGAATTAAAAGGATTCGTTTAATTACTGGATCGCAAGAACGCATTGCAGATTTCCAGGACTAAATGATTATACAGAAACATCTCATCAAAAATACAAATTGAAACCCTTTCATATTCGAACTACCTGCTGCTATTTTCGCAAAATTGTTGACCTCTCACTAAATCTTTCTCTACCAGCTATTTCCACCTATTGGTTAATTTCGATGTCAATCCTTGTTGGCGAAACATTTTGTTTTAATTGAGGTGTTCGAGCGAGAGTACTATAATTCTTTAGTTTCTCTAATCTTTGGTTAAAAAATGAGGACTGGTATTACCTGATATACATACAAAGTCATTAAAATTCGTTCAATAGTCATGAATTCTAATTAGAATGCGTGCCTTGTTAATTATTATAGGATAAATATAGTAATTGCCTTTTGTTTTAATAGATTTAAATATGCATTTTCTATTTCGATATAACGAGAAGTATTCGTTATAAACCATAAAAATAATTATCGATGGATATTCACATGATTATCAAAATAAACATAAGAAATGTTTTTTTGAAGTGAAAAAACTAACAGTGGATACTAAACAGAGAAAGTAGAAAACAGAATGTGGCCATAATGCAGGCTAAAGCTCAAGGTGACTGCATTATTTAGGCATTGTTTAATTTATTCGATTGATTTCTTCCCTAAGAACTGTGATCTAAAATTTCTGTTTGAATTTATCTTTCAAAATTTCAATAATTGCGAATAATTTAAAATTGAGTTTAACCAATCAAATCCCAGTGGTACCTGTAGTTATTAGTCTTTAAAAGCTCAATTACAGTAATTAAATAATTATTGTCCTATTTTTTCTGTGCTATGGTAGATGGCAGTTAGAACAAGCTACCGTTACACTATCTCATCTTCCTTAGTATCTTTTCTCCATTATTGCGATGCCCTGATTGAATATCTCATCATGCTCCAGTAAGGAGGAGTTGCGAAGCCGCTCCTCTTGTGAATATATAAAGACGAGACAAGAACCAAGAGATTCCTGCCAAATCTCAGCCCCAACTACCGTGTGTGACCACAAGTAGGTAGAGCAGAAGTTTGGGTAATGGAAAGGCTATGTACTGACAGGGGAAGGCTTACGAACTCGGCTTCTCTTTTCACCACACGGGCTAGCCAAAGGCAACACTGCAAAGCGAGAAGGCAAGCAAAGCAGGCATTTAACACTAAAGTGCAGGACCACCAGTGTGTGGACACACAATGGTGCCTACCAACTTGTTCCTCCCCCCTCCACACACTGATTTGTGGGTTCTGCCTTTTTAGGCAAAGGCTAAAGGAAGGATACCTTGATCACAAACCAGGATCGGGAGTGGCTATAGGCGAGCACCAACAGACCGGTGTCTCGGCAGTTTCCTTGCAGCCGAGGATGAAGCTTGGTCGTCTCGAGCCTCTCCTGGGACCAGGGTCCTTCTTCCTTCGGTCAAGATACGGGTCCAAAGACTGCACACATTCCTACCCATTAAAACTTAGTGCAGGTTGATTCCTTCAAGAGGGTATTCGTCATCATCGATTTCGATGGACTTCTCAAAGCCAAGCCCGTTCTTTAATTTATTAATCAGTAACATTTCTAAAATTAAATTGCTTACATATGAGAACCACTTAAGTGCCGCCATCTTCAATTAATGAATGTAATTCATATCAAAATGTAAGAAACCCTGAAAATTTTGATAGATATATTTGTAAATGTTTATAGATAATAGAATGATTACACAGGCCTGCGTTTGAAATTTTTTTTTATGTTCCTCCGGATTTTTCTGTAGTTTCTTAATGAATCAAATCTCCTGAGCTCAAAAATGAAGGCGTTTTTGTTCAATCAGTTCAGATTTTCTCAGTCCAACATACACCATTTTCATTAAGATTTCCTCATTTTTCCTGAATTTTTTTTTCAAAAACCTTTATCTATTAATACATTATTATTGTTATATCATAGAAACAGGAATAAACGTATGTAAACTATAATTATTTTAATAAAACATAAAATTAAAGAATGCAAAATAATAAAGAAAATAATTGTAATTTCCAAGAAAAGACGCCCTTGACGATTTTCGTTTGTGCCTCTCATCTGGTGCATCACGCTTCAAACACAAACAGTAGTCAGCAAGCATGCTCATGTCCCATTTACTATGGTACCTGGATTTCATTGTTTTTATGTCCTGGTGGAATCTTTGCCCCTGTTCTTCACTGTAATCCCCGCAGTTGTTGGGAAAATAATGCAGATGGGACTCTAAAAAATGTATCTTTATAGACATTTGAGCTCCCAAATGTTTGAGACTTGTTAGGAGCTGATTGACCAGGGCAACATATTCTGGGTTTCTTTTATTGCCTAAAAAATTGTTAACTTAAGCTTTGAAAGCTTTCCAAGCATCTTTTTCTATGTCCTTCATTGATTCCTCAAACTGCTAATCTCTCATCAAATTCCTGATCTGAGGCCCATCAAAAATTCTCGCATGAAGCTCAGCGTCATTGATTTGTGTAAATTTTTGAAGAAAAAATTTAAAAGCTTGGCCTTCTATATCAAGGGTTTTGACATAATTTTTCATTATGCCAAGCTTTATATGCAGTGGAGGAAGCAGTATTCCTTGATCCAATTCTAAATGCTTCTCGTGGAGGCCAAACCTTCTTCTCATACTGCATACTATCTGCACGACTCTCCCATAAACATAGGGAACAGGGATGCTTCGTGTAGCCTGTTTGCATAACAAGTATAAGAGACACTATAAGTATAAGAGCAGGGTATGTAAATCAAAGTGTAATATTTCTAAAAACAAATTAAAAGTAATATTTCTTAAAACAATAAGAATATGAATATGTACTGAAAAATCCTGTATGCCGATGCATTAAATCATTGTATTGGAACTAATTGGATATATGTAAATCTTATTTTGAGTTTATTAAGTTATATTGTATACCTTCTCAATTAGGATAAGTTCCCCATTAACTCAAAAGGATGCATTAACCTATAGGGACACACTTCAACAAAAAAATATACCTGAAATTGACTCATGATTTCCATATTTGCATTCTTGTAAAATGTCAATATCCTCCAATTGTGGGTGGAGTAATTTATTGCATCCAGCAATTTTTTCATATTTTCATAACTTTCAGTAAGTTGGATTGAATGGCCTATAGGAACGGAAGCTATCTTTTTACCAATATTCAGTAACACAACTTTTATACTTCTACTAAGGGGAATCTATGAAAAGTTTCCATTCTAATGGGTTGTAGGGAATTCCAAGGGCCTCAACAAGTCTTTTAATATTGGCGCAGTATACTAAAAAGCTGAACGAAAGCTGTAAAAAATAGTTTCGGAACTCTTGTACTCTATTTCTGTACCAAAAAATGGTGCTTCTTTAGCGAGAAGATTACTTTTACGAAGTCGAGAGCCAAGAAGTTGTGCATTCTCCTTTGAAAGCCCCAGATCCCTGGTCAGGTCATTTAACTGAACTTGAGTGAATGGTCTTGCGACCATATCATGTGTGGAACTCTGATACGACTCAGATGTGTCATCATCTTGATCAACTTCCATATTAATCTCTTCATGGACCTCTATATGTTTAGGGGGAGAAGCTATAGGAATTCCTGGACCATGGGGCAGGGGTTTGATGGCAGAAGGAACATCCGGATATGCCACACTATGTTTATTCTTCTTATTTATACTTGTGGAAAATATAATTGCATATTACATAAAGGAATTGATTTGGAGTTGCAGATAGTACATAAATGTTTAGTTAAAGATATGTTCATGCTGAGGTGAACTATGTTAGTTTTTTGATTTTATGTAAAGTCTATGCATAATAATGACATTTTCAGGAGGCAGTATAACACAGAAAACTTAAATACTGATACAATGCTCACTTTTAAGATTTTTCATGCAAAAATAGCAGTCTGTAGTGTAGTCGTTGCCCTCTCTCCGCACCATGGAAACACGAAAATAGAAGAGACTTCTGTTCGCCCTGACTCCAGTGTCTTAAACTTATGTAGCATTCCTTGCAGCAGATATGTGGTGCAAAACTTTTATCTTGATCTCCTAACCTTTCTCCAAATTATGCTTGGTACAAATATTTAATTACAGAAGAGATTGTACATTGCTGTTCGGAAAGTTCACTTTGCCTCAAACATAGCAAAATATGTCGGAGCTATTCCTACATTTTCTGTTCATTTTTAACTTAACCACTATTATTATTATTATTATTCTTATTATTATAATGCTAAGCAATTTCTAACCTGCAAAAATATAAACTTATTAACATAATTACTTAAAGTGTACAAAAAATTTACTGCGAATACGGTAGTGCAAAAACTATTGAAATTTTGATGTAATATAGGACATGTATAAACTATAAAATTATTATCACCCCCTGTATCGCAAAAACTAGACCTGATAGAGAAAAACGGATGCCAGATTCGGATTTAGGAGGTTAATTTTATTAAGAAACAAAACAAAACCTAAGGTACATTTTTGACGCAGACCAGTGTTATCAATTCCTAGCAAAGGCAATACTATTTCGAATAAGGGATCATATATTTCACGACGGGACCTCTAGGTACCAGTAGTCAGTTGATAATTAAATTGCCGGTGCAACCGTGGGAGATGTTTCTGTACTTTTTTCATGTGTACATATGAATAGGTACAGAATGTTAGTTATATCTATGTATATAAATTATAATAATATAAAGGCCGCTGATAAACTTATATTCTAAGTAATAATATACATATGTATAAATATAAATTCTATATGTATTTATTTTTTCGGTTGTCCTATGGAAAGAAAATAGTGATGAAGAAAACAAAATTGTTGAAGATGAAGGCGATTTACAGAGTACATCAAATATCGTATCTGTTGTTACGCTGCTTCCTAATGATGGAGAAGAAAAAGTTGAGGATTCATATGATGAAAATAATAGGAACTTGAATCATCTAATGCCGCCACAACTTACAGCAGAAACGAAAATGGTCTAGAGTGCCCGAAACAAAAGTACGCAAGCCTTCAGGCTCAAAGAAAAGGAAGGTAAGACAGTGGAGCTCAAATGAGAAATTTTCAAAGGTCATCACTAGTGAATGTGAAAAAAAAGGCAGACCTGTTTGAAAGCCTTTCAAAAGTAGATACATGGGAATCCGTCTTTAAAGATGAGTTAATCTCTCTATTAGTGGAAATGTCCAATAAATATCCCCGCCAACGTAACCATTCTCTCAATGTTACACAAGAAGAAATGAGGGTATACATTGTAATTCTTCTTTTGAATAGATATATTACTCAAAGAATATTAGAATGTTTTGGAAGATAAAGAAATCGAGTGTATCCTCAGCCCTGAGAACAAACAGATTTTTAGAAGTTCACCAGTATCTCCATGCTTGTGATAATTTTAAACTTTCAGCTAATGATAAATATGGTAAACTTAGTCTTTACTTTAGTTTACTGAAACAATCTTTTCTTTACAATTTAAAAAAATCTCGTCAGAAGAAATATCAATTGATGAAACAATGGTAAATATTATGGTATACATGGGTGTAATCAGCATATTCATGGCAAACCAATTGATTTTGGCTATAAACTATGATTTGCACACCCTCCTTTAGGCTATCTTATAAAATTTATTCCTAATCAGGGAATAAAGCACCTTTGCAACCTATGTATGCTATAAATTATATTTTGATAATTTCGTTATAAATTTGTCTCTTTTAGATAAACTCCGTGAAATGGGATACTTGGTACAGGAACTAGAAGAGAAAGTAGAACAGAAAATTGTCCATTAAAGCCATCAAGGCAGGTGATAAAGAAGGAAAGATGCACTGTCAATAAAGCCATCATCTGAACTTGCCGTAATTAGGTGGCATGATAATAATATTGTAATATTGTAAATAGAGTTGTTTGGGTTGATTAAAGAGAACCAAAATTCCTGTTTCCATTTTTATTTCATCAAAATGTTTACAGTCAGTAAATTTTTTTCAGGGTGAAATAGTGGTGGTTTCATTTATTTGCGTTTACAATTGATGGAGCTTGTCAAAATGCTAGGAAAATTTACCAAGCAACAACAAAAGAAAAAACTAAATATTGTGACTTCCGCCCTAAAATAGTTCAAGCTTATTTAGGGAAATCCAGAAGTTGATCCCCTAAATCAACATAATGTGGCTAATCAATTGTGTCAAGGGCTCATACTTCTGTTCGTACAAACAATAGTTTAGATGACACATAGAATAAAATTGCAATAGCGCTCATTGTGCACATTGTGACAAGAAGCAAAAATCCATTACAAGAAATGTAAAGTCCCATTCAACATTCATTGTTTGTATGCGTTTCATAATAAGTAGATAATATAACAACCAGTGTTCCCAGGGGTACCTACAAGTACGATTCATTTAACTTTTAAAATATCATGTATAAAAAAATTCTTCTAACTAAACTATATTGGCGATTTATTAAATTGGGCATTGATTGGCTTGAGTCAATGATCGAAGTGAAAGGGATATCAATCATTGATTGTTTAATTCCGTAAGTATTTTAAATTTTGTTGAGAATGTCAGAATGTTAAGGTTTTCTTGTTCATTAAATATGAATATATATCTTTTGTTCATGTTGTATTCTTGTTTAACAGAAGAAGATGGAACTGAATAAAAGCTTCTGAGTAGTCCATGGTCCAAAAATGTTAAGGATGGCCGGTTCCTCGAGTCTTCCCATTAAATCCGAAAGCTTACTTGCATATCATGAGGTCTCCCCCCCCCCTCCCTATTTCTCGTAATGCTTTCTGTCTTTTTAGTCTACCGAGGTCGGAGAACTTCAGGCTGGTACCAGGAGGCTTAATGAGTTAGCTACTTATCTTCTTTCTCTCAAGAAAATGCCACATACTTTTGATCTAAATATCTACTGGCTGCTTAGGAAAATACACAATTAATAAAGAGATTTCTTTGTTTAAACGAGAATTAAAGAACTATAAATAGGTTCTAGCAGTTCTTGGTTTAGAAAGCAAAGTTAAACTTTGTCTAGTAGTCTGAAGACGATTTTTGTGAAGAAATCCAGGATCAATCTATTAAGTAACATTGATTGTTTTCCTGATTGCTTATTGAGAACAGTTTTAGTGGAGGTTTCTTGATCTTCCTTCAACACTCTTACATATTACTCTAGGAAAAATCTAAACATTTTCAAGGGTTAAGAACTTAAGAACCTTTCATAGCCATTTTACCATTAAAATGCACTTGTTCGAACGGATAATGAACACTATTACGACAATTGGGAAGATGTAGCACTTTGAAATGTGCATTTAGGAACATCTTTAATTTGTAAAAATTCTCTCTCTCAAAACGACATTGAAAAGAGTCCTAATCCCACTAAATCCTCTATTTTAATTAAAAGATTATATGGTTCTTGGAATTTGACAAAACTTATTGTTTTTGTCTCGTTTTGCGATTTCTACAATCTCTTTTAATCTCTTAAAATCATCTGGAGCATTAAATGACGGCTTTATCCTTCCCCAATCGCTTCGTCACTAAGGAATGTTCAATCCATCCTTTTATCCACATACGAAATACCAATGGCGATTTTCTTAAATTGTAGCTTCTACACACTCCCTTTCTACTCTGAAATAGAATGTTTCTTCGGTTATTAGACTGCCTCGATATCTTTTCCCAATTGAGGGTCTTGTTTTAATATTCATGACAAACCCAGTTCAAACAATCAAACAACCATATCATTTTTAATTCGGAAATCAAAATAAGGGTGGGAAATACTTTAAAAAGGATTAGGAAATTGATCGGACGATTTGAGAGTGTAGTCAATTCTCCTCTCCCGTACTAACCTATCGCTGCACAAAATCACACCCTAAATATGGGTTTGATGGACCTCCACTCTTTGGGCTACTCGAGCTATGCATTTTCCACACACGTTCACCTCACAGAACTTCAGCACTTCCTTTCTTTTCAATAGTACCTTGGATAGATGCCGCGCTGGTTTTCGAATCAAATAAATAAGGATTGATCGAATAAAGCAGTTAGCCAACCTCCTGTCTGTAATATACTGAGCCAATAGCTACCTGTGAGTCATCTTATCAACTTGTAGTGAAATAATTAAATCTTCAACCAAGAAAGCGAGTTTATTAAATTTAAGAGTTATTTCCTAATGTTAATTTCTATCAATTAATTATTAATAAATAAAAAGGTATAAACAAAAGTGCCCAGTAGCGTTAAAATGGGTGAATGTTACGATATCTAAATAATGGGTCACTATATTATACTATGCCCTCCTACCCTTGAATTATTTCTTCTAACATTCCCTATCTTACCTTTAGCAGCTCTCAGCAGCTCTCTGTCCTTCGTCTCACAAAAATCGGTCAAAGCCTCTAATGCTATAGGAATTTACTCGGCAGCGTACTGAAGAAAATGATTTTCCAATCATGCTTAATGCTAGGCGCTTAATGAAAAGATAATTGATATTTACCTCACATAATATACAACTAATCATCACTCTTCCAAAAAATAAAAGATGTTCTATTCTTTGAAATATATCCATTCAACGAAGTTATCAAGATGCACTTTTCAAATTACATAAAAATTATCAAAAGCTTTACTGATTTTATATTTTTAAGAATTACCTGCTAGAAGCCACCGCAACAGAATATTTCGTATTGAGTCTTAAAAACAATCCCGCAGTTCATATATGGAGGATTGCGTGCAATCCTAGCTCCAATGCACGCATTTGCGTTCCTCTCGGTCCTAAAGCCTTCAAGAGTATCTGCGTTTATATATTTTTTAAATATTTTTACTTCATCTATCTTCTTCACTTCTCTTATAGATTTCTTTTACATTATTACAATCATCGCAATCATTATATTTTATAGAAAATCCAGGATGCATATTAACAGATAGTGTTTCACTATTATCGATTTTCGATAAAAAAACTCAATGGTAAAGTATTAAAACTATAAGAACATGCGAATAAATATAAGTATTATTACTTGATATATTTGCAATAAATTACAGTACTTCTATTTATAGTTCCTGTTGTATAAAATCTCTAGCTGCATGTGTTTACGTAATGCTTATACGAAATTGTAGTAAACTTATTTTAGACATTTGCTACCCTGCTCTACAAAAACTATGTTTCATTTTAACATTTTGCAAATGATTTCACTAATTATTACATGTATGCCTTTAGCCTCATAAGGAATTTTATCATGTATATATCTAATACAAAATAACAAAGGCTCCCATACATTGTTAAGCAAATTATGGATCCGTTTACATTTCATTCAAATTATTTGAGCCTTACGGCTGGCAAACAGAAATAACACCATCAAAATTAAGATTCCTTGCCCAACGAGTTTTCATTGCCAGGACACCTAAACTGCTTTGTCTATTATGACACATAGTTAACCTCAAGATATTTTTTACACTTTCCAAAGCACTAAAGGACCGTTTTTCTGCAGCAATAGTAACTGAAACAGTGAAAAATATTCTGAGAGCAATAATACATGCATTTAGAAGTAAGGAATTAGGGTTTCGACTTCACAAATAATTATTAAACATCCGAAAGAGTGATAAGTTATCTTCAAGATTTGCTGAATGAATACATTTTAAATGTTGCAATTTCTCTTTTAGCTGCTCGAAGAGAATGAATATATATATATATATATATATATTTATATATATATATATATATATATATATATATATTAAAGGGCGAACTTGGGGAGGGGGCTTGGTGACCTTGACTACTCACGGGTGTAGACGGGAATACGAAGAGGGTGATGCTACGTTCTCAAAAATTTGATTTAGTGAGATGCGGGCCTCTTGTCCTCAGGAGGTCACCGGACGAACTTCGGAGGGGGAGAGGGTACTTCTCCATACTCGGATTGAGCGAGCTATTGGGCCTCTTGTCGTCAAGAGGTCAACAGAAGAACTTCGGAGGACGGCTTCTCCAATCCTTGATCCGAAGGCGGTTAAGAAAAGCTGACGTTGCCTCAAGAGACTTTTCTCCCTGACCCGACGTTACGAGTGTCATGCCCAGTTCTTCCGTGGCCTGCGACCGTCACTAAACACTTCTCGGGCGAGAGCGTCGTTCAAGGGAATCTCCACTCGGGGAAGCGTCGTCTAAGCGAATCTGCGGGTAATAATTGAGAAGGCGCATATATACCCGGATTTCTCCGGAACAGAGAGAGTGACAGAGACCTTCTCGACCATTCTTTATCTGCCGGGCAAACAGAGCGTGTCCTTACAGAAAGTGCAAGAGGCCGACATCAGCGGGTCTGAAGGAACGACCAGCGGCTGAAGCCATAAAAGTTGTCTCGAAGGGATAAAAAAAAGGCATTTGGCAAACTTACAAATAGACGAATTAGCTCTCGACTCGGAGGGGGGGAAGTTTAAGACGGCGGGGAGATATTCTTCAATCACAACGTCATGCCTCGGTGTAAATTTCTTAGTGACCAGTCGGAAAGTCCAAAAAGGGTGAAGTCTGGGGAAAGGGGGGCCTTGGTGACCTTGATTACGCACGGGTGTAGACGAGAACCTGAAGAGTGTGATGCTACGTTCTCCAAACTCTGATTAAGTGAGATGCAAGCTTCTTGTCCTAAAGAGGTCACTGGACTGACTTCGGAAGGGGGGGGACTTCTTCAAACTCAGATCTAGCGAGCTATTGGGCCTCTTGTCCTCAAGAGGTCCCTAGAAGAACTTCGGAGGACGGCTTCTCCAATCCTTGATCCGAAGGCGGTTGAAAATGGTTGAGGTTGGCTCAATAGACTTTTCTCCCTGACCCGAAGTAACGATCATGATGTCCAGCTCTTCCGTGGCCTGCGACCGTCACTAAACACTTTTTGGGTGAGAGCGTCATTTAAGCGAATCTCCGCTCGGGGAAGCGTCGTCTAAGCGAATCTGCGAATAATCCTTGAGAGGGCGCATATATACCCAGATTTCTCAAAAACAGGGACAAGGAGAGAGACCTTCTCAACCTTTCTTTATCGGCCGGGGCAACAGAGCGTGTCCTTACGGGAAAGTGTAAGAGGCCGGGATCAGCGGGTCTGAAGCAACGACCAGCGGCTGGAGCGATAAAAGTTGTCTCAAGGGGATAAAAAAATAGCAATTGGCAAACCTACAAATAGACGAATAATCTCCTAACTCAGTGGGAGGGAAGATTAAGGCGGCGGAGAGATAGCCTTCAATCACAGCGTCATGCCTCAGTGTGAATTTCTCAGTGACCGGGCGGAAAGTCCGAAAAGGGTGAAGTCGGGTGAGGGGAGTAACGGTTCGCTTTCTCCTCTGAAGTAATATCTTAGGGGGGAATATTTCTATTTTACTGGGTCCCTCTACAATATATGGACTCCATTTATATCCAATTATGGAAATATAGAGGGAAAAATTATATCTTTGAATTTTAATCGAAGTATCTAGATATAAAAATCAAGATTCTATTAGTTTTTTTACATTGCCGATGCATTGTCAATGGGGTTGCGAATGAAATGCCAGTCCTACTTTTAGATTTTTATCGTTTGAAGTTTCATTATAAATAAGACATCAAAAAGGAAATATTGACTAATCACCCAAATTGTTAAAAAGGACCGTTTGAAGAGGGCTGCAGCAGTTTCTTCAGGCAGACTGTGTCATGTCGGCTAGATAAAGACAATTTTCACGCTCGTATACCCTCGGCTAAACCAATAAGGCTCGTCTTAAATTCGCCACTGAGCATATTACATTGGCGAATGGCCAATGGAGCCTCATCTAATTCAGGGAGTAATCTAAGTTCAATTTCTTCGGGACGAATGGCAGGAGGATTTTTTGTCACAGTGCAGGCGAAAGATTGTCTTCCAATGACATAAATAAGAGGGTGAAGCTTGATGGAGGAGGTATCATGGTCTAGGCGTGATTTTAGTATAAGGCACTAGGCCACTTTTGCGCTTATGGTGTACAGTGAATGAACAAGTTTAAAAGGAATTGCTGCAACCACATGCTTTTCCCCATCAGCGATCCCCTCCGAAGCCCACACTACATTTTTCATGGAGGATAATGCCCGCTGCCAAACGGCAAATTCAGGAAAGAAATTCCTGCACGACGAGCACATCACTGTTATGAACTGGCGTGCACAGAGTCCGATCAGGAGAGGTGTGAAGCGAGGAGTTTGAAAACAGTTTTTGAACTCTGGAACGTGAAGCAAGATTAATGCGCAAAGAGTGCCAAACAGTTAGTTCGTTTTTGTGGCAGGAGATTTCAAAGCACTATCGAGAATAAAGGCGTCCACACTAAATCCTAATTACCTATAAATTGTACGAATGATTTCCATAATAATTTAATCGTGTCTTCCAATAAAATTTTACTTCCGCTTTCTTTCTGATTATTTTGGATACTTCGATTTTCTAGTACATTTCTTGACTTTTATTCATGCAAATTTACATGACCTTTATTTATAAATAGTTTATAGTCATGACCAAAGGTTTTGAGAATAATAAATATTTTCATTTTTTCATTCGATGAAAAGGGTAAAACCATGACAAATATGGGTTAAATGAATGATGTATAATTATAATTTTTTCGTAATATTTTTTGGCGTGAAAATCAATGTTTGAATCATTTTGAACTTCAGAAATGGTTCTTTCCAAAGAAAAATAAATGCGTGCAACTATTGTTGCTCTGCACTAAAGTGGCTTGAAATGAAAGGAGAGAGAGAGAGAGCTAGAAAGGATATTAAATCAAGGACCATTATATTTTGGATCATTAATGAATTTAAAAAGACTGGATACATGGAGAATTCTTCTGTGCGCTCAAGTGCTTCAAATGAACGTTAAGATCGCCTCTTGGTAAGGTGTAAAATCAAGGATCTGGTTGCCTCCCATTTCCAGGATTGCTTACGATAGCAAAGAAGCAGATTTGAACGCTTCAAAGCGCACAGAGGCAGAGACTAATGACAAAGGTCACAAGCCTTATTTCACAAAAAAGAACCTTATAGAAAGGCTCCACTTTTGTCGGAAATATAAGGAATGGACTGTTGAAGCCTGAGGCATAGGGATATTCAATGATGAATCCCCATTCCGTTTGTTAGAAGCCTCTGAAAAATCCCTCGTTAGGAGAAAACAAGGAGAGCGCTTTGAGGAGTCATATGTCTCCTTACGGTGAAACATCCTTACAATCTCCATATTCGAGGCTGCTTCTAATCTAAAGGACCTGAAGCACAACAATTTTGTGACAGAACACTGCCATAAACACAAAATGGTATAAAAAATTTCTTCATTCATTCGCACCATTTGCCAACCGTTCATAACCAATTTGGGGACGACAATTGTATTTTTCAGCATGATGACCAACCTTGTCAAAAAGCAAAAGCAATGACAAAGTTGTTAGTTGAAAATATTACCGATTTTTTGTGACCTTGGCCTAGGAATTTGTCCGATTTAAACCTAATAGAGAATTTGAGTGCGATGACGCAGTATAACAAATATCAGTGTTAACAAAAAAACATAAATCTAATGTGCCTTTTATTCTGAGGTTGAGTGTGCTGAATTCGAATTTGCTAACAAAAATTTCCTATCACGTAATATTTTCTTGGAAATTGATGATTTAATAATTATGCAATTGCTACCGATTTCCACGATACCATAAATGAATTTCGTTCCAAAAGTTAGATGATTAAATGTGTCCATTGTAATTAATTCATGAATAGATAATGAATCAACATGTTTTTTTAGCATTATATTATGCATTAACCTACATTTCAGCATTTACTTCTTCGTTTCCACGACGTCTCTGGTGTGTCGCACTTCAGGTTCCAGCAGAAGTCAGCCAGCATAGCAGGGCTCCATTTTTCCCTATACCTGTTTTCCTTTAACGCTATATTTTTATAGAACCTCTCACCATTTTCAACACTCAAATCTCCTACATTTTCTCCGAAGAAGGACAGATGAGAATGAAGAAAGTGTATCTTCAAAGACATATTGCATTCGAGATCTTGATACCACTTTATTAGGCTTTCCACTATACGCTCCCTGACGGCCCCTTGGTACTTTCCCAGAAGTCCTTTGTATACATCTTTGAATACATGCCAGGCAGCTAGTTTAGTTTCATTCATTTTCGCCTCTAAGTCCTCATCAGCTATAAGTTGACGAATCTGAGGGCCTACGAATATGCCTTCTTTAATTTTGGCAAAACTTATTTTAGGGAAGATCGATTTGAGGGACTGGAAACATGGATTGTTATGTTGCAATGCTTTGGTAAATTGCTTTATTAGGCCTAGTTTTATTGCAGTGTTGTCAAAATTGTTTTCTCCTTTTTTAGTGGCTCATGGATTACATCATAGCATCCAGGCGTCATAGTTTCCCAAAGTGACCATTTTGAGCGTACATAATGTTCTGATCTGGCCCTACTGTCCCACTTGCAAAGGAAGCACATAAGCTTGGTGTATTCAGTTTGTAGCCCATTAAGTAGGGCTACTACTTTCAAGTCCGCACAAATTAGCCGCTCATTCTCCTTGTAACTTATGCGGTCTAGAATAAAAGCAAGGTTTTCATATGTCTCTCTTAAAATGACTGAGTGAGCAACTGGAACCGAAGGCCTGTTGTTCCCTACGTGCAACAGAACCGCTTTTATTTCTGCAAAGGGCTGCAGCTATGAATAACTTCTACTCATTTGGTTTATAGGTGAGCCTAGGGGCATTGAATAGGCCTCTAATACCATTACAATAAGTCACATTGTTTTCAAAAGTGAAGAATGACTGTAGATCTGCAGAACGCTTCCTAAATACTGTAATTCGAGCATGTTCATCCAACAGGTTCCATTGTTGCAGACATGAGGCCGAGTTTACTCTGTTGCTTAGTAAGTGTTAGATCACGAACTAGATCATTAAGTTCCGGTTAGGTGATGAAGTGTGGTTTCTTGTCAGATTAAAGCTGTGCCACATACGGTGTATCTTGAGATTCTGAATCGTCTGAGTTGCTCGTGTCATTTCTTATTAGTTCAAAGAGCAGCTGTGTTACATGAATAGCACTTGAATTAGACCTGGGCGAATAGCAGACTGAACATCTGGATACATGATAGATTTCTTGCCTTTTCTCTTGCGCCTTGAAGTGAAATAAATTAAAATCAGACTAAAAATGAATATTACTGGTTGTGATCACTTGCAGAAATAGTGGAAGTACAACAGAGTATGTATTTGATCTTTTTAAACGATACATCTTTTGAAAATATATTAAAGACCAGGGTAGAAAACACATTGAATACCCAACTTTAATATCTGTTAAGCAGAAATAGCAATCCATTAAATAATCCTTTGGCTCCCTCCAGACCATTATTACACCAAACACGAGGCCAGACGGACGTCAACTCTTCACCAGTTGATGCTCAGTTACGGTGGTAACCTACCTAGTAAATAGTGTCAATTTATAAAGAATCCGGACGGAGATTCGAACTGCTGACCCAGTTATTGCCAGGCAAGCACGCTAACTACTATACTAGCCGGAAGGCTATAACTAAAAGAATATTGAGTATACTTTCATGAATTTCATAGGTTAGGTTGACAAATACCATAGGAACACCCCCCTTAAAATTATATCCAAATCAGTTTATAACTTTTAGAGTTGTCAATTTCGGCCCAATCCTGTTTGCATTCAATCCTTACAGAACCATCAGTGTATTTAACGTAAGTGTCGTGGTATAGGAAGGACCGAGTGATGGCTGAAGTTCGTACGTATGGGTTGGTTACGTACTTCAAAACTCCGCGATTACGTTTTATCTCTAAGAGTGCTATATTTTTAATTATTATGATCATTATTATTTGATTATTACTTCTTTAATCTTTGAGGGTTCCTAGTGCCTTGCTTATAGTTTCGAGGATTGAATAAAAATTTGTTTCTAAAAAATGAAAACTTTAATTAATAAAAACATGAACCAACAAAATTTAACACACTATATACACAGAAATGGATTTAACAAATTTAAGTGAGGCTTCCTAAATAACATATTTGTATTTATGGCAATGGTTGACCCACAGCTCCCTTTAATCTTAAATTCAACTGACCTCAACGAAACATATACCAGGGGTTTAAATACCTTACTCGATTCCTCGAGAATCAGATTTGAGGCTGACCTTGAACTCAGTTGTTACGTCAGCTCAAGAATGTTGCTTCCGAGGATGATACGTGGATCGGCGGATACAGCTGTGTTCTCAAGGTGGAAATTCTTTAAATCCACAGAGGCCTTCGAAGCTTTTGGCAGATGGAGAGACGCACGCCTTCTGGAGGAAATGATCTCGCCATGGGACAGGGAAAGAATGTTTCTTTTTCTTTTCGGGATACTCGGGGAATAATTCGCACTGGCGAGCGATGAGTCAATGCTTGGATCCTTTGACTCAGGGGAGTGCTGGAGGGAGTTCACTCGGGGGTATTCCTCAATGGCGAGGACTATCTCTGTGCTTTGGGATACACCAGGATAGGGGTGTTTCTCTGACGAGAGTTAGTTAAACTTGCTTCTTAAACCAAGTTAACTTAAAGTTCGGTGTGACTACCAGGAACTGGCTCAGGATGAGCTTCTTCTTAGTCCTTTCTGTTGGTAGCCGGGCCTTTTGCTGGGGTCTTCGTCGCCCTGATGCCTAACGTAATCTACCTCGTTTTTTCAAATATATTTTCTTTTATACGTCGCCACCCCACTGGGGGTAGGGGAAGGAGGGGGGAGGGTTGCGTGAACAGGCTGCATTACGTCTCCTCCTCTAACAGGTTTTCTCAGCGCGTCATTTCAATAACCCTAGAGGGTAGCTTCTGGCTTTAGGACGACGCTCCTCTAATTTCGCATATGTGGTGAAATTGAATACCAGCTCTTAGGGAAAAACTTGCTGTTTTAACCGATGTTAGTGTCTCGGGTCCGACCTGAGCTGATTAGTGCATTATGTGGTCGGGGACGACCTCAGCTTTTCTCCGAGACGAGGGGCGAGAAAGGAGGTTAAGTGGTCGAGCCACGCCACCAACCCCAAATGCCAAGACGTTGTGATTAAAACCCACCGGCTCAATTGTAAGGGGTGGGGGAGGTATTTATTCTCTCACAGTAAGTTAGAGGGTAATTTACGAGAAACTGAAGGGTCTTTGAAAGAGATGGATGTTATATTCGCGATTTGCGCAAATATTATCCCTAGAAAAGGTTATTCTCATTTGCATCTTTTTTTCATTGTTGCACAGTGTAATCAAACTGGCGGTTGACAAACAAATGCAATCCAATTATGAGCAATTGCGAATGCTTTTTGAACCAAAAGGAAGCAATATTAGTCAATATCTCATTACAAATTTGGTCTCCAGTATGCTAAAACGAATTGAAGCAGTCCTGAAGAACAAGGGACGTCATTGTATAGATTGCTTCGTACATCTATTGACTGCATTTATTGATAAAATGGGTTTAAGGTCTAAATTCTTTTTAGAATTCACCTTCAGATTATGATACAAACATAGTTAAACAAAATTCAACTTTCGATTAGTTCCAATAATTTTCCTATAGGAAAAGAATAGAGTAGTCTCAAAACTTTTGGCCAGGAATACATATTGGTTATTTTACACCACTTTTAGAAACCTTTCGATTTTATTTGGCAAAAGTTGTGGAAAATGTTGGAAATACAGGGAGGTTTATGGTCTTTAAGTGCGCTATTCAAAAATATATTAATAAAACAGCTCAAGGAACGATAATAATGTAATATATAGTACACCCTGTTTAGATTGTAATTTATTCTATGTAGGTCAAACTTAAAAAAATATCTCTGTAAGAAATTAGGAACTTCAAAATGTAGTATCTAAGGGATATCCCAATAGTGTTTTAGCCGTCAAGAGGCTTAAGGTTGGTCACCAGATTAACTGGTCCAAAGCAGATACCATAATGCATATAAATGATTTTATTAGCAGAAATATCTTTAAATCGTTCCTAATCTCCAGCACAAAGGGAGAAATGCAATTATTAGCCCCGTTTGTTTTCCTTAGATCCAGTCCTATCTTTCTTGCTCAAATCAGACTTATCAGAGGTCATAAAAAATCTGACCTTATAGGAAAAACAATGATTTGTTTAAATACGGTGTATATCTATTTGATAAGCCATTGTGAGTTTGAAAATGTTAAGATAACTAAAGTATTAACTCCATCAATCTTTCCTTCTCCTTATCTGGCATATACGAGTACAAATATTTATATTTATACTTATCACGTGTTACCTCTCGTGATTTTTACCCATATATTAATATATATATATATATATATATATATATATATATATATATATATATATGAATCCATTAAACCACATTGAAAGAGAAAACGGAATAATTTTTCCTTGCAGTGATATTTTTATTACCTTTTTTAGAAAAAATCCGCGCAGAAAAGCGATTCGAACCAGGCACACTGAGGCAGCGAGCACCGCTTTGATCACAGTTAAAAGTATGCCGTTAGTACACTACTTTTAACTGTGATCAAAGCGGTGCTCGCTGCCTCAGTGTGCCTGGTTCGAATAGCTTCCCTGCACGGATTTTTCGAAAAAGGTGATAAAAATATTACTGCAGGAAAAATTATTCCGTTTTCTCTTTCAATGTGGTTTAATGGATTCATTTCCATCATTCTCTCGTGCTACTTTGAGATATATATATATATATATATATATATATATATATATATATATATATATATTGGGAGGAAGCCATGTTGAATATAAATACATGACTCTTAAAGTCAATAACAAGAAAGCATTGTTTACCCTTTCAAGGCGTCGGAAGATACCCTTATGCGGAGTTTCCAGGTTATTCAAAAGAGCGCTTAAATCCATTTTCTTTATTAGTCCAAGACGTCTTTCGACTCGACTAGGTAATCATCGGTAACACAATAGTTATATTTCTTCTTCTGTTTCAGGGAAGAAAGTGGTAGAAAAAGAGGCGATTGCTGTTTAGAGGGGGAGGGGTAAATTATTAAAAGTTGAAGTTAGGTGAAGAGTTATAGTGTGCCCGTTGAGGAGGCCATCTTTGAGTTTGTTTAACGGTTTTTTTCCTTATTTTGTCCGACTGGGGATATTTTTCTTATAATTGCCTGTTTTTAGATCTTTTCCTCTCAGTTTATTCTTGTTTTTCATTTTTTCCCATTTAACATCTTTTATTCCTTAGTTTTTATTCGTGTGAATCACGGTTTTTCTTGTTTCTTATTTACAGGGCACTGCTGGGTTCATGTGAACCTAGCTAGAGTTATAGCCAAAAGTCTTGTCATTACTAGATTTTTCTAGGTAAGAAATTAATAAAACTGATCAAATGTTGCATTTTGTTTTCGTATGTTTGTGTTAAAGCTGTAGTCGCCCAATAAATAAACACATATATCTGTCTATATACTTATATGTATATTTAGAATTGTACATAATGAAATCAATTTATGTGCCTTTATCTGTAACTATATGTCGTAGAATGGACTCTCGATGGTATACTATATATAACTATTCGTTGAGGGAACTATTCAATTATATTTAGAGTGCGTGGTTATCTGGTTGACCGATGTTATTTATCTTCAATATGCTTAAGAAGTGGAACTGAGCTCAAGGATAATAATATGGCTATCATTAATAAAATAGAGTTTTATCAATTAAACTATAAACAACACACAAAACGGAAAATGTTTACATAAACAGAGAATGGAAATGCATTCACTCCCAAAAAATATAATTTCCGAATTGCGAGCTCTGCCTAAACAAATTTGCCTGTAGCTTCAAAAAAAGCCATAGGTACACAATTAAATCTCATCCAATACCAGCCAGCACAAACATACAGAATTCTTGCTCCATCATACAGACCCCTTATAAATACTCGATCGAACTTTCCAAGTACTCCAAAGGACACATCATCACAAACGTAATCCTACTTTTATCTGCTGAAAATCAATCAGAACAAACAACAAATCCATTACATTCACTGCTTGAACTAAGATAGAGTAAGCCACACTCTTTTACAGAGTCAGTACCCAACTTATTGTTGATGGTGTTGTAGGCACGACTACCGACGAGGAGATAGTGCCCGTTGTAAGGATTGAAAATATAATGCCTATTTAAAAAATAAACACTGACTAATGCGTACGATAACTAGATACAATATTCCTCAATCTCTTTCAATATACACGAATAATAATACTAATAAAGCTAAGGAAGAATCACGTCCTATAACAGCTTTCACCACCAACCATGGGCACTATGATTTTTTGTCCTTCCCTTTGGAGTTAGAAACGATCCTGACAGGGTGACCACTCTTAAATCCCCTAAAATTTTCCAAGTGCAGAGATAAAAATTTTTGAGTGTTTTTCTTTTGTCCTGGGGAGATTAGACTGAAGTTGAGGTCGTAATGGAAGGGTCAGATTGAGTTTAATACAGAAGCGGTGGTGTTAGGCTTTATCCTCTCAAACAGCTCTCACAAACTACTCTTTATATATGGATAAAAAAACACACACTCCACGCTGAGTTACATTACATTTATAAAATCGGATTCATTTTCTCTTCACATTGGCTATGTGCCAATGACGTATAGTTTTGATTTTTAGCAAAATGTAATTGGTTAATGTTTTAATTTTCTTTCCTTTATTTTTTACCAACTTAAGTTCCGAGCTATAGAAAATGGTTGACATTTTCACTTTCTTCAATTCGAATTTATGTCAAATGATTCAATTTACACTTCTTTTTTTTCTTAAAAAAAGCTTAAGTTCTCTGTCTAAAATAATGTTAGAGAAATATTTGGAACCCTCCCTTTTTGAGGTCAAAGTTTCTTCTTTTTTTCGAGCAAGAAAGATATATACCATCAAAGTTTTGGGTTTGTTGTTATAAGTGCTTCTAAATACACTAGAGTTGAGATTAAACTGAATAATAATGACAAACAAGTGAGGAGTTCAACTTTTATTACCTAACTGATACATACTTTTTGTCAACTGATACATTAATATCATGCTTTGTCTCAAACGATGGCATGTAGTCACATGATTTTAGTACCGCTCGAATGTAGTAATTTCTTGCTTCTTTTCCATAAACTTCGCCAGAAGCTTCCGTCACTATTCGCACACACCAGTTCATACCTTGAGAATGGCATGAAATGTCAATAGAGATTGGCTCATAGAAAATATCTTGCAGGTTCGCATTAAATAGATGCATTGTAAGTGGTGGCTCAAACCTGCGCTCCTCTTCAGGGGGGAGTAGATCTGTTAGGTTCTTAGCAATCTTATATATTTAGGTGTCCTGAAATCACGTATCTCTTCCTCATACGGAGTAACTTCTCGTATCTTCTTAATTCTGTCATTAGCTAATTTCCTATTCTTCTTATCAACGTCTGCCAGCATTACTAAAAGGACGTTCTCAGGATGAGCCCAGTAGGAATTCCTTTGGATTATTTTCCATGCTCTGTCTTCACTAGCAGGATGAATATTTACAAAAGATTGATCTGTTCCTGGAGATGATTAGATCCCTCCGTGCATTTAGAAGAGAATTTGATGTGAAACCAGATGGGCCCATAATGACACACAACAAACTGTGAGCACATTAAAGTCATTTTTAGGTTTTTCTGTTGGCACATAAAGTCGACATATTCTGCTGGTAGTGGCGAGCCATTTTGAATGAGATATTGGCCCTGGTTTCACACCACTTCTAATAGCACTGATGATTCTGTACAGGTGAGTTTGGTCCCGACTAAGCTCATTCACATCCACATCTGGAAAAGGAGCTCTTTTAGCAATACATTGAAAGCAATTTGTCGATACTGGTAGAGTTTCACTGATGGTTAAGGCTTTACAAAGTTGTCCTTTCCATTGAGTTCCACTTTCTCTTTGACCAATATACATATTTCCTGCACAGCTGCCTCAAAGGAAGCTCATTTAGATGCAAGTTGCAGATGATCTACCATAAAAGACAATGTAATTGACCTTCCAGCCCTCTTATGGCTCGATTCTTGTAGCCAGTATTAGTTGCCGTGCTCTCAGCTTCCGCTGCCTTTATTTCATCTTCAATATCGTTTTCAACAAGCCATTTCATCAGCCCGTCTGCAAGACCTGCACTTGTTCCACGATCAATAGTTATATGATCTAAATAAAGAGTACCAGGTTCTCCTACAAGCACATAGTGATCTTGAATTTCTTTTGTTCCATACCATTTGTTACCTTTCTTCTCTTTAGTTAGTGTTGTGCCTCTCCTCCCATCAAAAAACAAAGCAGTAATATTCTTATCTAACAAACATTCAGAATCGGTGAAATCCGTCCTTAACTTCTGCCATGCCCTCTAGACTTTGTGATGGCCAATTACATGGGAGCGCTCCTCTGAATTTATAATAACATAGTCGCATAGGGGTAGTAATAGTTAGTTGTCCGTCGAGCTCGGCGAGGACGTCACTTCATACCCTTAAAAAGAATAAGTTGGATATAGAAAGAAACTTGCACAAAAGATGCTTAGAGTGGAAAGGTGGTGTGCATTCCTCAGTACACTATCTTGGCACTCCATAGTTGGGCTGTTGGCAAGGTGGTCCTTGACGAACAGCCATTGTGGAATGTTGCAGGAGACTACCGAGACATTAAGTGAGGAATATGAGGTCGTTCAAATGTCTGCTGCAGCTTTGCTTGGTGGAACGTATTCGAGAGGCCCAATTTTCGATGACTTTGTCGCATAAATCTGGTTGAATTTGCTGGCTGGTGTTCGTTATGTTGACTTTGAGGACATTGACTGTTTGCGGATTATTCGCATAGACCTGCGATTTAAGGTAACCCCAAAGAAAGTATTCTAATGGCGTTAAATTGCTTGATCTCGGTTGGGATGTAATTGGTGCTGGTGTATTTCATGTGGATTGTTTTCGTCCCAAATCCGACAATTTTGCTTGTTCACAAATCCATTCACCCAAAAATGGAACGCGTCGCTAAAGAAGATTTTTTGAGGGAAATTTGGGGCAACATCCAACTGCTCTAGGGCCCAATCAGCGAGCACACGGCGTTTTCTATCGTCGTTTACCTTAAGTTCCTATGTAAGTTGGATTTTTTACGGGTGCAGACCCAAGTCCCTACGCATAATTTGCCAAACTGAAGTCGCAGAAAGGCCAAGTTCTTGTGAACGACGAGAAATTGACTGCCTCGGATTTTCCCGTACACTCTCATTTATGGCAGCGATGTTTTCAGCAGACCTTGCGTTTCGGCGACGCATGGGTGTTAGCTGATTGTTGATCGACCCTTTTGCCTCGAATTTGGCCACCAAGCGTCGAATTTGGCCACCAAGCGTCGAACAGTGGTCTCGGCAGGACGATTGTGGCGAGGATAGAAATCACGTAATGCGCGGAACGTTTGTCGAACGGAGCACTGTTTTTTATAATAACATTTGATGATTTGCACGCGGTGTTCAATGCTATAACTTTCCATCATAACTTGTCAAGTACTACTGAACAGTTCACAGTGAGTTTGCCAGATGTCGCTTTAACAACATGGCGGCTATCGTCTGACAAAGCTTGAGCGTCCTTGTTGAAAGACCCTTGACATAGATCCTGCAACTTCTATCGAATAATGAATCTAGAAGCCTTACTCTAGTTAGACGACATAATTGTTTTCAGTAGAAATGTCTGCAGTCATTTTCATAGTCTTAGTCAAGTATTTTCTAAATTACAAACTGCCAATCTAAAACTAAATATGAAAAAAGGAACTTCTTACAAAAATCATTAGTATACATACTTAAATCGCAAGGCATTAAACCAGATGCGCAAAATTAGTTGTTCAGTCAAATTATCCTATTCCAAAAATATCAATGAAGCTAGAACTTTATTAGCTTCGTAGGTTTCTATTGCATTTTAATCCCATAATTTTCAGCCATTGCTAGACCCATAACACAATTATTTTGAAAAAATGCCACGTTCTCTTAGATATATGAACATCAATAGGCATTTAAAACATTAATTGGTAAACTCACCTCTCAGCCAATTTTACAGTATCGAGATTATACTAAAAATTTCATAGTTTTTACAGATGCATCAGCCTGTGTTCCAGGTGCAGTATCGGCTCAGGAGGCTTATGGAGTTGAATCCTCTATCTCCTTTGTTAGATCTGGCATATCTAAGGCTCAGCAAAACTACTCCGCCACTGACTGTGAAGCACTCGTGATTTATTGGGCTCTTAAGAAGTATAGGAACGTTATATATGGATAAGATATTATCGTTTTCACTGATCACGATCGTATACATAGCTATTTAAAGATAAATTGCCGAGGGGCATCTATGCCGTTGGGCCTAGTGCTGAAAGATTTGAATACAAAATTAGTTTACTGACCCGGTAAACATTATTCAATACCTGACTCCCTTTCTCGAGTAAAATTGGATGAGGTACTCTGAAAAGTATATTTTTTCTGTGTTTGATAAGCAATACATTACAGAATGTCCCTCCTGTCATGAACATAAAGACAAACTTCGAAAGAGTAGCCCGCTTCACAAATATCCTATATGTGAGCGACCATGGCAACGAACAGACATAGAAATTCCAGGACACATCCCCAAAAGAGAGGCTACAAGTAAATAATACTCTTCAATGACCATTTCAGCCGATATAATAAAATAGCACCTTTCCTAATCAAAAAATAGAAACTGTCACACAAGCCTTGTTAGAAAGGGTATTAGCAATCATATCACGTGTTCTATATTAATCTCTTACAATGCTCTTACTTTCACATAGTCCCTTTGTAAATTATGCAAAATCAAAAATAATTATATTGACATATCACGTCCAATGAATGACCTAGTTGAAATACAAAAAAATGTGAAAATATGGAAACCTTTTTGCCATCTAGTAAGTTCATCTCTTTAAAAATGGGATCAATGTTTGCCATTATCACAGTCTTCTATAAACAAAGATTATTCAGATTTTTTTACATTGTGAGAGAAGCTGGAGAAGAGAAGAACCAGGAAATGGTTGAAAAAGAGTCATCAGCAAAATCTTGATACTCGGGATATCAGAGTCGCTATGCACTGTTATCTTTATAGCATAACACCTCCAAACGCCCATATAAAATTATATAAAAAGGGATGGACCATTCAAAATAGTTAGATGAAGGAAAGAGACATTCTGAGATCGTAGTCCTGCGCGACCCTTCTTGATGAATAATAAATAATCAATGCAGACAACATAAAACTGACACCAGAACCAACATTCCTTACGAAATCTATAACAAAAATAGCAAAACATCTACAAGCTCTTTCAATTTAAACATTTTTCAATATTCCTACCTTTACGGTAAATCACAAAGAACTCGTTACCATAGGCACCGGACACGCACTAATAAAGCAAAGTATAGAGATACGCATCCAACACTCGATGTCATTCTAAATCTCTCATTGATAAAGCTTTCCAACAAACAATACGCATCACTACAAACGTGACTGTTAGATATTGGGGGGGAAAAAATTAAAAGGTTTGTTTGTCGTTACTACATATGCAGATTTAACACAGCTGAAACTAAAAGAAATTTAATGACTAAAAATCAAAGCAATGTAGGCTCTTCCTTGATTGATATCATGAAAAACTTACATCATAACATGTAATTCTTTCATGAAGTTGGCGATAACTTTAACTGCCTTAGTTAACTGCTAATTTCTTACCATCAACAAGGATACCATGTAGAAATTCTAGGATTAATTAGTAAACTGAATAAACCTAATGGACAAGTACCTTATCAAAATTAAAACCTTTTATAGAAAAATCTCAGATGCAACCCAATAAGTTTCTTGGCAGGAAGTCATAGTAAACTTATTACAATTTTCAGTTTTAAGACATCTTACACATATTGCTTAATCAACTTTACTATTACGAACCCTTTTCCCCCTTAAATAACACAAATAACAACAATTCCTAGAGTAGACTGGACCATATGAGGGCCAGAACAATATATCTATGTGGTGATTATACCTATATTTGATTTGACTACATTTGAAGTCTACTATACATCCGTGCTCAACCAGTATCAAATTGACTATATTATCCGCATTTATTTTAAAACATCCGCACTATACCTATTTCCTTCCAAGAATTACGACACTTACACACAGTTCACTGCCATAGACAATCATCATTGTGAATATCGACATGTTATAATTAAAGTAGTTGGTCCTAGTCTACCGGGTGACAGCCAAAAGTCTTCCCTTTTTATAATGCTCTAATTTTCAATTAAAGCTTGAAAGTAGAAATAATTATCATTACAAAGAACAATATTTGAAATTTTATTAGCTAGTTTAGGTAGCCGTGGTTTGCGGTGGATCGTCTATCTCAGCCTAGGATAGCTTATCTGTGCAGATTTTAAACAGGTCTGTTTTAGGCTCTCAAAAATAACACAATTACGAGTAACTCTTGAATAGCGCAGGTTTGTCGTAGAATTAATGATTCTACATGGCTCCATAATCAAATAAATTTGTCATTTTCAAGCAAGGTAAGGTATAGGATTAGACAAAAAAAATAATCCAAAGAAATTACGCCAAGTGGAATGCACAATTCATAATTTAAAGAAAGCATATTCCGGTCATAATAAAAGAGTGAGAACAGAAACGAATATTGACAAGGTAAAGATTTTAATTGGTGCTGATGAAACGAAGTGGTTGATAAAATTGGCTAATGAGACACATTTGAATAGAAAAGCTGTGCGAACTATTCTCAGATAAAGATCTTAATTTAAAGCCATGCAAAAGTCAGTCATCGAGAAATTCCAATGTAGGATAGGCAACGAAGGTTATCATTTTGATTCAGAGCTAAAGAAATGTGTGATATGGAACAATTGGTATTGAATAACATAATTATCAGTGATTAATGTCACGTTTAGCTGAAAGTCATGCCAAATAATAACTTTCAAAAACCTTTGCACTCCCCAAAGATAACAGTATGGTGTGGACTAAGTGAAAATAAGATTTATGCGTCTTATTTCTTTGTGGACCATAAACAAGACAAGCTCAGTCAATTAACGCTTCCAGATATCTTGACATGTTCAAAAGCACTTTCTTCAATAGTACATATCCTAAAGAATGGTTTCAGCAAGATGGCACTACACCACATACTGCATGTGTGACCGTAACATAGTTAAAGGCTCGATTTACTCAAAGACTAATATCGGATAGGACAAACCTCCCCTCGCCAGCCAGGTCAACAGACTTGTCACCTTTACACTACTTTATATAGAGTTTTGTAAAAGCCAGACTATTTCAAACTGCATCATCTAATATCGCAGAACTGAAGAATTAGTTTCGAGAAATCATTGCATCTATCAATGTCAATATCTATTAGAATGCCATAAGAAATTTCGCTAATCGTATTAAAAAGTGTATAGAGTCAGGTGTTAAAAAGCTAGTTAATCAAATTTCAAATATTGTTCATTGTAATGATACTTATTTTTACCTTCAAGCTTTAATGTCTGACAAATTACAGCACTATAAAAAGGAGACATTTTTGGCTGTCACCCTTTACATTGCCTGAATTCTCCGTCGAAAACCCTTGCCCCAATAATGTATGTAGTTACTAATATTCCACAACCTAGCTGCCCATATTCTTTAATAAAAAACAACTAAGTTATTCAGCTTAGCTCAGGCAAGGATTCATGGATATTACTACCAGAAACTCCTCAAATTACCTATAACTTTGTTTAGTTCATTCTCAAGGAATACATAAAGAATTACTTTACAAGAATGGTATCTATAGGAAAAACTAAGTGACGCTCCGCCTACGTACAACGAAAGGACACAAAACAGCGTAGGCGTGAAAAATGGAAAAAATTATGAGAAAAGTGGGATGAAATACAGAAGCCGAAGGGTAAAGCCATGGATAAGATCTCTTCCAAAATATACACGTGTGAGAGAGTGTGTGTGAAATAAGGAAATATAAGTCACATAACTATGAATATATACATATGCAATTATAAATAAATTGTCCAATAAACAAAAGAATTATAACAAATTTAATAAATTAAAGGGCTAAGATTTAAAATGGACAATTTCGTTTAAAATAACCTTTTTGATGACAGGGTTCAGTTTAAAGAGACCGGGAGATATATTGAAATTAGGAGAAGAATTAATGGAGGAGCATTCAACAATATTTCTTTTAACATAGTCATCTTAATTGTACATAAATAAACTTAGCCGAATTCCAATCAATGGGATGACTATGTTCGGATAAGTGAACAAAGAAAGCACTATTGCTTCCATCACTTCTAATATTTTATTTGGGTTGAGTCAAACGAGCATTTAATGATTTTCCAGTTTGTCCAAAGTATTGCTTAGGGCAAACTGCACAAGCGACAGAATATACCCCCCCCCTTATATTCTTGCTATTATTTTGAACCAACAGTTTGTACAAAGTAGACTCATACGTAAATATGACTGAAATATTTAAGCATTTCAAAAGAGGGAGAAGAGAGGAAAAGGCTTCAGAAAACGGTAAAACACGGGTTCTTAAAATTGAATGCGAGACAGATTTCAATTCTGTCAAACTTATTTTTAGCCAAATCTAGCCTGGCAAGAGATTTGTGAGGGTAGTAGAGGTTATTACCTACATATTTCAAAGATCTTTGAAATCTCAATATATAAGAATTCCGGGCTAGCGACCCACAACCCTCGGAGAAACATTGAACTAGATACCGAACGTTTAACTTTATCACTATGACCAGAATAAAAATTAATGTAGAAACTAGCGTTGGTAAGCTTCCAATAGACGTGTAAAATTTAAATCCAGACGGAGTCCTGTGAATTAGTATATCTAAGAACGGAAGGACACCAGTTTGTTCAAGTTCAAGGGTAAATTTAATTGAGGGAACCAAAGAATTAATTTCAGTGAGAAAACCATTGACATCCTTAGAAGTAGGCCCAAACAAGATGTAGTACTGCGTCGTCTCACATTACCTTTAAGTTCATATATTCGTTTTTTTCAAATTTTCTTCCAGTCTCTCCTATGTAGAACGAGGGACAGTTAGTAGAATTACACGGGATTACATATACACCTGCCTCATTTGGCTGATCCATGGACTTAGTCGAAGCGAAAGGTTTGAGGATAGAATAAAGGTATTTAAACGTAGTTCGACCTGGAGAAATAACTCTGTTTACTCCTTTGAGGAGGGGAGAAAATGAGAGTGATAGACAACTCCTGCTACTCCGTTTTTAACCTTGGGTCGGTAGTATGTAGATTTAGCTTTAGATAAGCTCTCATTGATGACGTGGATGGGATAATTTAATTCAATAAATGTGCAGGTTGTATATGTAATCTCGTCTTCTAAAAAGCAAGGATCACAGAATCTAAGTGCTCTCAAGAACATATCTGTTGCACCGATGCAGAAGTCGATGTAAGAGTTAGAATGGGGCGGTTTACGGTGTTGATCTCAGAACCACACCCCATAATTAATGACCTTTTGCTCCCTTTTTTTTCTTCTGTCTTGATCTTGAGGCTGTGTAGGGACTTTTGTATCCATTCTATTCTCAGTATACGACTGAAGAGGTTATGGTAAACTTCATACTGAAACTACTCCCGTAAATAAATTATATGCTCCTATAAATGGTTTCAATATCACATATATATGAATGCAATGTCCTGCAGGAAAAATGAAAATTTGCTTCAGAATAATTTCGAACTTTATACAGTTCATTCTCAAGGATAACTATAATAGAAAATAATTTTATAAGGGTATATATAAGCTAGTAAAAGATAAAGGACCGCCTCTAAGACAAGAAATCATCAATGAGGAAGTAGGAGAGGGATGGGTAAATTCACATTAAGATTTAGCTATAACTGGTAGCAAGGTCAAACCGAGAGGCAGAAAGAGTAAAGAACAGAACCAAAAGGGTTAAAACGATTAACGGATAAAGCGATACTGTAAAGAGGGAGATTAGGAGAGACACGAGAAGTAAGCAGATGCGAATGTCAGAGTGACAAGGAGAGAGGAAGAAAAATAAAATAATGTAAATAGAAAATCAATGCAATAATTAAATTGACACATTGGGTTCCCATAAAAATGAAAATTGCAAAAAAAAAAGAAGAAAAAGGGATATAAGTCAAAGCTAATTTCTTTAAGAATGAGTTTTTTCGTAACAACATCGATTTTAAAAAAGTCAGGGAAATGTTAAAATTATTAAATTGGCTTATATATGAACATTCAACAAGGTTTCTTTTAATTGAGTCATTTGAGCGAAAAATAAATTTTGCTGAATTCCAATTAATTAAGTGATTATTTTCGGACATATGCACAAAAACCGCATTATTATTTACAGCTCTCCTAACATTGTATTTATGCTGATTAATACGGACAGATAATTGCTAACCTGTCTGTCCAAAATATTTACTCGGGCAAACAAAATATTCGACTGAATAGACTCCTCCAATATTATTACAATTATTGTGAACTAGAATCTTTTTTATAGTTGACTCGTATTTAAACGTAACTGAAATGTTAAAGTTTTTTAAAAGACGGGGAAGGTCAATGAAACAAACATAAAGGGGTAAAACCAAAATGTTTTTAACAATAAAAGGAATAGCAGGAGCTGTATTCTATAACGTCTTTTTTGCCGAGGAAAGACAGTTTAGAAGAAAGGGATAAGGGTAACACAGTTTATGGCCAATTTCAAAGATATTGGAGAATTTAGAATCCATATATTCAGTACTAACAACTCATAAAGCCTGTAAAAACATAGAGGAAAAAACGAAACGTCTGACTTTGGGACATGCGAAGAGTAAAAATGAATAAAAGAGTTTGAATTTGTTGTAGGTTTGCAATAGATGGAGTATTAAAAAGCTAGTCGGTATTCTATGAATAAGAAGATTGAGAAAGGGAAGGCTTCTATTATTTTAAATCTCATGGGTAAATTAAAAGGAAGGGACAAGTGAATTAAGTTTTGTAAGAAAGCTATTAACATCTTTAGAATTAGTCCACAGGCAAATGACATCATCAATATCCTTGTACCAAGCAATTCATATATATATATATATATATATATATATATATATATATATATATATATATATATATATATATATATATATATATATAATTTTAAATAAGAAACCAATGCGAGGAGCAGCCTTAAATCCAACATCCAAAAATCTTTATTACGATTGAGTAGTGCAACGTTTCGACCTTACGGTCATGTTCTGGCTCTAGAAAACAGATTAAAATACACAAATATACAAAATAGGTTTAGGTGTTCACTACGAATTATAATTATATTAACAGGGGAGTAAAATATAACGATTTAAGTATTTTAAAAAGATGTAAAGTAAAATTGTACAGAAAAAAAACAATTAAAAAACTGTCTAATAAAAGCTTTAAAATAACAAAAACAAAAATCAATACAAAACCAAACGGATCAAATGGGAAATACCTTAAATCTTTGATATCCAGTGAGAATATGGTGTAGTAGAGAGGTAACGGGAAATATAACAGTTTCGCTAGTAGTGGTCGTTGAAGGATGTTTAATGTAATAGAATAGGAAACAGAATTGACTGAGGGAGATAGTGTTTTGATATAAATAGATTCAGAGATACGTAGAGACAGGGGGTTAGGGTTGGAGTCCAAAATCTCAAAGTCAATCAGGGATGGGATTGTTTGCCATTTAATCGAGTGCTCTCTTATAGAAGTATGTTCTTTTTTATTAAGAAGTTTCCCTGCTCTGAGGCTGATGCCCAAGTGAGAGTGTAGGAGAATAGCATAATGCACCTACGTTTCCCCCCCCTCCCTTCCGAGCGGGCCGGTTATCGAACCTTTCCCTTCCGGCCCGATATCTAATGGTCTCCCGCTGGAAGAAACCGCCGGCCATTTCAGCTAACCACCGAGTTTCTTCCTCGACTGGTTATCGATAGATAGAGCCCATATTGGCTTCCAGTGGTTCCTGGAAGTTTACAAAGGACGAAATGGAGGAGCTTGATATCAAATGGTAAATCGTCGAAGCTACAAACAGCCTCACTCTGGTTCCCTAAGCGAGAAAACTACATCTCAGCTTTTCTTCGTGACCCTACGCATTGATAGGTCACTTCGCCCTCCCCCCCTCACTGAGGGACTCAAGATGCCTCGGAGTTCACGAGCGTGGGGCCCTCTTCCAGCAGAATCGTGACGGAATTGTGGGGTCAGGTCGGTCCCTGGAGAACCTACCTCATCGTATCCACCCCTTATCTCACCACCTTCACTCACTAGCGCCACCTGAACATCAGGTTCCAAGGTAACCCTTCTCTTTCACATTCTCCAACTTCACCGCGAAGCTTACCATCATTACAAGTGTATAGGGATTTACATAGTGAATAGTTATTTACAAGCCAAGTGAGATATCCGAGATTCACCTATTGATTTATCTCTCAAAGCACATTATTTGTATATATATATATATATATATATATATATATATATATATATATATATATATATATATTCTTGTTTAGTGTTCATTACAACTTTAGATACATAACAATATGAAAATAAAGTTTAAATGCGCACTAAACAAGAATATATATATATATATATATATATATATATATGTGAGTCGGGGAAAACTCCAACCACCCCTTGGCCTATTCCTTGGCAGAGAGAAAAAATGGTCCTGAAGGGTACGTAGGGTGCCTCCAACATATTTTCCAAAGGTACACTCTGGACAAGAGTAAAAATAAACTACAACACTACGTAACTCCTTAGGAGTTTAATCTTTAATTTTTAAAAAATTTTCAATTGTGTGATTGTTTGGGAAAAACAACTTTAAGCTCAGTTTGCATAAAAGATTTTGTTAATAGTTTAGAGATATCTTTTCCCACGGTTCGATTAAAAAAACCCATCTCAGGAACAACAAGAAATCTAACTTCTTTAGCTGCAGTGATTTCAGGAAAGGGAGGGTAATATATGTGTGTGATAGAACGAGTTGAAGCTGCGTTAAATTCAACTCCTATCCCATATTATTTAAAACCACGATGCTGCCCACGTGCATCTTCGATTCGAGGCTTGGAGTCTTATCACAGCTACCGGATGCCAATGTTTAAACAAGGAGGTTATCGTCCCCCCGTTCACCCCCATACGCCGACCTCGCCAGATCGAGTTAGGCTTATGAGCAGATAAGGCATTGTTCTCCGGCCCGGCTGTGCGTTCCCTCCAAGCTTCCACTCCATTTTCCCCCACGCCAAGGAGATGTCCTGGCTATTTATATGGAAACTTTACCACTAAGATCAGATCGGAGATCCAGATTTTCGTCGCGAAACATCACCACGACCCTCTCTCCCTTTGTGCGCCAAGGGACCTCGACCTCGAGATTCACCATCACTTGTCTAGAAGGAGGACAATATTCCTTGAGTGCCAAAGGTTCGATGCCTTTCCGACGCCAAGTCCCCAAGGCTTCCCCCCCTGTTGTTCAAAGGAGAACAGCATTAGAATAGCCATTGTTCGTTTTGAGCCCTTCGCCAAGAAACGGTTCTCATCCCCCCCTGTTGTTCAAAGGAGAACAGCATTAGAACAGCCATTGTTCGTTTTGAGCCCTTCGCCAAGAAACAGGTCTCATCCCCCCCTGTTGTTCAAAGGAGAACAGCATTAGAACAGCCATTGTTCGTTTTGAGCCCTTCGCCAAGAAACGGTTCTCATCCCCCCCTGTTGTTCAAAGGAGAACAGCATTAGAACAGCCATTGTTCGTTTTGAGCCCTTCGCCAAGAAACGGTTCTCATCCCCCCCTGTTGTTCAAAGGAGAACAGCATTAGAACAGCCATTGTTCGTTTTGAGCCCTTCGCCAAGAAACGGTTCTCACCCCCCCCCCTGTTGTTCAGAGGAGAACAACATTAGAACAGCCATTGTTCTTGAGCCCGTAGACAAGAGACGGTTCTCATCCCCCCTTTGTTCAGAAGAGAACAACCTAGAACAGCCTTGTTCTTTAAGCCGTTCGTCGAGAAACGGTTCTCCTTCCTAAGACGCCTCGTCAGGATCCTTTTATCCCCCCCCCCCTTCGGCTGGAACTCGCCAGCGGACCGAAACTCCTTCGCGCCACCTTCCACTGCACCACTAGTGCCTAAGTTACGTAAGCCAAACGTCACCTTTGAGTACTTAACCCTTTTGTCAATTCTATCCTGTGCTTTAAATGGTTTATCGAACCATCCCATCTCTTTAACTCTATATTTGTTTTACCTTTTTAAATCCTATAAATCCTCGGATTAGCCGAGCCCCCACGACCCTTTCAATTCTCTGTTTATGTCAATATTTTCCGTCTTGTGTTTGTTGATAGTTATTATTAATAAAACTCTATTTTATTAATGATAGCAATATTATTATCCTTGAGCTCAGTTCCACTTCTTAAGCATATCGAAGATACATAATATCGGCCGCCAGACAGTAACGCACTCTAAAGATAATTAAGGAAGTTCCCTCAACGAATAGTGATATATGGTATCGTCGGGAGTCATTCTACGACATATATATATATATATATATATACTATTTAAATTTGGTGTCAGGTGTGGGGTCTAACGCTATATCTTTGCAAACACTGGTCTCAGTCGAGTAAAGCATAGTGTTATTCGTTATAATAATAGAATATAGTAGTTCCCTTTCGTTTTAACGATTGCCATCCCTTTTTTTTTTAAACTTAAGAAGCTGGAGTAGCTCAAGGAACTGTGATAATAATTTGTTTGTGTTTTTTTTGTGATTTTAGTCAGTGGCTATTTAGAGTAAGAAACCAAGTACGAATAGGTCAGTGCCCATATTTAGGTAGGCTAATTCTATAGAGGCATAATTCTTGTTGCAAGGAATTTTAGTTGGTTGACTAGTGCGCCCCCAAGTGCAAAGATGACTCAGTTCGAAATCTTTAAAGCGCAAGGAGAGTCCTGTGGACTCTCCGGAAAAGAACTAACTGAGTACATTCAAGAGGAGCAAAGGAAAGAAAGAAAAAGAGAGGCATGGATAAGACAAGCTGAGCTTCACCATCAGATTGAATTAGCTCGGATTGAAGCAGAATTTCAAAGAAAAATGGAAGTAATAGAAAGGGAAAGAGTAATCCGACGAGGGGAACGAGAAAGAGAAATACAACGAGAAGAACGAGAGAGAAAAATACAACGAGAAGAACGAGAAAGAGAAAAACAACGAGAGGAACGAGAAAGAGAAATACAACGAGAAGAACGAGAAAGAAATATACAACGAGAAGAACGAGAAAGAAAAATACAACGAGAAGAACGAGAAAGAAAAATACAACGAGAAGAACGAGAAAAAGAAATCCAACGAGAAGAAAGAAGGAAGGATTCGCGCCCCTTCCCAGGAAAGCTGACAAAGTTTCCGAGCCCCGTAAAACCCCCAAACTTCTTTCCCCAAAACCAACAACGGGACTCCAAACCTCCCGTTAAAACTTCTCCTTCATCTCTCTTCCCGAAGCGACCAATAATATGCTTCACCTGTGGTGTAGAAAACCACATGAGCTGGAACTGCCCCCAAAATTCTAGACTTAAAAGCGGACCAGCCCACCAAGTTTACCAGATTAATGCAACCCCGGCTCCCCCGGTGGTGCAGACCCAAGCAGAAACTTCTCCCCCTCCGTCAGGCCACCAGGTAAATTTTGTTTTTGGTAAAAGTTCATCGGGAACTTTGAAATATGAGGAGGGCAGCGTGGACAGCTGCCGAGTATCAACTCTCGTCAGGGACACAGGATGTACGTGTTTCATCGTGTGCGACGAACTCCTCCCAGTGGCCTCTAACCACGAAAAATTTGCGGTGGTAAATGACCACCTTGGGCGGGCGAACCGATTCCCCGTCGTTAGATGTTACCTGCAGTGTCAATATTATAATGGCTGGGCTGAAGTCATTGTAGCACCCATACAATTCTGTTCCGTACTTTTAGGGCAGAGCCCCCAAGTAAGTTTCGACCCTCTGTTTCAGGCCGCCCTTTCTCAAGGCCGAGATAAGAAAGAAGCCCAGGAGCCCGTCCCCATCAGAACCCCGATACCGTCCGATTTCTCGGAAACCTTTAACCAGGACTTTAGGACGGCACAAAAGGAGTGTGAATCACTAACACCCTTAGGTGATAAGGCCCCAGACAAGGACACGGAGACTGTCCCTGGACCCCAAGAAAAAAAGATCCCCCAACGCGCCCATGGAGATACCTTCGTAGAACTGGACGAAGCATCGGCGCTTGAAGAGGATTGCCTCGCGGAGTCCCTTAATGTAATCCAGACAGTGTGCATCCAACCTGATGCCGATTACCCTCCTCCTTCCCTACCAGGCGAGTCTTTGGAACCCTCTGACCTGGATAGTGACGCGCAGCTGACACCACGTCAGAAGAGTCAGCTACAAGAACTAATTAAATGGAGTCACCATTTACCCGCCCTATTAGCTCTTTTCGAGCGACTGCGCGAAAATGGCCTCACCATTGGCCTCCGCAAATGCCATGTTTCCCACGAATCCATTAAATATTCGGGTTTCAAAATAGGACAGAGCAAGTTAGGTCCCCATGAGAACAAGATTAAGGCAATCGCCGACATGCCCCTCCCGATTACAAAGAAGCCATTAAGATCGTTCCTAGGATCAGCTTCTCCCTATCAGCGATTTGTTCCGAATTTCGCTGCAATTTTGGCCCCCCTATGCCCACTTCAAAAAAAGAATTTCCCCGATCGTTTACGTTGGAATGATGTCGCTGTTTCCCATTTTAATCAGCTCAAAAGTAAGTACATTTCCGCCCCCATTTTAAAGTTGCCCAACCCGGAAAAATCCTTTGGGGTTAAGACCGACGTGAGCAACGAGGGAATTGGAGGTTTACTCCTTCAATACGTGGATGACAGAACGAGTCATCCAGTTGCATATGCTAGTCGTCAATTATTACCACGCGAAAAGAGATATGCCACTAGAGAAAAGAAAGCTCTATCAATTATCTGGGTCATAGACAAATTCAAGCTGTACTTGATATGTAAAGAATTTCAAATAGGAACCGACCACCGTCCGTTAGCCTGTATTAGGAATGTGAGACACTCAAACGGCCGCATCATGCGCTGGAGTTTACTCTTGCAAGAGTATCAGTTTAAAATAAATTAGATAAAAGGTTCCGATAACCAGGTCGCTGACGTCCTCAGTAGGAATGCGTTACCGAATAGCGTAGAATAATTGTATTCATAGGATTAGTATCTCCATGTAGGTATATACCGTCTTGTACGACTTAATTTAAGATTCTTTTGTAATATAATTAATTAATGTATATGTCTGAATTTTCTAACGCTCAATATCTAATTTTTTGTATGTATATATATTTGTTCTTATTAATTTACGTATAAATTATTTTGTCCCGTATGTACTAATTTTATATCATTTCATTGTTCCATGCCCCCTTTTTTTTTCTTTGATTAAGTTGTATTAAAGGTTATTTTCCCCTGTAATCTAAAGATCAAAATAATCATATGTATTGAGGTAATACTAGTTAGGTGCAGGAAGGTACAGTTGGTACAAGAAAACGAGTTCCCCACAACGGAGCTCTATCGTTGTCCCTTCTCTCTTTTTTTCGAAGTGACAACTTCCCCTGGAATGGAGGGGTGTGATAGAACGAGTTGAAGCTGCGTTAAATTCAACTCCTATCCCATATTATTTAAAACCACGATGCTGCCCACGTGCATCTTCGATTCGAGGCTTGGAGTCTCATCACAGCTACCGGATGCCAAAGTTTAAACAAGGAGGTTATCGTCCCCCCGTTCGCCCCCATACGCCGACCTCGCCAGATCGAGTTAGGCTTATGAGCAGATAAGGCATTGTTCTCCGGCCCGGCTGTGCGTTCCCTCCAAGCTTCCACTCCATTTTCCCCCACGCCAAGGAGATGTCCTGGCTATTTATATGGAAACTTTACCACTAAGATCAGATTGGAGATCCAGATTTTCGTCGCGAAACATCACCACGACCCTCTCTCCCTTTGTGCGCCAAGGGACCTCGACCTCGAGATTCACCATCACTTGTCCAGAAGGAGGACAATATTCCTTGAGTGCCAAAGGTTCGAGCCTTTCCGACGCCAAGTCCCCAAGGCTTCCCCCCCTGTTGTTCAAAGGAGAACAGCATTAGAACAGCCATTGTTCGTTTTGAGCCCTTCGCCAAGAAACGGTTCTCATCCCCCCCTGTTGTTCAAAGGAGAACAGCATTAGAACAGCCATTGTTCGTTTTGAGCCCTTCGCCAAGAAACGGTTCTCATCCCCCCCTGTTGTTCAAAGGAGAACAGCATTAGAACAGCCATTGTTCGTTTTGAGCCCTTCGCCAAGAAACGGTTCTCATCCCCCCCTGTTGTTCAAAGGAGAACAGCATTAGAACAGCCATTGTTCGTTTTGAGCCCTTCGCTAAGAAACGGTTCTCATCCCCCCCCCTGTTGTTCAAATGAAAACAGCATTAGAACAGCCATTGTTCGTTTTGAGCCCTTCGCCAAGAAACGGTTCTCATCCCCCCCTGTTGTTCAAAGGAGAACAGCATTAGAACAGCCATTGTTCGTTTTGAGCCCTTCGCCAAGAAACGGTTCTCATCCCCCCCCTGTTGTTCAAAGGAGAACAGCATTAGAATAGCCATTGTTCGTTTTGAGCCCTTCGCCAAGAAACGGTTCTCACCCCCCCCCCTCCTGTTGTTCAGAGGAGAACAACATTAGAACAGCCATTGTTCTTGAGCCCGTAGACAAGAGACGGTTCTCATCCCCCCCTTTGTTCAGAAGAGAACAACCTAGAACAGCCTTGTTCTTTAAGCCGTTCGTCGAGAAACGGTTCTCCTTCCCAAGACGCCTCGTCAGGATCCTTTTATCCCCCCCCCCTTCGGCTGGAACTCGCCAGCAGGCCAAAACTCCTTCGCGCCACCTTCCACTGCACCACTAGTGCCTAAGTTACGTAAGCCAAACGTCACCTTTGAGTACTTAACCCTTTTGTCAATTCTATCCTGTGCTTTAAATGGTTTATCGAACCATCCCATCTCTTTAACTCTATATTTGTTTTACCTTTTTAAATCCTTTAAATCCTCGGATTAGCCGAGCCCCCACGACCCTTTCAATTCTCTGTTTATGTCAATATTTTCCGTCTTGTGTTTGTTGATAGTTATTATTAATAAAACTCTATTTTATTAATGATAGCAATATTATTATCCTTGAGCTCAGTTCCACTTCTTAAGCATATCGAAGATACATAATATCGGCCGCCAGACAGTAACGCACTCTAAAGATAATTAAGGAAGTTCCCTCAACGAATAGTGATATATGGTATCGTCGGGAGTCATTCTACGACAATGTGATTTAAAAATTGTCCTGTCCTGTCAATTAAGAGTGATGGAAAGCTATTTTTTTTATCAAGAGTGACTTCAAGTTCTGGAACTCATGGTGGATTTATGGGAAGGATGAGCAAAGGTGAAAGGCCCTGTGTACAAGCGTCTGTAGGGCACACATGTATTCACCTGAAGGGTGATACCCTACACAACGGAACCCGATGACTGGGATATAAAGCGACTCTGGAATATTGAGGCAAAGATTCGACTTTCTCACTGTCACTGTAATGAAGTGGTAGTTTTCTTATCTGGGCTTAAGTCAGACAGGCACCAGAGAATAAAAATTGGGAAACTGAGAATGGGTGATATTTGCGAGTCGAGGGCCTTTTATAATGGCAGCTACGCTCCTTCGAGCCATCACTCCGTTGCAGTTCCCCTCCGCATTTGTCACTTCCTCGCCGAAGTTGCCCTGCCCTTAGCGCCTATTCGACAGGAACCAGATTTTTCGCCGCTCTTAAGGTTAGTTCTGAAGTCTCTGGCTATGTAATTCCCATTTAATTACCTTGCGGCCTGGCCCTCACAAGTTTAATAATCACCCGCAACTGGTTAAAATTAGGCGTCTTCTTTTTTTCAACCGGTCATTTGATTATCACCCACAAATTCACTATTGGTTTCAAAACTGGCAAATTCCAAGGGCAAAGTGACAAAAGTTCGATGCTATTTTCAACCAAGGAGCTTATATTGCTTTTTCATTGTAACAAGCTGCGGCATCAGGTTAAAAAATATAGTTACCATCCCCAAATTGATCCTGAACTGTAGAAAAAAGGTGATGAAGAAGCACGTTTTGGTACCATATTTAGCTCATGGTAGTGTTGTTGTGCTCTTCTACTTTCCTAATTTAAGGGGATAGCACATTTTTTAATAGCCAATTTTCAAATTCGTTTGTTCAAATTTGCATTTGGGGGTTTTATATATCATTTTATTGCAAATTTTATGCACTTGTTTATGATATAATTATTTTTTAGCAACATGTCAAGAACATGGTGAAAATTAAAATATGCAAAATTGTATACATTCGTGGAAAACTTTTCTTAGATATTTAAACTTCATTTAGAAAAACAAAACAAAACTAAACCATTGATTTCATATCATTTTATTGCAAATTTGATACACTTTTTATAGTATATATTTTGTTTTAGCGACTTGAAAAGAACATAGTCAAAATTATAATAATGCAAAATTTTATACATTCGTGGAAATTCTCCGTAAATTTCTAAAGTTGATTTGTGAAAAAAACGCAAAACTATACAATGCAATTTTAAATATTTTCTAAAAGAAAATGACGCCTGAGAACTGGTTTACATTTTTAGCATCATTCGAATATAGATTGAACTAAATTTCGGGATATTCAGAACACCACTACTATTTACCTAACACCCCTTTTCCAACTCAGAACAAAACCTATAATTGACCTTGTCCGAAAAATATATGTTTTAGTCAACCATTAACACAAATTTTAATGGAACTAAAGAAACTGATTTCAAATGATAATTAATCATATATGCATCGTTTGCTCGTAAATTTAGTTCGAATGCTTAATCTTTAGTAATTCTATAGCCATTTATATGATATCAGGTTTCAAAGGGATGGGGATTCTGAAAGAACCTCCTGTATCTCCAAAAAGTGCCGTAGGTTATTATGATTTTGACAGGAATAAAAGGGCTTCTAATAAACTTTAATTTCATATATGATAATCTAACGTAGTAAAAGTTTGAAAAAATGAATGTGGTATCCCCTAAAACGAAGGATCATACATGGAGAATGTACGGATACTTCCCTTTGGGCTAACCATAGAACTCATAAAAGCACTCCCTTTTTCTTCTTATAACGTGAGATCTTCCAGAAGCTCCAAAATATATGGTGGGAGCTTTATAAGTGAGCATCACTTTGCCACAGTCTTAACAGGTCATTTTTTTATATTTTCTACAAAAGTTAAGCCTATTGGTAAGGTGCTTCTTGTTGAAATGAGCCTTCTTCGAACCGTTCTCGACTTGAGATCTTTGTCGAAAACTGTAGCCAGTCTTTCTAATGTTATCGATGTGATGCAATATACTTAGCAACTATGTCCATGCATTTCAGGCAGCTTTTGATGCGGAGAAACAATGGTTGCACGCTTTTCTTTGGCGAAAAAATTCTAAAATTGAGAAAAGATTCTAACATCTACTTTGACCCCCAAAATATTAATAAATAGATTATATTACATACGTTATTCATTTAACCTATATTTGTAATTATTTTACACTTTTGATCTTATAGCAAACCTCCAGGGACTGAAACTCACATCATACAGGTACAGGAACATAACGCGATTTTGGATTCAGGGAAGGAATGCAGTTTTTCTTGATTTTGCAAATGCTAAGTATTAATAAACCTACAATAATTTAAATAATAGTACAATTTTCCTCTCACATAAATTTTAAAAACGAATGAAAAGGTAACAATATTTATTAGTCACAAGACTTGTGTATGACTGTAGGCTGCTATTCAGTTATCCTCGAGGTGGGTAGGTGATGCTTGACTGTGCATCCCTCCGTTTCTTGTTCTCCCTCGGGATAGTTTCAGCTATTTGATATCCTGACTTGTTGTTTGGAAAAAATGAGTTAACATGCTCCAGCCTGGTTTGCCCATGCAGAATCCTTGAGGTCCGTAACTCGAACCATTTAGTATTGGTAGTGAATCGGAGCCATCTGTTCTACATCTTCTAAAACCCTTACACGTGGCTCCTTAATGCTATGTAGAGCAGGATCATTTTTTGAAGCAAGTTTTCTTTGCATCCATGGCCATTCTTCTCTATAGTTTTCTCTTGTTTTTTCATTGAGCTTGCGAAGTCGAAGTAATATATACAGGTCAGTTACCTACTCCAATTCTAGTGTTTGTGTGCCTAACCATGCCAAATTTGGCTGAAGCCCAGCACGGACACATATACGATTAGACTGTTATCTATTTCAACATGCACGGACAGTGTCACCGGATATTCTAGCCTTATTCGTACCTCGAGTTCTTTTCCGCTTTGACAGCTGTTACTCTAGATATCATCCGTTCTGTGTTCTGTTGGACCATGATTTTGGTGACAACTTCCGCCTACTATATTTTAGGGTTTGTGGATTTAGTGATTTTTTCAGATCCTTCGGGTCTCATAATTGTAGAGCTGTTGCTCTAGATATTATCCGTTCTGAGTTCTGTTGGACGTAGATATGGGTGACATCTTCCCCTTTCTATATGTTTAGGATTTGTGGATTTACTTATTTTGGCAGATCCTTCGAGGCGATAGTGAAAGGAGTGGGACTGAGACATTCATCTGCTGGATACCAAATAGAAGATCGAAGACCTCCTTTGTACGGTTCTCAAATGCAATTACAGCTTGCCTGTTAGTTAACTATCTACAGAGGAATTTCTTCGTAGTCGCAAGTTTTAGGCTGGACATTTTGTATTGCATACCATCGAACCAAACTTTGTCGAAGGCTTTCTTTACATCTCTGCAGACTACATCAACCATGTGTCCCCTCCCGAGCCCTGTTGCCGCAGTTGGTGCATCGGGGCTATGGCCGTCTTTGCGTGCGAAATCCATGATTTCCATGTCCAGCTGATTGGGTCGTTAGGTGAGCTGTCCCTAAGTCTTAAGGGCTTTCTCGAAGACCTTTTCAACTGTTTCCAGCAAAGAGATTGGCCATAATGCATGATTTAGTTTGTGGGCTTCTCGGGTTTCGGAATCTAGATCACTTTTTAACTCCATGGTTTCCATGTTCAGCTAAGTGGGTGGTAATCTGGGTTAGAAGTATGTTATTAAGGACTTTCTTGAAAACATTTTCAGATGTTTTCAGCAAAGAAATTGGCCTGTAATGCATGATTTGGTTTGTAGGTTTTTCAGGTTTTGGAATGAAGATCACCTGCGAAGTTATTAGAACGTGAGGAAGTATATCATTGCCAAAGACGTATTTAAGAAGTTCACTCACCTTCTAAAAAGAAATTGGTGCCTTTGTAGGTGTACGTTGGTAATCTAACTGATGCCAAGGGCCTTGGAGTGAAGCAAGGGGATCGCCAGCAACAATTGTGCACTAGTGATTGGATTGCCCTTTTGTGAGATGCCATGGAGTCGAGTGATGCTCGCTGTTCTGTAAAGTGAGAACCTGACTCTCCTCATCTACATGTATTCAAGGACCCGATCCTCAAAGCCTAGTTTGAAGTTTTCCTCTTCTTTTTGCAGATGTTGAAAACTTCTTTCCTTACCTCATGGAAGAGCCTCTCTTTCTCACGGGGCGAGTTCTTTCAATCTAATGATGGCCACCGTGAATTTTTTCTAGTCCTTTTTGACGTGGATTTTGTAAAGCAGTAGATTCAATTTATCTTTTACTCCTGCGTCAGATTTCAGTTAAGCTGACACATGAGTTGTATGACCTATAATTCCATGAGATTTGTGTAGTTAATGCGTAGTTAATTAGTGAAAACCTCTGCTGTAGCGCGATTGCCTCTAGTGTAAAGTGAGTGAAAATGTATTGTTGATGGCAGCCAGTTCTTCGTCGAGATAGTAAACGGTCGCGTTGTTCAGATCTAGGAGTTACTACGAGAACGCTTGTTTATGGGAGCAGCTGCTTCAGTTGATCATGGTAGTCCGGCTCTATTCGTTCTGTGATTTATCTTCTGATCAGAAGATCTAAATTCTTGAGCTTTTGTCCGCCCGTACTTAGCCAGCTATCCTGTTCCTCGCGTTTAGGTCTTGAGCAAAAATTACTTGCCAGTCGTTTATGATTCTTCCTTCTCGAAGCAAAAAATATTTGTGACCGCTATCAGCGCCCCGTCGATTATTTCACCTGTCACGTTTTTTTTGCAAAACGCTAAATCTAACTATCCTATTTCGATTGTCGTCACTGATAACAGTTTCCGACATTATATAATATCTGGATCGATCTCTGTGTAGATGTTATATAGATGATTCATATTGCCCTTCCATCCATGGACCTTGTACGGTTGTAAGGGTAGAGTTTTTCTAGCCGAATCATTATCAGTTCAGTATACTTGTGGGCTTTTGGCATTGTATGCATGTGGGGGAGGGGGTATGGCCTTCCCAAACGAAACTTCGTAGACAAAGATGGTTCGAAGAACTTGAAGGAACAGTAATAGAGTCTGAACTTCTCAATTAGATGAGTTTTGACTTCCTCCTCCTCAAGTCGTAGGTCGTAGACCCACCATAACAGTCCTTTACGTACTCGATTAGCCGTCTTCTAGTGTGATGTTCCTTGTTTAAATTGTATTTCTATTGAAGGCAAAAGTCAAATTGATTTCCTTGCTATCAAAGGTGTATTTTTGTTTGTCGTTTTTGTGAGTGTGTTCTCTGATATGGTGTCTTCTCTTTATATATTTTTTTTTTATTGATTTTGAGTGGCGTTGTTTATCTGTCTTTCCTCGCAGTCTTTCTTCTTCTCTGTGCTCACTTGTTCGGATGGTCGAGTTTTTCATGTATCTGGGACTGACACTTATCTTGCACACTGGTGACAGAAATTAACTATCCTGGAAAGAAATGCCACCAAGCTGGACATTTGCTTGGCCAACTTCCTCGTACAAAATAATTATCAGATGACCCATGAAGTGATACCTTGTAGTGACCGTATATGAATTAACCTTAATATCAACGCTAACCTTATATTGATACCATCGCACACCAGGAAGAATTACAGCAGGGCAAATTAGGATAATTACGAACGATTGTTAAGAAATTACATCCAAACGAACCTCGACCAAGCAACGCTTGAGTTAATAGACGAGTAAGTGGAGCAGCTGGAGGCCCGGATGAGGCTGACAGAGAATCCATGGACCGCATACGGAACATTTTCTACATATAAATGGCCCGATCGTATGAAGAGTTTACACCGTGAATTGAAAGAGAATCATATCAAATGAGCATCACCAAGGGAACATCCCGTGAGGCACTGTACCGTACAAGGAAAATAAAAAAAAAATATATATATAATATACGAATAACAAGAGGAGAAATGAAATGAAGCTATCGAAGAACTTGATAGCGAGGGAACACGGAAGGAATTCTGGGTGAAGATCAATGTGAGGAAGGAATATCCCAGAGTAAAAATGGAATTAGAGAAGTCTACGGTGAAATAAAATTTGAGGAGAATGACATAGAGGAAATTCTAATAGAACACTTGGAACAGACTTTCAGAATCAGTGAAGAACATAATGAAGCCGTCGACATTGATTTTTAAAATCAGAATATAGACTAGTCCCACGAAATCATTGAATCACAAAGTGAACAGGGGAAAAGTAGAAGAAGAAGAGTGACGCTAGAAGAACTGGAAAGCGCGCTCTACTCCTTAAAAAACACTGAAATGCGTAAGCGAAGGTAAACTTAACATCTTTGATCACTGCCTATATGTAGTCTACTTTCTCGACGCATACAAAAGGGTTAAAATAATATGCATAGCCAAACCTGGGAGACCCCCGACGAGAAAGGATAATTACCGCCCAATATCTCTTTTGGAATTCAGGGGGAAACTCTTCGAGAAGATCCTAAATAAAGGACTCGTCGATTACTTGGAGGACAATTCGCTTTATAACGACCAGCAATACGGCTTCAGAAAGAAGAGAAGCCCCGAGATGGCAATAAGTGTTATCACGGAAAAAATTGCTCAAGAGAAGAAAAATTGGACGTATCAAAGGAGTTCGATAGAGTGTGGCTAAGGAGGAAGCAATATAAGATCCTCCGGCTGGGTTTAAGCGCAAAGCTTGAAAAATTATATGTGGCTATGTCATGGAGAGGTCAGCTTACATCAGTATGGGGCCCACGGATGGACCCACCATTGCACTACAGGCAGGATTGCCTCAAGGTGTGTGTCTTAGTCCAACCTTTTACTCGATCTATACACTGACATCCCAGAACCAGGCAGCCCCACTAGCCTGAATATCCAGTTCGACAATGATCTAAGCTAACTGATCGTTTCTGGATAATGAAATGCGCCTATACACGCTCGAATGGCTGCCGAGGAAATAAGAAAAATTAACGAATAACAATGGAAGATCCGAATTAATTGCTACAAATTCAAGATTGTTCCATTAGGAAGAATAAAAATTTAAGATGTGAGAGTGAGGGATACACGTTATCCATACATGAACGAATGCAATCTACTCGGGAAGATGGTCACTTCTACGGGGTACAGGAAGCACGTCACAGAATGAATTAAAAGATCAAAATCGGAAGTCAGAACCCTCTTTACTTTCAGAAATCTCAGTCAAAGAAATAAAAGAAAATTATATCTGGCACTAGTCAGATCCACCTTCATCTATCCCTCGGCATCTCTTTTCAGCGGTTCGGAAAGCGCGAAAAAAGAGATGCAAAGAATACAGAACAAATGCATGCATGTACATATCACTATCACACGCAGGATAGATGGGAGGAAGCAACAGGATCTGCACAGAGCGAGGAATATCAAGCCGCTCAACATAATTTTAAAGGAAAGACCGTCATATATGAAAGGAAAAATAATGTTAAATAGCACCGAGGAAATCAAAGCATTCATCGAAGAAAAACAACGAGGTCTATGTCACGCAAGATTCCCGAGCAGCGTCAGCAAGCTTGGAAACGCAGTTTCCCGTTTTTTGCATAAAAGAAACTACCAAGAAATACCGATGAAGAAACATAACTGATAATAACCAACAAACTTGAATTTAAACGAAAAACCCAATGAAGACATCAAATTACCCAACGATAAGAAAGAAGAATCGCAAAAAAAAGGAGAATAAGTAAGTGTGGAACGCAGAACACAAACACGAATACGAACAATTAACCAAGAAAGTAACAAACACATAAACCAATATCAAAATTGTACACATGTAAGAATCAGTAAAGAGACAAAACACAGAAAATGAAAGAAAAGAACCAAACAACACGTCAAGGAAACAAAAAACGCTCAATTTATACATGAATTCAAAAAATTGATCCCCAATATATTAATATATACATAGTAATATGTGTATATATGACAAAAAAACACTAATTAAACAAACAAAGAGACTAGCCTTAAATCCAGGCAACTTTGCAACCCTTGCCCCTATAATGATTCCTTCTTATTTCACCACTCCCCCCCCCCTCCCCCATCAATTTGACTGTTGTTCGATTAGGGCAACTCAGTCGCCAGGATATACCCTAATTTTGTCATTAAGGAGTAATTCTTCCGCTGCGTCTTCATTTCTCTTCCTGTTTTTAGTCGCGTCCAACTCTACATCTCACTACATATGTCCGTCGGCCGGTCCTCGTTTTGCTGTTCTTTTGTTTTTGTAATAACATTGTAACTCATCGGCCGATTCTAACGAAGTTCAAAACCATTATGTTGTTTTACATTCTCTTTCGAATGATATAACTTTCAAGGTCCTCCTAAGGTTAGTCTTTGAATTATTGAAAGCTTTGGAGGTCGTAAGGTCATAAATCAGAATAAGTGAGAGCTCGCGACTTTTTGGTCAGCAGACCTTGTTTCCTTTAAAGGCCCATTTGCATGATCCTTCGCGTAATACCTTCCATATCTCTGGTTGTTTCTTCTCTCTTTGAGAAATATTTTGCTCCCTGATGTAGACTTTGAGATGGAGGTTAGGGGCTTCAATCGCCTTATGCCTGTTTCAGGTTTCTTTCCTTCTTCACTTCTCGTCGGTTCTTGTTCGGGGGACACTTCCTTTTGTTTATTTTCTTTTCGTTCTTTGTTTTATCCAGTGAATTTTGCCACACTGAGGTTGATAATTTCTGAGGAGGATTGTTTCTCAGGTAACCACATGTTCTTCAGAAATATTTCTATTTAGCATGGTATTGATGGTTTCAGCCAAAGCGTCAAGTTTACCAATATTTATTTCATGCACGTAGAGTATGTACGTAACTAACTCCATTGGTGGCTCGTTCGGGTGGGTGTGGTAGATTTTTACTCCTACATTTTTTTTATGGTGACTTTAGCCACGCCTGTCTCTGTCGCCTGTCTTTTTGTTTCTAATTGTTCTCTCTTTCTTTTCATTTGATGCAAAAAAATCCCTTCCTCTTGGGACAAGCCAAGTGACATTGGCCAATTTGACAAGCCGCAGGTGAGTCATTTCTTATGCGTAGGTTGTGTACAATTTATCCAATACGGACTTTTTGTCCATACGTGAGGCAGCAGGGTTCGGTCTCTGTAGCTTGTTTCGTTTATTGTGGGATTATATCTTGTACCAGTTGAAGCGAATCTTATTATCGCTAGGCTTCTCTCTTTCCATATTTTCTGGAATTCTTATCCAAAACAAAAGGAAGGCCTATGTCAGATCTCGTTTTCCATCTGTTTTTTCGCACACGATTTTAAACACATGTGTATGATTTCCAAACTTGCTAAATTCACTTATTTTGATTCCTGGTTGATTCTTCTCAATTTCTTCTTCTTTGCGATGGTAGCTTGCCCACACGTCTATTTTTCGATATGTGGCTCCTGTTTTCTGAAGGAAAATATTGAAGGAGTCATATTTTCTTGAGTACTTCGATTCCTCTGATGGAAACAAGTTTCTCTACGCCACGTTTGGCGTGGAAGATCACTATATATCATTCGGGTATATCGAGGATTCTTATAAAGACAACCTTCAGATTTACGTATAGTGTTTTAACGAGTTTAAATTTTGGGGGGCTTGCTTTCATTCTTAATTCTTCTTAGCAGTACTCGGAAGCATTCGAGCTTATTTGCTTTCCCTGGTGCTAGAGGGTGAGGGCGCTCTTTGTTGTCATGTTCCCTCCTCGAATTATTCTGTTTTGTCCTTCCTTAAGCAATCGAAAAAGAAAGTGTCAGACCAGTCCTATTATTATCTTGCACCGGCTATAGGTCCCTATATGCCTTCCTAATTCAGAATCACTTCGACCACCCTACCTATATAGGTCTAGTTTTAAGAACTACTCTTCTTCGCGCCACCCATTGGGGCTTCCTTCCGTAGTTCACTATCCCCTACTTTAAAGTGTTTCTGAGGGCAGTGCAGGTACAGTTATTTTCCATATAGTAGGTAAAATAAGTGGGATTTATAACGGGAAAGAAGATGAGCTTAAAGGGAGTATCACTTTTTATGGTATCTACTCCGTTCATTGCAAACAATAGGTATCTACGAAGGGCGGTCAATAGGTTTTGCAAATCGGTAGGGAAAAACAAAGGGAGGGAAATGGCTGTTTGTGGGAGTGTTAGAACAAGTTATGACAAGTCAGGACCTGCAGCCACACGCTCCTGCCTCGTATATTTAAGAAGCAGTAGCTGATCGCAGATCGTCAGTCACAAAATTTTCAACAAATTTTTGACCAAGGAAGGCAAGAATGCAAAAGAAATCCATGAACGCATAGTTGCAGTGTACACAGACCCCGCATCTTCCTATGCAACCATTGCTCGCTGGAATAGGGAGTTTCGCCATGGTCGTGAGTCTCTTGAAGATGACCCCAGTCCAGGAAGCCCGTGAGACGTGACCAACGAGGACAATGTGGCCCGTGTGGAAAGGATGATCTTTGAAAATCGACGGGTGAAGGTCGAAGAAATTGAGCGAGAACTTGGAATATCACATGGAAGTGTTATCAACATGATCCACGACAATTTGACCATGACCAAGGTCTCTGCCCGTTGGGTCCCTAGAAACCTCACGCCCCATGATCGACTTCAACGTCGTTAAAGTTTGGAGGAGCTGCTGCTCATCCACAACCAACTCCCGGCGAGATTTGAGTCACGCATAGTGACATGTGATGAAGCGTGGGTCCATCACTGGGATCCCTAGACCAAGCTCGAAAGCATGGCCTGGAAGCACAGGGGCTCTCCGACCTCCATCAAGTTCCGGAACCAACCCTCAGCCGGGAAGATCATGGCCACCATCTTCTGGGATTCTGAGTAGTGTTGATGGTGGACTATTGGCCTCGTGGAAGGACCATCACAGGCCAATATTACGCCGAGGAACTGGCTGGGTTGAAGAAGTGCATCCGTCAGAAGCGGCGCGGCAAGTTGACACGCGGTGTCCTGCTCCTCTACGACAATGCCCCTGTCCACAAGGCCAGAGTTGCACAAGCTGCCCTGCGCGAGTGCGGATTTGAGGAGCTCAACCATCCCCCCCTACAGTCCAGATCTGGCACCTAGCGACTACTTTTTATTCCGCCAGCTCAAGGCTGCACTGCATGGACACCGGTTTAGGGACGATGAAGATGTCCAGCTCGCCGTCCAGGCAAGGATTGAACAGCAGTCGGGAGATTTCTAGTAGTCGGGAATTCGAATCCTCAGGGACAAGTGGCGCAAGTGCATTGAAGTCGAGGGTAGTTATATTAAAACATAATAAAACACTTTTCCTCGTATCTCGTTTCCTTATATCGGAATTGCAAAACTTATTGACTGCCCTTCGTACAATCAGTTCCGCAGGCGCATCTATTTCTTTTTCCAAGTTTTGTCTCTTCTAGTCTACCTGAGTATTTTGATGTTTTCTCTCTCTTGTCAAGTTTGCTGCCTTTACCAGGTGATTTAGCTCTGTGCAGTGAGGAGTGGGAAACAGAAACATTCGCCGTCTTTCCCCCTAACTTCCTGCCGTTATCCTCACGACGCTTGGTAGCTCCAGCAGGTGGGGAGGAGAAAGTGGATCACAGGTAGGAAGAGGAAGTTTAGATATAGTGAAGCTGCCCATACAAGAGTAGGGTTGACAAGTGACCAAAGCGTCGGTGGACATACAACGTCAAGTGGGATCGGAACCGTGATGTGTACTATGTCTTTGTCTATTCATTATTTCTTTTATTTCCCTGTCCCGCGTGCAAAGTGTCCAGCTCATACAGGGTGAAAGATGGTAAAAGAGTGTAGAGAGAAGTGGAAGGAAGTAGGAGGTTTGCATTTGTTTTATAGTTTGCATGGAGATCATGCAAATGGTTTTCTATTTAATAGAGTAATATAGTTTTGAGAAATAGTCAGTGTTAGAGAGTTGGTGCCTGATCATCAGGCTATCCTTTATTGTTATAGCATGTGTTTTTCTAAAATTAGTTTAGCTTCCTCTCTTGTTACTCTTTTTTTCTTGTTTATGTTATCAAGTGTTCTATTTAGGTAATTAATAAAATTAGATAAATAAATTTATGTATAATCGGTTGATCATTTTTGGATAATCCTTCATAGTCAATTCAGTTTATTTTCATTTTCCTATTACTAAATCGTGGGTTAGATTACGTTAGTTTAGTGACCTCTTTTGAGTATCTCCTTTGTCGTGGAAGTCTTTTATGTATATATTTTTTCCTCTTCCTGATTAATCTTTCTTGCATATGTAGTAAATAGAAGGTTGTGATCTCACCTCATCACAAGGTGCTATCTGTGCCGTGATTTCCTCTCCTTTTTCTTCCTGTTTTTGTTGCTATAAATTTCTTCGCTCTTTTGTCTATTATATTGATGAGCGGTTTTAATAATTCACCTTCTCTGTGAGTGTCGCGTTTACTCTGCCTATCTCATCTTCTTGTGTTGGTGATAAGCAGTCTCGCTTGGTTCTGTATCCGTTGTAGTTTTATATTTTTTTTATTTCGAGATGGTGTACATTGGTAATACCAGTTATACCATCGTTGATTGCATAATGCTTAGTAGATCTTCTTTTTCTTCTTTCGCTTGAGCCATAGGACTCTATAGAGTGTTCCATTTCCTACGTTGAGTCTTTCCGTTACGTGTTTGCTATATCACGTTTTGGATGATTAACAATCCTAGCATTGTGGTTAAAATATTTAGCACTAACAACCTAAATATAAATCAAAGTACATTACTTCAATGCTCTCCTTCTTCCCCTTCACCTTTACCCACTCTTACGTGGGTTCTGCGTTTCTGACAAGCCTTCGCCACGCTCTCTGGTTCTGGGTGTGTTCTTTTGTGTCCCTTTCTTCCCATGTCTTCCTTAATATTTTTCAGCCAACGTCTTTTCGGCTTTCCCAGGTTACGATTTCCCCCCACCTCCATCTGTATACCCTATTTCATGCATACTCATTCTCTCGTCTCACCACGTGCCCATACCACTGTAGTCTCATTTCCTGTATTTTGTTGGAAATTTCTGTCACTTTTATTGTTCCTCTTATTAGTTCATTCCGGGTCTTATCCATCCTCGTCCCTCCACAAGTCTACCTCAGCATCTTCATCTCGGTGACTTCCAGCTTCCTCTCTTGGATCTTCTTCATTGCCCACGTTTCCGCTTCATATAACAGTGCTGGTATAACCACTGTCTTATACACGTTACCTTTTTCCTTATGTTGATCTTTTTGTCACATAGTATTCCAGATCTCTTCTTCCACTTATTCCATCCCGCTTTGATTTTATGCGCAATCTCCGCGTCCAAATCTTCATCACCTGTCACGGTGGACCCCAAATATCTAAAATTCTTCCCTCTTTTCAAGATTTCCTCCTGCCTTCTAAGCTCTCCCTGGGTGTCATCCAAAAAACTCAGATGCGCCGTTTTGCTCCTTTCTAATTTTCAACCCCATCCTTTCTAATGCTTCTCTCCAAAGCTCCAGCTTCCCCTCAACCTCTAATCTACTAGTGCCGCATCAAACAATGTCATCATCAAAAAGTATGCACCAGGGGGAATGGTCCCTTATCCCTTCAGGAATGACATCCATTATTAAGTCGAAGACGTATGGGCTTAGGGACAATCCTTGGTGTAAACCGACTTTGACAGTAATCCATCCTGTCCGGCCCACACTGCTTCTTACCCGAGTTCTAGCATCAGAAAACATATCCAGTATCAGGCGTACATTCTTTTCTGATACACCTTGTCGTAGAATGCCCCCTCTTTTTGTTCTAAGAGTGCTAAGGGTCTAATATATTGATATTATAATAATATCATAAAGAATAGAGCCTTTGGAAACACGTAAGGATATAGAGAAACGCACAATAATTCCCAAAATAAACTTATATTTTAACTTTAACAATTGAATACACAACATTTAAACATTAACTGCAGCAATACTCTGAATATTATCCTAAACAAAAATTAATTCAATTAGTTTTAACCTCAAAAATTGGTTAATTTCGCTACACACCTCAATAATATAAGATTTAGGCTTACGGACTCAACTGGAGTTTAAATGCCTCAGGACTGTTAGTGTCTCACGACGCGTGCCGCCTGGCCAGATGTAGGTAGGCAAAATCACGAGGTCGTTTTGGCGAGGGTAGCAGCTGGGGGGTCCACACGGTATTCCGGGAGGGAAGGGGTCTTGAAGGACGAGAACAATTACGGTGCTTCATGCGGCACCCAGGTAGTCGTGGTCTCTCTGGCGAGAGGGAGTCGAACATTTTCTTAAGCCAAGTTAACTTGGAGTGTGGTGTGACCACAGAGTTACGAGCTTGAGGGGGAGCTTTTCTCCTTCGTTACTTAATTCCTCATGGACGAGGACTAAACTCAGGGTGGGTCTTCTTCAAGGGCGAGGATCGATGAGGGGGGTTTCTCTGACGAGAATAAGTTACTTAAGTTCGGTTTGGTAACCAGGAACTAGCTCGAGGATGAGCTTCTTCTTAGTTCCAGTCTTCTTCAAGGGCGAGTATAACGGAGGGGGATTTCTCTGACGAGATTAAGTTGAACTTGGTTCCTCAACCAAGTTAACTTATGAGGTCGGTGTGGCCACCGAATAGCGGGCTCGAGGGGGAGCCTTTTCCTTCTTCTTTTCTTGATTCCTCAAGGACGAGGAATACCCCTGGTGTTTAAGATGCAACAGGATATAAAGAGTATCTCTGACGAGAGTAAGTTGAACTTAACAAAGTTAACTTAACGTTTGGTTTGATAACCAGGGACTAGCTCAAGGATGAGCTGCTTCTCAGCCCCTTAAGGTAGGTAACCCTGCCTCTCTTGCAGGGTACTTCTTGGTCTGGCGAGCCAAGTAATCTACCTCTCCAGTCTCGGTAGCCCGATCTTAATTCGGCGACTTCGTCATCTGGAGACTGACGTATACTACCTCGATTTTCCTCAGTGTTCCTCATTTATACCTTGTCACCCCACTGTGGGAGTGTTAAGGGGGGAGGGGCTCGAGTTCGGCCCCAGGAGGGTTCTTATGCCAAACGGTTTTTCCCACCAAGTCTTACACCGGCTCTTCGTTAGCCTTCGAGCTTGGGAGAAAAACGTCTCCAATTTCTTATTTGACGTGAAATTGAATCTCACTCTCCTGAGGGAGATCTTGTATTTTAACCTTTAGGTCTTTCAAGGGGCCTGAGTGGTGCCACGCTGCGGTTAAGCGCTTGACCCGCCGATGCCTGGGCCGGATGTCTTTGCGGTAACCGCCTTGTGACCTCAACACGAGCGAACTCGGGAAGGATGGGGGGGAGTGACGATTCCCCTACACACCTTTAATTCTCATACACGTCTATACATCTTGTCGTGGAACCTTGCTATACGCCTTTCCTAGATCAATAAAAATAATGTGTAATCTTTTTCCTTTTTTCCCGTATTTCTCGATTGTCTGTCTTAAAGCGAAGATTGCCTCAGTTCTTCCCTTTCCAGGCATGAAACTAAATTGCTCATCCCCTATTGCTGTTTCATTCCTCAATCTTCTTTCTATTATTCTCTCCCAGATCTTCATAGTGTGAGACATTAGTTTTATACCTCTATAATTGCCACATTTTTGGATGTCATTCTTATCTGTATATATTGGTAGTATAATGCTATCTCTACATTCGTATGGTAATTTTTCTTCCAGGTAGATTTTCCTTATTAGATCCCACAGCATCTCTGCATCCTCATCTAAAAGCAAAAAGCACCTTCTATACTTCTGCTGGGATACATTCTGGCCCACTTGCTTTCCCGTTCTTCATCTTTTGCAGTGCCACTCTCACCTCCTCCCTACGTATCACGGGTGTCAGACCCGCATTTGGGACTCTCTCCCCATAGGTGGCTTAGGGATTTTCTTCGTTGAGTAGCTTCCCATAGTATTTCTCCTACCTATCTTTGATCTTATCCTCCTCATTTAACACTATCCCCCTATCACCTTTTACTTGCTTTATGTATATAAAATCCTTCGGAGCTTTGTCTCTTGACTTCGCAATTGTGTACAAGCTTCTTTCTCTTCCTGGTGTTTCCAATTCTTCTTCTACCTTTTTCCAAGCTCGTGCCTTTGCTGCAGCCACCGACATTTTTGCACTTTTGTATGCTAGCTTAAACCTTTCCTTGTCTTTGTGTAATCCAGATAGCTCCTTCTTCTTCTTCGCATCTTTTTCTCTTTTATTGCCGCTTGCACTCCTTTATTTCACTACCACGTTTCTCTATTTTCTGGGGGGAACCTTCCTGATGTTTTTCCCAGTATTTCTTCTCCAGATTTTCTAATCACCCTGCTGTTCTCTCTCCTACCACTTTAGCTCCGAATTTTCAAAGGTTAGAGTTTTACTAATAAGAGAAGGAGAGTCTTGGAGCATGCATTAACCGAATGGCGAAAGCGTCAAACAGTCTCCGTCAAATTAGATCACACCTGGAGAGAGCGACATCATTATACCTAAAAAGAATTTACAACGAGACAGATTTAAAATATACACAAACTTAATTAAATCTAAATAATCCTACTTTAAATACTCCCTGTCTACATTTAAATTATATAGATGTATTATACAATATCCTCCCTGCCAGATTTAAACCAAATTTCAATGCTGATACCACTTTTATTTCACGAGGCCGAGAAATCTCTTACACTTTGTTAAGGACCTAATAATTAATAAACTGATACTGACACTGAAATCACCAAAAAACGGAGGGAAAAGTACAGTAATTCTAGTGTACTCGAAATACCACTGATATGAAAAACCCAATCACTTTTTGAACTAATCAAGGAATCTCATAAATTAGGCAAAACATAGCTATAACCACTGTCTCCTCTCAGGTAGGTCAAGCAAATTAAAAAAACTACCAATGCCCAGATGTCAAATAGTTAAAATACAAATTACAAATGAAAAAGTAACTAAAACGAGTGAAAAGTTCAATAAACGAATTGAGGCCAAAGAAAAAAATCAGAGTTTATTTAAGAGAGAATTCCTCTCTTTCGAGAAAATAAAACGCTAGCTATTTTTTAAGACCCTCAACTCAAATAAGACAGATGCAATGGAGCCTACAAAGGCGAGTAGTAATAACGTCAAATAGAGATGGCGTTACTACATGATAAAATTATAATATATCCAGAGGAATGCATAACCTTCAACGCGACACGTTCGAGGAACTCCGAAGTGGAATGTTTGGAAGTGCTCTCACACTTCGAGTCAAAAAAACCCAGATGAATATTAAGAACTGAATCTTCAACTAGTGAACAATATATGAGGGGCGGTCAATAGGTTTGCGAATCGGTAAGGCAAAACAGATGAAACGGGGAAAGCTGTTTGTGGGGGTGTTAGGACAAGTTATTACAAGTCAGGACCTGCAGCCGCACGCTCCTGCCTCGTCTATTTAAGAAGCAGTAGCTGATCGCAGATCGTAAGCCACAAATCTTTCAACAATGAAGAAGGTTGAGCACCGCGCAGTGATCAAATTTTTAACCACGGAAGGCAAGAATGCAAAAGAGATCCATGAACGCATGGTTGCAGTGTACACTGACATCGCCCCTTCCTATGCAACAATTGCTCGCTGAAATAGGGAGTTCCGCCATGGTCGTGAGTCCCTTGAAAATGATCCCCTTCCAGGACGCCAGTCAGACGTGACCAACGAGGACAATGTGGCCCGTGTGGAGAGGATGATCTTCGAAAAATCGACGGGTGAAGGTCGAATAAATCGAGCGAGAACTTGGAATATCACATGGAAGTGTTATCAACATCATCTACGACAATTTGACCATGACCAAGGTCTCTGCCCGTTGGGTCCCTAGAAACCTCACGCCCCATGATCGACTTCAACGTCGTCAAAGTTCGAAGGAGCTACTGTTCCTGTACAACCAAGACCCGGCGAGATTCGAGTCACGCATAGTGACAGGTAATAAAACGTGGGTCCATCACTTGGGTCCCGAGACCAAGCTCGAAAACATGGCCGGGAAGCACAGGGGCTCTCCGACCCCCATCAAGTTCCGGACCCAACCCTCAGCCGGGAAAATCATGGCCACCATCTTCTAGGATTCTGAGGGAGTGTTGATGGTGGACTATGCGCCTCGTGGAAGGACCATCACAGGCCAATAATACGCTGAGGAACTGGCTGGGTTGAAGAAGTGAATCCGTCAGAAGCGGCGCGGCAAGTTGGTACGCGGTGTCCTGCTCCTCTACGACAATGCCCCTGTCCACAAGGCCAGAGTTGCACAAGCTGCCCTGCACGGGTGTGGATTCGAGGAGCTCAACCATTCCCCCTACAATCCAGATCTGGCCCCCAGCGACTACTTTTTTATTCCGCACCCTCAAGGCTGCACTGCGTGGAGGCCGGTTTAGGGACGATGAAGATTTCCAGCTCGCCGTCCAGGCAAGGATTGAACAGCATTCGGGAGATTTCTGGTTGTCAAGAATTCGAACCCTCAAGGACAAGTGGCGCAAGTGCATTGAAATCGAGAGTAGTTATATTGAAAAATAATAAAACACTTTTCCTCATATCTCGTTTTCTTATATCCGAATTGCAAAACTTATTGACCGCCCCTTGTATACTAAAGAAGAAGAAAACTTAAGAATCTGTAAGCTAATAATGATGGCAAGATTGGAAAACCATAAACACTACATAAGAAACATCTTCAGTGAAAATTAGTCGGAACTCATATTAATATCAGGACGTGGAGTAAACGCAGAGAGAAAGAAGATCAATAAAGGGATATTCAACTACATCGTCGTGAATTTCAATTCAACATCTGAAGCATTCGATGAACCGGCCAGGGAAATTAGAAAAAGACTCGATTATTAAAAGATCAATGATAACTACGAGGCTTTATCGATCGTTGAAGTAGATATAGGGTTATGACAACTAGCAATAACCACACTCAACCACCAAAACAGAACTTCATTCCTATCAAAAACTTTATGTCAATCTTCAACAGAGAACTCCCAAAAATATTCATTGAAGACTTAATGCAAAGTACAGGGCAAATGGCTACCAGAGAAATAATCAAAGTGGTCAGAACTTTGAAATTTTTAACGAAACTTATAAATGAGATACAGCCAGATTTTCAAACATACCTCACTGATAATGCGGCTACAAAAACGGAGGTCGCACTAACCAGACAGTATACAGGGTCACCCCGCAAAAACGGGCCCCAACTTTCGATAAGCCTAATTTTTTTAATTTTCTGCAAGGATTGAATGAAACTTTGTTGATAAATAGTTTATTGTGTTTAAAAACATCATATCAAAACATGAGAGTCTTTGGACTTTTCTTCTTTATTCTAGAGAACGTGCTCGAGATGACCTCCATTTAGCACTGTGTATTTCTTGAGGGGCAGCACAATGTTGTCCATGATGTCCTTACAAACCGACAGACTAATGGCTCTGATCTTCCCCCTGATGGCTTCCTTGAGTTCCGTGATGGTCCTGGGATGGTTTAACCTCTATCTCTCATATATATATATATATATATATATATATATATATATATATATATATATATATATATATATATATATATATATATATATATATATATATATATATATATATATATATATATATATATATATATATATATATATATATATATATATAAATATATATATATATATATATATATATATATATTGTAACTGAAATGAATATTTATTCGAATTTCGTTTTGAGTTTGACATTTTTAAAAATATCAATTCGGATTTCGATTCGAGTTCGAGTTCATCCTGCATTTCAAAGCTTACATCTATTATTTCAGAGTTCTAAATGCTTTTCCCTCGTAAAATATAATTTATAACAAAGTAACTTATAAAACTTTTCCCCCTCTTATTACACATTTTCCTTGAGTTAAGGTAAATTCGTTATTTACTGTTATTTCTTGTTTACTATCGCTATCCATATGTACCCGATGCCCAAATTCCCGATGCACGGGAACCGTATGTAAGGATTAAAGAACCGTAGTCAAATGGAAGTTTTGAAAGGGATACTACATACTACATTTTTTTTTCTATTGAAATAGTATGCAATAAAAATACAGAACCCATGAAGCATTTTTAAACATTGTGCAAAAAACCTGGTAAAACATATATTACAAATTTTCATTATAATATTGAAATGTTATGCAATAAACATACAGAATACAAATAATATCTTCTAAGAACAATTTAAGCTCTTTTAAAAACAAACTTGCCAGCCATATGGTGAATATATTTGAAATAAATTTAAATTCACAATAGAATACATAATTTCAAGGAAAATCATAAAAGACTCGTAGGTTGAAATTATATCCTAGTACATATCTCAGTAGTTTATGTCATTATACCTATGTATTTAAGACAAGTATGGAATATTATAACAATATAAGTATGAATTAAACTATATTTATTGATACAATAAAAAAGTAAATTGCAAACATATACTATTACACATACATATACATGTATTTTCATGGAAAGCAAAACATTCAGCCTAGGATCTAGAAATAATGATGCTATGAATGGTTTGGTACTAAATAGTTCTTTTCTGGAATCGTCATTGCATCATGCATATATGTATATATATATATATATATATATATATATATATATATATATATATATATATATATATATATATATATATATATATATATATATATATATATATATATATATAATATATATATATATCTATATATATATATATATATATATATATATATATATATATATATATTTATTTATATATATATATATATATATATATATATATATATATATATATATATATATATATATATTTAGGATAAATAAGCAGACTAAATTTAGAAATTCATTATTATATACTAACTTCTTGGTACCGACATTTCGTGTACGAACCCGTTCTCAAGGATATGACATTATAAGTATATACAAACCTAAGAATTTTTTTAGAGAAGTTATCAGATATGTAAAAATTAATTATATGAGAAATGGAAAGCAGCAGAGGTGGTAATATTCAAATTATAAAAATGCAGGGCTTAAAATTATTAGGGAATGGGAAATATCTTTTGGTTTTTAAAATAAAAACTGAGATTAATTAGTTTTGGGTGTCTTCGTTGAAAAAAGGGAGATAAGAGAAAATTTGAAAAATATGGGTTGTTTTTTGGGGAGGAGTGGATTTGGCGTGTGTAATTCTTGGGTGATTATAGTTGTATTAAAAGTGGAAATGAGCTTGTGTCGGAGTTTAGAGTGGAGTTTGTAAATCTAATATATATAGATTCCAGTGTACGTAGTTGGTTTTCGGTGTTTGCTGTATCTTTAATTGAAAAATTATTTAGGTTGGGTTTATTATGGTGTGGATGTCTGTTTTTGTAGTGTATTTAGATAGGGGAGAATACGGGAGTAGCGAGTAGGGCTCCAGTTCGGTTGCTGATGCCTAAATGTGTGCAAATACGGGTATGTACTATGCGCTGTGTCGATTCCAAATACACCTCGGAATTACATCCCGAGAAGCTGAATTCATATATGATGGAGGAGCGAAGCAGCATTGGTACTTTGTCTTTACTGTTGAAAAGATATTTTACTTTGCGTTTGTTCTGAAAAATTGGTATAAAATATGTTGCAGGAAATTAATTTATTTACTTTCTCGCGCTTACAATCTCGCCTCATCATACCTCAATTTCCACAACGAGGTCACTTTCCTCACTAACTATTTCCAGCAAAACGGATATCCTTCAAACTTATACGACCGAACTCTTCTAAATTTGATCACTAAAATATTTAACCTGAAAGATCTCTCATACAACGTCCCTAAAGAGAAGGTTTTTATACCTCTCCCATATATAGGACCCCTCATTCACTTCTCTGGGCCAAACTCTCACCCTTTCTTAAAAATTCATTTCCTGCAACACATTTTATTATTAATTTGGTTTTATCTTCGAGTGACTTCCGGTCCAGTTGTCTTCCATGTTTTTCCAACGTGTGTGCTCTGGGGCCACCATTGTTTAAATGGTAACTCATTCTTCGTGTTAACTTTGTTTCTGTCATTCCGATATGTGAATGAGGTATTAGCTTACAGTCTCCCACTTTGAATTGTATGTTTTTTTGCATATTCAATTGAGGCTGTTTTTATTTTATATAGAATGCTTCTAATATAATTAGCTGTCGACGGTTTGGAGCATATGATAGGATTTTGTTATTATCTTCGAGTTATTTCCGGTCTAAAAGATACATTAACGTCTTAATGTAGAGACTCTCGTAGATGACATTCAAAAACTTAAAAAGATAACAAAGTTACTACGAAACCATCACCTACAGCTGAGCTCCTTGCCGAGACGGGCAAGTGCAGAAGCAACTTTAAAAGTAATGTTCTTTCCCCAAAAATTATTAAGGACGCCAAAGACCTTAGAAACAACCCAAATATCAGCGTTGGAAAAGCCGGTAAAGCTTCAACCTTCGTCGGTATAACAAAAGAAGAACCTTGCTAAAATAGACACTATCATAAGAACATAAGAAGAACATAAGAAAAGAAGGAGACTGCAACGATCATGAACGATCGAACTAAGTTTCAAAAAATCACACCACTGAAGACTTAAAAAAGATACAACGTTTCGGGTGAACCTTTTACCCATCTTCAGGTACTGAAAATAGAATTCGCGGAAAACAATTTAAGTTAAGAGTTAAACAGATAATCAAAATGACGAATTTATGGAAATTATTTAATGTTTTTTTAAGTGGAGGATAGCGATAAATTTACAGGTAATTGATATTTTTGTATTATTATGTTGCGAGTTAAAAATTAAGGATTGGGGAAACACAGGAAACACATCAGGATTAACAAACCTTAAACAATCAGCCGTTAAAGGATAACTGGGGAGAAAGGGCGAGGAGCGTAAGAAGAAAGAGAAGGTTAGGAGGTTGGTAATATTTTTATTTAGAGTAGAAGTAGTGGGTAAGAAGAAGAATCGGAAGTTAAGGAATTCATATATATATATATATATATATATATATTTATATATATATATATATATATATATATATATATATATATATATATATATATATATACATATATATATATATATATATATATATATATATATATATATATATATATATATATATATATATATATGGGAAGGTCGATATCCCACCCTAAAAACAGAGGCCCTGTTCGGTTACCGCAGCTTCCCGACGCTAGGCGGTGTAACCCGATTCTTTAACACCTCCCCCCCTCCTCTTTTCCCTCGACCCGCTGGCCGCCAGGCGCCCCATTCAACCCCGAGAAGTACGAATCAACAGATTTCTGTACTAGTGTGCATAAACAATACCGAGAGGAGGAGAGCAGGTGCAATAACAATGTTTAAACAGGCACTGTTTTCCCTAAGATATGAGATATGTTTCGCATAAAAGACACAATTATAGGAGCTGTGACGAAAGACAGAAGATGCCTTTAGGGCTAATTGAAGACGCTCAGAAAAGTATCGTTATAGGAGAGAGGCTTAATACATAAGGCCTTATCTCCACCCCCCGCCCTTCCCTTGCCTCCAGTGGGTCGGTGAGGTATATATGAGGATAACTGGAGAAAAACGTGGAGATCGAGTTAGATATCGAAACGAAAAAGTTTGGCATTCAAAGAACGGAACAGAGAAGAAGCTCATTCTGGGCTAGTTCCTGGTGCTCATACCGAAAATTAGCCCCTTTATATCGAGCAGCACTCTCATACATCTCTCGTTATAGAAACCCCCTATCTCGGTTTTCAACAAAACCACTGATAGTCGTCGCCATTGAGGAATACCCAAAGTGAACTCTCCGGACTCCCCCATTCGTTAAAGGATTCACTTTTTGCTTATCGCGCGTTAGTGCGAAGCATTTCAAGATTAATTCGAAGATTGGAGACAGCATACCTTCACGGTCCCGTTGCTTAAATCATTTGACCTAGACAACGTGCTCAACGCCATCCGTCGCCCTCACCAAAACCAACTCTTTCTCCAAGTCCGTCTCCTCGCCAGACAGACAGCTGGGTGTCTGCGAACACGCCCACGGCCGACCCTCAAACGACTTCCCCGTCTACATAAGATCCAAGGTCAAGGTCATTCTTCTGCCGGATTCACGTGTGTTTTTTTTAAAGGTAAATAAATTCAATTATTTTTGTGTGTCAATTAGCGTCCAGTATTAAAATGAGTTTGGGGTCAACCATTACTTTATATTCATTGGGTTTATATTAGTAATTCTACCATGGACTCGTTTATTTATTGATGTAGAGTTTTTTTTAATATTTCACTTTTTATGTTGTAATTAAAGATATATATTGGGTTAGGAGTGTTTGACTTAATCCTTGCAACGCTGCACATGGCACTAGAAATCCTTGAAGATTCAATAACGTAAAGTAATATAGCCCTCTGAGAGAAAAATAAATAAAAGAGTTATTGAGGTACGTGACCAACCTACGTGCACTAACTCAGACCTTATACCACGACATAAATATTTGGTGTCAGGTTTTATGGGTATTGGATGAACTCAGTATAGTTGTTTATGTTGCTTTCACTTCAGTAATAATAAATTTGTGCCTAGCGTTCGAGGAAAGGTTAAGCATAATGTGAGGATCAGGTCCGTCTATAATTTTGTGGTTAATTGTCGCTGATTAGCTCGTTAAAGTTATTAATTAATTTTTTAGGAGTGGTATTCCAATTAGCAGAATGTGCTGTGATAAAGTGAAGTTAGGCAGCGCGCTACTTGTTCGAGGTTGCATAAGTACCTTTAGCATACAGCGGTGAGAGTTTGACGGACATATACAAAATGGAATCGTTTGGCAGATTTCACCTAGGCCGAATTCTTTTTGGACTAGCAGGCCAAAAGCTAATGGATTACGTCCAGGAAGAAGAAAGGACTGAAAGACAAGTTAAAGAAGCAATAGAAATAAAAATACAGTGGGAAAAAGAAGCATAAGAGAGAAGAAGAAAGTTGAAAAGAGAGACCGAAGAAAACAGAATACAGACGAAAAGAGAAGCAGAAGATATAAGAATACTGATGGAAAGAATTATACAAGAAAGATGAATACAGATCGAAAGAAGGGCCGAAGAAAGAAGATAGATGAAAAGAGTAGCAGAAAAAAATAGAAATACAGACGGAAACAGAAGCAGAATAAAGAAGAATATAGATGGAAAGAGAAGCCGAAGCAAGAAGAATTCTGCTGGAAAGAGAACAGGCACAAGCGGAAAAAGAAGCCGAAGAAAGAAGAATACAAACAAAAAGAGAAGCGGAAGTAAGAAGAATACAGATGGAAAGAGAACTAACGCAAGCGGAAAGAGAAGAGAGAGAAGAGAAAGAACGAATTTTCGCCCATGAAAGGGCATTGAGCAAGGATCAGGTGGAAATCAAGGCCGTTGTATACCACCCTGGGGCTAAGAAAGTACATAAGGTTTAAAACACAGCCAAATAGGGTAACAATCTATGAAGAAGGAACCATAGAAGCGGTAGACCTATATAAACCCAGTCAGATGGTAGAGTCGGATACCGAGTATCCCCTACACTCAGTAGCCTTTTCCCAGAACGAAACGTCCAGTGAGTTACATTTAAACATCCAATTCGCCATGATAGCTGCAGCCATTAACGATCTTTTAAAGAAACTTTCTCTTGACCCTGTTAGAGGGAATCCAAACGCGATCTCCCAGTTTAGCTTGTTAAATGATGACAATGAGACTCCTCTTTCTATCATATATGCAAGCATGAAACAGTCTGCCCTAGCCATAAGTTGGAGAGTAAAGATAGTCATTGGCCATAAAAAAAGGTAGGGAAAATACATTGGAATGCCATCACCAGTTTTTGACATATTTAGGTAGACACAATAAACAGAACTGCCGACTCATGCGTTGCAAAGTATTGGTCATCGAGCACCACTTTAATATTAACTATATAAAAGGTGCCAATAATATAAAGCCTATGTATAACCTGAGCCGCAATCCAATCGAGGGTTATTTAATCTCGCGTTAATCTTAAAATAATTCTTTTTTTTGTTGCTTGTGTATATATTTAATGTCTTGAGGTTTAGATGTGTAAGAAAGCAACTGTCTAGATACCACTTAAGAGCCAGGTTCTTTTTTTTTTCTTGGTGTAATCAATGATTTTATTTTTTTGTTAAATTGGGTAGTGTTAGACGTACCCAATGGGCTCACGAGGCCTATGTCTCACACCTGCCTTTGAACGCGCGCGCGTGTGCGCTCGAGATCAAAGAAACTTAAGTATAGGATGGTTAGCACAGTTAACGGTAAGGATCAGTATTATGTTCTAAGACCTAGATTCCCAAAAGTGGGGGCCATACAGCAAAGTTTAGGGGGCCACAAGCTGAGGCTATGTACACATAAAATTTCCAAGCCCCACCACACTAGAACAGCTAGTCACCAGCTGAGCCAGCCAGAAGAACAGGTGCGTCTGTATTTGGAATAGGTTTTAACAATGCCTTGCTACCAGACGCATAAGTAATATGCCTCATTCTTTCTTTATTCAGTGTAATTCCATTTTTATATATGATTTTGTGTTCTCGATAAAATAATTCGTTGGGATGCATTTCGATACCAAACAATTTTCACTCAATAACTTATTTAATACTTCCTCTGCTATGGTTTCTGTATGAGAACCTGAATCACTGAGGCCTAGCAAGCTTAAATTACACCTGATAACTACACATTCTCAACATGTTGGCAAGGATCGTTCTTTCTTTGGTTGACAGGAATTGAATATGAAGATACAACGACTTAGTGCCAGCGGTTCCATTCCCCAACAAAATGCTGCATTAGTGGAGGCATCCTTCTTCGTATCCCTTGAAATAGCAAAGAAAAAGAAACCTCCCACCATTGGGGAGGAGTTAATTTTGCCATGTGCCAAAACTATGGTCAAGCTTGTTTTGGGTGAAAAAAGTGCTGAGAAGCTGAGTGCTATTTCTATCTCAAATAATACAATGCAACGCCGAATATCTCTTATGTCAGATGATATCAAAGAACAGGTGATATAGAAAGTTAAAGAAGATGAATTATACAGTATTCAAATCTACGAGTCCACTGACGTCCAGTTCTGCTCACAACCCATGGTTTTTGTTAGGTATGTTCATGGTGAGGAGATGAAGGAGGAATTCTTGTTTTGTGAAACTCTCAAGTAATCTACAAAAGGTGAAGATGTAATGCAGAAACTTTCACAATTCTTTGAAGCAAATGTCTCGACTGGGGCAATCTCTGTGGGATATGCACAGACGGGGCTCCAGCCATGCTAAGTTCCAAGTCAGGTTTTGTTTCAAGAGTTATACAAAAATCACCAAATGCTATACCTTTCCACTGCATGATCCACAGGCAAGCTCTTGCCTCAAAAAACCCTATCCTCAAAATTACAGAAAACCCTGAATACAATATAAAGACACTTAACTTTGTAAAAGGCAGTGCTCTTAACACACGCCTTTTCAAGAAACTCTGCCGTGATATGAATGCAGCTCATTAAATCCCCTTATTTCATAGAGCAGTTCGCTGGCTATCCAAAGGAAATGTAGTTCAGCGTGTATTTGAGCTCAAAAAAAAGATCAGACTCTTCCTTGAGGTACAGGCCAAGCAAGATTTGTTGTCAGCATGGTCTGTATATGGCTTCGAAATACAGCTAGTCTACCTTGTTGACATATTTAAACAAATGAACACACTCAACCTTGAACTCCAAGGGATTTTGTGGACAAAAGTAAAGCTTTCATTCTTAAGATGGAGAATGAATTGGAGGCGGAAAGTTGGAATGGGAAACTTAGCAATGCTGGAAACAGTGTCAGACATTGCAGATGAGTGTGATATTGCTACAAAGAACTTGATTGTTCAACATCTTCAAGTCTTAGTGGAGGAATTTAAAAGGTACTTCCCGGATATCCAAAGCCAAACCTCTCGGGTAGTAAGGTTTCCCTATCTCGGTTTCCAACAAAAACCAGAGATAGTCCTCGCCATTAAGGAATACCCAAAGTAAACTCTCCCTAACCCCCAATTCGTTAAAAGATTCACTTTTTGCTCATCGCACGTCAGTGTGAAGCATCTCAAAATTAACCCGAAAATTGGAAAAAGCATACCCTCACGGTCCCGTTGCTTAAATCATCCGACTAAGACAACGTGCTTAACCGCATCAGTCTCCCTCACCGAAATCACCTGTTGTTCCAAGTCCGTCTCCTAGCCAGACAAACGGCTGGGCATCTGCGAACACGCCCACGCGCCTAAGTTTAAGGTCATTCTTCAGTTGGATTCACGTTTGTTTGTTTTTTAAGGTAAATAAATTCAATTATTTTTGTGTGTCAATTAGCTTCCAGTATTAAGTGAGCTTGAGGGTCAACCATTACTTTATATTCATTTGGTTTAAATTAGTAATTCTAACATAGACTCGTTTATTTATTGATTTAGAGTTTGTTTTTAATATTTCACTTTTTATGTTGTAATTAATGATATATTTTGGGTTAGGAGTGTTTAACTCAATCCTTACAACGCTGCACATGGCACTAGAAATCCTCAAAGATTCAATAACGTAAAGTAATATAGCACTCTTAGAGAAAACAAAATAAAGGAGTTATTCAAGTATGTGATCAACCTACGTACACCAACTCGGCCCTTATACCACGACAATATATATATATATATATATATATATATATATATATATATATATATATATATATATATATATATATATATATATATATATATATATATTAAATGAAAATCACATGACTCGTGATATACATTGGATGTAGTTAATAACCCAAGGAAAGGAAAAGTGGTATCACAACCCAGGAAAACTCTGATTTTTTAATATATTACGTGCGCCATGAAACACCTTAAGAAAGAAAATGGGAGATTTAGAAACAAAGAAAATAGGGGAAAATATTTTAACCTCTATATGAAGGTGAATAAAGAGTTGGATTCGAACCTGTGTCGCCAAGCGCTTATCGATGCTCAATCAATGACCGTAGGGGTTATGCATAGCGATGAGCCCTTGACATAATGCAACAGTCATACATATTAATATTCACATGAAAAGTAAGCGGGGACATCTACTTGTTAATAAGTACCTTTTTGCTTTTTATATAGGTAGAGTTAGTTTGGAGAGAGTATTAAGATGTCTTTCAAGATTGATTTTAAATCTCCATTGGAAAAACGACGCTGAGTCTCATGTAAATGTTGGCCTCAAGAGTGAATATAATATCGAAAACTTAAAATATGTAATTATACCATATTTCATCAAATTTACGGAGAGTTCACTTTTTAAATATATCTGTGACATAATTAAAGAATCCCCTAATTCAGTGTCATTCTCCACATTTGATATGAAAGTACGTATGTATAAGATTCAATCAGGACATTCACCTATTCCTTTCTATCTACGACTTGATCGGAATAGGGTTTATCGGGCTCATATAAGAGAGTGATTTCTTGCGTTTGTAGCAATTCTCATTGCTCACAAAATGTTAGTGGACGCAGATTCAATCTCCATTATAACCCTGTAATTGAGTTAAAGAAGACACCACCTCTGTTGCAAATAGGTCTGGAAAATGATGTATACTATCACATTAGATAGTTACATAATACTTATCAAAAGAATGAGAGTTGCCCGAAGAGGTCACATGGATTTTGCGAATCATGCTCTAGCTTTCATAATAATATTGTCGCACATTTGAAAGATTGTAGTCACGTTTGCTGTCAAAGTTTGGGTCAGTGCAACCAGGAAGAGAAAATGAGTCAAGTGAATTTAAGAATTGTAATAAACATTTCCTTAATCGGTCATGTTTTGTAAAGCATAAAAAGATTTACACTTAAGAACGGATGAAAATATGCCGACTATGGTATGATATGGTAATTGTAAAAGACCATGGGAGTAAAAAAATATGATTGTGAAAAGATACATTGTAACATGTGTCAAGATAAATTCAAGACCGGTGGCTTATATCATGTATGTTAGATGAAGGCAACGAAAAAGTAGATAGTAAAAGAACGGATAAATATACTTCGACATTGAAATTATGAAGAAGAGAAGTTCCTTCATACTCATTAATTTTATCTTGGTAATGCAGATTATAATCAATAATTTATATTCTATCATGAGAAGAATGAAAACTATGACAATTGCGAGAATTCCGGAGGAAGAAAGAACTCGAGTTTTGGAGGGATCAGATACGATCAGTTAAGCATTTTATAAACTGCCTTATAACGTTGTGAGAGAAGAGGAGAAAGGTAAAAGGTTATGTTTTGGCTCACAATAAATCCCTGTTTGACATGCAGTTTATATACCAGATTCTCAAAAATATACTCCAGATTTGTTTACCGATAACCCCCTGATACGTGGACAGAAAAGATTGCAGATAGAACTAGTAGAAAGTATGATATTTAAAAACATTCTTCTTATCCTGTCATCTTCCTTACAAAAGCTCTACAAAAAAATTGGGATCCCAGATATTGAGAAAAGCTACTTCCCATACTCTTTTTTTCCCGATGAAATTGGAAACAATGTATATTGTAAAATACCTGAAAAACAACATTCAATTATAATGGGATGTCACTGCGTAAGAATATAAGATTTAACTAGTTTTATAGCACTTATCGGAATAAAGAATGCAACATTATATCGGAGGAAATAAATTATTGTGTTAAGGACGTGAAAATATTTAGAAAATGCTTCCAGAAGTTTTATTTATCTTTAATCAAGAAGTTCATCCTAGACCAGGTGCGGGCAACCTTTCAGAGTGAGGGACATTTGGAGAAGGCCATGGGCCGCAGTGACAAACGAAATCCCCAAGTGACCATATATATATATATATATATATATATATATATATATATATATATATATATATATATATATATATATATATATATACTAGAATACATTATACAAGAATTTTATTGAAAAACACAAATCAGTGAGACGGCTGGTGCTGCTTACCATGAAGGAGTCTTTCAATGTCTGGCTCGATGGATGAGGTAGACAATAGAAAAATGTCATTGAGGTGGCGGTCCGAGAGTTGGGAGCGAAGGTGAGACTTCGTGTACTTCATTTTGGAGAAGAGCTGTTCGCAACAGTAGGTGCAGCCAAGCATGGCCACGATGCGTTGAACATTTGCAATGTATTTTGGAAAATTGCTAGATTGGAGGGCGAGGTCGTGGAAGAAAGACAGCGGACAGGAGGTGCAGAACTTCGCCTTCAGTTCATCATTGCAACGCACCTCCACCAACTCCATCTTCAGCGGACAGGGGTGTCGCCCATTGGGAAGTCAAGGTGGGCGGTGAAAAGCTTTGAAGTCTGCAACCATCGGCCTGACTCCTGCGAAACGGGAGGCAAATTCCTCCCGCAAAGAGGCGACGAAACTAACGCAAGTGTCCAAGTCCACGTCGTCAGGGGCAAAAGCAGCAAGGCTAATTTTCACTTATTTTCACTCTCAGACGTAAGATGCATTCCCCCTCCTTCTACGAGTCTACTGAGACAGATGCTGTTTGGCAAAATTATTTGGGGGGGTGACTGAGGTTTCGCGGGCCAAATTGTAATATTAATTCCGAGCAAGGTGGCAGGCCAGACGCTAGGCCTTCGCCGCGTGCCGGAGGTTGCCCGCCCCTGACCTAGGCCCATTGCATTCGTGCATAACCATTACATCCTTCTGTCATAAGTTTTTAAAGATTGGGTTATACCAGAGAAGACAATTCCAAAAATTAACCCGAATAATCCTAAGTTGTCTTCATATATAGCTTTGCGTTGGATATCCGGTGAAGCATTGGCCAGACACATCAAAATTCTTCATGCAAGGAATTAAGGCAAAGTATCCCTAAATATACATGGATGGTTATTTTAGCCTGACGGATTCCTTAAGCTAGAGAAGAATGTTATAAAATACATCGTGTTCCTTTTTCATGGATGTGTGTGGAATGGATGTCAGAAGGATGATTGCTTACGAAACGTATTGATATCATCACTGAACAGGGGTATTGAACATACTTCGTCGCACAAATAAAAATTAACAAATCATGGGAGCAGAGTTTGAAATAGTTTCTATTTGAGGATGGCAGTGTGAGGATAAACTATAAAGCGAGGTGGGTTACAAAGATGTTATAAATAAAATGCCAACAAATGTTATCAACGGTGGGCTGAGAGTTGGACTCTCTTTACACGGTGGGCGCTTTAACCCTTTTGTTCTTTTCTACCCACTAACAAGAGTGATAGTTCATTAAATATATTTCTATTCTCATAACCCTATTGCGATAAAAACATTACTTTTCCTGTTGGCAGGTCCCAGAAGATTGTCAGGCTAAGAAATATATTTTGAATAGAAGATTTATTCCGCGGAATAAACGACGACGATTTGGGAATCATCAGAGTATTATTCTACTCCCTGATGATTTATACATCCATGTCATACCTACCATGTACTATTAATGGGAAACTTATGTTCCCATTATATATAACTTGTGCGAAACAAAATAGCTTATACCAAGGCACCCATAATGACTCTCAAAGACATGCATAATATTGTAGTATATCAACAAAAGAGAAGAAAGTAATAGAATGGAACTGGACAAAATAACTCGTGGTTTGGACTGCACTTAATCATTAGGCCTCAAAACAAAGGAACTATTCCATTCTATCTTCCTATACCTTTCTAAAATGAAAAGAGTCAACTGGCAGGTTTTCGATGCCACACCGATCCCGTTGATAGACCAGAGCCTACATTTGTTCTTAGATAGTCTGAACAATGTGTCATTCTATTTTGATAATGTGTACGTAGCTACACGCACATGGGATGAACATCTAATATCCCTTCGTTCCCTCTCTAATAGACTCCGAGGGTATGATCTGACCATGGGTCCCTCCAAGTGTCATTTTGCTTACGACACTATCAAGTGCCTTGGATTTCAAATTGGGGAAAACCAAATAACGCCCCAGCAAGAAAAGGTCAGGGCCATTTCAGATATGCCCCTTCCTCGTACTCAAAAGCAGCTAAGCTCCTTCTTGGGCTCAACATCCTTCTACCGGCGCTTCGTCCCCAACTTCTCCACCCTAGCGTCCCCCCTGAACTCCCTCCTTAAAAAACTCCCTAGTTTTGGAGCCCCAAGGCAATTTCTCAGTTCCAGCAAATGAAGGATAGGCTGAAATCTTCCCCCACATTGCGGCTCCCGAACCCGAACAAATTGTTTGGAATTAGTACGGATGCCAGCAACGATGGCATAGGTTACGTGTTGCTGCAGTACGAAGAAGATGGGAATAGCTATCCTATTGCTCATGCAAGCCAGAATCTGTTGCCACGCGAAAGAAACTATACAGTAATAGAACCCTGAGGCTCTGGCAATAGTTTTTGGCGTCCAGAAAGTTAAAATGTATCTGATAGGTCAGGAATTCGTGATCGAAACGGATCACCGTCCTTTAGCTTGCTTAAGAAATTGTAAAAGCCAAAACGGAAGGTTTATGCGTTGGAGTCTGATATTAATGGAATATCAATGCCGAATTTTGTATTTAAAAGGTAGTGAAAACTGTGTAGCAGACACTCTTAGTAGGAAGCCAGTAGATGACCATCCTCCCCCAAGGTAGAACTCCATACATCTTATAAGTTCATGTATATATTCGAGCTCGTTGCTCTCCCATGTAAAATTTATTTTTGTGCGTGTGTGCGTACGCCCGTATTTTAGTGTCTTGCTTGTATATACGTGTTGTCATTATTGATTTTTTTTTATTATTTCCTGTATTGTCCTTCCGCTTGATTGAATCCTTATTCTAAATTGTAGTATTTCTTTTACATTAAACTATATATTTTTTTAATTATGTAATTAATTACCCATTAACCCTAATGTACGTGTAAGTTTTATCCGTCGCCTGGGATCAAACGGAGCAAATCCTGTGTGTACCTTGATGGCCGCCGTGTCGGCTGAAATTTTAATATCGATGGGTTTGGGTCGAGATGCCCTTTTTCCTTCCCCTTCGTGTCGGGAAAAACGCCATCTTTGGAAGGGAGGCATGTAAGGGAAAGGGGACGCCAAGAAGAATACCCCTTTTTTTGTTTCTTGAATTCCTTAGCTCCCTATGTCTTCTAACACTCCACGTAGAGTAAAAAGCTCTGTATTCAAAGAGAAAAATAAAAGAAGAAACAATTTGAATATCAGTTAAACTGAGTGCTAAAAGCCTTCACCTCGCCGATGAAATGCTAATCTCTGTAATCGGGAAAAGGATAGCCGAAAGTTCCCGGCCACATCGTTGGAGACGATTAAGACCAGTGTCGGGCGACGAAAGCTAATCCCTCTAGACTCTGGAAGCTTTATCACAGACGTATGTGCCTTCCAGCAAAGGAGCTCCATAAAATGGCCGTCATATAAATATCCTGAGTTTTTCAAAGATCGGCAAATTGAGTTTGAGATTTCGTTGCCTTCGGTTCAGGTCGTGTATCTGTTTCCCCAAGTCTCTGGTATTCACGTATGCTATCGAGGTTGGATCTTACCAGGCAGATCCATCTCTTTTGTGAAGGCTTACTCTGTTCAGAGCAAAGCCTCGAATCGTTTTGTCCCCGAAGGTCTGGCCGGGATTCTTCTCGTCTCACCAGAACCCCCCTCCCCTCAAGGATCTCCAGTTTCCCGTGCGTGATTTCGCGCCGAGTCGCTTCATCCTCGTCACCATCAGGATATTCGGCTGAGAATCACGACCATTTTCCATCTCCATTCCCCCGCGCCGACTCGCTCAAGGAGTCCCCTGCCTCGAGGACTCCCTTTTAAATATTCCTTTTGTATACTTGGTTTATAGTATCCCATTTAAAAGCTAATTAACGAGTAATTAACGTTACCCTATTTCCAATTTCTATAGTCTGTCAGTATTATCCCTATTTACATTTCCTATATTTCCCGTATGTATATATATGTTAACTAGTGACTTATTAAAAATTATATTTTTGGTTTTCACTCTTCAAATATATCCTTGAACTGCAACTTGGTAAACTCATTAAACGCTATCGGCCCCTTTATTAAAATCGCACTCTTATACCTCGTAATCAACGGATTACTTTTACGAAGTGAACGTACTTGTACGTAGCAAAGGACGCGTATGTACATTAGAGGATATATGGGCATGTAACTGTATATATACATATTCTCGTGGCTTTTATCTCTTTTCTCCCAACTAATAGATACATATATGTATATATAGACGTATTTTCTGGGGAGTGACCTATTCCTCGACATAGAGGAAATTAGTAAACTCGGCAAACTGGACGTATGAATTCCATATAAACTGACCGACTTCGACGGTCAGTGCCACATATACGGCTGCATGATACTACTGTCCAAGAAACGTCAGTTTGATTCGGTAAACAAAATGGTTACCGCAGATGAGAAATGGTGACTAAACTCAAACATATCACGCATAAGAAGCTAGAGAGACAAAGGTGTACCTGCACAACTTCAGTCAAAGGCCACCGACATCAAAAGAAGCTTATAGATTGTTTTTGGTAGGATGGGAAGAGAGTGATTTACTGGGAAGTGTTGGAAAGCAATCAGTCTATCGACACTCAATTATCAGTCAACAACTGCAACAGGTAGCAGATGCAATTTCTCAAAAACGACAGATTCGACTGATGTCATGTTTCTTCATGATAACACCCGATTACACGTTGCAAACCATACCTGTGCAAAACTGGAGCTGGAGTGGGAAGTTCTCCCTCACCCACCGTACTCTCCAGACCTGGCACCAACAGACTTCTATTCCGGGAACTGCAGAACTTCTTAAATGGCCAAACGTTCGCAAATGATAACGAAATATAAACTGCAGTTGTAAACTTTTTTTTATATTCAAACAGTTTAATTTCAAAATAAAGATATCCATGATCTATCTCAGAGTTGGAAGAAGATGCTCAGAAATAACGGTGATAAAAATTGTTCTTTGATATGATTTTCTTCGGCATTGTTTAGTTATAAATCATTTTTTAAATAAAAAATGTGCGAGAACTTTGTTTCCAATCTATTTTTCATGTACCTGAACAAGATAGGATATTCCAGAAGGATAATCCACCTTATCATCGAGACCAATCTTGCTCAGGATTGGTTTAAGGAGCGTTCTGGAGAGTTCTTACAAAAGATGTAGCCACCACGTTCACCCGATATGAGTCCAATTAAACATTTATGGTACGTTGAGATTAGATCTATTCTCATCAAAGATCTTCCACCTAAAACTAGCAATAAACTGTGGAGAGCTATCGAGACGGCATGGTTGCCATCCTTCCATATCTCTTCTGTCCACATGTGGAATTGATACCATCAGTAGTTGCTGAAAGACTTCCGGCTAGAGGAAGACCTACACAATAAGAGGTATTTATTCCAGGACCTTTGGCACTTCATTGTATATTCCTTTATTTTTTCAGAAGCAATAAAACGCGATATTATAGAAATTTATTTGATTTCACGCGAGCTTTTGATACAGTTCGATTTAATTCTTCGCTAAAACAAATGTAATTTATTGCGTTTTAGATAATTTGGCAATGTAGATCGAGGCTTGCTTCTAAAAACTGAAACACATAACAGAGGACACAGAAAAGTGTTGTCTATAACAAATTTTCTGCACATGATGATAGAGGACACGGAAAAAGCGTTGTCTATAACGCTTTTCTGCGCATGATGACAGAGGACACGTAAAATGCGTTGTCTTGTACGCTTCTCTGAGCATGAGGACACGGAAAAAGCGTCCAGAAGCTATAGATCGGAAGAAGTTTTCCGATACAACAAAAGTTCTGATTAGATCTGTGAAATCTCACCGTCGACAAGGTTAAGTAAGCCTCATTGGCTATAGTGTGTCGTCGGCTGAGGAAAAGATTCGAATCGATTTTGTGGCAGGTTTAGCTCCTACTGGGACATACACTGATGTCAGCTGATCAGTGGCAAACTTAATGGCAAAATATGGATTAAAACAAGCTACAATTCTGTTATCGCCACCTAGTTGGGGAATCTGCCTATATTTGTAAGGTTGGGCGGTTAAGGAGAGTGCACCCTATTGCTGTTCCAAACGCCACAACTAGTTTGATCATTTATTTAGGCTATGAATAAATGATATTGCACCGTCATCACCACGTTCTCCATGCATGGATTGGTGCGCATCAACGCTTCAACCAGCATGATTTTGTTTGCGTATGCAAGGGTTTCTATCATAACGTTTTCCTCTTATTCTCAGATTCCTATGAGGTGCCCTGAGTTTCTGAATGCTTCTTGAGAGGTCTCCACATGTCAGCATGGGGTCCAAACCCATTGGCACCCTTCAAGATCCTAGCCATCTCACCTCCTCACCTCCCAATATTACAACCGTTGGCAAACCGTCTTCCATGTAATCAAAAGTCCCGATTACGGCCGCGTATGACATCACGGCTTGACGCGATCTTCCGAACTTGGATGTATTCAGGTGTGCAAAGGGGTGAGGGGAAAGAGATTGGATAAAATAAACGACATGGCGAAAGAGAATAGGGGATTATAAGCAAAGGGTTGAGAAATGAGAGGTAGGCAAATATAAAGGAAAGGGCAAAGGAGAATAGAAGGGAGATTATAAGCGAAAGGGTGAGAAATGGTGAAAGAGAAGATACGGGATAATATAAGCGAAAGGGCGAAGGAAAATAGAAGGAAGATATAAATTATGATTTAAACAAATTAATGAAAAAGATAAGTGATGATAAGTATCGCTGAAGTTATCCTCATTACTCCCGATGCTGAGGCCAGTAGGGTGCATTCAACGTGTCCAGAAACAATTTAATAAAGAATAACGAAACACGAAATCTTGAATTCAAATCTCTTGTGAGAATTATCCTCGTGCCCCCTTTTCAACCTGTGAGTTGGAGGTTAGGAAGAGTTGCGTACCCTTATGTTCAGGAGCACCTCTATTAGTCTCCCCTCAGGGTTACTCGGACCGTTTGTCATTTAAAAATTTTGCACTTTCCCTAACTTCATCAATTTCTTTTCATGACTATTCAAAGACTTTCTAACCGAGATTCAAGTCTTATTTTCTCCTCTTCGGATTTCTTTTAGTAAATAACGATAATAATATACTCCACATCTCCCCATTCCAATGCTGTATGCTCCGACGTTTTAAGTATTGTGGTAAGTTGCTTCCCCATATTCAGTTTCTCTCCTACCACACTTCCTGGTGGCCACCAAAAGAGACCCCAATTTTGTCCACCTGATTTCTTTTCACATGAGACTATTTAGAGTTAAAAGTTGTCCAACATACGAGTATACCTACATGTCCGTAATCTTCCTGCTCTAAAATTTGATGTTCACAAACAATTACACATTCGTATGCTCTTCTTTTGTTTCTATCCACTAGTGAACATTGCTTTTATAGCTCTTCTGTCTTTTCTTCTTAACTGTTTCACTATATAGTCTCTGCATTCTCCGCCTTGCACCGAAAACTTCGAATTAATTTTTATCCATATCAAAAAACTAACTATATTTGAGTAGAATTAAAACATAAAACAGAAATATCCTTTAATACATATGAAATATATTTGATTCATAAAATTATTAATCCCTGTTCTCTTTTAGATAAGAGTTGGAGATACTCTACAACTCTCGGCTGAATTTACCTTATTTCCTAATTGGATGATAAATTAGAGCGGGCCCTTTGTTTACATTCTTACTCATGCTGTTAGCTTGCAAGTTTCATGGCTCGTGTGCGGATATTTAAGGAAGGGTACACCTCATCGCCTATCATCTCTTGCTTACGCAACCCTTGATTGGATGTTGCTATAACTTTGCTTGCCTTAATTGCAAGTTGTTATATATAGTATCGCTATATTCTACAGATGAAAGTTAACTATTTAAATATAATAAATACACCCGTGAGTGCCAAGAAGAAAAATGATAAAACCAATTCATCTAGCTGATGATGCAATCCCAACGTGTTAGCTTTGACGTCTGTATTGAAGCAGACAAAATCATTTTGCTGTTTACAAAACGTCAACAATTTATGCGTCAAATCGAATTCTTTGAGTCATCTACGGTGATTGTAATAATTAATTTAAATTTAAATCATCCTTGCATCAACATGAATTACATGAAAATAGCATCATCATTAGCACAAACTATTCTTTATTGGCAGGAATTTAATGTAGGAGAAAAGGAAACTAATTAATATCTAATACTACAAACTTAGAAGGGAATAAAATATTATATTATCAACTTAAAAGAAAATATTAGTTATCGTTAACGTCAAGAAAACTAGTTAGAATCAGCAAAATACAAAAATGGTGCCATTTTTGTAATGTCATGGCAACAGAATATATGTCCAAATAGTGTTAAAATTATAATTTAAACGGTAATAAAATGTGTTATATTGAAGTGAATAAACATTAAAATTACATTTTCTCTCCCATTTTAATATTTGTGATGTTTCATTTGTGAATATTTTATGGGGGCCTAGGCTTAAAATGTATCTTACACATACAAGGCGGTCAAGTGTGATTAATTCATGCAAAAATATATTGAATAAATATGTGAAAAAGCTTCCTTTTGTGAAGAGCAGAGTAGAAATCATGGCAGAAAATGAAAATCTATAGTAATTTAAGAGAGTAAACCAGATAATAAATCGTCAATTTTAGCCTTAACAAAATTCTATTTATATCTCGATAAATCTTCCAGAGAATTTTAATGTCAATATAACTTCCAACTCGCGTCCATGAGGACCCTCAACAATTAATTTCTACCTCGGCGTATTAGAGCAATAAAGGGCATCCTCTTATGAAGTCATTAAAGGCGATAATGATCATGGGTGAATCGTTTCCCGTAAGCAGCAATAATAAAACGCGACAATTTGAAGTTTAATATCACCCATTTGGATGTTTACAAAATCTACGATCCATTTACGACAAACTAGCGAAGAACACATCGATTCTCATATCACAAGTATCTCGTCTGTTCATACACGCATTTTATATCTGCCTACATATTTGCCTGCCGTATATGTTTGCCGATATGAAATGGGAGGTTGTGCCACACACGCGTGGGCGTGAAAGTGCTGTTGTAAATATAATAATAATAATATACACTTATTAATGACAATATTTTTTCACTTATTTCTGTGAGCCAAGAGAACGAAGATGATTGATCTCTTACTTTCTCAATCCTTCGTACCTTATTTTCCCTCATCCTTGAAATCTTGACATAATACAAAGATTATTTAAGATTGTACGGTCCTCCTTAAATGTGGTTCTGAGCTGCGTTAGAAAATATGTACTGGCTTCTCTAGTACTATTTTGGTTGCATCATGCTAGAATGGTTATGTTTGATTTGTGGTATATAGTTTATATGTTCCGGATAAGATGACTCCTAATAGCTAATCGCAAACTGAAATTCCGACGTCTCTCAAGCATCAAAAGCTCGGGTAAATTTAAAGCAACTTTAATATGGATGTTGAAGACAATTGCCACACTTTCTTCCAAAAAAAAATATCATTTTTAAAAATGATTTAAAAAAGATCATGAAGATACTTGGAATGAGAACTATTAGTGTCGAGGGACGAAGCCGTGTGACACAAAAGTCTCTAAAGGCACACACTACTACTGTACGTCAAACAGCCACTATCGGCGCTGCTCTCGGGTACCATTGATTTGGGAGTAAGGTAAGGACCTTCTATTTAGAGTGCGATATTATAGGTTGGCTCTTTAAAAGGGAATACGTTTGCCGGGTTTGTCTCAAGGGTTATTCGAAAGATAAACACCTCTACAAAAATAAACTTTAATACAATTAATAAGAACAAGGGCACATATGGAAATCTAAATAATAATCAGTACGACAAAATATTCTTTTGTCGTACTGATTATTATGACGTGAAAAAAAGAAGGAAACTAGGTCCGGAAAAATATATAAGTGATCCAATAAGTTGGATTCAATGAAAGATTTAGCAAGTCTATTGGCGTTACACCAAATGGGGAATTCTTCTTAGGACTGGGAACGAAGAGGTGGGACTTACGAGGAAAGGACTCCTGGTTACTTCTGGAGGATGAACTGGAGATGTAGAAGACCAATGGCCAGGTCTTCGTCGATGGGGTCCCGATGCGAAGGGGTCCCGAGAGAATCCGAAGGGGGTTGAGATTACTTCCGCTCCAGGGAGAAGTAATCACAAATCAAGATTCGTCTGCGGGACGGCAGGAAGTCTCAACCAATGTAGTGAGACGAGAGAAACCCAGGACAATCTTCCGGGGTATAAACGGGTTTCCGTAATCTTCCTCTAATCAGGGCGGATTACAAGAAGACGTTCTGCTGACGAGATCACAAGGGCGAGAGGATTACTTCACGGGAGACAGATACTAAGGTTTGGATGGCAAGAAGCTCAGCTTCTCTCTATCTGCTGAGATCAACGATCAACGATCTTAAAAGATAGAAGGTGTGGGGATAGAGTGTAGAGAATAGATAGAAAAAGTGTTAATATACTGAGAGAATATGTAAGTGTGCAAGGTTGTCTGGCTACTTTAGTATTTGTTCATATTATTATTTCTGTTGTTATTGTCATTTGATCGTTTAGCATTCAAGCCTTTGCATTAATAAATGGTCATCTTGGAGATGTTAATAGACTTGACTTTGCAATTGTAACTTGCTGTCTTCCAATCTTTACTTTTGGTTTGGTTGTTATTAATTATATGTAAATTTATTTTTTTTTAATAATTAATTCTTAACATATGTTTGTCCGCTTCGGATCATTTATTTTTGTTTTGGTTGATATTATTATATGTAACTTTATTAATTTTCAATAATTTCTTCTTAACATTAGTTTGTTCACTTCAGATCTTCTATTTATTTTATTTTATTCATATTAAGTTTGTCCACTTCGGATCTTTTATTATTGTATTGTTTATTCAAATTTCGAAAAGTTTTTAATCATTTCTGGTCTTCTATTTATTTAGATTCGTTATTACGTAGATAGTGTTCACTTCGGATCTTTTAATTCTTTGCCTGTTCTATATGTCGTTTATGCTTCTGATACAATTGTCGATAAATCGGGCGAGTTTCATGTTGGGATAGTAGTTGACTACTTTTAAATGCTCGTCTAAATCTTAAGTTTCGTAGTTCATCGTCTGGTAGTCGTATAGGGTGCAGCACCTCCTCTGGCATGGTTTAGTAAACATTCTATCAAATACTTTGTGCCCGTCTACTTAGGGTAACATTTAAGAGTTTAATGTCCGTTAGCTCGTGTAAAACATCTGAGGGAATGAGGTCTCACAGCCTAACATTGGTTATGAATCTTAATGCTTTGTTTTGGACTACTTGCGCCTTCTTGATAGCAAATTTGCTCACGGTATGGAGGGGAATGGTGGGGTATAGGAGAACCGGCCTCACCAGCATCATATAAAGCTCCCTCTTGTTTCTTGCCGAAAGATGTTTGAATTGGTAGAGAGCCCGTAGTAATCTAGTAGCAGTGGTTATCTTATCTCTGTAGTGGATGTTGTACCCATCGGGGATAAGCTTCACGCCAAGAACCCGGCCTTCCCTGGAGTATTCATACAATTCCTCCTGCACCAGTACGTCAGCTGTTTTCCGACGGCCTATAGGAATCATTTTGAATTTCTGAACATTGGTCTTAATCTTGTTCATCCTTTCGTAGATGTTGATACTATCAATAGCCCTGCTCGTTCTATTATTATAGACTCTACCAATGATCTGTGATATGTCATCTGCCAACTGGACGTACTGGGGGAGGTCTTGGATGGGGTAGGGCAGGTCGCCAGTATACACTACATACAGTGTGGGGCTGAAACAACCTCTCTGTGGTACTCAGGTTTCAAGATTGAATGCTTTCCCTTCGATGCCATTTATCCTTACGACTGCCTCTCGGTCTTCCAAGTAGTCACAAAGTATCTTAGTCAGATTTCCCTCCAAGCCTAGCTCGTTGATCTTTTTCTTCAGTCCCAGTAACCACACCTTGTCAAACGCTGAGGACACGTCTCGCAACACAACGTCGACACTGCCATTTCTGGCTTTCCCGATGGCTATACTTTTTGTGATCAATGCAAGAGCCGTCTCTGTACCGAGTTTCTTCCGGAAGCCATGCTGTTCGGTATTTTACAGACCGTGAGTTTCTAGAAAGGTTATTAGTCTGCTATTAAGAAGTTTTTTCAGTAGTTTGCCCAAGAACTCTAGCAGAGAGATGGGCCTATAGCTGCTGATCTCCTTTTTTGGCTTGCCGGTTTTGCTATGAAGATCAAGCGGGCTCTCTTAAAATGTTCCGGAAAGTAACCAACATTGAGGCAGGCGTTATAAACCCCGAGAAGAGCCTCGTGGACGTTAACAAGGGAGTTAAACAAATGCATTTTTGTGATGCCAGTTATCCCTGGCCATTTTTGCTTAAAACTTTTGAGGGCTGCTTCATACTCTTCGTGCGAGAAAGGTCTACCTTCTTATTGTGCGAGACGTGCCCTGTCCACGAAGTGATGTGGCATTAGGTCATCTCCCTTTTTCTGAAGTCCAAGAAGAACTTGTTCTTTATACCTTTCTTCAAAGAACTCGTTTTCCTCTTCGCTAATGCGGAAACGGTTTTGCCAGTAGCTTCGGAATTCTCGCTCGATGTCTTGGTCTTCCGTGTATTCTACGTCATTTACTTTGATAGTTACTCGACTCTTGGGGGAAGTGCCCCGTAATCTTCTTATTTGACTCCAGAATTTTTTAGGGTCCCCTTCTGCGTCAATGTTAGCAATCATTTCATTCCACTGATCTCTTGATTTCTCCATTATGAGATGTTTAATTTCATTCTTCAAAATCTCATAGTTCCTGGTACCGATGTATGTACCGTGATCCCGTACATGTTTGTAAAGAAGAGAAGCTGCTTCCAACTTATCCAGCTTTTCCCTTATGTCATGGTCTCACCTTGGAGCCGGAGGTGTTTTGTGCTCTGTTCAGGGTACAGATAAGCGCTGAGCCCCTAAGATCTTTGAGGTAAGATGATCAAGCTTTTCATCGATATCCTCTAGTGAAGCACCCTCTAACTCTCCAACATGCACATGTTGCAAATGATCACGGTACGTCTCCCAATTGGTTCTCGCCAGGCATCTACGTTTAGGAATTTGCAGTTGAATTGGGGAGGTGGAGATGTGCTTGATCATACTAACATGATCAAGCGGGATAAATAGGCCAGGAAGAGTCACATGATTCAGAGAGAAGTTCCAATTCGTTAATATTATGTACGGTGTGGTCGACGACCTTTGCGTGTATAAAGTTTGGAAGTCCTGTCTCTCTCTCTGTATTATGCCCCTGTCAATAAAAACGCTCAGCGAGTCGCCAGCCCCGTTGAAAGCTGTCGTGTAGCCGGCTTCCCTACAGCGGGAATTTAGGTCACCGATTAAGATTGCTGATGTTTCTCTCCTGAAGAGTCGCAGAAAGTTATGGATCGAAAGATATTGGTGACTGGGTGTTTGGTGCCAAAGCACACCCACCGCAAACCACAAGGTCATCGTAGGTCATGGGTATCTTTATTGCCAGGTACGATTCTTCCAAATCCTGTATCTGCTTGAATTTAATCCCTTTTCTAATGGCAATCACCGCTCTTTCGAGTGGCTAGCCATCAGTATCTCGTAATGTAGATCTTTACATATTCGCTCTCGTCATTCAATCCATGTTCAGATATAAGAAAGATATTAGGATCAACGGATTTAATAATTTCACTATACATTCTACTTTTGGCGTGCCAACAATTTACATTTAGCAAGAAAATCTTTAAATTCTTGGCGTATTTGGTAAAATTCTTCATGATTAGTTGTTGTTAGCCTACTTTATTTTTGCCCCTTTTTCCTTGGCCAGTGACCTTACCATTTCCGATCTCTTTTTTCTAAATTTATCCTGGTTTAAGTTAAGGCAGGATTCGGGGCAGATTTAGATCTCCCCTCGTTTTAAGGCCTAGAGTAAATCTTCTTCCGCGATGTCAGCATCAAAATCCCATTTGTACCTGCCTTTAATGACTCCTTCAACCAGATCACCGACCTTGGATTTCTGAGGTATCTGTGATCATGGGGAGCCATAAATCTTCATGCGCAGGTCCAGAGTATTTTGGAAAGGTCCTGAGGAGTGGCAGTTGCCGTTGCCATCGATTCAATTCCAACGTCCGTGGGCGCAGCCGCTTCGTTTGGTAGGTTGCTAGTTTCCATTTGGGGGTATTCTTCTACGGCATGATTTTGCTTGCGTAGGTGTGGATCGCGAGAGGCCGAGCGAGACCTCGGTGCCGTTTTTTTCATGCTCTCCATTTGGGCATGGAACAGGTCCCCTGACTGTAGATTGTGAGGCAACCACATCGGTTTAAGAACACTGTGGACCAACATCTTTTTGAGCTCAGCCGCATAACTTCCCGGTTTCATTACATTGGTGAGATGGGCATGCAGGATGCACATTATAAGATCTGGTCGCATATTTTAGTCGATTTGCAGCATGGTCTTATCCTGCTTGGTTTTCTTCGTCGCCTGTACATATGTAGTGGTAGCTTTTCTGTTCCTTTCTTCTATCATTGTTTTCTTCTTGTCCGATATCAGCGTCTTCTTATTTGGGCATGTCATCGATAAGGTGCGGTGGTAGGTGCCCCAATTCAGGCACTTCTTGTTCGAATTCGTGCACTTCCTTCAAGTGTGGCCAGATTCTGCGCACTGAGAGCACACCTTCGTCGTGGCTTTGCAGTCCCTGGTGGCATGCTTCTCCATGCGGTAGCATGAGAACAAAATCTGGAGCGGGACAAATACTTCTCTTTCGATGCATCCGGCGGAGACCTTCGAGTTGAACATAACTAGTCCATGTTCAGCTGCTTTCCCAGCCATCTCTGTCGTCTGGAAAGTCACCTTGAATACATATGAGTGTTCTTCACCTTCGCGATTTTTAAATTTTACAGCCTCATCGATCTTTATTCAATCCTGCTTATCTTTGATCTCTCTTTTTATCTCTTCTGCAGAGTGATTACAAACGTAGGGTCAATACGCCGACATATAGTTGATCTCTTTGCTGAGACGTGCGGACGGACCCTTGGTACGAGACCAATTTCTTCTAACTTCTTACGTGACTTTTCGCTGAGCAAGGCGTCTAGATCTTGGTTCGTATCGCAGAAGACCATGTATACATAGGCCTGATCTTTAAGTCTGCAAAGTGCAATTCCGAGTTTCGAGAAGACAAGTTCAAATACCTTCTCACGCCGAGGCTTCTGACATTGCTCCTTGACCCGGAGTGGAACGCGTTTCTCGCCGTTGGGGTCGTCCATGACAGCCCCAACTGCAGGCATTCCTTTTGAACCTAGCAAGCCCTTATCGCGGGCGCGTTTACCTGAATAATCTCTGGCTCACCCTTTCTACCCTACGTAAATAAATTGTCTAGAAGGGTCCTCCTTCCTGCTCTGACCACTCAACCCCAGATTTGGGCCCCCTTCTTCGCACCCCCTGTGGGGCTTCCTTCCGGGATTTGGACACGCCAGAGACCGGCAGCTTCTACAGATCTTAAGGGGCAGAAAGGTTATTAGACCCAGAGATGTGCTACTGCGGTGGTAACAAACAGATACCCAAGAAAGGTTACAGAGGATCCCAAAATACCTTGCAAGTGCTCTCTCGCGCACGCGTGAGCGCGCCCGAGGGAGACCGCATGAAGGATCAGTCGGTTTAAACCGGATCCAAAAGCGGCTTTCTTCAAATTCCAAGTATATTCTTCACCTACTAATCCCAGTGGATGTAGCAGGACTTGATTCAAAAGCCGTGCTCTTTCGAATGGTTCTTCACCTACTAATCGCAATGGATAATCCCAAAGGCGGATTTAGTAGGACTTTTGCTTTGTTAAGTGCAGGTGAAGTCTTCCTTAAATAGGAGCCACAGCCATGGTCGAGAGAGGGTTTCGCACACGATGGCATCCAAAGAGGATATCGGAGGCGGCTTATGCAAACATGAACGTTGATAATCTTGGACATCGACGAGACGAAGGGAATTAAGCGAGATTCCCAAGGGATATCACACGCAGCTTAACCAAACACGAACCTTGATAATCTTGGGCATCGACGATACAAACGGGAAATGAGACCGATTCCCTTCTACGCCAGGAGTGGGAAGATGGACAGGGCCATCCTCTTGAAGTGGGAGAGCGTTATCAAACTAGGGAAAAGACGGTGGTAAAGCACCCAAAGTTAAACACAGCTGCGTTAATCCGTCTTGACCAGTGAAATTTTGTGTGATAACGGCGTATTGAGTTTCATGCTTTCACAATTAGGAACGCTCGTCCTCAATGTGAATTCATTCCCTCCAATGAAATCCCCCTGTGCTAGAACCAACTCCCGAGTCAGAAGAATGAGACAAAGTTCTGCATTAGGGGAAGTAAGAATTGATTAAAAGGTTTTTATATGGCGCTCTTCAAGTTCGCAGGTTTTCACATAGCACCTGGCCATCAGCAGTCTAGGAAAATTCTCCGGAGAAGAGATGTGTCTTTATAGTATTTTTTAAGGCACCGTGAGAGGAGCAGGAATAAATGAAAAGGAAAGGGCATTCCGCACTCTCGGAGCATAGACCGAGAAGGTGGGGTCCTCACGGAGTGGTCACGGTTATGAAGAGCTTGCAGGAGAGGAGTAGCGTCGGATCGCAATACTAGCTTGGGTTGAACCAGAAATTGAGTGAGAAAGAAATCGACAGAAAGCAAAATAGGGGTAGGAGGGAGCCGCAGCATTCAGGGCCTTATGAGCAAGAAGGAGGACTTTGAATGTGATATTGAAACTGATAGGGAATCAAAGCAGACTCCCAAGCGTTGGTTTTTCCCATGAGAAGCGATCCTGGCGGATAAAAGTGAGGGTTGCAACGTTCTGCACGAGTTAAAGAGGCCTAATAGTAGAGGCCTGGGCATCGGAAAGAATGTAGTTTCAATAGTTGAGGCGCGAGGTGACAAATGCATGAATATCTATCTCAAAAACTAATATTATCTATTTTTTTATTAATCAGATTGAGATTACGGAATAATTTAATAGCCGACCGACAGGCAAGGGAAGTTTGGGTATAGAAGGACAAATGACTATCACATGTGACACCAAAGCTTCTTACTGTATCAGAGAAGGGAAGTGGGGAGCCACCGATATTTATGAAGGAATTTATAGCTCTACGCGAGCAAAGTCCATAGCAGTGACTACCGATACACCTCATTATTCCTATGGGGAGCTAGAGGAAGTGTCAGAGAGCCACTCTTCCATTGTGCCGTACGCAGAAAGGAGAGACCGATCTGAGTACCAATGCATAGAAATTAAAAGAGAGACTAAGGCAACACCGGACAATTCCGAGGGGAAGCAGGTATATGCGATACAGTAGCGGAGATAGAAACGAGCATTAGAGGACATTATAAAGTACCCTGCATGCCCGGAAATACCACTGCTGTTATGCATCGACTGGATGAGACAAGATATTTACAAACGAAAAGAATCCAGCGCAGTACCAGAAACGCCCACGAATTCCCTGAGAAGAGCATGAACAATACGTGATCCAAAGTGCCAAATGACGCTAAAAGGTCAAGGAGCACCAGAATGAGGACTGATTATTGTCGGTATTTCGGCGAAGACGGGTAGTTTTATGTAGTAGAGCACTTTCAGTGTTATGTCGACCCTTAAATACGAACTGAAAAACTTAATCGAAACGAGATTACATGTGATCACTTATCCTAGCCAAAACCAGCCTATCATGGACTTTGGTGATGAAAGGAGTACCCAAGCTCCAAGGCATTCTTAGACATATCATAAGTCTCACACTCACTCTCCGCAAATCATCAGTGAACCCGGGGCCAGGATGTCGCCCGTGTGAAAGGCGAACCACATGGGCATGCAGATCGATACAAGTATTGAAGCCAATTGAAAATGAACGAAGGGATTTATTTGGGTTATCTCTCTGGGGGGTGGATTCAAGGAGGAGGATGGAGATCCCCAGCCATACGTTCGTTGTTGGTGGCGGTAAGATGGGGGTTTAGTATGGGGAGGATGGGTTGTCGGGAGAAGAGAGAAGCAGAAGTGAATGAGGAAGTGATCAAAAATGGCTTTAGAAGGGTCTGAAATGATAAGGTGTATTAATGGGAAGGAGGCTATAACTAGCACGAGTGTTCTAAAGTGTATGAGTAGGAGATGACACTAATTGGGTGAGGGTTGGATCTTGAGAGAATGGATCGCAGAGGCGAGAAAAAGAGCAGGAGTTCCGGAGGATGCCAAAGTAACCTCAGAAAGAGTAAATGAATGGAGGAAGAGAAGAAACATTATTCACGAATACCATCAATTCCTGAAAGAACACCACAGTAAGACTTCCTGGGGGCCTATATACAACAGCAACTTTCAATGCAATGGGCCTAAGTGATGCAAAGCAGAATTGGTGTGTATATATTAAAATTTACTTAAGGTAAAGTCTATTTTGTAACATTAATAAGTATGAGGAAGACTACTTTAGATAAAATATTATAAACTAGCTCATGCAGTTTTATTGAGGATATGTATATATATATATATATATATATATATATATATATATATATATATATATATATATATATATATATATATATATATATATATATATATATATATATATATATATATATATATATATATATATATATATATATATATAATGAAAATTAATGCAATATCGCAAGAAAAGATGAGGAATTAAACCACATTCTCCGAAGACAATTTAATTCAGAACAGTTTCGGTGTATCTCACACCCTTTTTCAACTGACACTGGATAGAAAATATAATTTGCATGTCCTCATTAATAAAGATCACCATGAATTAAAACTTGACGTTTATAGGAAACCAACCCACTCGAATGCCTATATACATTATTTTTCGTTTCACGATAATACTGTTAAAGCATCGGGAATTTCTAACCTTTTCCTTAGAGCATACAAAATATGTCATCCTTCCTATTTAGATGAAGAAATTTTCATTATCAGGACCATTTTTTCTAATTTGTATTACCCCGATTGGTTCATATCGTCTGCCCATTTTGCAGCTGGGAAAACATTCTATGGTAATAAGCCTTCCCGCACTAATGACTTCAACAAATGTATAACATTGCCATTTAATAATAAATTAAATAGTTTAAAGGACACATTTGGAAAAGCGGGTATTAATCTAGCCTTTAAATATAATAATTCCTTAAACCAATTGATGATTGCCAGGAAACCCAAAGAACATCATAACATAGGAGTATATGCAATGCCATGCAACGATTGCCATAAAGTTTATATAGGGGAAACGGGGAGAAATCTAGACAAAAGATTGTATGAACACAAAAGAGATATTAGAGTGGGCAGCGAAAGCAGTGGAATATTTTGCCATGTTAGAGACTTGAATCATTCGATCGATTTCAATGGAAGTAAAATGGTATTTAAATCGGCTAACTATGTTAAAAGAAGAATCGTAGAATCGAGCTTGATATCGTCAGTTCCTAATTTAAATCTATCTGAGGGTCAATTTTCTTTTAATCCTGTAATACGAAAGCAAATAAACAAAATAGTAAAATGTCAGCCCTTCAATATGTTTAGGCCTAACCCCTCCTCCCTGATTAGCCACAAGTAGGGGATTGGGGAAAAAAAGAGGGGATCTGTCACGACCTGACCCTGTGTTATGTTTGCAAGCACTTTTCTTATATTTTCTATCGAGTGTCAGTTGAAAAAGGGTGTGAGATACACCGAAACTGTTCTGAATTAAATTCTCTTCGGAGAATGTGGTTTAATTCCTCATATATATATATATATATATATATATATATATATATATATATATATATATATATATATATATATATATATATATATATATATACACTTGAAATAACCCAAAGGAAAATAATACATATAATAAGCCCAAGTGCTTTTGGGTTTACATCATCGGGGGCAGAAGAACAATGAAATAGAGAAACAATTAATAAACAGAGAAATGTGACGTCATTCAAACGTACCAACGAACAAAGACAATCGTTTAAGGAGAAAAAAACTGACAAACAAATGAATAGCCTATTAGAATGAATCCGGAGTTCTCTCCGGTTAGATTCCGCTCGGCTAGGATAAAGCCGGGACAAATAATTAAGTAATTTGTGTTCACCCTTCGCCGCAATTTACAGTTTTGGCTGGACTCCTCACAAGTGACTAATGACTATAAGTCATTAGTCAACTTCATTTTAAGGGATCAACTCATGGCTAACCTTCCCCGAGAATTGCAGGTGTTCGTAACAGATAGAAGAGCTTCTTCGTTTAAAGAGTGTGTAGAGGAAGCCGATCTTCACGCTTCCAGCCACGAGGAGATCAAGAAGAATCACCCCCCGTCCCCTAAACATAAGTTTGGGCCTAATAAGTTCAGGCGCCCCATAAACCCAAGCTTCATCCTCAGAATGAACAAAAAGACGTAAAGTCTCCATCATTCCCTTCTGCGCCGTCTCACTACCCGCGTAAACGCATCGTATGCTTTAAGTGTGGCACCCCCGGTCACCTTAAGTTATAACTGCGCCCAGAACCTCCAGCTAAGGACCACCCCAATCAACAGTTCCACCGAGTAACCGCTTTTCTTTCCCATAACTTTTCTGCCTCGTCATCGCAGTCGCCACCTGCTCTCTCTTACTCGGAACAACAGATCAATTTCCTGTTCAATAAGAGCTCCCCCGGTGGGCTCAAGTTGGAAAACGGCACGATAAATGGGTGCCGAGTGTCAACCCTTGTAAGAGACACGGGTTGAACATGCATAGTAGTCTCGGCCAAGCTGTTGCCCTCAGTGAGTCCCCAGCATAAGTCATTTGCGATCGTTCATGACTTTTTAAGGCGTGTCACTAAGTTTCCTGTGGTAAAGTGCTACATACTGTGTCAGTATTTCACATGATGGGCCGATATAGTCACCGTCCCGATAAAGATTTGCTCTGTTCTTATCGGTCAGATCGCACAGCTCTCCCCAAAACCCATCGCGCAACCAGTGATCAACAGGGCCCAAGGTGCAAAAGATACCGTTACCTCAGTACCTTTAACATCCTCTTCAACCCTGGACGTCGAGTTATCCAGCAATGATCAGTTTGCTGAAGTTCAAAAGAATTGCCCTTCTTTGCAACTCCTGTGGGAGAAGTCCGGAAAAAAGGACCTCGAAACCGTTGGAGGGAATAGAAGAATTGACAACTTAGAAAAAGATTCGTTGCTACATCGATTTTTGTAAGACCGGATAATGCCCTGGTTACTACCCTGTGTGTACTCTGGATGTATGTACGTCAAGTTCTGCAGATGGCTCACGACGGATTAATGGCTGGGAATTTCAGCCATATTAAGAGGGCCCAGCGCGTTTTCAAATATTTCTTTTAGCCAGGCGCTGCCAAAGAAATATCCGACTTTTGCAAGTCCTGTGACATCTGTTAAAAGGTCACGGCCAAAGATCGTGTTGCCCACGCTCCCCTCCAGAAGACCACAATCGTGTCTGAACCCATCTTCAGGGTCGCGATCAATTTGATAGGACGTCTCCGTCCCCCGTCTAGTGAGGGACATTCCTATATTTTGACCCTCGTAGATTGTTCCACTCGTTTCCCGGATGTGGTACCCTTGAAGAACATTGATAGTATTTCGTGTGCAGAGGCGTCGATTTCTATTTTTTTCCGTGTAGGAATCCCAAAGGATATCCTATCGGAGAGATGCTGTCAATTCACTTCAGAATTGATGGACTATGTAAGAAAGCTCCTGCTGGTCATATCCCTTTTCTCAACCCCTTATCACCGTGCCTCAAATGGAATTTGCGAGAAATTAAACGGGACTCTCAAATCACTTCGTAAGAAATTGTGCCACATCCAACCGCGAAAATGTCAGGCTACCTCCCTGTAGGGAAATTGACCCTCTCCTTCCTCTCTCAGTTGAGACACGAGACGTTGACCACAAACAGGCTGGCCGTGTAGACGCTACGGTTCAAAATCATAAGCACAGCGACCTCGCCCCTCGTTCCGATGAAAAGCAGAACGGTTCAAACTGCAAGATCTCCCCTAAGAGTGGGTATTCATTTTCATCTCAAGTGCGAAGTTGGAGACGCGTTTCCCTCCAGCCCGAAGGTCTATCAGGACCATAGGTAAGACGTCCTGAGAAAGACCGTTGGAGGAAGAACCTTTATGCGGCCCGTTTGCCCCTCCTACCCCAGTGGAAAGACGATGTATATATACCAAAAACTTGGGAAAAACGTGGTAGAATACGTGATTCAGCAAGGCTACGAAGTCCCCGGCAAGAGGCCTGGCTACCAAGAGAAAGGACTAAGAAGCAGCTCCTCCTCGAGCTAGTTCCTGGTTATCAAACGGAACTTTAAGTTAACTTGTCCAAGTTCAACTTATTCTCGTCAGAGAACCCCCCCCCCTATCCTGGTGTACAACAAAGCACCGAGATAGCCCTCGCCATTGAGGAATACCAGAACTAAGAAGAAGAAGCTCCTCCTCAAGCTAGTTCCCGGTAGTCACACCGAACTTGAAGTTAACTTGATTTAAGAATCAAGTTCAACTTACTCTCGTCCGAGACCCCTCCACCCCCCCCAACTCCTATCATGGTGCAGCTCAAAGCACAAAGATAGTTCTCGCCCTTGAGGAATACCCCCGAGTGAACTCCTCTCAGCACTCCCTTGAGTCAAAGAATTCCCGCCTGGCTCACCGCTAGCCAGTGCGAATTATTCTCCAGAGTAATCTGAAGAGGAGAAAGGAACATTCGTTCACAATCCGGTGGTGATATCATTTCCGGCCGAAGGCGTGTGGCTCTCCCAATCTGCCACGCTCGCCAAAGTCCTCTGTGGCTTTAACTTTATTTCGTCCGCCACCAGCCATATGGACGAGCGGCACGCGTCAACAAAACAACAAGATTCCTGAGGTTATGTAGCTCATTGAGTTCAAGGTCAGACTCAAACACGACATAAGAGGGACAAAGGTATTTCAACTCCAGTAGAGACAGTTAGCATTTTTTTATATTGTAGGGAGCGGTGGGTCAACCGTCACTATAATTTCAAGAGGTCAATTTAGAAAGCCTTACTTAAAAATGGATTGTAGTCATTTCTGTGTATTTAGTGTGTATTCTTTCTTTAGTTCATGTTTAGATTTTTTGGTTTTAATTTAAGTATATTTAACGCAATCTGAAATCTTTGGGGAAAACCAATTTGGTCAGATTTTTTCAGAATTTAGGGCACTAAGCATACAGCCACTAAGAAATTCACCACTTACTTGCTCATGTGAGGATTCGGCTATGGATACTAAATGGTCTAGTGAGAACTCATCGCATGACTTAATTGAAAAGCTTAAACCGTATCCTAACGCAAATTTTTCATCATCAGTCAGTACATGGGATGATAAATTCTCACATGAGCAAATAAGTGGTGAATTTCTTAGTGGCTGTATGCTTAGTGCCCTAAATTCTGAAAAATCTGACCAAATTGGTTTTCCCAAAAGATTTCAGATTGCGTTAAATAAACTTAAATTTAATAACAACATTGTTATAACCAAATCCGATAAAAGGAATTAGTTAGTCATTTTGGACAAACATAGTTATAATGATAAACTAAATAAACTTATTAATGATGTGAACACATATGAAAAGCTACAAAGTGATCCGCTCAATAACAAAACAAGCAATTTCAACAACAAATTGAAGAGAATACTGAAAAGCGCAGATTTAATTAAACAATTCAGGAGTACGAACCCTTCACTTCCCTATATGTATGGGCTCCCAAAGACCCACAAAGAGGGATGTCCCTTACGCCCAATCATTTCCAATATTAATTCTCCCACTTATAAGCTCACCAAATGGCTCGCCAAGCATTTATCCCCAGCAGTTGGAAGAATCTCATCTGCACACATTATGAACACTGAAGATTTCGTTGACCGCCTCAACCACTTGCAATTACCGGATGGAAAACTTGTAAGCTTTGATGTAAACTCTTTGTTTACCAAAGTTCCCGTTGACCAAACCATGGGCCTTCTGCGGGAAATCATGCCTAGACTTAATTTGGATCTTCCCATTTCTACGAGTAAATTTATCGATTTAGTTGAATTATGTCTCTCTGACAATGTGTTTCGAGTAAATAATGAGTTTTATAGACAAATATTTGGCCTTAGCATGGGAAATAGTTTATCTCCGATATTGGCATGTCTTTTCATGGAATATTTTGAGACTGAACTCCTTCCCACAATTTCTTCCCCTATCTTTATATGGTTAAGGTACATTGACGATGTATTTTCTTTATGGCCTAATGGCCATGATTTTGATGCCTTTTTTAATAACTTGAATAATTTGCATGTCTCCGTCAAATTTAAATATGAATGGGAATATGATAATAGATTACCCTTTTTAGATGTCCTCATTAATAAAGATCACCATGAATTAAAACTTGACGTGTATAGGAAACCAACCCACTCGAATGCCTATATACATTATTTTTCGTTTCACGATAATACTGTTAAAAAATCGGTAATTTCTAACCTTTTCCTTAGAGCATACAAAATATGTCATCCTTCCTATTTAGAGGAAGAAATTGTCATTATCAGGACCATTTTTTCTAATTTGTATTACCCCGATTGGTTCATATCGTCTGCCCATTTTGCAGCTAGGAAAACATTCTATGGTAATAAGCCTTCCCGCACTAATGACTTCAACAAATGTATAACATTGCCATTTAATAATAAATTAAATAGTTTAAAGGACACATTTGGAAAAGCGGGTATTAATCTAGCCTTTAAATATAATAATTCCTTAAACCAATTGATGATTGCCAGGAAACCCAAAGAACATATTAACATAGGAGTTTATGCAATACCATGCAACGATTACCATAAAGTTTATATAGGGGAAACGGGGAGAAATCTAGACAAGAGATTGTATGAACACAAAATAGATATTAGAGTGGGCAGCGAAAGCAGTGGAATATTTTGCCATGTTAGAGACAAGAATCATACGATCGATTTCAATGTAAGTAAAATGGTATTAAAATCGGCTAACTATGTTAAGAGAAGAATCGTAGAATCGAGCTTGATATCGTCAGTTCCTAATTTAAATCTATCTGAGGGTCAAATTTCTTTTAATTCTGTAATAAGAAAGCAAATAAATAAAATAGTAAAATGTCAGCCCTTCAATATGTTTAGGCCTAACCCCCCCCCCCCTAGATATATATATATATATATATATATATATATATATATATATATATATATATATATATATATACATATATATATATATATATATATATATATATATATATATATATATATATATATATAAATATATATATATATATTAATAGCATTGTTTAAGGTGCAAGTTCTAAAATAAACAAACCTAAATAATAAATCTATTTTTAATCAAAGTAGGTCACATGGACCCTAATTTGATTAAAGATAAATTCACTATTTGCCCATTTGTTTATTTTAAACTTTATACCTTAAAAAACGCCATTAGTTCCTATATATATATGCAAATCTTGGGCACCATATAAACATCAGATCAAGAAGCTAGAGAGCTTTCATATAAACTGCTGAGACGCATCCAGCGAATTCATTGGGGAAACAAGGTGCCACATGTCAACATTAGAGAACGCATGCATATATTCTCACTGGAAAATGTCCTCAGGCTAAAACAACTTCGCTACACTAGCCACATCATCCGCCAGCCTGAACATTGATTACCGCAGATCACCTTGTACTCAGAACTTTTTGTGGGGCGACGATCTGTGGGAGGAATAAAAAAGAGGCTTGATGATCATCTAAAATCCTCCCTCACAAAGTTCAAAATAAACCCAGGAACCCTCTAAACCTCCGTCATCGTCAATCGTTGGAATACTAATAAAATACAGGGTGACTCCCCCAAAACGGGCCCCGATTTTCGATAAGCCTCATTTCTTAATTTTCTGCAAGGATTGAATGAAACTTTAGGGATGAGAGGTTTATTGCGTTTAAAAACATCATAGCAAAACATAAGAGTCTCTAGACTTTTCTTTTTTATTCTAGAGCACATTTCGAGATGACCTCCATTTAACTCTGTGCATTTCTTGAGGCGCAGCACAGAGTTGTCCATGACGTCCTTACAAACCGACCGACTAATGGCTCTGATCTCCTCCCTGATGGCTTTCTTGAGTTCCGTGATGGTCCTGGGTCTCCCTGCGTACACTCTCTCTTTAAGGTAGCCCCAATGAACGAAATATGGGGGCTAAGGTCTGGGCTGTGAGGTGCCCACTCAAAATTAGTCTTGAGACTGATCACACGGCCACCAAAGTTCTATTTCATCCAATCTCGGGACAGGTTTGAGGTATGAGAGCTTGCCCCTTCTTGCTTGAACTAGAACTTCCTCATAAGCGACGGGAACAGGCTCTGCAGCTCCCTCTTGAAGGTTTTGAGAACCTCAACATAGCGCTCCTTGGTGACTCGCGCCAGATTTCTCGAAAAAGAATGGTCCGATGAAACCTCTGGCTGAGATCACAGTCAATACCGTGCACTTAGGGAAGTGTAGGGGCTTGGTGGCTACCTCATTTGGTCTGGAGTTCCCCCAGAAGATATTTGTCTTCGAGTTTACCTTTCCTTCGACATGGAAGTGAGCTTCATTTGAGGTCTAAAGGAGGTTAAGGAAAGTTGGGGTCTTCTGAATCTTCTCCAGTATCTTGACTGTCATAGCCTTTCTCTACTCCTTGTCTGAGGCTGTAAGGGTCTGCTTCGTCGGTATTCTTAATGGGTAGGCCTTCACTTCCATTACTAGCACTCTCCTGCAAGTCTCACGGGATATTCCGAGGGACTTACTCCGCTTGCGCACAGAGCGCTTTGGACTCTGCTGAAGTGACTCTCTCACGTTGTGGACCAGCTCAGCTGTACGCTTCCTGGGGCATCTTGAATGGTTTAGACGGTTGTCACTGGCTGCACTGATGTTCTTCACTCTCCCATAGTTCTCGAAGTGGTCTATCCAGTCGTGAAATCTGCCCTTGGATGGGCCTTTTTTACATTCGAACTGATGCACGAAAGTGTCCTGCACTTTCTTGAACGAGCTTGTCTTGCAGTAATGTTTGATGCAGTATATTCTTTGCTGGAGCTCCCATTAAGCTCAATTGTGTTCACAGGCGTTGCTTCTGTCATGTCCTGCAAAGTAAGGGCGATTAGTGAATGAATGAAAGATATATCACAAAAAGTGTGTGCGTGCCTGTTTTGGTAGGGGGGGAGGGGTCACCTTATACATGATAGATGTTTAACGTACGGAGGCACAAAGTTACAAGTCGGAATGTGATTTGGAATGAGTCGGAATGTGCATTTATATGTACGTTACTGTACTTTTTGGATATATATATATATATATATATATATATATATATATATATATATATATATATATATATATATAAATATATGTAGAACTTGAAACATCTTTCGGAAACCTCGATTTTAGTATGGACCCAGTGGTGAGCCCAGTGGTGAGGGGGTGGGTGACAATGGGCTCATCACTGGGTCCATCGTTTGCAAATGCCTTTCTGTGCCTACTAGAACCGGACTGGATGTCCAATTGTCCACAACATTTCAAACCTCTACTCTATAAAAGATACATTGACGATTGCTTCGTTCTCTTTAAAAATAAGAATCATGCCTCCGAGTTTCAAACTACATCAACTGCCAGCATCATAACATCAAATTTACACTGGAACACGAAACTAATAACTCCCTTTCATTTTTGGACATTAAGAATACCTAGTCAGAAAACAAAATTCCACTTCAGTATATAGAAAACCCACATCCACTCTGCTTGGCACTAATTATTTCTCGAGTTTACCAAACTGCTTCAAAATATCATCTGTAAGCTGCAAAATAAACTGTGCTCTCAGAATATGCTTTGACTGGAACAATTTTCATAAAGAGATGTCTTATCTCAAACAATTTTTTAAATTTAATTTATTCTCAGCATCATTACTCGAAAAATTTATTAAAAGATTCCTAAATAAAATACACGTGATTCCTCTCGTCAAAGCTACATAATGTATCGAAACAGAAAATATATCTCAAAATACCCTACATAGGCTCGCTGACCAACAAACTCATCTTAGAGTTACAACAATTAGTAGCTAAAGTTTATCCACAAATCAAATTTTACTGTATCCCAATTAATACTCTCTCTCTTAAAACTTACTTGTCTCATAAGGAGAAGCTACGCTTGCTACTCAGGTCCTAATTTTTTTATCAATTTATGTGTGCGAGTTGCCAAACTCGCTACGTAGGTAAAACTACGCTACAATTGAAGCTGAGGATTTGCAAACATAAGGGGGGCTTCCCACTACACAGACACACCCATTGCTAAACCGGAATTCTCTGCAATAAGGGAGCATTTGGATACCTGTGCCTTATTATTGTCCCCCTCAAAGTTCAAAGTTTTGAGTTCTGCGGATAAATCCGTAGATCTCCACATTTTGGAATCTCTATTTATTCAAATGCTGAATCCAGAATTAAATTCGAGTCAGTCGTCCACACCACTTTACATCTATTAATTCAAATATCTTAATTTAAGTTTGCTTTATAATTCATTTTTACCTAAAATGTAATAACAACTCACTCAATGACCCGATAATTATAATGTTGTATTAGTTGGTTAACCATATTTCAGTTATTTTAAACAACTACCATGTTTAGCTGAGTTCAAATTTCCCACATATTAAATCATTCGATTCCTGTCCTTCTCTCAAGTTGGTAAGTGTTCATTCATTTATTTCATTTTAATTTTTAATTTTTGCTTTGTTTTCTCAGTTTACTTTATAATTGTGCAGTGTTTTTCTTTGTAAGCTCGCATTGTCCTCTCTCGGTAGTTTTTGGATTGTTTTCTTGAAAGTTTTACTAAACTCTAAATTTATTCATTATTACATTGTCGCATTATTTTATTTCAAATTCAACAAACTTTAAACTTATTGTCAGTCATCAATACAAATCTCTCTTTAGGTATTCTAAGCTTGCTTGTTTTCATATTGTTTTACTCGATTATAGGCTGAAGATGAACATGCTAATATTCGAAACGTGCACATCAGCCATGCTAACCCTCGGAAAAACTACTGCTTGCTAGGCAAACAACTAGATACCATTGACCTTGAGAAAGATTTAGGCGTGCTAATCAGCAGTGATCTAAAGTTCTCCAAGCAGTGCATCCAGGTGGAAAAGAGGACCCAGCGGGTACATAAAGAGGCATTTTCGCTTCCGAAGTAAGCAGAACAGTTCGTCAGTCGAACAGTTCAAATCCCGACTTGACAAGATAATCCACACCTTGATCTAGATGGTACCACCTTAGTATAGATTATAGATTTGCGTAAAGTAGATAGATTTCAACTTTTCTATAAAAAATCCTCTTTGTGTTCTTTGTTTTTCTGCACATTCGGGTATCGTTTAAGCTTTCTCACCCGCAAATGCGGGTGAGAGAAGTGGGCGGAGAGAGCCTTTATCTATGCTATACTTTCTCTTATGCTATAAGTTAGGGCTTTCCCAAAATAGTATCTCCACGGTATGGTCAGCAATGTCCTCTGAGGTACTATTATTCCTTGTGACTCTCCTCTCTCATCCCATACCTCCCCTCTCCCTCCCCTCTCTCTTCCCCTCCCCGTCTCCCATCTACCCCCTCAACCCCTATCGTCCCTATTTCTCCTAATATTTATCCTCCATTGCCCTCTCTTCCCCTACAAAAGGAAATCTAAACCAAGAGAAAAAATCCCTCCTTCCCTCCCTTTTCACCCCTCTCTTCTCAAACTCTCTCCCCTATTCTCTGACCCCTTCCTCCCATCATCTACCTTTTTTTCCTTTCTTTCGCCATCTCCCTCGTTCTTAAAATATAAAGATATAGAAGAAGAAGATAGAACAGAAGAAGAAGAAGAAGAAGAAGAAGAAGAAGAAGAAGAAGAAGAAGAAGAAGAAGAAGAGGCAGAAGAAGAAGATAAGACGCTCGATCTGTTTCTGGCGGGAGGGCACAGTGAAACGTTTACTCATTTTAAGTATATTATATGATAGAGAGAGTGCGCACCTCTCCTGAATCTGCCTCAACTTAAAAATAATAATAATTAGCAGGTCAAAATAATTTTGTGCTACAATATAAGTATTTTAAACAATATGCGTTTTTATTTATTTTCCACGACAGGACTTTTTACCCGGGCAGCGCATGGGATAAAAATTCTTACTTTATTTCAGAACGCACCTTTATATATATATATATATATATATATATATATATATATATATATATATATATATATATATTTATATAAACATAGTATATATAAAATTTATTCAAAAATTAGTATCTTCAACTATGGAGTAAAACCACTTTTAACGGAACATTGGCTTTGAGACGAGACGCTTATGATTTTCGGAAGAACTGGTTTGATTGTAAATGATGGGAAATTTGATTGACGATTGAGTAATTGAGAAGTAAGTATTATAGATAAACTAATGCTAATAATGAATAATTTATCAATGACATCAGCTTATTTAAGTAAAATAAAATGGGCCGTTGACAATTGTTTCTCAAATTAAACGAATCATAATTAAACAGAAATTGTTACCATGGGAACTAAAGATAAATTGGGTAGTATATAGAAAGGGCCGGGTATTCTGTTACCTGGAGGTGTCGCCATTCTTTTTATTGTCATTGACTGATAACGCTCACAATGTTGGGTCTTATGTTGATATAGGAAGCAGACGTTTTCTTTAGCACCTTTTGTCACTTTGGATTTTAGGGAACTCGCTGCGCTAATCCTTTTAAGGAATTCAAATGTAAATTAGTTTTCATATCGACTTTGCATTAATTAGCTCTATTCTCTGTGGAGCTTAGATCCGAATATAAAATAATCGGTTATCATTTAGGCACGTCTGGAAACGAGATTTGTGGATTAATATTCTAACCTTATTTTCAAAATAATTCAATGCATAATATATATATATATATATATATATATATATATATATATATATATATTATACATGAAAAATTAATTTGGTTGTTTCCGTTGTATAAAATGCAAAGCGTTTCATCGCTACAATGATAACATCAAAAAAGAAAAATATAACAATGATAGTTGAAACCAGTTATTCTTCACTCTTCCTCAACGAAGGGAAAAGTATTCAAATAAGAAAAAAGGGTGGGCTAAAATAAGAATGATTAGGACATTCATACAATGTCTTCGTCCTGATATCTTGGTGGGATGTAATAAATTGAGTTGGATTGCAAGTTTCATCTTACGGTCTCCTTTGAATGTTACATTCAAAGTAGGAATATTGAGTCAGTCCTTCCGTCTGAAGTGACCACCGGTGCGAGTTATGGTCTCCTTAAATCTTTGAAAAGATCACAAATAATTGCGGTGTGAGAAGATGGCAGAATTCTTTTGTGTATGGTAAACGAACTTGAAAAATCCTCTAGCAAACTAATCAATTCCTCATCTATGGATTGGGCATAGACACTGGTTTCATAATTAAGCCCTTAAAAAGAATGGAATGGCTGGTAAAATTGGGCTGACTGAATGTGTAGTGCTATCACTTTGTTCAACACAGAATGAGTGTAATTTGAGAGAGGAGAGTTGCGCATCCTCTGTAAGCATTAGACCTCATAGAAAACGTTGCTGGTATTTTCTTTATCTGAAATATCTTATGTCATTAGAGAAAGCTTGGTTACGTAGTAACGGAATGTTCTCAGTATTTTCTATATAATAAAAATGAAGTCTGCCTGTGTGTGTATGTGTGTGTCCATTTATAGGAAGAAAGGTTAGGGAATCTAAATCAAAACTAAAATTGTATTCATATGTAAAGTTCGCCGAAGGAGACAATGGAAGTGGTCGCTGGGCTCTAAGTGTCCCCCTGAAGGTGCTACGGACCCTTTTCCCAACTTGCCCCGTCTGTTCAACCGAGGGCAAGCGTTAACGAGCAGGTGCCTTCTTCACAGTGGTCAATCTTCAGGAGCTGGTCTTCCCAAATAAGAATCATGCCATGTTGTAATCGTCTCTAAGAAGGCTGCTGATACCATTGTTCATTAGCGTGATCTGCGTTGAGCCCCTCGCAGAGACAGGTCAGTTTTACCCCACATTGTTGTTCACGGGTAGGAAGCTAAAACAGTCTGTTTGTCCGTGCACCACGAGGAAAGACGAAGAATATTGTCTACCAGGAAGTTTTGTGATGTAGCATTGGTTAAGGAATAAGTTGTGACAAATATTAGAATTTCAACATTAATCTTGCTTATATTTTTTATTTACCCGGCCAACCCCAAATATCTCATTCAGTGGCTCATAAGGAAGCTTTAGAAGCACTAGGCATCAGGAATTGTGAGGCTCTTATGGGAGTGACAAGGAGTAACAAGGAAAGGAAGTACCCTAGTAGACCTTACGGTCCATTCAAAGAGGGTATCTTTGGCCTAGCAATCGAGCAGGCACATGGCTACTCAATTGTTTTGCGTCCCTAAACGGCCACTTTTCAAGACTTTGTCTAGTCTTGACTTGAACTGGTCAACAGATTCACTGTTGACAACTTCCACTGGAATGCGTTCCACTTACCGCAGATACTTTAAGTGAAAAAATTTCCACACAGATTGCGGTTGTAACGCTTCAGTTCAAGTTTGAAGCCGTGATTGCGCGTTTTGTTCTCACTCAGTGTGAAAATATCCCGGTAGTCAACATTGTCGAACATTCGAAGTATTTTAAAAACTTCGATGAGCTGACCACGCAGTCTACGGGTTTCCAGCGAGAACAGATCTAATTTCCTTAGTCTATCTTCATAACTTTTATGTCGGATAGAGGGAATCAGTTTGGTTGCCCTGGCTTGTACGCGTTTCCAACCTTGCGATTTCCTTTCGAAACGAAGGACTCCAAAATTGTACGGCATACTCCAGGTGCGGCCGAACGAGGGAGTTGTACAGACAATGTACTATCTCCTTGTTACGGTATCCAAACTGGCGCTTTATGTAGCCTAACATCCTTTGGGCTTTCTTTTCTGCCTCGATGCACTGTTTCGAGAACTTGAGGTCGCTAGTAATAGTTACACCCAAGTCCTTCTTAGTGTCACAAGATTCAAGAGCAGTGCCCTTAAGGATAAACTGAGATTGGGGGTTTCTGTGGCCAATATTCATTACTTTGCATTTTTTCACGTTAAAAGGCATTTGCCACGTGTCCGAACACTCCCCAATCTTCCCAAGATCTTCCTGCAGGCGGGCAGTATTTCCATCCTTTGCAACGTTCATACCAAGCTTGGTATCGTTGGCAAATTTGGAAATCTTGGCAACCATGTCACCGTCCATGTCGTTGACGTAGATGATGAATAGTAGTGGTCCAAGGACAGAACCTTGAGGCACCCCGCTAGTAACGGGCACCCACTCAGAAGCCTGTCCATTCACCACCACCCGTTGCCGTCTGCCAATTAGGCAGTTCTCGATCCAGTCGGCTACCTTTCCGTCTATGCCCAGCGCTTGCACTTTCCGGAGAAGGCGGCGGTGTGGTACCTTATCAAAGGCTTTCTGAAAGTCTAAGTACACCACATCCACCACCTTGTCCCGATCGTGCTCACTGAACACAAAGTGGAAGAATTCCACAAGGCTCGTTAGGCATGACCGTTGCCTTCGAAAGCTGTGCTGGGAACTCCTCAGTAGCAGGTTTGACTCTAAATACGACGTCATTTTGTCCATCATCATGCTTTCCATGAGTTTACCGACTATCGAAGTTAGACTGATAGGTCGGTAGTTTGATGGTTGGCTTCGGTCTCCTTTCTTGAAGATAGGAGTCACCTCCGCTTCACGCCAGTCTCTAGGAACGCATTCGGTCCGGATTGACATGTTGAAGATTGCGCTCAGGTGTCGTGACACTTGATCACGCACTTCTTTCAACACTTTAGGTAGAAACCCATCCGGGCCAGGTGACTTGTTCGTCATTAGGTCACTGATCTTCTTTTTTATTTCCCCTTCGGTGAAGTCCATATCCTCCAGCTTTTTCCCCTAGGTGTGACTATTTTGCTGTTAGGTGATTTCAGACAGACACTTCCAATAATTCCTAAAGTAACCAGGGTAGACGAGGTCCGGGCTTGCCTAAAATCATGTTTGTTTATGAATATTAAAATACTGTCTCTAAACACAAATATGAGAGCAGAGCTCTTTGGCAATTAACTTTCAGCACAATTTGCTAAAAACATTCTGACACTGGGAAATAGAAAAGTACCTCTTGATGCAAAAGGCGGAATAGAAATATCTCCTCTCTGCATAATTATTAATACTATTGATAATATCAAGACAAGGGTGTTACCCAATCTTCAGCAAGAGTGCCTGCAGAATCAATATAGATCTACTGCTTGCCTTCTCAGGAAGTCCACAAATTTACAAGTTAGTTAATACAATTTCGGAACATGCTCAAATAGCCATTTATTCCACAGAGTTCATAAACTCTCTAGAGCCTCCTGATATACCTCCTCACCCCCTTGAAATGAAGGTAGTAAATCTAAATAATGTTGTTGCGCAATTTGGATCCAAGAAAACTCTGTAATGGCATTCGGCTGTGTGTAAAGAATTTGGTGCCACATGTCATAGAGGCACGAATTCTTACTGGAAGTGAAAAAGGAGAGGATGTCTTCATTCACATAATATCCCTAAATCCATTAGGGTTAGAATTGCCTTTTAGATTCAGAAGACTATATTTCCCAATGCGTTTAAGTTTTACGATGTAAATTAAAATTCGTAAGCTAAATTAGTGGCATAGTTGCAATTAGAGGAACCCTGTTTTTCTTATTGTCAGCTCTATGTTGATTACTCGAGAGTTTGAAAAAAAAGTAACCTATTAGAATATGCTCCACAAGGAAAAACTGAGAATATTGTATACCAAGTTCCGTAGCGTTGCTGAACAAGATTAAGTTTAGTTCTTAGAATGTGAATATTGTTTGAGAAGAATAAAAAGGAAAAAGATCAAATCCGTCTTATTTTATTTCCGAAAGCACATTTTACCCGGGCAACGATGGGTATCTCTACTAGAACGACAACATGTAGGTACATGGATTTTCTTACCATCCAGCATCAGTTTAAAATGTTTTAGCTATAAATATGCTAAATAGCTATTTGCTGAATGTTGAATAATTGAGGCCTGCTCCCTTATTGCATAACTGAGGTAACTATTACTTCCCAATCTCCATCGTATGCTTGGCTCTATGGTTGCTCCTACTCCAAAATTCGGAGCGCCATTTGTGAGTCAGTTGGGAACGTCTCTTGAGGAGATGCGCCAAAAGACTAACTAATGCTAAGTCTCCATTTGATTTGTTGAAAGGCATTTTCTGTATTGGTACTATTTGAAGCGAAGTGAGCTTGTCTGTTTTGCATGCTTTTTAAATGTTTAATTAACGAAAAGAAGGTTAGTTCCGGCTTTTTTAACAAACCTTCGTTGGAAGTTAATGAGTCATAAAAAACTTTGAGAAATTTTAAAGTCTGAGGGCGCAGGTATCCTCTAATCGCTTCGATTTTGCTGCACCTACCTTGGTATGTGTGTGTTGTTTTTATACGTTCATATATATATATATATATATATATATATATATATATATATATATATATATATATATGGAGAAAGAGGATAAAAGAAACCATAAGGGGTAAAAGGTTCTGTATTAATGACATTTCGCTCCTCTGGACCTTTCTCAGTGTGACAAGAGACTAAGACAAAAAAAATTGTGTGTGTAAGATGCTAGTTTTATCTCCCGCACCCCCTTCCCCCTCCCTGCTCCCGGCGCTGATTGGATCAGATGGAAGATGACCCCGATCGACCCTTCCAGGCTCCGCGGCGCCCTATTTCCGTCGGTCCCAAGGCGTTCGTTGCGGCCAGAGGCGAAGGAGCGACGGGGGCCGTGGAAGGGGAATAAGGGAAAGAGATGGAAAAGGGTGAAAAGAAAGGTTTAAGTAGGAGAGCAGAAATTGATTCCTAGGTGACCTCAGGTTTCTTTCTAGCTGGGGAGAGAAGGATAGAATGGAATAATTCCATATGATTCGACCTATTAACCAGGACCTGCATTATCTTTTCTAGTCCATCATTTACCTGTTGTTCTACTGGTAAGCAATTGCTATTTCTTTAAAGTTGTCAGGTAAGCCGACCACTCACTGTTTTCCTCTTTTCATTCTTTCATTCAAGTTTATTGTGTATCATTGATTCGGCTATGTGTTAATTTTGTTTTGATACTTTGTTTTCAATGTTCTTCTGGTGTTTTTAAGTTAAACACAAGGACACTTATTTTTTTCTTTCCTTTCGTATTCTTCCTGTTTGCTTAGTTTCTTTTCAATTCACTATAGTTGAGCACTTTTTTCTCGATTCACTATAATTAAGCAATTTTAGTTGTCATTTCACCGATTTCTACTGTTCTTCACGTTTATATATTCATAGTTATGTGTACAATAGTATTTAAACTTTTCCCTTTCGGCTCTTCTACTAGGGAATCTGTAGCCGAAATTGGTGTTCAAGCACTTTGACGTGGCTATGAATACTAATTCCAATCCTGTTAGGGAATTGTATCGGTCAGACTAATAGGCCTATAGTTCGTTGGTTCTGCTTTATTTTCTTTCTTATAGATCGTTCTTTACAGTAAAGAGAGTGATTAATTTAATATTGTCTCTTTTCACGCCTTAGCTCCCTTTTGACCACTATAATTGGTCGTGTGTTTATTAGTCAGAACTCGTTTAACAATATAATAATTTTATTTATTTCATTAATGGCATGCATTATTGCATCGTTTAAGCACGGTAGCCCATCTTTCGAATACACTTGGTTTCAATCCCCAAGACGAGCTCTCTTTTATCACCATAAAAGATGCGCCCAACTACAACATTTAGTAAATTTAATAGGTTATATTAAAAATATATACAGCATAAACTACCTTTTAACGCAACAATCTAGCTCCCAATAGCGAGTCCTTTTCTAAATGGTTAGTTTTTCTTGCACCCTCTTTTGGTTCGTCTCTCGAGTGCATTACTTCTGGAATTGGCGTTCGAAAAAGGGTTTTCACGCTGTCGTGTAAGAGCAAACCCAATCTCGCATTTTCCACCATTTTAAATGGATCCCCTCACTTCCAAACGGGTAATCATCGTTAAGTGGCTCCAATAATTTTCGAATTTGACAACCATTTCGTTAAGCATGATCGGCAGTTTCTCGTTCATGAAGATAGTCCTAGAATTTAGCCTTGCTGTAGTATAACAGCACTCGCTTTTATTTAGATTTCATCTTTAAAATTATTAACCAATCACGCATCAAGCACAAGTTCGTGGATAGCTCGACTTTGCGGGAAATCTCAGCCTGACGCGCGGCATGGGCGCTCCTAGCCTCATTATGAAACTTAGGGGAGAAGGAAGAGATGTCCATCCCATGGATTCGCTTTTGGGGAGCTGTATGTGTGTCTATCGCTGGGAGATTCTGCCCCACTTCCTGTGAGGTATGACGAGTCAAGAGCAGGGGTTGAGCCGCATGAGAACCGGAGCAGCGGGCAGGAACTCAGAGAAGCGAGTATCACTTTCCAGCAACCGTCTTGTAAAAGACCTTCTTACTATGAATTCCCACACTCCCTACCCCATCCTTTTCTTGAGTTGTCTTTAATGAGTGAATTCATAATCAGAAGGCGAGGTGAAATATCGAAAAGCGTCTGCTTTAAGTTTATAATCTGCCTCTTTACGAACAAACAAACGTTGCATTAATACAAACTCTGCATTTGCATATTTAAACAAACTAACGAAGAAAATCTAAACTTAACTCGTTTGTGACATTTCTCTGAAAGCATAAATTTCTCCTAATTCATCTACCAATATTCCTAGAAAAGAAAAATTTGTTGCCTTAAGGTGCCTCTCTTCCCTATTATCACCCTCTATCTAATCCCCTTCTGCAAATGGGTGCGTGAACACTGCACTTCCTAACAAATGTGCTTAGTAAATGGGAATAGTATTAAAATTCGGAGAATAATTAAGAAAAGATCATTTCCTAATCCTGAATTAAAAACTACGCTGTAGTCGAAGTCCAAACTTTCTCACTTAATGACCTGCAAACTAGGATTGCCACTGTTCGATGTCTCCTTGTTTCAAACATTGGACATTGGACATAACAAGTTAGGAAGTATAGATTAGTAGAGCAAAAGTAAGAGAGTATAGTGGTGAAAGGGTTTTGACAACGATAGTAGAGGTAAGTTTAGTATAAGTTTGAAGTGGGTACATTTCCCTGGTGTAAGGGTATCTCCAGCAAAAGTAGATAGCATAGTAAAAATATAGTACGCAAGAGCAAGGATGTATAGATCCCTGGTCAAAGGGTAACTCTGGCAATGTTAGTCTCGTGTTTTATTGTTTTGGGTGTTGAAATTGGTTGGCATTCAAGCCTTTGTAGTAACTAATAAAACTCGCTACTATGGTAAGTCAAATTTCGATGAAAGGTTGTTGTAAATTGAGTTGTCATAATCGGTAAGAGTGTTACATGTTTGGGTTGGTGTTACCGTTCGGGTAAGGTCTTCTTCAAATTTTGAGCTAGCTTTGGATAATACGCTTGCAATGTAGCGTATATGTTATGGCGAGGAGTGTTCTATTCTCGGTCGACCTTTGCTCCTTGGGGGAAGGACGGAGGAGTCTTTTCCTTGCCGGATCTTTTCTTATGGAACTCTGCGTCCGTGAGAACAACGTAAGTATCGGTGGGGAATTGACAAGGTCGTGGAAGAGAGCCGGCTTTACCAGATCTTCAGGTATGTCAGCCTCGTACTCCCATTTATATTGTCCGGCCCTGAGGCCATCGACAATATCATCTGGGCCGGCGTCGTCAGGAAACTGGTTCCCTTCGGCAGCATATACTCTCAGGTTTATTATCCTCGAGTAGCACATGTACCTGGGAACCCGATTCTTTGAAGACGAGGACCTACTGGGTCGACGTGACTGCGAGGCCTTTTGGGGGCGGGGCGAATGCTCCACCTTCTTAGGCCTCACAGCATCAGCTTCCTTTCGCTCGACCTGTGCATCTGCCGGGCAGCCATAGCTTGCACTTTAGGATCTCGTGAAAGGGCATCTGGGCACTCGTGTCCAGAGCTTTTTGGTCGCTCTTCTCGGTCTACGGTTCGAGGTTCACTCGAAGAACCTCGTTTGATGGAGGGTTTTCCGGGAACCACATTTTTTCCATGCCGTTTTTCACGAGCATGGAAAAAAATGTGATTCCCGGAAAATCCTCCGTCAAACGAGGTTAGCAATGTGTGCATAATATATGCAACACATGATTTTGGCGATTTATCGTTTTCGATTTGCAGGTACGTAGGTGCAGTGGCACTACTCTTTGCGACCGTTGCCTTGTTTTTTGTATTTGTTCCTTCTTGATTGGACAGGTCTACCACAATTGAGGCATTTCTGGAACGAACTTTTACATTCGCGCCAGGAATGGTCTTGGCCGGCGCACACAGAATAAAATGTGAGTGTGGCGTTCGGGCAAGTGGCGGTGGTGTGTTCGTTGTACCTGTAGCACCTGAAGCACATTTGCAGGTCAACAAACTCCTCACGCTCAATCTGATCGGGGCAGATGCGGACGTTAAAGAGGAGAAGACCGTTTTCTTTTGCCTTAATCGCCATTGTTGTTTCCGTGAAGACAAATTTAAAAACGTGGGTGTAGTATTTGAATTTGATTATTTCGGCTACTTTTACCCACTGATGATTCTGAAGAATCTCGTCCGTGATTTGGTCGATCGAGTGGCCTCCAACCCAGGGGTTGAGGCTTCGGCAGATCACACTTCTATGTGTGCCTATTTGTGGCGGTGTCTGAGGTGAGAGATCAATTTTCCGAAGGGTGTCTGAGGCACGCGGGGAGGAGAGGGCTTCGCACAGGTAGCCGCGTATAAATTTGAAAAATCATTTAGCTGTACGAAGGCAATATTGAGCTCGCCGTAAATTCTCCCGAAAACCTTGCTCCTGTCCGTTTTTTGCCGTCCTGGCAAGGTCCTCAGGGCAATACGCCGAGTCTCCCTCATCTCTCAGCCCTTTCACCCAAGGGCGTAATGTGGGAGGGAATCTGTGGGAACCCGATTCTGTAGGTGTATGAAACTAGGTGTGTATGTAGTTTTAGGGATCCGTTATGAAAAATAAGGAAGAGTGGTATGGAGAAGGTGGAAAAAATGTCCAAAGAACAAAAGGCAACTTTACCTTCGGGCAGCGCAGAGTAGTCATTCTTCCTTTCCCTCAACTAGCCTCCATCAAGGCAATTCAAGGAGAAAATAACCACTTCCGAACATATCGTTGCTGGTGAAATATCCGGTCACGCACAACACAACGGTATTCAATCAACCTCATTCGAATGAAATCCAGTCCAAATTTCAAAATATTTGACTTTACCCTACAACGAGCATGCAAGAGAAGAACCTAAGCGACAAGCGCAGTCCTTGTTTCAAACGATGCGTCAATGAGGAAATTCTTCAAACTTATTTGCCACAGAGGGTAGAGGAAGCAAACGATTTTTGTTCGAAGAGTAACGGAAAAATCGCTTCTCATAACGACTTTTAGGAAATCTTAGTATATTCTCTGTTACAACGAACAAATTAAACTTCAAAATTTTTCTATATCGATGATCGATATTATATTAGACGCTAAAGAAAATAGTCCTAATTCAGCCATGTTAAACACTTTAGCAATTCAGACAAGCATTACAAGCTAGCCTTAAAACTATTAAAGGAGAAATGTTTAGATCGATATGCGATCATATAAGGGTATTTCAACTTCACAAAAGTTGCCCTTATGGTTAAATGAGGTTCGATACATTTTATATCAACTCAAAAACTATGAGGTTAATTTCTTCGATTCAGATAACCCGGAAAATCTTTAGTTCTCTCTCAAATCTTTACAACAAATAGTTTACCTTATTCAAACGGGAACTGAGGCTAAATATTTTTCTAATATGCCCATGGGACCCTCAAATATTATCCGAACATTTCTTACCCAAACTAACCCATTTCTTGCCTTAAACTATCCGTGATAAGTTGTTAATGCAAACCTTATTATCTCAATGGGTAGTATAGGACAGAGAGGCAGCAAGAAAAGCCCCAAAGGATCAAACATTTTTTTTCAAATCTGAGTGATTAATTTCCTTTTGTTTTGCAGGTGAAAGCAAATCCTGTCGGAATTATGTAAACAAATCGCTTTCCACCTTGTAATGGTAAACTAGGACTCTTTCCTTACCACCATTGTGTTCTAGATCTTGATTTTCTGCTTTAAATGGGATCTAAGGGAGGCATCATTGGAATTCCAGCAGCTAAGATCAAGCAGCATTCCTTCAATCTCTAGTTCGAATCAACGAAAACTTGCTTTAGAATTTCTGGGCTCGAGTTTGGAACTATTAGGCTGTTCACATAGAACGAATCCCTTAAGTGAATTTGGGTGAGGTGAAAACTTTGGCCTACTCTTTGAAAAACGAAAGTGAAGTGAAACTTAAGGTTTTTGCGATGCAAATAAAGTAGGCTATGATTTTTAAATCTATTTTGTGCATAAAAATGTTCCTTACATAAATCTTGTCAAACCCTCCTTTCTTTGGAGTTAAGTTGTATTTTCCTAGCATTCGAAACTCCCTTTTCCTTGAATCCTACTCAAACACCTTTAAGAATATTGAGATCTTTGTCAATTTTACTTGACAGTAGTAGCAAGTCGAAACAAAAGTATATGTTTGTTGAGAACCGCCTACAATTTATTAAACTCATAAAGGAAGAGCGTTCTAACAACTTATTAAATTATGTCAGCACTCTGGACAACCCAGCCGATCTTATAACCTATATCATTTCCCGAAAGGAATTCGATTAAAAATTAAGCCATTGGCTCCATGGTCTCTCGTAGTGATTTTAGACCAAAAAGTATGTACCTCCTAACCTTGGGCTAAAAGGTCTAAAGAAGCCCACCAGAAATTTTATTTCCTCTCATGTCACTCTTCAAAATAAACTTGTTAAGTATTGCGAGAATTTTAGACCTCGACAAACTCTCTAGTCACTAGCCTTGTGCTAAAATTCGTTTTCAAATTGAGAAGCTCATTTTAAGTCTTCAATACACTGCAAACTTTATTGGGTTTACATAATAGAGTTTTAATCGTTCTATAGCGAGAATAGCTTTCTAGAGAGATAATCAAATTAAAAGGGAACCCAATTCTCATACTATTAAAAACCTCGACTTGTTTTGGGATCAACATGGCCTCATTAGGAGCAAGGGAAAGATCTCTAAATTAAACCTTATAATTAAAACGTCTTGAATCCCATCTTGCTGAGAATCAACACAATTCCACCTGTTTAATATTCGTAAATGCCATCTTAGATGCAGGCATCTTAGAATAGGTTCGACTCTGATATTGTTTAGAACCTCTGATTTCTGAGTAACTTCTTCCCGTCAAACTATCCACCCTATTTTAGGATAATGTACAACCTGCAAGAAAATTTGACTCATTTCATTCTCTTAACCAAGAACAAACAAAATATACCTATTAATATTGGCATAACTCAACATAAGAGTTGTGCACGTGTAAGTCTTCCCCGACTTGTGTAAATGTCAGTTCGTGAAGACATTTTATAAATTTTCGAAACTTCATAAAGTGCCCGATTTCATTTAATCAGACATTCAGGCCTCAGGCACATGTTCATTGAGTGCTCGAACATACTGCTTAAGGGAGGAGCGGGACTTTATTCAGTTTTATTACCTTGTTAATCTCATTTCATACCCCAACTTCATTAAAATATTAGGGGGAAAGGGAGATGTAAGTGTCAATCACTGGGCGACTCTTGTGATGACCAGTCAAGAAGGAGTTGGGCCGCATGGAAACCCTGCAAGCGATCAGGAGGTCAGAAAGTCGAGCATCTCTTCCCATCAACCTTCTTGGAAAGACTTTCATACTACCAACTTCAAACGCAGCTACTTGCTAATCTCGCTCTCCTTCAATTTTTTTTCTTTTCTGAGTTGTCTTTAAACAGTAAGTGTGTAATTAGGAGATAAGTGAAAATTGCTCAATTCGTGAGAGAGGTCTGCTTTATCTAGGTAAGTGATTCATTTTACTAATTAGGTTTATAATCTTTTTTATTACGAACAAACAAACTTAAAAACACGCTGCATTCGCACAACCAAACAAACTCAAACAAGTTGTTTCAAGCTAGGACCCACTAACGAGGAAAACCTGAACTTACTCGTTTGGAACATTCTTCTGGAAGCATAATTACTCGTAGTTTTCAATAACGAAGCTAATTATGAGTTTCACTGTGTGAAGTGTGCAAAGTGAGTGGCTTCCTGTAGTCTAACTCCCAAATCAGAATAATTGATAAACTTCCTTATATCTATCAGGATTATTACGCCCGCATCATAATATGTGCAATTAAGTGAAGTTATTTTTATATTACTTCGTCGAGACGCATATCTAAACTAGAAACATAGTTTAATCCTAGCTTTCCAATAAGTGCTTGGTTTTACGTTAGTTGGCCTAGCGATCTGAACTCCTCCGTGATCTTATTACTACGTCTTCGTGGAACACAAGCTATTTTTTGCCATCTCGGTTTTTGCCTAACGAACTCATAATATCGATTTTTTATAAGGGAATCTCCTATAATTATAATGTCCTCTTCAGCCCCGCTTTCTTCACCTGGGAATAGGAAGGGGTTTCTTGTAGGCAACCTTAAATTCTCTCTAAATCTTGGCTAACACCATTTGTTTGAGAATGAATTATCCGTACAATTTTCAGAACCATTTGGTACGTTCTTAGTATTCAAATTTCTTGGGAGAGTTAAATTACGAATGTTTTCGCGCAAGTCAGCTATTTTACGGGAAACATTCTGAGGCAGTTTAGTCATGGCATTTACTAACTCCTTCTCAAGGCATTTAGCTCGTTGGCGCCATCTTAACACACGCGTATGCGTATAAGGGTTGATACTTCGTTTTCTAGCGAATTTACTTTTACACTTAGATATTCTTGAATCAAGCAAAGCTACACCCACGATTAGTATGATTGACTTTTTCAACCTAAATATCTTTGTTGCAGTCGGAGCGACAAGGAGGACAAATGAACTCGGAACTGACATTTTAACAAAGTAAAACTGAAAATAGGAAACCAACTTTGAGCAGGCAAGTACTCCCGGATTCCCACCACCAAAACAATGGGAATTAATTTAAACTTGAGTATTTCAATATAAATTATCGAGCCACTCTTTATAATTAATTAAAGTACTGGAGATAAAGCAATGAGATACGGGACACTGAATTATTTAAAAGAATAAATAACTAAATAAAGTATATCAGAGTATAGTGGTTAGCATGCTTGCCCGGCAATCGTTGGGTCAGCAGTTCGAATCTCCGTCCGGATTCTTTTTTAAGCTGACATAATTTAATAGGGAGGTTGCCTCCATGACTCGGCATCACGGTGGGGACGGGTAGGAGGAGCTCGTAGCCATGACGACAGGCAGTCCACCTAAGATAAGGATAACTCTGATTTCAAACCCCTGGAGCCACAGGCATAATTGCTTCTTCCAGAAGATCCTCTGTGAGTAAAAAATAATGGTAAAAATTTAGGAACACGTATTCTCACGAATTATCACGTATTATTCACGTACTCGTATTATTCACGTATTCGAACGATGGGGCCAGTAATTATGTTGAAAAATACAAACTGTTTAATCATCCTCTCATTAGCAAAGGAACTGATATATCATGTAGGTAACACACAGGGGCTGAGGCATCAATTAAAAGACCCCAGCACTATTCCTAGATAGCATTCGAAGCGCATAAAATACGAAAATCGTTTCATACAAAAAGAGAAGCGGAATGCAATAACCATATAAGAGTCGCAGGCTAAAAAAAAGAGATCAATAACGATTATAGTGACAAGGAAGTGTCACTTGACAGCCTAAAAGAGGGTTATTTTGTATTGAGAGTGAAAGACTTGTGGTTGGTGTACAAATTCATGGGTTACTAACTGAAGATGTAAGTTGTTTAATAGCCAAGCAGAAAGAGAGAGCCACCTCGTTTCGGCATGTGAAACTCTATTTACAGATGGACACTAGACAAAGCGTCAGGATGGGATATGCAAGTAACTCAATTGGAAATTCTAGATGTACTTGGGTTAGAATGCAGTTCCAAACATTTGAATCACTCTTCTAGACACTATCAGTGGCAATGAATGAGATTTCGAATAATTATATGGTTAGCCAGAAAGTTCTGACTCACTTAGGAAGCAGAAAGGAAACAACAAAATTTTATGGAGCAGCACCAACATTAGATTAGGTTAGCCTTACTCATTCGACTACATTAGTTTGAGCTAGCCTCACTCATTCGACTACCAGCCTCCATACGCTGCTGCTGTTTGTTGTTCCTGCACAGTTTATTTCTCTTTGTGTAAGCTCCAACTGACACAAATGAGTTTGGAAGAAAGTGGAATTAGACTTTTGATTCGTTACTATTACAAGCGAAAACGTTCTACAAGAGTTTCTGTGAAGGAAACTTCCGATACTGAAAGAGAAGGCACAGTTAGTCAGGCTAAGGGCTCTAGGTGGTCTTATGTGATGAAAAACAAAGGATTGTGTGCCTTCACCAGGAGGGCAAGTCAAATTTTGTGTATGCAACAACGTTCCGGCCGACCATCAACCTGGTATCTAGGACAGATTCGGATGCTGGCTGATCGCTGGAAAAAGATTATAGAGAATGATGGGCTTTATTTTGTTGAATAGATGCTGTTGTTGTTCCATAAAAGTTTTTTGTTTTCTTTCCGCTTCCTAAGTAAGTCAGGACTTTCTGGCCAACCTACTATTATAAAATCATCCCACAGACACCTACATGGAAAAGTTGGTAATTAAACCAGATATTGTGCCTTGTGACAAGTGTAACAATACCGCACTTATCATCAAACTAAATATCCCAAATATCTCTGGACTTAACAAGCAGAGGAGGAGAAAATTCCTATGTACCAACCATTGCTTCAATAAAGAAAGTAGAACTGAATAATGAAAGATGAATCTAACACACCTGTCATCACAACGGCCACGGGTAGTGATAACTAACCTTACTGAATACTGTGGAAGAATGAAAGGCCAAAGGAATCCCCCTGCCCCCCCGACTTCCCTAGTTCGTCGTTGACTGCTATAAATTCGTCTGCCCTATATGCTGCGAAAATTAGAATAATGGAAAGACCATTAAGGAGGCACCGCGACTTCGCGCTATTGGCCCTTTTCGCGACCCAAGGCAATTAAGGAAATCTCTCTCTGTCTAGATAATTTCAGGGTTCATATTCGACAACTCGGAGTTCACATGCAGATTGTGTGTCTGGAGCCGCCGTCCAGTACGTTAGCCTTAAGCTCTTCGTTATTCGAAAGGGATTCGACTGCATTCTCGTCCAGATAAGAATTGAGTGATTGTTGAAGAGCTAGTCGCCACTCAGTGTTGTTCGTGGAGATAGTTAGGCGCGATTCAACCCTTGTCATCATGACTTCTGATTTTAAGGATAGAAAAAGCCATTCCCGAAGCACCCTCCGTTTTCCTCCTAAGGATAAGAGCCCTCCCTCCCCCAGCTTCTGTTTCCTGAAGTTGAATTGAGCGTCTCGTGATACACCCACAAGTTCAAGGTCGAATTTACCTACCTGGTCCTACTCGCCGCACATCAAGGTAAAATGGATTTAACCCTCGCCTTGTCACGCTCCTCCCACCTTTACCGCATCAAACCTTAAGGATATCCTTTGCTCTAGAACTTGCATAATTGTAAAATCATTGAGTATAAATCATCTTAACAGTGAACCGGCAATATTTAATTGCATTGCCATTTAATTTGCCTTATATGTATATGTAATCTTTATTCCTATTGAAGTATATTTTTGTAACCGTGTTTGAATATTCCTTAGCTTAGCATGTGTGTATTTGGAGCACTCTTAGAACCATCCCCAGGTAGAGCCTTAATTTCGCTTGGCCAGTAGGGCTGTGTGCGTATAACGGCGTAGGCCCGTCCATACCACTACAAAATCTATATTCACTTTCTGGTAAGCCCATGGCCTCAGAAATACAATTACAATAAATAAAAGGTACAATATAAGTTCTCAAGTGGATACTAGGTGAAAAGCATCACTTAAGATTGTCTGACTTTGGAAAAAGTCAGAATTAGAAGTTAAATTCTTACAGATGGGGGAATTTAGGTAAGTGATAAAGTTATTAGAAGTAATAGTTAAGTGAATCGGTAGTTGACACTAGAGTCATCGAAGAGTCCGACAACCAATACTCCCTCGAAAAAACGAATGGCGACCTTTAATGTGAAAACTGTGCGATTGAAACTCAAGGGAATGAAGAGAATATCCTAAGCTGCTGAGATTGGCAGTGTTTACCTCATTCATAAGATCACTGGGAATGAAATGCGCGATGTTATTTAAAAAGAAGAAACTGACAAATTCCAAGGAAAGAATACTCAGCGAGGAGGGTTAAAGGGTGCTGGTAGAGGAGGGGTGAATGCGAATGAAGAGAAAAAGAATATACATATTGGAAATATTAAGCCAGTAGCTTTTTCCTGATGTTGAACGTGGAAAACCTTGGCAAATTCAAAAGGCGACACTCACCGAATCACCGTGGCTAATGGTGAGGACCACTGATGGCTCTTTTATCATTCATTCCCTGTCACAGATTAGAAAATCGTATATTCAGGAAGAAACCGGGAGCTGATAAAGCATATGACATTTATAGCTGTCTAAAATTAATTCCTCAAAAACTTGAAACACCCTACAGTAGAATCAAAGGCATTTGACTAGTTACAGTAATCTAGGCCGTTCTCTTGTTAGTTTCTGCTTGTTTTCAAATAAGCCAATCGCTTAAAGTGATGGCTCATTATCGAAATTCTTATTTTTTTCCGAAAATAAATGAAATATATGCCGATCAGTGGGTAAACATTTAGCAGGGTGAGTTCATACAGTCCAAAACTAAAGAACAATTCCTCGTTTAATTCTTATGAAAACTGCGCAGAATATTCTATGAAATTTGCTTCTGATTGCAGCCAAGTTTTCTTTAATAGAACAGAGGCTAACAAATGTTATAAAGAGAGTAATGTGCATCTGATGAAAGGATGAGTCCAAGACTAGAGAAGGATTACTTATAATTTTCAGTTTAAAACCAAAAAATTCGTAACGTATATTCAAAACATTGCTTCACTTCCGTTATATATTGCTACTGATGTTCTTGTTCATTTAATAAAATGGCGAGAGTAGCTATGGTAGAAAAATCCTTCAGAAAACATGTTCAGATAACAGGTCCTGCGAGTCAACTAAGAAAGCAGTTTGCCTTCGTAAAGGAGTTGCTAACTAAGATTGCATGAAGCAACGGATGTCAATGAAGGGCCGATTTGAGAGAACAGTAGGTACTGCAGGTCAAAATGCCGAGAACGTTAAATTGAACGTGTCTTGCCTGACCTTACTCCGTCGTTTGAAAGATGCATGATTCAATGCGCATGCGCTAATAAGAAACCCTCATAAGTAAAAGGAAGAAAGAATCTAATTTGACCTTCACTTTTGAGCAAATCTTGTTGAGGTTGTAAAGACGGAGTGTTTTTCAGGGATGGAAGCAAATTTAATTTTTATCTGATTGGATGGGAAGCAACATGTAAAGAGTTTCATTGTGAAAGATTGAACCCTATATCCACGAAAAGACGGTTAAGTTTGCAAGTTACAGTGTTATAGTGTGGGGCACGTTTTCAAGCGCTCGTCACTTTACGCGTCAAAAATACCGCTATGGTATACAAGAATCTATTTCAGAACAATGCGCGATCCACTCTCTAAGAACAATGGGAGTACGTGGGCCTGTTTCCACGCAGGGCAATCTTCCTCTCACACAGCAAAGACAGGGAACCGGTACTTGTATGCTAAAAATATCGCCAGTATGTATTGGCTCCTAGAGATCCCTGATTTAAACTACAGAAAAATTAAAAGAGTCTCATTTATAGTTTTGAAAACAACAAACGTTGAAAATCTCTAGCAAAGATTGAAAGAAGAATGAAATAACACCCAAACAATGCGATATTGATGAATCCCTGCAACGGAAGATGCGCTCAAGCCATTTAGAACAAGGACATGCATACTTCTTATTAATATTTAGTTCAATTGTGTATGAGATAATCTTGATGTTTTCTGTTCATCACTGCATTGATACTTATTTTTCTTCTGTTTTTGGATGCATTATTTCTTCAAATATACATCTTTTCCTCATAACTTTTTTTAGCTGTTGTTCTATGAAATAAATATTGGATATTATCAGAGGGAAATTTCCTTAGAATATTCTCGACAATTTTCATGGAAGCTAACCCAGTATTTTCAAGAAAATTTATTTTATTTTCCACTTTTGGGCGCTGCTGTAGATAACTTTAGATTACCACCAGGTCGAGTGGAAATCGCGGTTCTCACTACAAGTAGCGTTAATACACGTTGCTCATGTTTAGTTGTTAGACTAGGATTGGTATTTTGTTAGTTATCAGTTGTTTTTCTTCTTCTATCTTTCCAGCGCCTTATTATCTCAGGTGTAATGAGCGTGTTCTCATAGGATTACCACAAGTTCCATTTTTCTCGCAGGTAGTTATCGTAGCGGCCATAATATAAGGGTCAGTAAGAACAAATGTATTTAAATATTTATTATAGAATTTAACAAAAGGTTGAGACTATATATTATACAGATGTTTACATACATATATCTAATATCTATCTTTCGTGAAAATTTCAACTAAATGGAATAAATATTTCGTAAGTTATGAGGAAATAAACAAACTATCTTCCAACTTGCAGTGGCCAATATCTAAGGGTCACTTAGAAAAAATGAACTACCAATCGAGATATTTGTATTCAGGAAACTGTTGATGGGCTAACAGTTATTTCATATTATCAATTTATCATACATTATTGGAATATTCGGCTTGTGAGAGAAGACCGGTGTCCTGTGATGAAAAACAAAGGATTGTGTTCCTTCACCAAGATGGCTAGTCAAATTCTGTGTGTCGTAGAATGACTCCCGACGATACTATATATAACACTATTCGTTGAGGGAACTTCCTTAATTATCTCTAGAGTGCGTTTTACTGTCTTGGCGGCCGATATTATGTATCTTCAAAAATGCTTAAGAAGTGGAACTGAGCTCAAGGATAATAATATTGCTATCATAAATAAAATAGAGTTTTATTAATAATAACTATAAACAATACACAAAAACGGAAAATATTGACAAACAGAATGGAAAGGGTCGTGGAGACTCGGGCTAATCCAAGGATTTAAGGGATCAAAAAAGGTAAAACAAATATGGAGTTAAAGAGATGGGATGGTTCGATAAACCATTTAAAGCACAGGATAGAATTGACAAATAAGGGATCAATACTCAAAAGGTGACGCTTGGCTTACGTAACTTCATTAGGGTGCAGTGGAAGGTACTTGAAGGAATATTCGGTCCGCTGGCGAGTTCCAGCCGAAGGGGGGGGGGGTGAAAGGATCCTGACGTGGCGTCTTGGGAAGGAGAACCGTTCTCGACGAACGGCTTGACGAACAATGGCTGTTCTAGGTTGTTCTCTTCTGAACAAAGGGGGGATGAGAACCGTCTCTTGTCTACGGGCTCAAGAACAATGGCTGTTCTAATGTTGTTCTCCTTTGAACAACAGGGGGGGTGAGGACCGTTTCTTGGCGAAGGGCTCAAAACGAACAATGGCTGTTCTAATGTTGTTCTCCTCGAACAACAGGGGGGGGGATGAGAACCGTTTCTTGGCGAAGGGCTCAAAACGAACAATGGCTGTTCTAATGTTGTTCTCCTCGAACAACAGGGGGGGATGAGAACCGTTTCTTGGCGAAGGGCTCAAAACGAACAATGGCTGTTCTAATGTGTTCTCCTCGAACAACAGGGGGGGGATGTGAACCGTTTCTTGGCGAAGGGCTCAAAACGAACAATGGCTGTTCTAATGCTGTTCTCCTTGAACAGCAGGGGGGAATGCCTTGGGGACTTGACGTCACTAAAGGCTCGAACCTTTGGCACTCAAGGAATATTGTCCTCCTGGACAAGTGATGGTGAATCTCGAGGCCGAGGTCCCTTGGCGCACAAAGGGAGAGAGGGTCGTGGTGATGTTTCGCGACGAAAATCTGGATCTCCAATCTGATCTTAGTGGTAAAGTTTCCATATAAATAGCCAGGAAATCTCCTTGGCGTGGGGGAGAATGGGGTGGAAGCTTCGAGGGAACGCACAGCTGGGCCGGAGAAAAATGCCTTATCTGTTCATAAGCCTAACTCGATCTGGCGAGGTCGGCGTATGGGGGCGAACGGGGGGACGATAACCTCCTTGTTTAAACATTGACGTCCGGCAGCTGTTGATAAGACTCCAAGCCTCGAATCGAAGATGCACGTGGGCCTCCTCGAGGTTTTAACTAATATGGGATAGGAGTTGAATTTAACACAGATTCAACTCGTTCTATCACACTGTGATAGCAACTACTGTAAGAAGGTTTAAAAGTGTTGTGCACATATTGTAGCTAGTTTTAAGTAATCAGGATCGACAGATTCTAAACCCAAAACCAGTAGACCTCGTAAAACATCACCGAGACAGGATCGTATTATGGTTAGCATGTCACTGAAAGATAGGTTTAAGAGTGCTGCTGAGATATCCCGCGAGCTCAGCTCCACCTTCGATGTCAACGTATCACGCAAAAAAGTTTCCGGAGGTTACGAGGTTCTGGATTGTTTGCTCGGGCACCGGCAAAGAAACCTCTGATCTCCAAAAAGAATCAGAGTCCATCTTCATTCCGCTCACGAACATGTCGTTTGGACAGAAGAACAGTGGTCGCAGGTTCATTTTAGCAATGAATTGAAGTTTAATGTGATTGGTTCACATTAATATGGAGGAGGCAGTGTAATGCTATGAGGAGTATCTCTGCTGCTGTTCCTGCTCCAATTATTCGCCTACAAGGGACTGTCAATGCTGAAATCTACGAGCTGATTCTTAAACAGCATTCCCTTCCACATATATGATCCTCGTGAGTTCAATCTCCTATATTCATGCAGGAAAACGCTCCTTGCCTCACTGCCAAGAGAGTCAAGGATATTTTGAGTGATGAAGGGGTTGATCTCATGGACTGGCCAACTCAAAGTCCCGATCTCAACCCTATAGAAAACGTTTGGAAGATTATTGGAGATGAGGCGTGAAGGAGAAATCCAAAGAACCAAGATGAACTCTGGGAATTATTGAAAAACGAATGGAACAATATTACTCCATCATTTTGCAAGAAATGAATTCAGTCATGTGGTAACAGATGTCGGGAGGTCAATGCTAGTAAAGGGATGTTTACAAAATATTAATAGTAAGGGTTTTTGTTGTTTTTTTTGTTCCATTTTATATTGTTTTACTAAGTAACCCTTAACTTTTGGCCGCTGCAATTTGGGACATAGTTTGTTTATTTCCTCCCAACTTACGAAATATTTATTCCATTCACTTGAAATTTTCATGAAAGATAGATATTAGATATATCTAAATATGTGTATAATATATAGTCTCAACGTTTTATTAAATTCTATAATAAATATTTAAATACACTTGTTCTTACTGACTTTTATATTATGGCCGCTACTGTAGAGATATGTAGTCGCTCTAATTCCCCCCTCTAAAATATATGCAATAACAGAAAACATATATGTCGGCAGACTGTAATTACGTAAAAAAACATTCCAGCCCCTTTTTTGCTCACGCTCTAAAGCGCGATCCTCGTTAAAAAGCTGCATTCCTGAGGTTGGCTTTTGACATCGGAAGGGTAATTTCATTAGGCAGAGTAGGCATGGCCTGCCCTCGAAAGTGAGCTTCCGAAATGCTTCTGCTGGTTAAATAATGCAGTGGGGCGCAATAAATGTTATTTCTCCTTGTCCATTAGTCCAATGGGGCGGAATTGGGAGGATCTTAAACTCTTACGGGGAGAGGAAAATGTCTTTTCACGTAGAAATTACAATTTTGCTTCAAGAAAATATAAGCCTTCTGACGTCCCTGGCTAATTGGCGAGTGCCTGGTTTATTGAGGAACAGCGACCCTGGCTTATGCCTAATAATATAGGCGTAAAGGAGACTAACAAACCGAGGTTGAAAACAATAAAACATTTTTATCCCTAAATCGATAAAATGGATAAAAAAGAACTTGTAATATTGTTATAACGTATTCCATGTTTCGTTGATGAAGAGAATATATATTCATTTTCGTTTCCATTAGCAATAAAACAGCGATATTATTGTAATTTATTCTGCTTTTAAACAAGATTTGGATGCAGTTCAATTTAAATGTTTGCTAAAGCAAATTGATAGCCATTGCGTCAGATTGAATTTACTAAATTGGATGGAGAATTGAGTGAAAGAATTGAAACATAACACTTATTAGCTGCTTTTCATGAGTCAAAATGAAGATGTCTCTTTGGCATCTTCCATCGATTCGTTTATAGAGCCTATAGTGTTTATTATTAGGAAAATGAAATTAATACTGAGTAGTGAATACGAACTTTAAATTAAATGAAAATAACCAAATCAGTGGAAAAGTGATTATCGATGAGAGCAAAAGTGTGCTCTAACTCCTTATTGACAAATTTGTTGAGTGGTTAGTTAAAATGAGTGATGAGATTTTATGTATCAGCTATAAAGTATTAGAATCTGTATAAAAAAACAAGAGGAATAATTATGCTGGGGAGAAAAAAAAAATCTTTACCCGAAAATGCTTCCAATCGAAGAAATAAGTATCTCAAGTGCGGGTTATTTTCTTTATGAAATAGAATTCAAATAAATGTTAAAAGTTCTTAAATAATATCTCTTTTGAATCAGGGGTTAACGGGGCTTATTACTTCCAACCAGATGTGGAAAATTCCATTAACAATGTTAGCTTCGTTAGCCATTAATCCGGTAAGTGGCTATGTTAAAGTTAATGTGTTAACTTCGCCGTTAAATTAACGGAAATTAAGTGTTAATCTGTTAGTTTGTTACTTTATAAAACTCTCCAACTTAGCAAATCACTAATTTAATAGTCCGTTAATCTGCAACTTGCTCACTTCATGTTTTAGATATAAAAATCGGCTTTCCTTTATAAACTGCAGCTTTTAAAGGTAGAAAAAAGTTTTATTCTTATCCGAACTATTCAAAAATACAGTTAAAAGGGAAAATTAATAGAAACGTAAATGACAATCACTCAATTAGCTTATCACTACTCCTCTACTTCTTTGAGTCCTTCTTCACAGCCGATGCTCGGTCCTCTTCATAAACATCCGCATGTTAAAGTTCTCATCAGACAGCTTTGAACTCTTGGCTCAGATGATGTCCATCCACAGGAAGAACGGTGCTCCACTCCAGCACCAGAGGGAATAGCTGTGTTATACCTGAAAAAGTTAAATTATCTAAAAACTAATTATATTTTCATGTTTCAATTGATTGAACTAATAATTAAGTGTGAATAATATATTATGGGGGAATAAAATATTAATATTTAATAATAAAAAGCCAAACTTGATTAACAACTCCCCGATAGCCTTTTCTCGCATGAAAGTTGCCTTATGCAGGTTGTCTACTAACTTGCCATCCAGCCGTTTTTTACCAGGTCCTGAACGAAGCGAGGGTTAAATCCATTTTACCTTGATGTGCGACGAGTAGGACCAGGTAGGTAAATTCGACCTTGAACTTGTGGGTGTATCACGAGACACTCAATTCAACTTCGGGAAACTAAAGCTGGGGGAGGGAGGGCTCTTATCCTTAGGAGGCAAACGGAGGGTGCTTCGGGAATGGCTTTTTCTATCCTTAAATTCAGAAGTCATGATGACAAGGGTTGAATCGCGCCTAACTATCTCCACGAACAACACTGAGTGGCGACTAGCTCTTCAACAATCACTCAATTCTTATCTGGACGAGAATGCAGTCGAATCCCTTTCGAATAACGAAGACGTTAAGGCTAACGTACTGGACGGCGGCTCCAGACACACAATCTGCATGTGAACTCCGAGTTGTCGAATATAAACCCTGAAATTATCTAGACGGAGAGAGATTTCCTTAATTGCCTTGGGTTGCGAAAAGGGCCAATAGCGCGAAGTCGCGATGCCCCCTTAATGGTCTTTCCATTATTCTAATTTTCGCAGTATATAGGGCAGACGAATTTATAGCGGTCAACCGCGAACTGAGGAAGTCGGGGAGGGAAAGATTCCTTTTCTCTCTCCTTGTTCTTCCACACTCCTCCCTTTTCAGGACGACATTTTTTTCCACAAGTCGGGTGAGAAAAAGAATGACTCGAACTATTTTTTCTTCAAGTAGGAGATGCTATAAAAATTGAATTTGTGCAACGAGATACAAACAAAATTCAGACATGAGCGGGGTTAGCAAATAATAATAATTATTTCAGACTATACGCACAAGTAAAATAAAAAACAAAAGTAAAATTAAGCCATACAACACATTGAGTATCTAAATAAAAGAAAAAATGAACTATTACTAAAGACACACTACAACAAAGAATAATTATACAACACTTCAAACAACTAACCTATTTTTAAAAGAAAACAGCAAACATATTTACAATAGGGTCTTCTATAGGATTTCTACTTAAATTATCCGCTAAAAAATTTTGAGGACCTTGGATATACACAATACGGAATTGATATTCCATGAGCAACAGCCTCCAACGCATTAGTCGTCCATTTTGACTCTTGAAATTACGAAGGTACGACAATGGCTTATAGTCACTGTCAATTACGAATTCTGTTCCTATGAAGTACATTCTAAAATGTGGAATTGACCATACTATAGCTAATGCCTCGAGTTCAATAGTGCAGTAAGCCTTCTCGCGGATCCACTTCCATCGTTTTCATACTGCATGAGGGCACCACCTATACCATCACGAGAGGCATCAGTATGAATCTCAATCTTTTTGTTCGGATTGGGGAGTCTCAAAATAGAACAGAGATCAGTTTCTCCTTAACTGATTAAAGCTAGACACCGCAGGGGAGCGGGGTTCAATTGAGAGAATCAGATCCCGTTTTCTTGACACATATCATTAAGGGGTGAGGCTATAGTGGCGAAATTGGAAATTGGAAGCGCCGTTTGAACGGAGTAAAGCGGTTCGACCAGGTAGGTTGCTTCTAAGATGACTTCTTCGTCTATACGACCACATTATTAACGCACGCACGTCGGTGGTACCTTTTTAACAGGTTGACGTGGAACACTTTAATATCTGAGGGGGTCTTCATTAAGTATTCGTCGGAGCCTCGGGGTTCTACTACTGAAAAAGGTCCTTCCTACTGAGATAGGAGCTTATTAGACTCAGAGGGCAACAAAAGTAGTACTTCGTCGCCTGCTTCGAATTTCCGGGCTTTGGATTTAATGTCAAAATACGTTCTGTATTTTTCCAAATTAACCTCAGAATTCTTGAAGGCAAGGTCTGCACAATTTCCTAGGTAAGTACGCAAATCCAACACATAAGCGTAGGATGATTTAATCTACTCATCAATTATTTTAGGATGTTCATCGACCCGTGGACGTTTGTCCGTACAATAGCTCGAATAGGGTAAGGCCAAGCGTTAGGTGTGGGATTTCTTGACGCGCAAATAAAGCTACAGGAAAGTAGCGGTGCAATTCTCGCGGTTGGGGGTGGCAGAATTTCTTCAGAACTGATTTTAGAGTCCCTTTTAATTTCTCGCACATCCCATTTGAGGCCGAGTGATAAGGGGTTGGGAAAAGGGATTTGATCACCAGAAGCTTTCCTACATACTCCATCAATTCTGAATGGATTTGACATCATCTATCCGATAAGGTCTCCTACGGGATTTCTACTCAGGCAAAAATAGAAATCAACGCCTCTGCACACGAAATACTATCAATGCTCATCAAGGGGACCGAATCCGGGAAACGAGGGGCACAATCTACGAGAGTCAAAATATAGGAATATCGCTCACTAGACGGGGGACGGAAAGAGCTTGTCAAATCGATCGCGACCCTGAAGAATGGTCCATTCAAGATTGAGTTCTTCTTAAGGGGAGCGTGGGCAACACGACCTTTGGTGGTGACCTTTTGAAAGATGTCACAGGACTTGCAAAAGTCGGATATTTTTTGGCAGCGCCTGGCCAAAACAAATATTTGAAGACGGGCTGGGCCGTCTTATTCGTCGTGACTCATCTGCAAAACCTGACGTACATACATCCTGGGTACAAACAGGGGAATTACCGGGGGGTTATCTGGTCCTACAAAAGATCGGTTTCAGGCTCACTTTTTTTGGCCTTCTCCTACACGAGTTGCAAAGAAGGGCAATTCTTTTGAACTTCAGCAAACTGATCATTGCTGGATAACTAGACGTCCGGGGTTGAAGAGGACGTTAAATGTACCAGGGTAACGGTATCATTCGAGGCTTGGGCCTTGGTGATTAATGGTTGTGCGATGGGTTTTGGCGAGAGCTGCGCGCTCTGTCCGATAAGAACAAAGCAAAACTTTATCAGGGCGGCAACTACATCGGCCCATCCTGTGAAATACTGACGCAGTATGTAGCACTTTACCACAGGGAACTTAGTGGCACGACCTAAAAAGTCGTGAACGATTGCAAATCTCTTATGATGGGGTCTCTTACGGCTCTTATATGGGTTGACACTCGGCACCTATGTATCGTGCCGTTCTTAAACTTGAGCCCACCAGGGAAATTCTTATTGAACACGAAATTTACCTGTTGCTCCGAGTGACAGGGAGCAGGTGGCAACGGCGTGACGAGGCAGAATAGTTAGGGGAAAGAGAAGCGGTTACTTGATGGATCTGTAAATTAAAGGTGGTCCTTAGCTGCGAGTTCTGGGCGCGGTTATAACTAAAGTTACCAGGGGTGCCACAAGTAAGGCATACGGTGCATTTAGGCGGGTAGTGAGACGGTGCAGAAGAGAATGTTGGAGACTTTACGTCTTTTTGTTCATTCTGAGGATGAGGCTTAGGCTTATGGGGCGCCTGAATCCTCACGAAGCTACCATTATTCTTGCATGGAACATATTTGCTCCAAACTTGTGTTTGGAGGACGAGATGTGACTCTTCTTGATCTCCTTGGGATATAGGTCGTGGCTGTAAGCGTGAATGTCGGATTCCTCTACACGCTCTTTAAACGAAGAAGCTCTTCTATCTGTTACGAAGGCCTTTAATTCTCAGGAAAGGGTAGCCATGAGTTGGTCCCTTATAATAAAATCGACTAATGACTCTGTAAAGGGTAGGCCCTCGGATTCTCATGCTTTCCCTTTCTCATCATAGCTTACAGTGTTTACTGCAGGTCGACCCGCTTCGAGGCTACCATTTTTGGCCTAAACTTCTGTAACTTACTAGTCTAATTTGCGTAGGAGAAGCGACTCATCGCCCCCCTCCCCTTTGTGCCCGACTTCCCTTTTTCCCCTTCGGACTAAAGGATATAAATAAGGCCATGAGTCCTTTTAATTTATTCTGTTGCGCGTATTCTGCCTGATTACTCCGCTGAATCGTTGTCCGTTACTTACTTTGATGTTCATTTTCGAGACACGTATTGGGTTCCTTCGTGCAGCGAGGATTTTCTGCTAGAGTTTCGCTGTTCCTCTGTCGTCTACATCTATTTGTGCTCTTCCAGTTACGCTTGCAAGTGTTCTCCTTGGGAAGACGTTCACAATGGGCACGTGAAAGTTCTGCCTTAGTCACCTCGCCATCTCCTCTTTGGGAAATTGTGTCATCTCTAATTCCTTCTCTCGGATCGTTAGGCCTTCAAATCATCGTTCCTCGTGGTCTCGATGCCTTTCGCCCGATATAGCCGTCTGTGGGTTTCTCCTCTCCGAAGACCGTCGTCATCACATTTACCTCTGTGGACTTGGGTCGAATTCCCTCATCATCGCCGAGCCTCCTTCGCCTGGGTTTCTGATGTGGGTTCACTGCTCTGGTATCAGGTATTTTGGAGTATTTCTTTCTTCTTACGTCCCCTTTAAATTAATTAAGTGTTATTCTTGTAACTTTAGGCCTTCGGGTATGGGACGTAAAACAGGGAGATTATTCCTGGAACACCTGTCACTAGAGTAGCGAAGCCTATTTTCATCTTCAACAGCGCATGTCGTTTTGACTTTAAACAACTCATTCATAGAACGCAATTTTTGTATGCGCGAATATCCTTTTGGTTTAAACGACTTGTAGTCGTTCGATGGTGATAAGCATTTGTGAATTTTCTTATTGTTTGATTACCCCGTATAATTTGTTAACAGCTAATTTATTTCATTTTAATTTTGTTGTAAATACTTTTTAATGTGTGTATTAATTTAACCCCTTGCGGATGAGTCATAATTTAGCACCGCCCTGATTAATTTTGTTGAATTTCTGGTAGGCCTTTACTAAAATTCCTGGTCTTCTATAAATTTTATGTTTGTATTTTCTTTAGGCCGTGTGAACCAGGTTCCGCGATAGCCTTTACATACGTGACGACCTTGCCAGGATTAGATTTATCCAGTATATGGTTTTCCCAGTTTAAGTTGTCAGGTTAGGTTGTGGTGCTTATCCGCTTGGGTGTTTAAGTCGCATCGAGTGCGCATTCACTGTCTGTGGCCCGGAAGGGAATTCCTACTTGGCATAGGATTTTGTTAGCCCTTACGCTACCGAGGTTTGCCTTTGCCTTAATTTTCACGGCTCTTCTTAGCCATTGTTTGAATTAATTTATTAATCTTTTGACACTTGCAGGGGTGACTTCTGAGGTTTGCTATACGCCTCGTATTCCGGTTATTTGTTTTTTTTCATGTTTATCTTTGTACTACTTACATTTGACTACTTTGAGCATCATTTTTTTAAGAGGTTTGTTTATTGCCTCTTGTGTGGGATTTGTGTGGTCCCCATTGTGTGTTTAACCTTTTTTTATTATTTTTGCCCCCTTTTATTCAGCATTATTTTGTTTGTTTATTTAACTCTTGAGTTTCATTTCATTTTTCGTTGTCTATTCATAACGCTCGTGTTTTCTTCTTTGCAGAGTTAACCAGTTCACTTATTTTGGGGTTTGTAACCTATTCGTATAACTCTCATTATCGACTTACTTTAATATTTTTTTCAGACTCTCTTTTTCTGTCATTATGTCCCACATTAAAGAGCTTAAGGACCAGGCAGTGGAGCTGGGCTTCGCTGGTAATGAAATTGCTCAGTATGTCCTCCAACAATAAGCGTTTGAACGTAAGGAACGTGAAGTGGACGCCGAGCAAAAAGGAAAGAAAGTCAAGTCAAGAGAGAAGAAAAAGATAGAAAGCTTCAGCTGGCCCGAATCCAAGTAGAAGCACAGGCTAAAGAAGAGAACGAAGACAGGAAGGCTAAAGAAAAGGATAGATAGTTTCAGCTGGCGCAAATCCAAGTAGAAGCAGGGAAGGCTAATATCAAAGCAGAGAAGGAGATTGAATTAGCTCGAATCTCCGCCTCCCAGCAGCCTTCTCCTGTTCAGTTTCATGATCAGGTGAGTCGACCTAAACTTCCTCCATTACAGGATGGAGAGGATATCACTTCCTAACTCAACTGCTTTGAGAGGTTTGCTGAATTGCTCGAAGTAAACCCCGAGAGCTACGCCGTAAGGTTAGGAAATCTACTCACCAGTAAGGCTTCTGAATTATATACCTCTCTGCCAATGGATATCACTAGGGACTACAACCTTATAAAAAGAGCCCTTCTTACCGCTTCAATATAACTCCGGACGGCTATCGTACCGAGTTTCGTAGCGCTAAGGTTTTCCCGGGAGAAACTTTTCAGCAATTTTTATTTCACCTCGCCCGATTAGTTCAGGCATGGCTCGAAGCCTCCGGCGTCGGTAACACTTTTGATGGACTCAAGGAATTTATGATCTTGGACCAATTTCTTTCTCCCCTCCATTCTGACTTGCGCGGCTTCATCAAGGAACGACGACTCTCTACTCTATCGGAAGCAATCCAGCTGGCGTATAATTGGACTTCTGCTCACCCCAGTCTTTTTAGAACTTCTTGCTCTCATCCTAAGAAGTTTGTGCGTCCGTCCAACCCGTCTTGGAAGGGAAAGACAACTTTTACCACCGCTAAGAGTACCTCACAGAATTCCTCCTCCACCTTGACGTGCCATGGCTGCGGGGAGATTGGCTACATTCTTCCGCAGGGCCCAAGGAACCATGGTGCCTTCAAAGATGGCTCGTCTACGTCGAAACCGTTTAAGGTGGGATTCTGTTTTTCCGACAGAAGTGTTCCTCATTTCCAGGCTTCTGGTACCATTACCGGGGCCTGGGTTTCGACCATTATCAGGGACACTGGTTGCTCTTGCGTAGGATTATCTGACAATGTCTTGCCAGACACGGACGTCACCGCCTGCAAGAAAGTCTTCGTGCTTGACTACTTGGGACTAGATGACTCATTCCCCCTCGTCTCCTGCTACCTTCGTTGCCCTAACTTCGAAGGATGGACGGACGTCATTAGAGCACCAAGTAAATTCGCTAGTGTACTGGTTGGAAACATTCTGGGAGTTTCGGACCTTGATGCTCCTAAATTTTACCTTCCCAAGCTCCACCTCAGTCATTTGCAACCCTTACTCCACCGAGAACTTCTTCCATTATCACCGGGACTCTCTCAGCACCTAAACTCAACCATGTTGATGCTGTCCAGACCAGGGCAGACAAAATGAAACGAATTCACCCCTTAGCTCTGCCTGCTCTCCAGCCCCTTTCTCTGACGCCTGACGACTTCTGTCGCCTGCAAACTTACTGTGGAACCCTCTCTGCTCTTACGAGCTAAAGCCGTCCCAGGGAAAATCAAGCGAGGTAGGAACGGGGCTAGTTACCAGTTTCTCAAGGTCGAAGGCTTCCTTTATCGGAAATGCTTAATATCAGACCATCCCCATAAAGGCAGGCAAGTTTACTTTGGTTGCTTTCCGTGAGTGTCGCCCGGTCACCCTTTCAGTTGCTCGTGAGAGCCCGTTGGCTGGCCATTTTTCCAACAGTAAGACCGAATTGAATGTTACAGATCAGTTCTATTGGCCTTAAATGGGGTCTGACATTCGTGCTTTTTGCCGTTCCTGTGATAAGTGCCAACGCTTCTCGACCAAAGGTCGTGTGCAACCGGTGCAAACGGTGCCTCTTCAGCCAATGCCCATCATGATTGAGCCTTTAGGCCGAGTCGCCATTGATTTGGTGCGACCTCTTTCTCCCCCCATCTTCTGACGGTCACAGGTTCATCTTTACCCTAATTGATTTTGCCACAGGGTTTCCAGAGGCTGTGCCTTTGAAGGATATTGATTCAGGGTTCGTCGCCGAAGCCTTACTTACCATCTTTTCTCGAGTGGGAATCCCTCGGGAAATTCTATACGACCTTGCGAATCAATTTACATCTAACCTTATGAAAGAACTTCACAAGCTCCTGGGTGTTAAACCTATCTTCACCACACCTTTCCATCCCATTGGAAACAGAAGGATCGAGAGACTTCATGCCCCTTTGAAGGCTATTCTCCGAAAGTTGTGTTCGGAAAAGTCTCGAGTGTGTCAGAGGTAGCTTATTCTAACCCTATTTACCCTCAGGGAACTTCCGAGTGACCAAAATGGGTTTTCGGCTTTCGAGTTGTTATATGGCCGCTCAGTCCATAGCCAACTAACCTTTCCCCGAGATGTGTGGCAAGATCAAACCCTCCAGGAGAACGAAAGAACCAGCTTTCAGTATGTCATAGAGCTGCAGGAAAAGTTGGCCGAATGTTCTAAAATTGCTGCCCAACATGGTGAAGTCAGCAGCTCCCGGTAGAAGACTTATTTCTACCTTAATTCACAGGACCGGCAATTCAAACCGGGCGATGAAGTTCTGGTGCTCCTGCCCAGTGACACCAGTAAACTTCTTGTAGCCTGGAATGGCCCGTATAAGGTAATTGAGAGGCGGGGTAAGGTAGAATATCTCATCGAGGTTCATCATGGACCCCGTCTATATCATGCTAAACTTTTAATATCATCGCAGGGCCCAAGTGCAGCGAGTAAAAGTTCTAGACGAAACATCAACCCTGGAGGAACGTATGGCTCCTGGAAAGGAAGGACTAAGCATCGTCGAAGAAGGAGACTCAGACAACTTCCTTCTACCTTTGACACCCGATGGTAGTATGGATTTTCCTTCATCTGAACACCCCGAGTTTGGAACACTGCATGATATTAATTTGACGACCACCGATTGTATACAGGTAAAATGTATCCAGTACCCATTCACCTTAGGCCTGCCTTTGAGAAGGAGGTAGAGACCCTCTTCCAGCCAGGGATCATCCAGCGCTCCTCCTCCTCTCACTGTTTTCCTGTAGTCAAGGTGAGAAAATCGGATACTTTGTTTTATAAGTCGACCACAAGCTTCTCCTCTATCTCAGAACATTCAAGGGCAAGACGACAGACTACTTTGGTGGGCTCTAGCCCTACGGTTTAGGGTTGTCCACATCGCTGGAAAGAACAACCTAGGGGCTGACCTTTTAAGTAGGTCCTCTATGTAATTATTGTGTATATTTCCCCTTGTATATACTTTACTCAGCATTTTTTATCTACTCCTAAGTAGATTCTTGTCCCGGGGGTGGTGTAAAGGGTAGGCCTTCGGATTCCTATGCTTTACCTTTCTCACCATAGCTTACGGTGTTTATCACATGTCGACCCGCTTCGAAGCTACCATTTTTGGCCTAAACTTCTGTAACTTACTAGTCTAATTTGCGTGGGGTAAGCGACTCATCCCCCGCTTTGTGCCTCACTTCCCTTTTTCCTCTTCGGACTAAAGGATATAAGTGAATTCGTGAGTCCTTTTAATTTATTCTGTTGCGAGAATTCTGCCTGATTGCTCTGCTGAATCGTTGTCCGTCACTTACTTTAATGTTCATTTTGGAGACCCGTACTGGGTTCTTTCGTGTAGCGAAGATTTTCTGCCATTGATTCCTGCCAACGTTGTCGCTGCCCCTCTGTCGGGTACGTCGATTTGTGCTCTTCCAATTACGTTTGCAAGTGTTCTCCTTGGGAAGCCATTCACAATGGGCACGTGAATGTTCTTCCCTAGTCACCTCACCATCTCCTCTTTGGGGAATTCTGTCATCTTTAATTCCTTCTCTTGGATCGTTGGACCTTCGAATCCTCGTTCCCCGTGGTATCGACGCCTTTCGCCCGATATCGCCGTCTGTGGGTTTCTCCTCTCCGAAGACCGTCGGCATCGCATTTACCTCCGTGGACTTGGGTCGAATTCCCTTATCATCGCCGAGCCTCTTTCGCCTGGGTTTCTGACGTGGGTTATTGCTTCACTGCTCTGGTATCAGGTATTTTAGATTATTTATTTCTTCTTACGTCCCCTTTAAATAAATTAAGTGTTATTCTTGTACTTTTGAGCCTTCGAGTAAAGGAAGTAAGACAGGGAGGTTATTCCTGGAACACCTGTCACTAGAGTAGCGAAGCCTATTTTCATCTTCAACGGCGCGTGTCGTTTTGGCTTTAAACAACTTATTCATAGAACCCAATTTTTGTATGCGCGAATATCTTTTTGGTTTAAACGACTTGTGGTCGTTTGATGGTGATAATCATTTGTGACTTTTCTTATTGTTTGATGACCTCCGTATAATTTGTTAACGGTTAATTTATTTCATTTTATTTTTGTTGTAAATACTTTTTAATGTGTGTATTTATTGAACCCCTTGCGGATGACTCATAATTTAGCAGCGTCCTGATTAATTCTGGTCAATTTATGGTAGGCCTTTAATTCTCTGGTCTTCTATAAATTTTATGTGTGTATTATCTTTGGGTCGTGTGAACCGTGTTTCGCGATAGCCTTTACAGATTCATAGTCGTTAGTCCCTTGTGAGGAGTCCAGCGAAAACTATAAATTACGTCGAAGGATGAACCTAAATTGCTTAAACGTTTGTCCCGGATGTATCCTAACTGAGCGGTATATAACCCGTTAGAACTCTGGATTCATATTAATAGCAGAGAGGAGCTCTGCTTTTTAGGGTTGAATAATCCAAAGTTGCTTCCGAGGGCAGAGAAATAAAGATTTCACCCAGACGAGTGTTTAAGAGGAGTAATAGACAGGCAACTCCATCTGTTTCTAAATCCCAATTATTGACTTCGAAATAATTTTCAAAGTAGGTCAGTTAAAACGAAAATATCCTCCGTCTTTATACGCGGGGATTTTTAACGAGGTAGCTTGTGGCTAATGTTTACGTGATGCCACAAAAGTCATTTCGACATGATCACGGCTTAATTCTGTCTCGTGCTGTTGTATTTCTTCTCTCTGCCTTTCTTCTGCTTCTCTCTGTGTTTGTTCTTTCCGCTCTTCTGCTTTTCTCTGTGCTCTCTTTTCTGGCCGTTCCTTTCGTTCTTCCTCTTAAACGTAAGCGATTAAATCTTTTCCTCATAGTCCTAGGATCTGTCCCTGCTTATGAAAACGATCGAAGGAAGACATCCTAAATATGCTGCGTTCCTCTTTCGGCACACGAGAAAGCTTACCAGAACAAGTGAGGCTCTTCCTAATAAATCTAACTTACTTGTAATTAACAATTAACAAAAAAAAACTTACTAAAGGTTCCAATTAATTACGCACACCAGAAAAAGAAAATAACTAACGAGGGCACCTGACTCAGGACTGATTCTTCTGGTAATTTTACCATAGCAAAACCAAAATTTGGCGGCTATTCTTGCCGTTTAATTAGTGGTATCTTGACTCACGTAAATACGCTCAACTGAAAAAAAATATAATTGCCTATTAACAAAAAAACATTGTTCTATTATTTTTGCTTGAATACTCTTGACACTTGCAACTGTATAAAGTGAAAATAATGATCTTTAAAGAAATAGCAAAATATCAGGTAGGGTGGAATCTTTTACAAATCCAGAGACCTGACGCCAGTTATATGTCGTGGTATAACCAGGGGTACGCGGTTATACGCACACTAACCTACTGGCCGACAGAAATTAAGTCTCCAGTTGCTAGGCCAAGGAATATTCAAACACGGCTACAAAAATATACTTTAATATGACTAAAGCTTACATATACATATAGTCAAGTTAAATAGAATTGCAATTGATATTGACGGTTCACTGCTAAGAGGATTAACACTATCAAATGAGTTTGAACCGAGGGATAATTAATTAATTAATGATTTTACAATTATGCAAGTTCCAGAGCAAAGGGGATCCTTGAGGTTCGACGCATTTAAGGTGTGAAGAGCGTGACGAAGCGGGGGTTAAATCCCTTTTACCTTGATGTGCGACGAGTAGAACCAGGTAGGTAAGTTTGACTTTGAACTTATGAGCGTCTCACGAGACGCCCAATTCAACTTGGGGAAACTGAAGTTGGGGGCGGGGGTCTCTTATCCTTAAGAGGCAAACGGAGGGTGCTTCGGGGATGGCTTTTCCGATCCTTAAAATCCGAAGACGTGGTGAGAAGGGTTGAAGCGCGCCTAACTATCTCCATGACAATTACTCAATTCTTATCTGGACGAGAATATAGTCGATTCCCTCTCGACTAATGACGACGTTACGGCTAACGTACTGAACGGCGGCTTCAGACAGAATCTGCATCTGAACTTCGAGGTGTCTAATATATACCCCGGATTCATCGCCAACAGAATTTCTCAATTGCCTTGGGTCGTTATTAAAGCCCACAGCGCGAAATCGCGATGCCCCTTAATTGTCTTTCCATTGTTCTAATTTTCACAATATATAGGGCAGACGAATTTATAGCGGGCGGTCAACGGCGAATTGGGGAAGTCAAGGGGAACAGAGATTTCTTTTCTCTCTCTCTCTCTCTCTCTCTCTCTCTCTCTCTCTCTCTCTCTCTCTCTCTCTCTCTCTCTCTCTCTCTCTCTCTCTCTCTCTTTCTTTCTCTCTCTCTCTCTCTATCTCTCTTTTCTTCCCTAATATCTCAATATCTAATATCATTCTTCTTTCCCATTTTCATCTGTTTATATGACGTTCAGTATGATAACTTGAGCAGTGGTAATCTCATAAGATCTTGGGTCAGCCAGCAACCGCTGACAACCCCATGATAGCGACACCTGCGAACCTCACGTCATTCGGGATTACTTATTCTGTCGCACTCTGGAGAGGCGCATGATTGCCATACACACAAAGCTCTTATCCACCCTTACTCCATGCCAAGTGACAGCTTTCGCATCAACCTCCAATATGTCCTACACTCATATGAGCTCCAACTCCCTGACTTGAGGCAACAAAAAGAATTAAAACCTGATCCAGTCAATAAATAATATTAATTGTGAGCGTGCTTGCATAACCATCCTCAACCTTGGTGACCACGTGAATAACCTTTACTCTCTAAAACTACATCAAGCAATCTCGTCGTTGAACAGATTTCACCACGCACTCGTCATGGTTCTTCAACAAGAGAGCAACCAGTAGTCCTCTATAAATGAACACGGTAATTGTTTCGGCCTAGTCAATATTTGCCAGTTAGACTGAAACACTGGCTTCTTCTCTGTAAATTTGCATTTGAGGGACAAAATATATCGTCCACTAAGATCAAATTACGGCTGGCCTTCTCCCATTTACCAGCAGATTTCCTGGATGAAGCGTATCCGTTATTCGAGTGTCCAGAAAAGCAAAAGACCTATGAGGCTCTAAGACGTTCTTCAGCACCAAGAACTGTCTGTTCACGAACGATGGCAGAATCTCACCAGGTATATCACTGGTGGAGAGCAAATTCAGACCTCTCCTTCGAAAGCTCTGAGACGCCGTGGGTGCCAAATTTTCGGTGGAACAGCTAAGACAACTCTTCCTAAGTCGTCTCCCCCATTCTCGTGGCACACATCCTGGAAGTGCTAGAGGAAGTTCAACCCATCGACAGCTTACAATGGTCTGCGCAGCTCTCTCACCGCCCATCGCGAGAAGACAAAATGGACAATCTAATCGAGGCCGTCCAGATTCTGGCTAGAGAGCTGCTGGGTAAAAGTTCGTTCCGACGTAAGAGTCCTGGTTTCAGCTCACCCTCTCGTTTCCTGATCGGTCTGACTTTTCCTCGACTGGAAATCCGGGAAATGAGTCAGCTAGCTGATGCTGGCATCACCCAAAGTTCAAACCTGTCGTTTATCGCTGCCTGTTACTCTGTGGCTTTCGTGTGGAAAGAAGCCATTGACTATCTTCTGCTTCCTCTAAAGTGCATCCCACGTCCCTCCCTCCGCCCTCCATCTATAGCCATAGACACCCAAGAGAGTCCTGCTGAAGTCTCATACTCTTCAGGAGCTACCAGTCTTACCATTGTTCCTCATTAGGAAACTTTACTGAAATCTGCACACACCAGATTCACCATTCAAATGTTGTAGAATTAATGGGGAGTGTCAGCCGTATTTCATCATGAAATATAAAACATAACCTCACCTCTTTAGAGTTTTCAATCCCTTTTCCACACCCGTTCTTCGGCTCCTTCCGGTCGCGCAAACAACTTCAATTTAAAGCTCGCTTCCGTTAGGGGACTGTATTCGCCTGCCTCCGCACTCACCCTGGGGGCAATTCTGGGATCAAACTCTGCTTCTTCATTTAGGTTCCCAGCATGAGACTCAACTTCCCCGTTTACAGCAGCTCTACCGTATCCATACTTCTCGCTTGTCTTAGCCTCATGAACTGAATGTGCAGTTGCGTTATTCACGACACTCCTTCCTCCTTTGCTCCATAGTTTACTCATCCAACGCATGTTCAATGACATGACTTTTAAATTCAACAGGCTTCCTTTCAGCCGCACATCCTACAATACAAGCTAAATACACTGCATATTTTGCATCCTGCCTAGACATAACCTCATCATCGTGGTTTCTACAGATACAAAAACATTCTACCCAAGGAATCAGTCACTCTTCGACCAGAGACATCATGTCTTCCAGGCGAAATGAAGATTCCCATCAGCACTGTTTAACCCCATCCCGCTGATACAAACTCCTCTCCTCACTGCCATTTCAATTTTCCCCACGTTCTTTTAAACGGTCGACTATACCCTGCTAGCCGCACACCACCTTTCCTACCCAGTCATTACACACTTCTTAAAAAAGGACAACACAAACCTTCAACTATCCTCCCTCTGTATTTCGATCGCGGCCCGCAATCTCATAGCTACATGGCTTTCTTTGGAGCCTCAAAAAACTTAAGTCCATTCTGAAGCGTGCTTCACTGTTAACGCTACGACGGCAGGTGCGCCTAACCCCCCAAAAGAGCGTCAGTTTTCTCTTAAATGACATTCCATAGGAAAAGGAGGATAACTGCACAGTTTTCCATGCTACTGTTAGCCAGCGGATTTACCACTATGGATAGTGAGTGAAGAAGTATTTTTACTCCAAAGCCCTACAACTAAATCCAAAGAAGATCTAAATTATGCGCGCCCGCGAGCCCACGTTCCGGACAACTAGCGCAAGCTTTGGAACTCTTTCTTTTTTTTCAACACAGCAGCACATCCCGAGTTCAGATAACTTTTCTGCCCATTAAATTATGTATAAGCCGCCTGTCTCTGACGTGTCCTAACCCTGGAAGAAAGCCTTGCAGGGGGCGCGAAGAAGAGGACCCCAGTCTGGGGTGGAGTTGTCAGGACAGGTAGGTGGCCCCTGTAAGACAAGATCATAGGTAGGGCAGATAAAGAGGAACTCAGGAATAGTAATAGGTCAACCTCCCGCGATAAGGGCCTGTTAGGTTCACAGCCGGAACCACAGCCTTGGGACCGTCATGGACGACCCCAATGGCGATAAGCGCATTCCCCTCAGGGTGAAAGAGCGATGTCAGAAACCAGCGAGGGAGAAAGTATTCGACGGCGCCTTCTCGAAACTTGGGATTGCTCTTTTCCTAGTGAAGGGACAAGCGCATGGCTACCAAGCCATATGCGACATGACCCAGAACATAGTACTCTGACCACAAAATCGAGAAATGAATTTGAAAAGATAGGTCTCGTTCCTAAGGTGCCCCCTCAAGTTGCTGCACAGAGATCGATCGTCTTTCGACGCATTGACCCTTACGTTAGCTCACACTCTGACGAAGAAATACAACATGAAATAGAGCCCTAAAAAAATTGGGCTAAGATAGACGAAGTGTATAAATTCAAGAATCGGGAAGTGGAGGAATACAATCGTGTATTCAAAGTGACATTTCAAACAACTGAAATGACAAACAAAGCTAAGGAAAATGGAATGGTCATGTTTAACTCCAAAGCATCAGCGTCCTGCATTGAACGTGAGGTGTTTATCCCACTTCAAGTGTGCTTCTCCTGTTATGCCCTGGAGAAGCACTCTATAAAGGAATGCTCGTTCGAAGGTAAGATGTGCACTGAATGCGCCGGCACAGACAATACGTGGAAAAAGTGTAAAAACCTGCAGAAGAAATCTATAAATTGCAGCAACCCACATCGAACCCTACCCATGGCATGTCCGCTTAAAAAGACCATAATAGCTGAAAAGAAGAAACAGATAATAGAGGATAAGAGCAAAAAGGCTAACACGACGTGGCAAAAGCAGACAACCAGAAAAGGATATTGCTTAACATAGACCCGGAAATGTGACCCGATTTGGTGATGTGCATCCTTCATGCACACTTTGCCAACATTATTAAACCAGGAAGCGTTGGAACCGAAATGAATCTAGTTCACAACAAACTAAAACCGATGTGGTTCCCGATAATCCTCCATCGGGGGGGCTGTTTCGGGCCCAAATCAAAGCTATGAAGGAAACTGTAACAAGATCTCGCTCCACTTCTAGAGACTCCCGCCTGAATAAACCAAGAATGTCGGTACCTAGTGACTCACAAACAGAACCACGCCTCACGACCGGAGATGGTGTCACCATTACAGCCACGCAAATGGGAAGTAAAGAAGAAACCGAGCCAATGGATAGTGCTTTCCACCCAAAACTGTAAGACAACAGAATGACTAGGTTTGATGATTTAGGGTTCACCATTTGCGCCTATACCGAAGATTTCAAAATCAACTGACATCATATCCGGAATCATTAAGGGGAAATAAAAATACGACTACGAAGCCGAAATAAACGAAGATGACCTGCTAGCGGCTCTAAAACAAGGTTTAATTGAGATCTATCACGATCCATGCTTTAACCTCGCAGCGAAGATAAGCGGGAGGATAAGATCTCCAGCCAGAAAAAGCGGATCGAAACCGAAACAGTTGCATAAGAACTAATCATGGATAATCAAATAAGATTTATTAGAAACTTAAAAATCTTTTCCCTCAATGTTAACTTAATTAATGGCGGAGAGGGTATATCGACCCGATTCTGCAACGCAAGAAAACTTCCAGATGCCATCTTTGTCATTAATTAACCGCAACACCATGTCATTTTTATTTTTTAAACTTTGTGTCAAGGTTGTTCTTCCAACGTTCGAAAAATAATCCTTTTATTGTGTGAATAAATCAAAGTTTATTAACTTTACTTTGAAGCATAATCTTATACAGAAGGAGGTGGCGTCTTGACACTTAAATGAACAATTTCATTTCGTTGTGACAGATGTTAATTTCTTTCCCGAGGTAATAAAATAATGCCTCAATCGAAGTGCAGGGTTTAAAAATATAGTCTTTTATGGGGGTTTCGAACGCACACCTCTCCCCTAAGACGATTTTATAGATTGTGGATTTGTTTGTTTGCCACGTATACTGAAATCTGTGAACTGGCCAGAACTTTGGTGGACTGGTTTAGTTTTTTTCGAGAGGTGATAATTCATTATTCAGAAAAACGCTCGCATAAAATTGGCGGCAGAGGAAAAACGGTGGAAATATACGAGGCTAACTAAGTTCAGAAAGCTAAGTAAAATACAACAGAAGGCGTGTTGTCAAAGGCGTGTTGTCGGGAGGGGTTTGAAGGTGTATCGAAAGAAATTATATGATGCCAGTACCCGATACAACTATTGAAACTCTGATCCAAGTAATCAAAGAGTGAGGTTTACCATTGTGGATCTTTACCCACCACAATAAAGTAAGGTTTTCTGTCTTTGGGGTTAGGTCAGGTTTGTGTAGGTTACGCGAAGAAACAGTGAATGTTTTTTGTCCTGAGCACCGATTTATAAGGTTAGCCATAGTAGGTTATTGTCAAAAACTGGCCAACATATTGTGTTACTATTTAAATTATTTGTGTTACTATATTAAAAAAAAAAAATATGTAAATAACAAATAACAACGATAAGAACAACGACAAAAAAAATAAAAAAGGAAACAAGGTCTGGGCCGTGGCGTCGGAGGTAGGCCTACCTCCCCACGGCGCAGGAACATGCGACCTAAAACAGTCAAATAAAGAAGAGGAGACCAGCCTCCTCCAAAAAGTCGTATAGTCCACAGTTCAGTGTGCACTAATCAGTTCCGAGTACAAGGGACAAGCGGTAGCACCCCCACTCGTCCCGGTACCACACAGGTAACGTGCTCGAAGATCCCCCAGTCCGGGAGGCAACGCAGTTTTCACAGTAGGGCGCAGGCAAGCGCTCCGTCAAATGGCGGTGCGTCCCGCGAGTGTGTCCAATTAGGAGACGACAGAAAGCAACCTAAAGCCGTCACTGCATAGGGAGGTAGGTCCATGGGAACAGTCGCGGCTTACAACGAAACAATGCAGCAAATGAAACATATCAATGAACAATGTTAATCACCGTTATTTTCGAGCACCTTCTTCCAACGACGGGATAAACCATGGATGTTTTTGTTGTAAAATTCAACTGGTTTGCTATCAAAGAAGTCTTCAACTGAAGTTTTCAGTTCGTCATCATTTGCGTAAGTTTTGCCTTTCAAGAAGTTCTGCAGTACCCGGAATAGATGGTAGTCTGTTGGCTCCAGGTCTGGCGAGTAGGGTGAGGGAGAACTTTCCACCCCATGCCAGGAGTTTTTCTCGGGTATGATTTGCAACGTGTGGTCGGGCGTTATCATGAAGAAACATGACATCAGCCAATTCTGGTCGTTTCTGCTCAATTGCATCTGCCACCTGTTGCAGTTGTTGACTGTATAATTGAACGTTGATAGACTTTACGCTCCAACATTTCACTGTAAATCACTCCCTTCTGCTCCTAGAGGAGACAAATCATAAGCTTCCTTTGATGTTGGTCGGCCTTTGACTGAAGTTTTGCATGTGCACCTTTGTCTGTTTAACTTCTTTTGCGTTCCATGTTCGAGTGTAGACATCATTGCGCATCTGCAGTAAGCACTTTGTTCATCCAATCAAAATGACGTTTCTTGGACAAGTGTAACATGCAGGCGTCTTTGCAGCGCGCTAACGGTCAAAATCACTCAGTTTACGTGGAATCTATATGTCCAGTTTGCTGAGTTGGACCATTTCCCCTAAATTATGAAAAATAGCTGTATGGCTGACGCTAAACTTTTCAGCCAGCTCGCGTGATGTCAGATGTGGATTAACTTTGACACAGGCACACAAACAGTCATTTTCAATAAGTGATGGTCGAACACTTCTTGGCTGATCTTGGAGATCGATTTGGCTGGACTAAAACTTCTTCCAACACTTGAGCTAATAGGGCAGCATGGCAGCCACAGCGCTCGCAAAGGCTATGGTCGTATCTAAATTCCATACGGAAAATTCAGTACTAAATCACTGATTTGTGGTGGCCACATTCTTAATGCGCACACATAACCCACACATCGAATTAAGAAGCACCGAGCGAGTAGATAGACCCTGTAAACTGACAGAGAACCCTTTCCATTCGGAAAAAAGTCACTTCCTATACCCCTAAATATATAGATTAAAAACGGGTCGAAAGCGAACACTACATGGCGGAGTTGAACACAGAAGCGAAAAGAATTTCCACCTCGCCAAGCTTACAGTCGCGCCTCCCCTCTGTTAGCGTACCACACTCAACCAGCTTTGATTTTCTGCGGTTTGCGGTAAGACCGACTTCAGAGGACTCGTTACCGAACTTTACCAGTGTGACGATCCAACACGAGAGCCCTATCAAAGATTCATACAATCTCACTGAAAACTCAACCGGAAAATAAAGCAAAACCCAAGTTAGTTTGTAATTGCGAAACTCTCCTTGAAATCGAAATCATATATCTTGATTAGTGGCTGCTCTTAATTAAGTTTGAAATTTTTGTAATCTGCGGTAATAATTCATTTATTGTTCACCATAATGATCAATAATATTGCTGTTGAATATAGAGATCAATGATATGACAGCGTATTTATATTGATCAATAACATCTCAATGCCTAATACATTCACTCACAATTTTCTCCTTTGCTTCCCATCTTTCCGATGTTGTGACTACATATATGTCATAATATGCGCACAGTTTGAGGCTAATTTATTTCTCCATTGCAAGTTTTATGTAAACATTCAAATCATTGACCTCCGTAAAATTAACACGACACATGTTTACACGTGAGAGAGAGCGATGTATATCTTGGAATCTATTTGATGGCTGCTAAATAAACAGATAAAAATTATCTATTTTGATAGCACAACAGATTAACAGACATATCTACTATTACTCATAATAATATATGTATGTTATACAATATACTGGCGCACACAAATAAATAATATAAAACTAAATGGATAGAAATATATTGACCAAGTAAAAGGCGATTAGCAGATGGAGAGAACTGGAGATAAATAAATAAAAACTTTTATTTATTTCCTCCTTGTGCTCCTTCCTTCGTATTTCGTGACGATGGAACTTATCATTAGAAGTTGATAATAAATAAGCCAACCAATCAATAAGATGAAATATAAGTGCCATTTATCGACCGAGTAATGATGTCGGGTTTCCTAGGAAATGGCAAACTCTTCGCTGAAACTTTCTGAAGAAGAATTTTGTTATTTGGCCGTGCCAATTTGCTTGCATTTTTAGCCTGTCCAAGATGTCGCGTAGTGACAAGAAATGGGAATCTAGTAGCAGTTATCAGGGACATGTATGGAAGTGTGCAAGAACAAAATTACTATGATGAAAGAGTGAATTAAAAGTGAATTATTAGAAAAATGATAAGCTTGATTAAGAAGCTTTACCTATCATGTGCCATGTCCTAATTTATGATTGTTTCTTTCTTCTGCTCTAGAGATAAATCGTATCTAAAACATCATCTCGTATCATACTCCAAACAAAACACACCTAATATAAGCAACAAACTATTTGTTTTGTGCATTCGTCTCTTTCCATCCAGGACCATCATGGAAGTCAAGGAATCCATCAGGGAGGAGATCAGAGCCATTAGTCGGTCAGTTTGTAAGGACGTCATAGACCACTTTGTGCTGCGCCTCAAGAAATGCACAGAGCTAAATGGAGGTCATCTCAAACACGTGCTCTAGAATAAAGAAGAAAAGTCTAAAGACTCATGTTTTGATATGGTGTTTTTAAACACAATAAACTAGTTATCACAAAAGTTTCATTCAATCCTTGCAGAAAATTAAGAAATGAGGCCTCTCGAAAGTTTGGGCCCTTTTTGGGGGGGGTCACCTTGTATAATTGTTAAATAAAACTAAGTAAATATAAGTAAAGCAATGACATAAAACAAAAAGTCACCATAATTAATATTAAGTCTATAACTCAACTACATTATTAGAATAATTATCCCCAGTACTCATGTAGATAAGAGCTGACCATACACTATTGCTTTGGGCGGAATTTATCGTATTTCCAAATTGCGTGATAAATTAGAGCGGGCCGTGTGTTTACATTCTTACTCTTGCTGCTCGCGTGCAATTTTCATCAATCGTATGTTGTTATGCAAGGAAGGATACACCTCTTCCTTGCGCAAAACTTCATTAGATCCGAGTAATATCGGATGAGTGATATTGCTATATTTTAGCACATTTGTCAGCAAACGTTTGTGGTATTATTGAATCGAATTTTCATATGAGTACGATTATACAATCTGGAAATTATGTAGTCTATACAGTAAATCAACTTTAAATTACGACACAAATTTAACAAAATGAAAGAACAAAATTAATAGGAATCTCCTTAGGGAACTCAAGAATTTTATTGTATACATTTTTCCTTCAGATTTTGAAGAAATGGTATTTATTCATTGATAAAACAACATAAAAACTAATGTTTTTTCAATGTAAGAGCAATTTGAATACTGTTGTAGGGCGTAATGGATTTATATACTTTGTTGTAATTTCATAAGTAAAAAAATCCTTGTTCGCGAAAATAGGTTGGTGAAACAGTAGCTGCCTTTTTATCGTTTTTTCACGTGGAATTCTGAGTCTGCAATTCTTGACGTCCGAAACAATACACATCAGCATTGTTCTGAAAGCACCTCAACCAATTATTCCGAGCAGAGGGTTAAAGCGTGGACTAGGAAAAAGACAGGAAGCGGGTGTATTGCCGATCCACACCAGTGGCTTCAAACCAACAGCACCGCGAAGGTCGCTGAGAGATTGGGCACCAGTGGCTTTAAAAAAGTGGAGTTTGTCAGGAATATCGGCTTTCATTCACACTCGGTCTATAACTGCTTCTCTTATGTGACCATTGCGACTCGGTATGTTCCATTTTCAGAGTTTCTCTCCACTAATACTAGCAATTAGAAATGTTCTTACGTTTGATTGCCTAGTTAATTCGAACGACATGTTCTTTGGTTCATCTCGCTTTTTTAAGATGCCCTCTTGTTGTTTCCAATCTTATTAATCTACCTATTATTTAATCTCTTGTTTATTGGTATTAACATCAAAACTGGTAGTACTATCTGTTCCGTTTTCACCTCTAGATTCAAATTTTCTTATCTAGTCTATATGTCAGAGGTCTCTCGAATGGTCGTCATGCCTACCTACCATTTGTCAATGTTGGTTTTAAATCGTTAAGATACGAGTATCTATAAGATATCCGTAATACAACTACTTTCCCTTAAATCAAAAATCCTGTTTTATGTGTAACAGACTAAACCATCATAGAAACCCCTAGAGATTTCATGGCAAGGTTGCATAGATCTACAAAGTTCACTTCGCCTTTACCGGCGAGGCCTGATACACTAAACGTGCAGTTTTGGTCGCATTACTCAAATTATAGTCTGCCCCAACAGGAGCTAAAGAAGGCAGGCGAGAATAACAGCTATGAAAATAGGCATCATTAATGAATTTCAAAGAAAATTAAAAATACAAACTAATGACCACATAATGCATGGTAAAACGAGTGAAAATAAATAGAGCTGGTATCCTCTGAGAAGATAAAAGATACAGGTACACACCCGAAAATAGAGTTGTCTGTCTAAAGACAACCTCCAACAGTTACATTACACATATAACCAACAGAATAAATGGATCAACTCCAGTGATTCACTACTTCATTCGCCCGAGCCATAGCAATGAAGGTTAAAATAAAAATATACATAGTACTAGTTATGGCACCACTAAATACCCTCCGATCCTGATATAGATTATGTCAAAGTTTAGATAGAAGCAGCTTCAAAGAGTTCAAAATAAAATCGTATACTTCATCCAAAGGTGGACACAGTTAATCGATAATCCGTTAATTCGTTAAAAGTTTTCTGTTTTCTCATTTATGTCCTTTATAATTTTGTCAATTTTAATATTTTATAGTTTCAACAGTTTTGAGATGGTTTTAGAGCAAAAAAAAACAACTTTCCTATATTGTTTAATAAAAAAGCCGTTAGATTTTTAACTTAGTAATGGTTTAACTGTATTCGCTTATAATCTTTACAAATATACGAAAAGGAGATCAATGGAGAATGAGAGACCTTCAAGGAGAGGCCAAATTAGAACTAATAAATAAGGTCCTCATTAGAAGGGCAGAAGATTTGGGAGAAAAATAATCAATGTGCCCTCGATAATTGCAAAACAAAGAAGAGAGATGAAATCCTATTGTAAGAGTGGAGAACTCAAAGAAAAAATAAACTCGAATAAATCTGAAAAAAAGGCCTACATACATACAGTAGCTCCTAGGGCCATTCTCGAGACTTTAACTTGGAGTACCATCTGAGGAAGACCATCAAAGGAAATATACCTTCAGCCGATTGTGGTAATTTTGGAATCGATTATAACAGCATTCAAGGAAGGAATAAGCCAAACTAATATGACTCCCAAAGCTAAACAGAACGAATCAAAACGAATAGACAAACTAACATACACAGAGCAACACAAGGTTAGAACAAGAGAAATTATAGTATTTTAAATGAAATAAATTGAACGTTGGAGGCTAGAGAATAGTCGGATTTCCCGATTACTATCAAAATTAAGCAACAAAAGTGCACAAATGGAGTATATTGAAGGATAAGATGAGGACAGGTGAAAGAGGTATTGTGGTTCGGATCCCACATAAAAGTGTAGGTCCACCAGACTCTAATCCTGGGAAATCTTTCTATTGCTCTCTGACAAGCCATGAGCTCTCCATCTTGGGACTTTTTGATTTTGTTTTTACTTATTTTTTTCATTTTTTATCTTCTACTCTCTACTACTTTAACAGCACTTGCCTCAGATCAACCTATCTTCACCCTCGGTTCGCAATGAACAATGGGCCAGAAAGAAGCAGGCTCTGCAAAAGGTTATCGGTGGCAGGGTTCTTCCTCTACTACTAACCCTACCTTCCCACCGGAAGTAGAAAGAGGATGGGGATTGGGGATGGAGGGCGACTGCGATGTCTTTCTGTTCCTTCTTCTAGAAAGGCAGATCATTTTCGGTTAAATTTCACTTTACAATATATATATATATATATATATATATATGGTGTGGTAAGTAGAAAGCACAAAATTATACCACCCGCTTACTATACGAATCTGGGGAACGCCCTTGTTAACACCAGGGAAGATCAAGTTTCAGTTATCCATTTCTAGCAAGCCTCAAAAAACTCGTTCGAAATAGCAACTTTATACTTTAAGATTTCTTACTTTTTTGAGGAAAACATAATTTTTTAGGTATCTATGCTAAACACCTTTTGAAAAATATGGAAAATTACTGCACAATCTGTTATAATTTTCCATATATATGTATATATATATATATATATATATATATATATATATATATATATATATATATATATATATATATATATATATATATACATATATATAAAGTGCTAAATTACATTAATTTAATTCTACCTTTGGCAAAATAACAAGAATCAATCATCGATGAACTTCGGTACGCTTATCCACAAGTTAAACAATGAAGAAAAGGCGAATATAAAACAAATCGACAAGATTGAAAAGAGAATTATTAATTCGAAACTAGCGGTCGCTTTCAATAAAACAAGCTATAGTGAAAATATATATATATATATATATATATATATATATATATATTTTCCCTAAGAGTTGGTATTTAATTTCACCCCACCCCCATGGGGTGGCGAAGTATATATGCGGATAATTGTAGAAGAACGAGGGAGATTGAGTTTGCGATCGAGACAACGAATTCCGGCTAAGTGCCCGGCAACCCTACGAAAGGAACACGGAAGAAGTTCATGCTGAGCCAGTTCCTGGTGGTCACAGCGAAATTTAAGTTAGCTTGTATTGAGAAATAAGCTCAACTATCTCTCGCCAGAGAAACCCTCTATCCCGGCTTACAACAAAAACCGAGAGATAGTCCTCGCCATTGAGGAATACCCCAAAGTGAACTTACTCAAACACTCCTCATGCGTCAAAGGATTCCCTCGTTTGCTCATCGCTCGTCAGTGCGAATTAGTCCAAGATTGACCAGAAGATTGGAAGAAGCATACTTTCCCTGTCCCATTGATGAAATCATCTTACCAAAACAACGTGCCTAACCCCACTCATGGCTCGCACCGAAATCACTTGTGGTTTTTAGACTATCCCCGCGTCAGACAAAAATCTGGAGTGTCCTGAATACGCCCACGCGCCTGCCGCAAAAAACATTCTTGCGGCTACATAAAAATTGAGACCAAGGTCAGTCTCCAACCAGATTCTCGTGTGGTGATTTTAAAGGTAAATAGATTACATTATCTTTTTTTTGAAGGTCAATTAGCGTTCAATATTAAAGTGAGTTTTGGGTCAACCATTACTGTATATTCATTTGTGTGATTTAGTAAGTCTCATTTAAACTCTAATTTATAACTGTGTAGTTTGTTTTGTTATATTTCATTTTTGTTCACGTTGTAATTAAAGGTCTATTTTCTTGTAAGTATTTAATTCAATCCTCGAAACGCTGCGCATGGCACTAGAAACCCTCAAAGATTAAAAATAGCGTAATCATAATAATAAAATATAGCACTCTGAGAGAAAATATAATCAAGGAGTTTTTGAAGTACGTAACAAATCTTTACGTACGTAAACCACCACTCGGCCTTTGCAATACCACGACAATATATATATATTAGGGTGGTCCAAGTCGAGGGTAAAATTTCAAAGTGTACTGATACTTTCTTAACACCAATGCTTTTTTTCATGTCGCATTCCTCTCCTTGTGTGCGAAATTTCATCACAATATAAGGATATTTAGAGGTCGTCCCACTTTTAATCTTTTCTTTTGCCTTCTTATTTTCAGGTTATGGCAATCAGTACTCGTTCAAGCCCGAGTGTTGTCTTCTAGGGAAGCCTGTTTTCACTGTGATGTGCCAGTCTTCCAAGTAAGCGAGATGTGCTGTCGTTGTACCTGTTCCCTCACGTCGTGGAAAAGGAGACCGTCTCGGAAGGCCTGAACTTGGCATGTGGCGAGGTCCTTACCATATGGGAAAGGTCCAAAATCACGACACAGCGGGTAGATGCTTGTGTCAGAAAACTTCGAAGAATCCACGAAGAATACCAACACTCAAGAAACACCGGACTCGTGTGGCTGCTGCCTTCAGTTCCAGCTCCACATCGTCAGAGAAGTCACAGGCTGAAGACGACTCCCGACCCAAGAACATCTTCAAATCTCCTGAAGTCGTCGGCGCCTTGGATCGAGTCAATTTTCCAGATTGTGATGTGGCGTTCGTTACTAGCTCTGTTGCACAGGTTGTCGAGTCGTCACACATGCCAAATCCAAGACGAAGAAGCACGGAAGAACTTTCAAGCAGCTGGTCCCCTTCTCCTGCATTGGGACGGGAAAATGCTGCAGGAGATGGGAGGGAAGACAGTGGAGAGGGTTGCAATTCTGGCAACTGGACAAGGATTCGAGAAGTTGCTGGATATTTCAAGTGCTGCCTGAAGTGCCAGAGAAGCTCAGGCCGCAGCGTGTCTGGAATTGCTCGAGTCTTGGAAGATTCGCGACGAAGTAGCCGGATTGTTCTTCGATACAACTGCAAGCAACTCTGGCCTCCACAATGGCGCGAGGGGAGCGGAATGTGACTGTCATGGCGTTGCTTATTGCCCTGGTGTACGTTCGCTTTTAGCACAAAGCTCTTCTGTCACCCCACGTTCCATACAATGACATCATGATGCTGACTGAATTCCAGGAAGTACACGAACAAGATGAACGTCGCTGCAACCGCGAGTAATTCTCTCCAACGGCATATCTGGTATTTGGCGGAGGACTTGGTCGGCTTTTTCCTGTTGGACGACCGGGTCCTAGACAAGATGAAGGCTGACTGTGTGGCTCGGATGAAACGGAAAATCCAACTAAAGATCGCCCACGCGAGGCAAAAATCGAAGACACGCGGGACATCCGCCTTAATGCCTTCATCACCGAAAGGTTGCATCGCGTTTTCGACGTGCTGAAGAAAGACGGTGCCCAGGATGCGAATCAGGGCTTTCTGCAGATGAATGGATCTTTTGGCTGGGACGGGCGATAAGATATACGAGGACTTTCAGGCCAGAGCCAAAAGCGTGAGAGAGGTGAACGAGGACTGGCCCTGGCAGATGCGTACAGTGCGACGCTGACGAAGGATAAGGATCAGAAGCAATTCATCTTCCGTCTCATTCACGAACACCTGACGAAGAAAAAGTGAAAAGTGGGGTGACCCATAAATGATGAATTAGAGAGACGAAATTTTACGTGTAATTCATTTTTGTGAAGTGTAATAAAATTAGCCCCGTGGAGAGAAAGAAAGATCATTTTCATTTTTTTGTACCACCCTAATATATATATATATATATATATATATATATATATATATATATATATATATATATATATATATATATATATACATATATATATATATATATATATATATATATATATATATATATATATATATATATATATATATATATATATGTATATATATATATATATATATATATATATATATATATATATATATATATATATATATATATATATATATATATATATATATATATACATATATATATATATATATATATATATATATATATACATATATATATATATATATATATATATATATATATATATATATATATATATACATATATATATATATATATATATATATATATACATATATATATATATATATATATATATATATATATATATATATATACATATATATATATATATATATATATATATATATATATATATATATATATACATATATATATATATATATATATATATATATATATATATATATATATATATATATATATATATATATATATATATTAGGGTGGTACAAAAAACTGAAAATGATCTTTCTTTCTCTCCACGGGGCTAATTTTATTACACTTCACAAAAATGAATTACACGTAAAATTTCATCTCTCTCCCTCTCTCTCTCTCTCTCTCTCTATATATATATATATATATATATATATATATATATATATATATATATATATATATATATATATATATATATATATATATATATAGGTGTCCCTGAATTACTATACGAAAAAAGGTTTTTACTGTTTCAAAAGGCTTAATTATTTTGAGGACTTGTGCAATTCATGTCCTGAATGCCTATCACTACGGGCACAACCTCCAAGAGCAGAGCTACACACCCTTGGGAATAACCAACTCCACCTATGGTATCGCATTCGCATAGACTATGCTGGTCCGATGGAGGATTGATACCTTTTAGTAGTCGTAGATGCCCCTCTAAATTTTTAGTCATATATCACACCTTGGATATTATTTTTAAAGAAACCATAGAGAGTTTACAGCACTCATTTGCACAATTTGGTTTATCTATATCTAATGTATAGTATTTTACATCTGTGCTTTTTTACATCTTAGGAATGTAAAGAATTTATCCACAAGAGGGGCATACGCCATAATACTACTGCCGTATACAATCTTTAACGAAAGCACTTCGAACTTCTAATTCTACTATACAATTTACTATATCTAAATTTTTATTGAACTATAAACTAACACCTCATACTACTAGAGGAGTGTCATCAACTGTGCTAATATCAGACGGGGACTCCGATCCCGCTTAGACCTCCAATTACCTGCAGGGGCAATTGCAGTTAGAGTTGCTGAACGGCAACAAACCCAGAAGAAGGATCATACAGGGGTAACTAGGAAGATACAACTTTCTTCAGAGTCTCCTGTGATGATTAGGAACTATAATGCTGGTGGATCTAAGAGAATTTCATCTGTTACTGTAGACCATACGAGGCTATTGTCTTATAAATAGGCAATGCCAGCTGAAGGGTTAGTCAAGATACATCTGGAACAAATCCTCTCTTCAAGTACTTCTACACCTGAGTCAACTTCTCACTCTCCTCCTCATTCGCAAACTACTATTACTATTGTTTCTAGGAAAGAATCTGTTCCACTGCTTCTCTTAGAGGTGAAATGATGAAGCCTGGTGAGCAGAATTTCCCTTTATCATGTTCAACGACGCTTTGTTCGTATTAGAAAGCCTGTGGACAAGCTTAACCCCTAAAACTTTCTATTGTGAAATGGGAAATGGGGGAGGAAGTGAATTGTGTGTTACTGTATAGAATTTTCTTGGGGTATTGGAGATGTAGGATCCAAGTTAAAAATCTATAATAAAGTTAAAGTGGCAACACTTAACTGGCCAATTAGCCAATCAATCTCTAGCTTTTGCCTAATATTGCGTTTCTATACATCTCTGCTCTGAGCTCAGACTACCTAAAGTGACTACTTTCTATATGCAATTGGACTTTAATTAAATTAGCAAGTCGTTTGTATGTTGGGATTTAAATTATACCCTGAAATATTCTAAGATGAGTGGCTAATTTAGTTAGTACTACCGACCTAATACTTATTATGTTTCTTGGGAATAGTTCCTTAAACTAAAAGAGACTATTTTACGGCTAGTATTTCTAAAAGTAACTTAAATACCATAAATTGTATTTGATGTTTTTCAGCAAGTTCTTTATATAAGTTTAGGTTTCTAAGCAAATCAAAATAATTTTTAGGAGTATTCGATGAATCAGGAGCATTAAACGATAACCTTAAATATCATCATCATTATCATCACTAACTCTATAATTTAAGAAGGTGATTTCTTTGAGTATTTGAATAAGAATTTCATCTTAGTTTGGTTATGACTTATGTTTTTTATCAAAGTTATTTCTAATAATTCTTTTATAATATCAAAAAACAAAATGGTGAAGTTCAGAAATAAATATAAGTATCAAAATTTTGTGAAATTTTTAAAACCCAAAGAATTACAAATGATGAAGTTCACAAAAAAAAATTTATATATCTTCTTCTATAACTATATTTTAGCAACGTGATATTTTGAAAGGAGGGAAATTTAGTTTAAAGTTCCTTTTTAAAATTATTATAATTGGTGAAGTTCATAAAATTTATAAAAATTTATCCATGGTTGCTTTTTTTTAGATTTTAAATTTTAATCTTAGTAGCGAAGCGCAAGCTACCCCCGTAGGCCGTAGGGGGGGAGTGGCTAAGCCATTGCCTGGTAGTATTAATAAAACTTTAACACCTCTAAATGTTTCCTTTTTCATATGTTTCCTTCTATAAATTGCAATGTAAATAAACTAAATTTATGGACAGTACTTTCCTTTCGTCATCCAACGACTTCTGTAGAGTCAGCTTTAAGAACTTCCTATAATACTCTCCATCTTGCTTCACAAGTTTGTATTTATAAAGTCTTACAATTTATCTTTTTTTTTGTTAATCTAACAAGTTCTTTATCAGACATTATTCACCTTTAAGCATTAGAACCTTTTGTAATAATGAATGGCCATTGGTTTTTAAATCTAAGGAAAATATCAATTTCTTGTCCCTCATAATCTCCCTCAAAAAACTAAAACTTCCGCCATCATTATTTGTTGCATATTATGGAAGTTACGGTCTGTATAGCAATCAGTAAACACCTCCACACTGCATCGGTAAGAGCTCTTGCTAGACGAGTGGATACAACGTTGGTCTGCTACCTCGCGGTACCGGGTTCGATCCTGGCAAGGGCAGACACAAACGTACCGCGCCTAGTGATCTGGCTACCAGTTCTTGCTTGGCGTGGATGAAAGGCCTACCCGATGCAGCGCGAAGGTGCCTACTCATTACCATTCTAACCGGATACCATTACTTGCATTCATTGCAGATTTTTTACCGTATGGAAGTTGCTTGGAACAGAAAGGGCTAGACGTAGGGGAACTCAACTAAAAATGAACAAGGAGTGTTGCTATATGAGGAAGACATGACCGAGACCAAATGAAAGTCTTATTATGAATATTTGCTAAATGAAGAGCCCTAATGTGGTCTCGGTGGAAGTAGCTCAGCTCAAACTTTAAATCTTGTTTCATTTTCGTTGCCACTTAAATCTTTTAAATTAAGATGAAATTTTAAAAGTTTAAACGCACAGGAAAATGATCATTATTTTCAACGTTTTTTTTTTTTTTACTAGAAATAACTAAATAGTGCGCGAAACGTCTGATTGATAAAAACCATCCGCAGAGGATAAATAGTGAGATTATCTTCCGATCCCATTGTCCCATGAGAACCTGATGCTCTCTCTTGGGTCATCCTTGCACCACTTATAAATCTCTTTCAGGTTTCCTAAATCTTCTCCAATCCCCCATAAAGGGGTGGAAGAATGGCATCCCGTCCTGGCACCACTCTCCGTAGTTGTGCTCCGTCTCAGCTTCGCTATTTTCAATTCTTCTACCCTAACTACTTTCTTTACAGATCTCTACTTAACTTTCTTTGATATACGGCCTCATTGCTCTTGCGCTTTCATTTTCGAAAAAGGAAACAGTGAAATTAAAAGTGCTTAAGAAAAGGTAACCAATTGTATAAAATTTAGAAAACCATAAATAATGTTTAGAATCCATACCTTTATTATCATCGCATTGTCAAAGCAAAAAATAAAAAGAGACAAAAGGAGCTATAAAAAGTAATATGCTTTGTTGTCAAAACACGAACCTAAGCAATTTATAGATATGTAAATAAACGTTAGCCAATTAAAAAGCTTAGTGGCACCCTCTAAGTTAGCGATGGTATCCTAAGTATGATCCGGAACACGTTGTGAAAACATTAAATGAACATTTAACGAATTTTGTTATCTTCGAAGATACAAATGACCTACTTACAATACAGTAGCGGCCATAATATAAGGGTCAGTAAGAACAAGTGTACATATTTAAATATTTATTATATAAGTTTAACAAAACGTTGAAGCTATATATATATATATATATATATATATATATATATATATATATATATATATATATATATATATATATATATATATATATATATATATTACTTCTTATGATCATACATTATTGGAACATTCAACTATCAACATGGCGGCTTCTGAGATATGAACAGTGTCCTGTAATGAAAAACAAAGGATTGTGTGCCTTCACCAGGAGGGCAGCTCAAATTCTGCGATAGCAACTACTGTAAAAAGGTCTAAAAGTGTTGTGCCAATTGCTTAAGTGCGTAATTGTGTGTAAGGGACAAAAGGGTGTGTGGATGGATAGGAAAAATATACAATTGGTGAAAAGAGAAAGTAGTGTGGAAGATTTTCAAAGAGATGCTAGAGCCTGGTGATCACGTTTATCGCTTTCAATTGTTTATTTTGTTGTGTGTTTCCTCTGTTGTTATCATTAGAGTTTGTATTATCATGGCGTTTAAGTTATTTGTTTTCTATATAATTAATGTTCTTTGGTATGTAGTGAGCATTTGTTGTTGTTTTAATAAATTAATTTAAGTATTATGCTTAGTTTCTTTGTTATTGTTTCTTTGTAGTGCGTGTATTTTCGTGCTCTTTGTTTCTTTTTTTTCTGAAGTCGTGATCGTGGTTATTAAGTTTCCTTCGGTGATTTCATAGTCAATAATCGGTGTTTTTTCTTATTCTGGGTATTTTACTCTTTGTCGGTTTTGTTTTGTTGTAATTGTGGGCAGCAACCAATCCTTTTCATGCGTAGAACGGCATTTCGTTTCAGCCAGCTAATAGGCTAGCGGAACTCGGAAATCCGGCACGACTTGGAGCTCTTCTGTTACGGTTAATCATTTCAATGATTCCGTCATTCAATTCCTGACTAATCAGCTCCTGTATATTCCTTGTCCGTTCTTCGATGACAATATTAATGAGACCTAGCCCCGACTACCAGTGCAGTTCTTCCTGGCATCTTCTTTCTCACCTGCGTGTACCCGTGATTAGGTACACGCATTTATTCTGCACCGCTTGTAGTTTCCTCTTTTGTGTCTTCAAGATACAAGAGAGGGTGGAAGCGGGGTACAGCAACGTAGATCTTACAAGTGCATTGTAGAGCTTTCTCTTGTTGCTTTCACGGAGATTTCTGAACATATACAAAGTTCTGACTGCAGCTGAGGCCTTGGAGTTTCAACGAATTGTAGCTCGTTTTAAGTCATCAGGATCGACAGATGCTAAACTTAAAACTGTTAGACCTCTTAACACGTTACAAAGATAGAATAAATTGATAATATGAAGTAACTGTTAGCCCATCAACAGTCTCCTGAACACAAATACCTCGATTGGTAGTTCACTTTTTCTAATTTACCCTTAACTTTTGGCCACTGCAATTTGGAAATAGTTTGTTTATTCCTCATAACTTACGAAATATTTATTCTATTCAAATGGAAATTATCACGAAAGATAGATATTAGATATATCTAAATATGTGTATAATACATAGTCTCAACGTTTTGTTAAACTTCTATAATAAATATTTAAATACACTTGTTCTTACTGACTCTTATATTATGGCCGCTACTGTACACTTAGCAATAAACGTTTTCAAAGACACTATGTAATCTTTCAAATATTGGCATACGCGAAAATCAAATTAGTTTTTATATTAGAGAAAAGCGCTTTTCCATAGTGCCTGGTCCCGATCAAGACTAGCTGATCAATCTTGAAGAATTAAAAAGCGAACGATTAAAACCCCTTTTGATATAATTTTAAAAAGTTTCTTAGCGAAGAAATAGTCCCTAAAGACTCCACTTTTATAGATAGGAACCTGGACATTTTAAGGAAAAGAACTTAATAACACAGCGATGCGTTCGACGTGGATGCTCATACTCAACTAATTTGCTTAATACATCTACAGCAAGAGCCGTAGATGTAGTTTATCTCGACTTCTAAAAGCCTTTGAAATCATTCTACATAAAACGACTATTAATACAGCTAAAAGCGAACGGAATAGAGGAAAGCGTAATAAAATAGATTGACTACTGGTTAAAAATAGTCATAATTGGAATAAGTTACTTGCGGTGTTCCTCAGATACTCCCACGTACCCTTGCCTTTTGAATATATATATAAACGATCTTGGCAAAAATTTTATTATTAAAAGATTCAAAAGTTCCTATGAGGCAAAACTAATTACTAGGGCAAAATATTATAGTATGGGACTTGTATAGCGTAGTCAAATGGTCAGAAAGTTGACAGATACCTTTCAACTTGGACAAAAGTAAAGTAATATGCACAGTTCATGATAATCCTATAATATATGACAATGTAATTATTCAAATTTTAAAGACAATCAACATGGAAAACGATTTAAGTCTTAATTTCGAATATTATAAAATTTTAGAAACCCATGTCGCGTCACGAAAGGCGAATGGGTTCTATGTTACATATTTAGACATGTTAAGTTTAAATATCATTCTTACCTTATGTAATGTTAAAAATACGTCATTTGTAATATTAGGTGCAATTCTGGTCTTCATCATACGTGCAAAAGGACTGTGATATTGTAACTCGTCCAGCACGAGAGACGAACTTAATTATTGAACTTAGAAATAGATCGTACGAAGAAAGACTGAGGCAACCTAACGAATATGGACAAGTTGTAGATTAACTATAGGTAGGATTGTATCAAAACCTCTATTGATGAGTGCTTCAAGTTAATAAAATATACAACAAACCTATGGCAAATCTAATTGTCCATAAAGCTAATACGATCAAATATTAAATATTATTTTTAATATGTAAACTTTTGGTGAATTTTGTTCAATTTCGTAATGCTGAGGAAATAAATTCGGGAGCCCAAACAATTCAGATTGGATTCTCTCTTCCCCTGAAATGAATATGTAATATTTACTATATCACGATAATTATTCAAATATTAATAGTGAATATTTAAAAAGTATAGACCAGTAATGTGTATAAAAATTCCTGCTACAAACCTTTTGAAATTTAAATTTCTAATTTATTTTATCTATTGGATATTCCTACAATTTCTGTTATCAAAGGAACAATGTCGCGTTGTATGAGAAATTGTGTGCCACTAAAGTGTGTCATTTCTACCTTTGTAAGAGATTATTGGACCATTTATCAATTGCGTGGTTCCTTCTCTTTTCCTTCTTACTTCACTGAGGGCAATTAGTGGTAGCCAAGAATTAATGTTTTATTTAAAGGAAGTAAGCCCAATTTAAATATACAGCAAAAATTATTTATTCAGCAATGTAGTTTCGATCATTATTTACAATCGTTTAACTAAGCAGTGAATTCTTCATTTGAATGTTTCATTCGGGTTTGATCAAATATTTGAGTTGATATTCTTTTCTAGTTATTTCATATTAAAGCAAACATTGCCATTGGGAGCCCATCGTAACGCAATCAATTTAATGATAAACTAGATTGTGACGGTAAAGATATTTTTTGCTAACGTGGAACATAAAACTTCCTATTTTCGGCGATTTGTTGATTATTCGTGTGCCATTTATTAGGTCTCTGCTCATTGCAACCAATTCTTTATTTTTTTCACACTTTCCGTCCCAATTTAAAATTCCCATTGGATAAACAACGAAAGAGTAAATGGTATTTTTATGCATATTGGTTTCTGATGAGCACGATAAATTTTAAACAACAAAATACTGCAAAAAACGTCAGGTCTAGGCATTAATTTCTTTTTTTTTTGTGAGTTCAAACATAAAATTTCAACCATAAAACGATCTTATTTAGTCTCACCTGTCTATCCAAAATGAGTTGGTTTTCCTTAAAAAATAGTTTTAACTTCATATTATTTTATGACAGAATTTTAAAACCTTTTATAATTCAACATTTTGACCCTTATAGGTTGCCTGTTATTTTTCCGCCAAAATATTTATATTTACTTTACTTATATATGAAATAGGTTCTCACAGTGAATGTTTGAGAAGAAGACGTGTTTATCAGTAAAATTGATGTTCTCTCAAATAAATCCGAAAATTATTTTTCTAAAAATTCTAGAAAAAGTTTAATTTTGCTTTAATAATCATAACGCTTTTGAGCACTGCAGCTAGGACGTATATCTTTCCCAATGTCCCAGATTCACTGATATCAATTAGATGGGCAGCTCTGTTATGGCTCTTGGAACTAGGTTCTCCGCCCAAATGGGCCAGAGTTAGCTAACTTGAAATACTCTAAACAAATTCTTCGATTAAAAGACATACTATAAATTGTAAAACCTACTTTTATATTCGTAACTTTAAAGTGTTGTCCTTCAACTATACTAACTATCATTAACCTAATCGTAATGAGGATTCTAGTAGGACACATTTACATAAATATATAAAAAATTAATACATTAAACAACGGTGGTTTGTTTGTTGTTTGTCTTAATTAGCAGTCGTTGGTGGGTTGTATTTTGTAATTAGAAATTTAGAAAGTTCTCTATAACATATAAATATGCGAATTGGATATTTTCTAACCATTAGACCTTAAAGTTTATAGAAAAATGAATGATTTGAAAGAGTAAGAAATGTGTGTTTTTACATTAACACAAATATTCTGTTTATTTTCATTAATTAACTCACTTTTTCTTAGCCTCTAAATTCCTATTTGTTTTCGTAATAGTGTTAAAGAGACTCATTTAACATCAAAAACAGGAAACGGAAAAAATGTAGCTTTAATATTTGTTTACTAATGTCTACATTTTTCTTTACATAGATAGCCTGATGATGAAAACGTGGTTTTCTAAAGGTGGACTGGATAAACCTTTGGTCTGATGTACTTCTTCATATTCGGCCCTAGGATTTTTCTGAATATATATATATATATATATATATATATATATATATATATATATATATATATATATATATATATATATATATATATATATATGTTGAAGTATGGCCAAGGGTAGAAAAATATGCGCACACAGGCTCTAAGGTAGGCCAAGCAAGGCGACAACTGTTATTGTTTTAAGAGTGCGATTTGAATAGATATCAGCGGCTGCGTGACAAAGGAATATAACAAACACAATGACAAAAATAGATTTTAAATACACACTAAATAAAAGATACAACAATAAATATGGATATATATATATATATATATATATATATATATATATATATATATATATATATATATGGGTACATAAATAAGACAGACTTAAGCTCCGAATACTAATTTGATAACCGTGGTTAGGGAATGGTTATAATGGGAGATTGATGGTAGTAAGTGATTTAGTTCCTTTGAACCTCGAGAGTAAGGTGGGGCAAACTTGGGGGAGGTCTTGGTGGCCTTGATTACTCACTGGCCTCTCGTCCTCAGGAGGTCACCGAACGAACTTCGAAGAGGAGGGGGGGGGTGAGATGACTTCTCCGCACTCGGCTTGAGCGAGTTAACGGGCCTCTTGTCAATAAGAGGTCACCGAACGAACTTCGAAGTGGGAGGGGGGTTGATTTCTCCACACTCGGCTTGAGCGAGCTAACGGGCCTCTTGTCCTTAGGAAGTCACCAGAAGAACTTCGGAGGACGGCTACTTCAGTCCTTGACCCGAAGGCGGATGAGAAAGGCTGACGTTGCCTCACGAGACTTCTCCCTGACCCGAAGATACGGGTGTGACGTCCAGCTCTTCCATGGCTTGCGACCGTCACTCAACTTCTCGGGAGAGAGCTCGTTGAATTGCACTCCTTTCGGGGAAGTTTCGTCTAACCAAATCTGTCTGTAATCCTGGAGCTGGTGCATATATACCCGGAGTTCTCCAAAACAGGGAAAGAGATTGAGACCTTCTCTAACCTTTGTTATCGGCCGTGACAACCCGAGAGTCTCCTTGCGGTTAAGTGTCAAAGGCAGGGATCAGCGGGCAAGAGGGGCGACTAGCGGCGAGAGCCATAAAAGTGGTTCACGGTGGATCCTACAAAGTAATCCTCCGACCCGAGGGGGGGGGGGAATGATGGAAGATTGAGACGGCCGGGAGGTATCCTTAATTTCAGCGTCATGCTCAGTGTAAATTTCTCGGAGACCTGGCGGCGAGTCCAAAAAGGGTGAGGTCGGAAGGGGAGAGGGAAGTAACAGCTCGCTCTCTCTCCCGTAGTAATATCTTAGGAGGTGGGGAATAATATTATTCAAAGGGGATCCCTTTACAATATATATATATATATATATATATATATATATATATATATATTTATATTATGAGTGTAAGCTCCTGGACAAAAAAGATTTCACGCGGTACTTTTAAAATAGTGTTTAGAATAGGGAAGTGTGGGACAGGATTCATATATTTCGAGAAGGTGATAGGGTAGAGTGCTTTCCTCGTATGTTTTGTAAAATGGCGCGCGAAGAAGATGCTACTGAGTGCAGAAATGAGTGATTTAATTTGGGCGCGCCAAATGCCATTCTGTGAAGGAGGTAGCGAAATTTGCAAGTGTATCTATGCGTAAGTGCCATATGGGTCTACCTGCAAGGGCAAAACTCAGGGTCTGTAGTGAACTCCCGCCAGAATTGTGGCCTTAAAACGATACTGACGGGCCTGAACCTCCGGATTGTTTAATTTCTTGTGGCAAAAAATCGTTTCGCTTCAAAACAGGAATTGCTGCAAGATATCAATGCCAGTCTTCATCCAATACTGAAAGAACATTCCGCAGGGAACTGCATAACATGGACAAATGTAGCAGATTGGCACGCAAAACGCCTTTGTTTACCTTAGCCCCAAAATTTACGCAACTACAACGGTCGAGAAGACCCATACTGTGGAATGTAGACGACCGGAAACGTGTTATCTGGTCAGAATAATCACGTTTCTTTCTGTAGGTATATAAATGATGCCTGGCGTTGTGTTCATCATATATCTCATGAGGCCTTCAAGGAAGATTGCGTGCAAGGTGCGGTTCAAGCTGAAGTAGGTTCTGTGATATACTGGGGGTGTTTTAATTCTGCAGCTTCAGGCCGTTGAGGCGTTCTTGGCCCATTGTATTCCTTAAATACGTTTACACTCCCTTCAGACGTGAAAATAAACGGTCGGCCTCCGCGTTCGAGAATGGCAGTGTCCCTCCAACATTTGTATTGTGGGACACTCAGTGAAGCAGCTTATGTTTTCACTATGAACTAAGGAAAGAAGAATTGGGGGGGGGGGTTGAGCCCTTCAGCCCCACCCCCTGTATCCGTGGCTCGGGCGGAGTTCATAAACTCCTAACTTGCATGTGTATTCATATATTAGATGTGTCCGTGTGTAGATTCAGAGATACGTCTTGGGTTGTTTTTCACAATGAGGATTGAGTCCGTTTAGTTTAATTATAGATAATTAAAGAGATATTTTTCTCTGTATTTGTTGGACCCATCAATCGGTTAATAATTTCATTAATTATTATTTATTCTGTTCGGTTGTCTGTGCTCCTAGTGTTCTTGTAGAAAAGGTTTATGGTGTTTTCTTTGTATTGATTTCCAGTATTATTAGGATCCGTGAAGTACCATCGGTCCTTTACTTTCTTATACCTAACTGTGTATTGTGGTTACTGAATCCGTTGTTAACGATTACTTGGGTGCCTCACTCAAACTCACTGTGTTTCTTTTCATGTGTTGCAGTTGGTGAAGGCGCGGCTGATACCTTCTTTAATTATGGTTCTCATGGCGTTGAACAGGAAAAAAAGAAGAAAAGTGGTACGATAATTTATCGGTTAATTAACTTCTAAAATGCAAGAGTGATTTGGCCTCTTTCAGTCCAGTTCTTTCTGTAATTAAACTAGCTCCTTTATAATACTTTTTTAAATCAAGAGTGTAAAGGATAGAGGTTTAACGAAAGTTTAAAATTTTTTTGCTTGTTTGAATGCAGTTTGAATTTGTTCGAATTGTCTTTTGAGGATTAGATGGTAAATACTTACAAAGAGTATTCTCGTAAATAAGTTTGAAATTGAAAAGAGAACCTCACTTAATTCTTATGGAGAATTAATACCTTACTAATACTTTCCTGTGATATGATTTGAATCATTAACACGAAAAAAAATAAGATGTAAGAATAAAAATTGCGAATTAAGGCGGAGACAAATGGAAAAGGCGGGGTCAGTGAGAAAATGTTGTTTTGCTTCAAGAGATGTCAAATGCCTTCCAGGTGCACCGAATATTAATCGCTTCCCCCCCCCCCTCCACACCAACCTGTGATATAAAGCATTCCCTCGACGAAGTAATTCACCAAAGACGGGGAGACGTGTTTTTTCGTTCATCAACGCTTACACGCAACAGTATGTGAGCATATGCATAGGTCCTCAGTGGAGATGCACAATTGGATAAAAGTCAAGAGGGTCAAATCCCTTACTTCTCGCGATGGAGAAGCTTATAAACGAATCAAAGGTTTCTAAAATTGCGCTTGCACTAACTTATTATCTGTTTTCTATATTCTATTGAAGGCGGTTGAGAATTTGCGCGCAGTCTCCATTTCGCCAGCAAAGCAGCCTTTCTTCGGGGCCGTAACGTATCAACGTTGGGCTCTAAAGAAGTAATTGAATCCACGATTTCGACACTCCTGTCTTTGGTGTCTTGTTCTTGTTGTTCTTGGCTACTTGATCGAGAATTACTTATGTAGAGTTCGAAGAGTTACAGCAGTTGAGTAAAATATTAGAGGATTTGTCCATTGACTTTAACGAGAGTATCATCTATAACCGTTTGATCTTCGCAAGGAGCCAAATTTCTTTCTTTTAGTGGACTTTGGATGAGAACTACACCACCTACTTTCACACAGTTCGTCCAAGAACTTTAGTAGAGGTCACTACTGAGTTTTCTCAAACCTAAGAGGTACGATTGCTACCAGTTTCTCTGAATGCTTCAAACATTACCGTAAGGAAAGTGAGGGATTTGTTACACTTTTCATGCGGATAGAAGCCTAGGTTTTGATGGAAAGATTAGAGTTTGGTGGAGTTTAAGAGGAGATTTCGAATCCAGAGTGAGTCGATCCTTTACAAACGAACGGTGAGTGAAGGAGCGAAAGAAATCATCATCAGCCTCACTTCACTAACTCTATAATTTAAAAAGGGGAGTTTGGGGGGTATTCGAATAAAAATTTCATCTTAGTTTAGTTATGACTTATGTTTTTTTATCAAAATTATTTCTAATAATTCTTTTATAATATCAAAAAACAAAATGGCGAAGTTCATAAATAAATATAAGTATAGAAATTGTGAATTTTTTAAAACCCAAAGAATTACAAATGAAGTTCAGAAAATTTATTTTTATATATCTTCTTCAATAACTATATTTTAGCAACGTGATATTTTGAAAGGGGGCAAATTTAATTTAGAGTTGCCTTTTAAAATTATTATGATTGGCGAAGTTCAGAAAATTAATAAAAATTTAACCATGTCTGCTTTTTTTTAGATTTTAAATTTTAATCTTAGTAGCGAAGCGCAAGCTCCCCCCGTTGGGGGGGGGGAGTGGCGAAGCCATTGTCTAGTATCGCAATATGAATGAAAGATACAAAAATAACTCGAAATACTCAAAGTTGACGGACCTATTGCCTCGTAAAGGCAGAACTTTACCACTTTGATTAATCGCTCAAAGCAACTGCCCATCAAAGGGGAATAAACCTGGTATCATAGAGTGTTTGACATTTTTGTCCAGTATGTGACTTTAAAATTCAATGGATGACAAGATTTCGGAAAAAAAACTTGCCACCCTATACTACTGTTCTTGCAGTATGGCTGTGTGAGAACCGTTGAAGTGGTTTAAAAAGTGTGAAGTCAACATATCTGGTTTAAATTTATGTTCACGTCATGCGCAATCAGGCCCATAAAAGTAGCAGCTACATTTTGACGATTTAATTCTTTTGTTTGACATGGTGGCTGATTTAAACCCAACTAGTGCGTTTAATTGGTTCAAGAAAATTAAATTGGGCCAATGTATTTGGTCATATTGAGGTATCAAAGCGCAAAGGACTATTTTTTTACAATTTATGTATTTATTTAGGACCCTTTAACTGTTTGAGCTTGGATAGTTACCCAGAAGCGCATACCTATGAGCATAATTAGTTGATACGATCCGAGATGTTTGCATTTTAAATGGTAATTGAGGATTATTAAAAGAGTTAAATGATGATTCTCACCAAACAAAATGGGGTTAATGATAGTCCTAAATTTGGATTTCGAAATCCCCTTTTTGCTCTTCTTAAACCATGCTGATGGAGAAATAAGTCAAGGTCCTTAAAGAGTGCAGACAATATAAATTCATTTAGTAATTATTTATATTCTAAAGAATCATTTTCAATTGGAAATTATTACAATTACATGATGAAAAGACAAGATAATTAAGTTGAAAAAGCAATATTCATACAGCGCTTTTTCTTAATTCGAAAATTAATTTTAGCACAAGCTTAGCTATCCTGTAGAGTATATTTGAAGGTATAATTTTGTATTGTTAATGGGGTTAGAGATCAGTTTGAATGGTTACTTGGGACAAAATTAAATTCTTAATAATCGCTGAGATACTTTAGTTCTAATTTGACCAGAAATTTGTCTCCAACTTCACCCAAGAGGAGTTATGCAGCCAAACATTTATTTTATAATGTAATGATATATAGAAAATGACACTTATTAAATATGCAGGATTGATAATGATATTAACGTAATTATATGAAACTTTGGTATAATATTTGGTTGAATGTTCCTCCACAATTAGTTTTATATTCTTACAGATAATTTGGGGCTGTAAGCGAGCTATTATCACCCACTTTTGGATCGTGAGGACAAAAAATTAAACTATAGTAAATTAAATAGTTTACAATAGAAATAAGCAAAATAAGTTAATACATACATATGAAGAAAAAAAATGGGAAAAAATTCATTAAAGTAAATAAAGTAATTTGCTAACAGTAAATACACAAAAGAGGAAAAAAACAAAAATAATGCGAAAATTAAACCGAGGCTAAGCTCTGAAGAAAGTGACAAATATCCCTGACGGTGAACGACCGAGGTGATGATTTGGCGCAGTTCTACGCTTGGCTCAGATCAGATTTTTCGACTGATGTTTTGAGCCGAATTTCTCGAGTTAGAGTTCGGTTAATCACGAAGATGAATTGCCTACAAAAAAAATTAGGAATAATAACCTCAAACTAACTAAATAAAGCACTAGCCCCTTTAGGAAGGGACTTAAAAATACACATGAAACTACCTTAGTCCTTTAAGAAAAGGATTATAAATGAACAATCACCCCCAAAAATACCCTTAAAAGGTAAAGGTTATACACAAAAAACTTTTAAGGGGGCACAAAAATATAGAAAAAAAATATGCACAAGTCACAATTGATAAATATATACAAAGAAAATTTAGGAAAACGGGACACAAACAATGGAAACCTAACGCACCTTTATGTTGATGTTTCCGAAACTAGAGTGAACGTTTGGGTTTAAGGTTTGCTCGATCTCGGGTGGTCTAGGCGCCTTACGGCCAATGGGCACGCGCGAGGTGGTGGTTGGTTGTGTGAGAGTGAGACGAGTCGCATTCGGATGATAGTTAAATAATTTGCGCGATTGTTGAGTTTCTTATGCTTTCCTTTACAGGGGCAAATAGTGATTTTAGGTTTATGTCGTGGTATGACATTATATTACATCAATACCATATTATATCTATGGGGAGGGACCAATAACTCAGAGGCGAACCAAAAAGGGACGGAACACCACTAGTTTAGACAGGCTGAGTAGCGAGAAAGAGTGCAACGAGGTCAGGTAAATTATGGCCAATGGCAAAGCTTAAGGTTATTTAAAGAGATATGTACAAAAATATAATTTTATTTACATTAAAATAAGAAGAGAATTGACGGGCAAAATTACATCAGATGAACGAGGGGGTGATTGTAGTTAGGAATCAGTCTATGAAGTTAAAATTAATGTATTACAGGAGGAGACTATTTAAATGGGGGGGAGGAAATAACTCAATTGAGTTACTGAAGGGGCAGAAAGCTTGGCTTACAGATGTCTTCTGCACGTAAGGTGAGGTCGCTCGGAACTTCTGAGCGGGATGTTAAAGTGATGACGGTTCTCCAAAAAAGGGAGGGGCAGTAACTTCCGGTCCAGGGGAGAGTAATTCGGCCACCCAAAAACGAGGGGCGAACGAGGAGGGCTTTGACAGGAGTTGATGAGACAAGTCGGAAAAATCACTCGGTGGCGATCGTTAACTGGAATTACCTCACTGGCTGGGGCTAATTCCAACACACAAATAGTTCAGCTGTCACTTTGCTTTGTTGTTAGCACCTGACTTGGAACTAGGGGGAATCTTCTTGGTTCCGGGCGAGACTTCTCAACTCTGTCCTTGTCTCATGGGAAGCGTGCAATATATATGTCTGAGGCTCTCCCAGCGAGGGGGAGGTTAGTGGAAAACAGCTATACTCTCGAATGGCCTCGAATCTTCTTGCCGAGGCTATTCTAGACCGTGTAAAGGGGAATCGTGATGAATGCAGTTCGAGGCTACCGCTTGTGTAAAAGGGGTGGGGTTAGGCTTACCAATTTAAGCCTAAAAGAACCTTGTACAGCGCAAGGAAGTTCCGTGCTGGACAAGAAATTCAACGTTGAATTCCCTCCGAGTTTAATTTAGTGATATCGGTAAGGAGCCAATCCAAAACTAATTGAGCATCAACTAAGAACAATATATTTGAACACAAAGCAATAAAAATCAAGTAAAATGAGTATAGTTTTGATCTAAGCTTAGTAACTCGAGCGACGGAAGAGTTCTTTCTGAACCGAAAGATGATGCATTACAAAGCAGTTGCGTCGGAAAGGATCAACCCACCCATCAAACTAGAATTTTCAAGGGTCTAGGGAAATTCTGACCTGCTATGACCGGTGTACACACAAAAAAAAACGTAAATCTGAGCTCAGCGGGGAATTTACGGACATAAGCCAAAACAGGTCAATTCTAGAGAATTTAACTAGTACAATTTTAAACAAAAAAAAATCACAGGAGAACATTGGCGACATTTCAGTGGAACCAAAAAAAGGATACAATTTAATGAAGGCATAAATATGGGACTAAAGACTAAACAATTTAGTGGACCAAAAAATAATCATAATTAGGAACATTAATGAGATAATATATATATGTACAATTCACGTGGAAAACCTTCGCTCCCGCCGGAGTATGGATGAGGTAATCCACGGGTCCTCTAGCCTCGAAGACGGGGTAGGGTCCCGTTCACTGGCTAAGGAGTTTGTTGTTTCCCGTGGGAAGTAGCACCAGCACCTCCGGGCCAGGCTTGAATTTTTGTTCTCGTGACTTAAGGTGAAAGTAGGTCTTATACCTCTCAATAAGTCCTTCTTCACGAGATACGACACTCGTTTGTTACCTCGGGTGGACTCACGCTCGAGGGCTTTAGTTTTCTCCCAAAGGAGGGGGGAGTCACGCACTCCTTCTGGGCGCGGGAAAACTTGTCGTTCCGGAGGGCTTGGAACTCCGGGTCGATAGGGATTTCCAGGGGAATAGGTGCACGGGATTCCAAGGGCTGCCTGTGTACGGTTAATCACTGGCTGGGCCACGGGATGGTCGTGAAATACGGGGTTCTAACCAAACAAAACGGAGCAGAACTTGATTGGGGCCGCTACCACTTCGGCCCAACCGGACATATAGTCACACTCGATGTGACAACGAATTACTGGGAAACGACTGGCCCGGCCAAGGTAGTCGTGGACTACCGCAAACTTCATGTGGTCGGGGCCAACAGGGGTGAGTAGGTCCTTAGATACTATAATACAGGTGCACCCGGTGTCACGGACGAGGGGGGATACTCGGCGACCGTTCACAGTTCCGTTCTCGAATTTTAATCCACCAGGGTCGTTCTCATTAAAGAGGAAGTTTACCTGATGGGCCGGATCTTTCGCGGGCGAGGGAGGATCGGGGTCTCCTGAGGCGTCGGAGGAGGATCAGGGACGGCCCAGATTTGGTGCACTTAGTGGGACTGAGAGTTTGCTAATCGGGAGTTTTGAGGACAGTTCGTGCGGGAATGGCCGGAAACTCCGCAGGTGTAGCAGGCGATCGGGTTCTTTTGGTACGACACAACCGGGGGAGAAGAAACAAGGGGCTTAACGTCTCAGTGTTCCGATGGTGTGAAGTTTCTTGGTTTCGAGGGACTAGGAACTTTGGTAAATCTTGGAACCAATTTAGGAGGGGTCTTAGGACCATAAAATTTAGTTTGGGGGGGCGATTGTGGAGCCTTTTTAACATCCTTAGGGTATAAATCGTGACTACCCGCGTAGACATCGGCTTTTTCCAAGCACTCCTTAAAGGTGGCACAACGCTTATCCTTAATGAAGACACGAACTTCGGGAGCCACGGAAGCTAAAAGCTGATCCCTAAGGAAGAAGTCCAGAAGGGACTCGTAAACCTGGGGAATCTTGCACGCATCCAGCCAACACTGAAGGTTTCTTTGGAGGATGTACCCGTTTTGCCGAAATGTTTGAACAAGACGGATCCTTTCCTGGCGGAATCAGGAGCGGTAGAATTCGCTATTTATATGAACAGTGGCTAACAATTCGGACTTTAACGTGGAATAGTCCAAAGTTGCTTCCAGGGGAAGGGATACGAAGATATCCCTTAACTTGGCTTTTAGGAGGAGAAGTAAGTGAGCGACGCCATCATTTTCGAGATCCCATCTATTAATCTGAAAGATTCTTTCAAAATGGGTCAAAAATGACCCAAAGTCCTCTCCATCATTAAAAGCGGGAAGGTGGACTGAAGGAGTTTGGGGAATTTCAGCCCGGGAACCGATGGACTGAGAATCTATTTGATTTCGGCTCATTTCCAGTTCATGCTGCCTAATTTGTTCACGTTCTTCCATCTCTATCTTCAGTTTGTTCTCCTTCATCTCTATCTCCATCTTCAGTTTGTTCTCCTCCATCTCCATTTCCATCTTCAGTTTGTTCTCCTCCATTTTGTTCTTCTCCATATCCGTTTTTCTTAGTTCCTCTTCCCTTCGCTCTGCCCGTTCGTTCCTCTCTTCTTCTTCTACGTAATTTAGCAGGTCTTTGCCCGAAAGACCTAACATTTCACCCTGACTCTTAAATTTTTCGAAGGGTGACATTGTTACGCAGTTAACTGAAGGAACACTGACACGCGAACGATCTAGGACACTACCCACGCGAAACGAATACTTGAATATTCGTGAAGGCCTTGTTCACACACAAAAAAATATGATACAGCTACCTACTTCTGCTGTTTCTAAGCGGAAAAAAATTAAAATGGTCCTACCGGAATTAGAAGACCAAAGACCTTAACTCTTTTGGATTAATAACCAGGAGAGTCTCCAAAATTCAAACACAATAAAAAATTAATTACATGCGATCCAACACAAAATCTAAATAGATTACGTTCCACTGCTCTTCAATTTACTTGAACTTGCCTTCTGCCAGAATAATACAAAAATTCAAATAAAATGGATATACGTGAATAACAAGGGAACTTCTAATGTCGAAATTAAAATGACGAGGGTTCGTAAAAAAACAAAACACTATTGCACCAAAATTATATAATATGTATATTAATAAATATATATATCGTGGTATGACATTATATTACATCAATACCATATTATATCTATGGGGAGGGACCAATAACTTAGAAGCGAACCGAAAAGGGACGGAATACCACTAGTTTAGACGGGCTGAGTAGCGAGAAAGAGTGCAACGAGGTCAGGTAAATTATGGCCAATGGAAAAGCTCAAGGTTATTTGTTGAAGTCATTAGTGTGGGAAGGCCATTTAATAATAAATTAAATAGTTTAAAGGACATATTTGGAAAAGCTGGTATTAATCTAGCCTTTAAATATAATATTTCCTTAAGCCACTTGATGATTACCAGGAACCTCAAAGAATATCATAACATAGGAGTATATGCAATACCATGCAACGATTGCCATAAAGTTTATATAGGAAAAACGGGGAGAAATCTAGACAAGAGATTGTATGAACACAAAAGAGATATTAGAGTGGGCAGCACAAGCAGTGGATTATTTTGCCATGTTAGAGACTTGAATCATTCGATCGATTTCAATGGAAGTAAAATGGTATTTAAATCGGCTAACTATGTTAAGAGAAGAATCGTAGAATCGAGCTTGATATCGTCAGTTCCTAATTTAAATCTATTTGAGGGTCAATTTTCTTTTAATCCTGTAATACGAAAGCAAATAAACAAAATAGTAAAATGTCAGCCCTTCAATATGTTTAGGCCTAACCCCCCCCCCCCTGATTAGCCACAAGTTTGGGGATTGGGTGAAAAAAGAGGGGATCTTTCACGACCTGACCCTGTGTTATGTTTGTAAGCACTTTTCTTATATTTTCTATCCAGTGTCAATTGAAAAAGGGTGTGAGATACACCGAAACTGTTCTGAATTAAATTGTCTTCGGAGAATGTGGTTTAATTCCTCATATATATATATATATATATATATATATATATATATATATATATATATATATATATATATATATATATATATATATATATATATATATATATATATATATAATATATATTAAGCGTTTGAGTTACTTCTGTATAGTTTCAATTTAAGTTGACAATACGGTGCGCTTTAAGAAGTCAAGGTTCTGCTCCTGCTCCTATATTGGAATTAGCCAAAGAAAAGACTAGGAAAGTTATTTCCAAGAAAGAGTCACCTCTCACAATTTGTTACATTGAATTCACTGTAAAACCGAAGCTACTTTACAACATTTTAATTTCTTTATAATTATCCCTCTCCTCTTTCTTTGCGAATTCATGAGTCCACTTACCTCAAAAACTTCTCCCCTTCTTTAAATTCAAATTGCTTCCCTTCCCCTCCATTACTTCTGCTATAAAATATTAACCTCCTAATCCTCTCTTCTTACTCTCTACGCGCTTTCCCAACAGTCTGACGTACATAAGTGATAGGACAAGGTTAGCGTTTGCTTGATGTGCATATCGTGTTCCTACCAATATTTATCTAGTCCACATATTTTACTATTTAAATATTCAGCATAAATTATAATGCAATAAACTGTAAGTTTCGTATTACTTCCCCTATTAACGAGCAAAATTCTCCATTTCTCCCTATTTCCATAATTTAAATTTAAATCATTTTATTTTTTTTTAATTGTAAATGTTGAGTTTATTCTTTAATTTGTATTTCTTGTTCCAGAAGAGTAGTGAAGTGAAGACCCGATCCGTTGTAAAAAAGAAATATATTTCTTCCTCTACGTCAGGGGTCGGCAAGATACGGCCTGTGATCTGGTTACGGCCCCGTAAGCTAAAATTGTTCAGCCCGCAGTCCCCAAACGAAATATAGTATCTACCCGGCCCGTCGTGTCTAGAAATAAAAATCTAAATTTTTTACTTTTATTTCCTAGACTTTTAGATTCTCAAAATAAATTGTAGACCCGTAGAATGTTAAGAGGTATTCTCCAAAATTCGAGAACAATCAGTTATCAAGAATTTACACTAGAACATTCTGGAATATTCTAGAATAGTTCTGCTTGTGTATAAATTCCTCTGGGGGCGTTAAGATTAAGCTAGTTAATTTCAGAAAACCATTTAGGCTAGATGTGTCGTGACATAACAAGTGAATTATTAAACTCTACGAATCAACATAGTTAACTTTAAAGTGACTTAAACGAATGTAAATAGGTCTCAAACGTAAATTATAGTTTTATTCAAGTTAATAAATGGTTTTAAATGATTTAATTTAATTATCAAACATGTCTATTTCTTTAGTAGAATTACTTACCAAATAGTTTCCCATGTAATTTTCAAAAAACCTTGAAAAAAATCACAAATTTTATAGCTAACAATGATATGTATACATTTTGCGTTTGAATGAGTTCATTCCATAAAAATTATACAATTTGGTTCTGAAATATATTGATTTTTGTGGGATAGTGATAAAGAATGATTGCACATCGAATGGGGCCCACACATAACCTCCCCATGCAAAAAATGAATCCATTATTTTTTCCGAAATTTGGCATATCAATTAAGAAGGTGTTAATAACTGTTTATGATTGTTTTGTGATATTGGAACTAATTGCCAATTTATTTTTTTAGGAAACCCCCAAATGACAACAAAACGAAGGAATGTTGATTCGGAGTGTTGAGTTTTTCAAGACACATGGACATAAAAGTACTTTTCTATTCAACGCTTCAGTAATCCCATCTGCCTTATTTGCCATGGAAGCGTTGCCGTAAATAAGAAGTTCAATATCAAGAGGCACTATGGGAGTAAACACCCCAAGTTCAGTGAATTTATTGGCCAAACGAGAAAGGACAAAGTTCATAAACTTAAAGTGAATTTAGAAAAACAAAGTTCGATATTCCAAAAACGAAACATGTAATCAGAAAAAAAAGTACACGTGCAAGCTACGAAGTGTTGAAATTGATAGCAGAAAACATGAAACTTTTTACTGACGGGAAATTCTTGAAAAAATATTTGCTTGTTGTAGTAGACATTTTATGTCCCGATCCAAAAACTTAATTTTCGAATATTTGTCTCTCGGCAAGAACAATTACACGATGAATAGAAAAAATGTCAGCGGATCTGAAAATTAATTTTTAAAAATCATAGCAGAGAATCAATATAAAGATTTGGTTTACTTCTGCGACGCTCGCTGGCGTAGGTGAGTATATGCACTGCGGGAAGATAGAGCTGGATTCCTTAAGAGCAAAATCTTGAGTGCCACAGTATTTCGCGCTCCCAAATGACTTTTAAGACTAGCATTTCTAGTAGATTTAACATCCCATTTAAACCGCTTGACTTTGCAGCTTCGGGTAAAAAACAATTTATGGGGCGGTCTTGATGTTATTGCACGTCTTGAAGTCACCAGTTTATATGAGGGGGGAGAGTATGTGGTGGAGTCTGGCTGGGGGGAGTGTGGCAGGTATTCGAGGCCCTGTAGATAGAAGGCCTACTTTTGTCTTCCAATCGAGTTTGTTCTGACTTCCAAAGTTTCTCAGGGGGGATACGCTTTTAGGCTGTGTTCCAGAAGGTTCCTCGGTAATCAAGGGTTAAAGAAAGGGACTTCGAAGGTAAGTAGGTTTTATTCTTAGCTTAGGCGTACCAAAATGGAAGCAAGCAGAACAGTTCGAGTCCTACGCGGAAATGTGTAGGTTTTACGTTAATGCTAGATAGGTTAGTCTAACGAGGCAGGATTCAAGGATGAGGAAATGGATTCGTGACGCTAATAATAGCAATGAGCTGCTGACAGACGCCTTAACTGATTCTCTCTCTGTCTTAGTCTCCTTCCTCTGTGTGTTTTAAATATATATATATATATATATATATATATATATATATATATATATATATATATATATATGCCTCTTGTTTCCAAGGGGCGTGACCTTTTTCACTTGACCTTGCCGTTGAGCGGAGCCAAAGATCAGGAATATCTTCGTCAGTTTCTTCGTTGGGCGGAGTTACAAGAGTTATGTGCATCTAATAAACTGGCATATTTGTCCACGTTTGGACCTATCATGTATCAGAGAGATGGTTTCCTAGTGTGCGTATGTTTATGTGTGGCCGCGTAAGAACTCTAGCTATCCGCTTTGCACGATTCATACTTTCTTAATAAATATACAATTGTGATATAGTATTTCTCTCTATTTTACATTGGTTCACTATCTATTACATGGCATATTTTTTTATTAATTCATACATGTACCCATTTTCAGGATTTCACAGGTCCATTGGGCGCCGATTTGTGAAGCTTCCTCACTGGGCCTACCTATCCTGCAATTTGGGTGTCACAGGCTTACTTTCCTTGCAATTCGGGTGCCACAAATTAATATATGGCATGTGGGGACACATAACCGCATTTGAAACAAAACTACGATTGTGGGAATGTCAGCTGGAGAAATCAACTTACACTTCCCTACACTCCAGGATTCTAAACCTACAAATGTCAACATATTTATGACGGCGATACGTGATTTAAGAACGGAATTTTCCTTTCGGTTCGCTGTCATACGATCGCAAACAGTCTTACGTCTTACGTCTTGAAAAAGGTAGAAGTTTTAAAGTGAATAGTCGTAGTATAGTGGATAGGATAGTTACGATATAGTGGTAGAAAGGAATGAGTAAAAGTTAGAGTTAGTTGCTGGGTGACCAGCCATCTCTTTGATTCTTAATCTTTATTCTTCCTTGCTATTCTTCATTGTTCTTTGTTTTGGCTCTCGCGCCTCTGTTGTTTGTCGATGTTTTCCATTCTTTGGTTCGTTTTCTCTTGCGGATTTCCTTGATTCTGCAATCTTACCTTGCAGTGTACCTTGGGGGCGGTTCCTCCCTTAAGTCGGGTCTACCGCTTCTGAAGCTGCCTCGGTTGTTCACTCAGTGGTTTTGTAGTATCTCTATTGCTCTTTTTTCGTCGTCAGACATCATTCGATCTAGTTTGTCCCACACCTTCACTGCTCTTCTATGTAGGGACACATTTGTACTTGGGAGCTCTATTTCATTGTGAAGATCTCTCATTTTTCTGTACTCACGCCTTCTCGTATTAGTGATTATATACACCGCTGAGTTTTGTACTTGTTGTAATTTAATCGCACTTGATTTTAGAGGCGGCTCAGCGGTATAGCTGGGTAGAGCAATGTTGCTTTGCAGATGGCGTTGTACATTTTCCTTAGGTTGTTTCTGTTTAGGTTTCTCAGTTGAAATAGTTTTGCTACATGTACTTTGGCCTGGTTTACTTTATTCGCAATATGTTTGCGGTAGCCACTCCGGGTGATCAGGCGTCTCCCTACTAGAATGATAGAGAACTTTTCTGGATTTGTGCGGATTTTCCATTTACGCTCGAATTCGTTGATGTTGGCAATTTCTGCGGCTGTAATCCTGGCCATGGTTGGAGGATGTCTGTAAGTGCTGTTTGCTACTATTGTGATGTCGTCGGCGAATTGTATGTAAGTTGTGGTTTCGTGGACTGTGTATACACTGTAAAGAGTTGGGCTTATACAGCCCCTTGGGGGACACCTTGTATCACTTCGAATTTCGGGCCCTCGTAGCCTGCTACTGAAATGAACGCTGATCTATCGGTTACATAATCGCAAAGGCATTTTGTTAGGGCGGAGGATAGCTCTAGTCTTTTGATTTTGTATTTTAGGCTAGCTCTCCATACCTTATCAAACGCCTTTTGGACGTCTTTAAGTACGATGTCAGTATAGTTTTTCTCATATTTTGCCTTCGCAAGTGATTCCACCAGAATGGCTAGGGCAGTCTCTGTATTCCTATTTTTCCTGAATCCATGTTGATGGTTTGGAATCAGCGCCCTCTCTTCCAAGTGCTTGACGAGCCTGTCATTAATCGTTTTCTCCATTAATTTTGCCACTGTTTCCAGGAGTGTTATTGGTCTGAAGTTTCCGGGGTTGTTTAGGGGCTTGCCGGGTTTTGGTAGAAAAATAATTGTCCCCTTTTTTAGCGCATCCGGGAAGAATCCTGCGCTTAGAGAGGCGTTAATTACTGTCGCTATCCGCGACAAAAAGGTGGCTGGTGCGCGTATTAAGTTCTCCTTCGTTATACCTGATGACCTAGGTGCCTTCTGTTTGGTGGTCTTGAGCGTTCTTTGTATCTCCCGTAGCGTTATCGGCTCGATTCCTTGCTCTACTAATAGCGTTGGTGAAGCAGCTATGTTGGGTACTATTTCTAGGTGGTTTTGCTCCAGTTCTTCTATTACTCTTGTTTTATGGTCGCCGTTAAAATCCTCGTTTTCATTGGAGAGATATCGAATACCTTCCTCCAATGTTCCCGGAACGCCTCTTCAATTTCTTGGGGTTCCTTTTCACCTTCATCCTCGTTCTGAAGTTTGATTTTTGGCCTCTGTTTTCTCTTTCCCCTGGCTATGTTGATTTTCTCCAATATTTTGGTAGGATTCAAATCCTCATCCATTGCTTCCACGAAAAAAAGCCCTCCTTCTGTTTCTTTCTACTTTTATTTCCTCTAACAGCTCGTCCTTTACTCGTAGCAGTTTTCCTCGGTCACCTCTCTGTAGGTCATTTGGCTTGATTGAGTTGCTCGTGATTTCATACTCATTCTCGAGATTTATTATTTGGCTGATCTTATTGGATCTGGCAATGTTCTGTACGTTGTTGTAGGAACGTATTTCGTATAAGCCTTGACAAACATCTTTATGATGTCGCCGATCTCTTTGTCAATTTCCTCCAGCGAGGCCTCAGTCAGGTCTCTCTGTTCGTAATTAGCGAGCTCTTCTTTGTAGTTGGTCCAATCGGCCTGTCTATACGATTGATTTTCTCGGCGGGCACTTGACTTAGATGGGGTCCATGGACAAAGTCATGACCACCATCTCGTGGTCGCTAGTTAAAGGAGGGCCTCTCTCAATGATATAGTTAAACTGGAAGTTCGGGTTAGCCAAAACTATTTCCGGTATTTTAGCGTTGTTCTGGCCCATATATGTTGGAAAGTCGGGTCCTAGGCGCTCTGCTATCCCTCTTTCCAGTAGTTGGTCGAGGTTTCTCCCGGCTCTATTATGGTGCCTAGTGTAGCCGGAGGCTCTACTCCGGGCATTTAAATCGCCCATAAATATCGTTTGGTCTCTGTGGCAAAATATGTCTGTAAAATTGTGCAGGGGTAAAAAATCTCTCCTTGGGGGTTGCTAGCCTGTCGCTACTATAAGGTTGCCTGTCGCTGTTTTTACACTTATTGCCAGATATGATTCGTCGAGTTCTCTGAGCTTTTTGTAGTCTATATATTTGCGGATTGCCATAGCGACGCCTTCGTAATTGATATCGTAAGTGGTCTTGCTGATTATGGTGTAGTTTAAAATGTTAATTTTGCTTCTTGCCGGTTCTATATTTATCTCGTTTAGCAATATTATGTCTGGATCTTCTCTTAGGTACGCATTGCTGAGAGAGAATCTTTTATCGTTCTAACCAGCTACGTTGTGACATATTATTTTAAATTTTCTTCCATCAGCTATTACTCGTGCTTTATTTCCTCCCTTCTTCCTCTTCTCTCTGCCTTATGCGCTTCGCGCTCGGTGGGCGATTTTGTCCTTCCACTTCTCTTCTTCTTAAATTCCTCCTTCTTCAGCGTACAGCGCATTTCCTGCGTGATTTCTAGTTTGCCTGTTGTCAGCATTGTGTATACTTCTCGTTATGAGTATGGGCCTTCGTATTCGTATTTGTATACTCCCTTCTTAATGCCTTGTGTCAGGTCTTCATTGTTGTCGGGGAAGGGTTTTTCCTCGGAGGCGGAGATTTTTAAGTTGAATCTTTGTTGTTCTTCATCCTCTTCTCATGCAGGCTTTGGGGGGGGGGGAGCTTGGCTCGGTCCTTCTCGGGTCTGGCTTGCTACTTTTTCTTCCTTGTTGTTTTTGTTGCCTGTGACGACCTCTATTTCCATCTCTTCCTCGTGTTCTTTCTGTGCATTCTTCCTTAGCCTCGGATCTCTACTCGCTGCCCCGTTGGTTTCCGTGGTTTCTCTTAGCTAGTGGCCTTTTGCTGTGCTTGGGTTTGGTTTGGTTTGGTTTTGTTGGTTTATACTGGATGCTCGGGGAACCACATCTCCTCTAATCCGTTATTCTTTAGCATCACATTTAGTTCCCTACAGTAGGTTTCTGTATTAGCTACGTTCAACACATGCGCGTGAAGAATGCACGCTAATATGTTCAGGGACTCCCCTTGTTTGACTTCAATCACATTTTTCCCCGGCTGGATCTTTTCAGCTGTGGCTTTAGTTACTTTGACGAATGTGAGGCTCTGCCTTTCCTCCTCTGCTCTAGCTTTCTCTCTTCTCTTACTCTCGATTTGCTCTCTCTTTAACGGGCTTGCTATTGCCAGGGGGCGGTGTTTTCCACTGCAGTTTAGACATCTTTTTAACTTTGGCCTGCATTCCCGCCACGTATGGTTCTTCTCGTTGCACTCGGAGCACCATTTTATATCTTTGAACGGGCAGTCTCTTGCATTATGCTTCTTGAGCGCGTAGCAATTTAAGCATGTTAGTATGCTAATGAAGTCGTCAGTTTTTAATTTCCCAGGTGTAATTTTCAAATTAAATGCAAGAATGCCATACTAGTTTCACGAAAAATTACCTTAAATAAATGGAAGTATTCTGCATTGGTTGCTTGATTCGTAAACTTTATTATCTGCTTTACCTTCGCCCATTGTTGTGCTCTCTCGATCTCTTCTTTGATTTCGTCCGCGTTGTGGTCCCGTATCCAGGGGTCAATTTGGCGGCAGTAAACTGTCTTCTGAGCTTCTATTTGGGGGGGCACTTTTGCTTCCAGTCCAATCCTTGTGAATTCCTCGCTTGCTCTTTCCGAAAGGATTTTGTCAACATCCCTGTCGTTTTGACAAATTGCGATATATGAATTCGTGTAGTCTAGTAACCTAACTAGCACTACTCCGAGTTCCGCGTAAATTATTCGGAAGACACTGGTTCTGTCGGGTTTTTGCGTGCCCTTCAAGATGCGCAAAGGGACCCGTTTAGTGGTGTCCATCTTCTTATTATATGAGTTCTTTTTTCTTTTCCATTAGCTAAGAGGATGAAAAGAGTATGTAGATATAGGTGCTGCTATATCCGTTTATGCTCACCGGCTTATTCAGCTGGCGAGTCGGTATCCCCTACCTACCTACCTAAACCTTAACCCTATCAGTTTTTGCTCCACCAAACTTGTGTCCTGCACCGAGTTAGCCGCCCGGTTCAGATATGGCTCCTGCACAGATAGGTATCTATGGAGTCTTCAAGCTTCCCTACCCGACTCGCCCTAAAGAGGGTGGATAGGAAAGAGAGAGTAGTCTTTTGTTAAGAGTCCAGTAAACGTCTCGTCTGACAGTTGTGGTCTCTTCTGTTTCTTCTATCTTGAGTTGGCAACGATGCAAAAACGATCAATTTCGTCTCCCAACGTTGAAGGTGTAGATTGCTTATGGTTCTTCTTAAGTAATAAAAATTTTTCCGCTATCCGCACACAGTCGATTTCAAACTGTTCGCTACTCCGTTTGATGTGGAAGTGGACAACGTACCGGAAGAATTTCCAAAGGAACTCATTGATATGGAATACAAATAAGTATTAAAATCAAACGTTTAACGCAGAGGATGTATCTCTATTGGATTTTTATAAGAAATATCTTTTTGAACCCAGGCTGCATATTAATCTGGCTGGTCATGCGATGAATATAGCATCAGTGTTCGGTAGCACATATGTGTGTGAGCAATTATTTTCCAAAGTAAAATACACCAAAAGTAAGCGGATGACCATTTCGAAAACGTACGGCTTTTGGATTCAACCTTCTTATAAATAGATGTTGAAAAACTTAAGAGTCAAAAACAACATCAAGCATCACACATAGTTGTGTCCCTTATAAATAAATATCAATAGTTCAATGTAAAATTGATAATGTATACCTACTAAAATTTACATAATCTATTATAATTTATAGATTCATGTTTTACTATTATTACCTTCATTTATTTATTATTAGGTACCGAATATAACATTAATAATTATAATAGTTTAATTTTATAATGCAAATTAGGAATGTGGCCCTCCATCACTTCATAGACTTTGCTTCTGGCGAGTAAGCTGAAAAAGGTTGCCGACCGCTTCTCTACGTCCTTTTTCGTTCATCTGCAAACTTATCTCTTGTTTTCGCTTCATCCAGCATACGCTTTACCACTTTTATCCCTTGATTTCAATTCATCCAGCATACTCCTTACCTCTCTTATCCCTTGCTTTTTCTCCATCCATCATACGCTTTTCCTTTCCTATCTCTTAATTTCTCTTTAGCGAGCATACTCTTTACCTCTATTATCCCTTGATTTATCTTTATCCTGCATACGCCTTACCTCTCTTATCCCTTGATTTCTCTTCATCCAGCATACGCCTTACCTCTATTAACCCTTGACTTCTTTTCATGCAATATATGCTTTACCTCTCTTATCCCTTGATTTATTTTCATCCAGCATACGCCTTATCTCTCTTATCCCTTGATTTATATTCATCAAACATACGTCATACCTCTCTTAACCCTTGATTTCTCTTCATCTAGCATAAGCTTTACCTCTCTTAACCCTTGATTTCTGTTCATCCAGCATAGGCTCTACCTCTCTTAACCCTTTACTTTTCTTAACAACAAGGAAAGAAGGTACCCTAGGAGACTTTACGGTCCATTCAAGGAGGGTACCTTTGCACTAGCAATCGAGCGGGCACATGACTGCTCAATTGTTTTGCGTCCCTAAACGGCCACTTTTCAAGACTTTGTCTAGTCTTGACTTGAACTGGTCAACAGATTCACTGTTGACAACTTCCACTGGAATGCGTTCCACATACCGCAGATACTGTAAGTGAAGAAATTTCCACACAGATTGCGGTTGTAACGCTTCAGTTCAAGTTTGAAGCTGTGATTGCGCGTTCTGTTCTCACTCAGTGTAAAAATATCCCGGTAGTCAACATTGTCGAACCCTCGAAGTATTTTAAAAACTTCGATGAGCTGACCACGCAGTCTACGGGTTTCCAACGAGAACAGATCTAATTCCCTTAGTCTATCCTCATAACTTTTATGTCGGATAGAGGGAATCAGCTTGGTTGCCCTGGCTTGTACGCGTTCCAATCTCGCGATGTCCTTTCGCAATGAAGGACTCCAAAATTGTACGGCATACTCCAGGTGCGGTCGGACAAGTGAGTTGTATAGGCATTGTACAATCTCCTGGTTCCGATAACCAAACTGGCGCTTAATATAGCCTAGCATCCTTTGGGCCTTTTTCTCCGCCTCAATGCACTGTTTCGAGAACTTGAGGTCACTAGTGATTGTTACACCCAAGTCCTTCTCAGTGTCGGTGGATTCAATAGCAGTGCCCTTAAGGATATACTGAGATTGGGGGTTTCTGTGACCGATATGCATAACTTTGCATTTCCCCACGTTAAAAGGCATTTGCCACGTGTCCGACCACTCCCCAATCTTCCCAAGATCTTCCTGCAGGCGTGCAGTATTTCCATCCTTTGCAACGTTCATACCAAGCTTGGTATCGTCGGCAAATTTGGAAATCTTGGCAACCATGTCACCGTCCATGTCGTTGACGTAGATGATGAATAGTAGTGGTCCCAGGACAGAACCTTGAGGCACCCCGCTAGTAACGGGCACCCACTCAGAAGCCTGTCCATTCACCACCACCCGTTGCCGTCTGCCACTGAGCCAGTTCTCGATCCAGCCGGCTACCTTTCCGTCTATGCCAAGCGCTCGCACTTTCCGGAGAAGGCGGCGGTGTGGTACCTTATCAAAGGCTTTCTGAAAGTCTAGGTAGACCACATCCACCGCCTTGTCCCGATCGTGCTCACTGAAAACAAAGTGGAAGAATTCTACAAGGTTCGTCAGGCATGACCGTTGCCTTCGGAAGCCGTGCTGGGAACTCCTCAGTAGCAGGTTTGACTCTAAATACGTTTTCATGCAACATAGGCTTTACCTCTCTCATCCCTTGATTTATTTTCATCCAGCATACGCCTTACCTCTCTTAACCCTTGATTTCTCTTCCTCCAGCATAGGCTTTACCTCTACTATCCCTTGATTTATCTTCATCCAGCATACGCCTTACCTCTCTTATCCCTTGATTTTTCTTCATCCAGCATACGCCTAACCTCTCTTAACCCTTGAACTTCTTTTCATGCAACATAGGCTTTACCTCTCTTATCCCTTGATTTATCTTCATCCAGCATACGCCTTACCTCTCTTATCCCTTGCTTTCTATTCATCAAACATACGTCATACCTCTCTTAACCCTTGATTTCTCTTCATCCAGCATACGCCTCACCTCTCTTATCCCTTTGTTTCTCTTCATTCAGCATAAGGAGTGAAACCAGGAAAGAAGAGTTAGGAAAGGAAAGGCTCTTTCAATTATTATATCAATATTCTGGTCAAGTGTGATATTTGGAAACAACGACGAGATATCGAAACTAGCCATTAGTCAAGGTAAAGGGCATTTTAAATGCAACTAATCTTTAACAAAAGAAAACTATTTTGTATAAGGAACTGACTCATTCCAAAAGGAGATAGTAGAGGGATTAAAAATTTGGCCAAATTATAAGAGGGAAGTGGATATAACGCCAAAAGTGAACGAAGGGATAAACCCTTTTGATGACACTTGGCGAGACCATAGAGGAAAGCTATGTAGGATCCAACCTGAAAACTAAGGATTTATTTTTGTTCAGAAACTCTTTTAACAAAATTCCCAAATCCTTAAGGGTAGCTACGTCATATTTGTGTAGGAATAAAGAGGAATATTTATATTTGCGTCACAAGTGCCGAAATTCTTAAGCGAAATAGGAAAGAGCATTAAGAAAATCCTGAAATATAGAAATAATAGCAGTACATTGCTTGTTTTCAAAAGGATAGAAATAATCAATATGTCAAAGTGAAAAAGGTGCGGGTTTAAGTTCAAATGCCAAAGATGTTAGGAGAAGTCAGAGAATTAATTGTTCAACGTGTTTTCGTCAGGAGTGAAACAAGGGCTGGTTAAGATAAATTTAGGTAACTTACAGTCCTAAGTTCTAACCTCTGATTTAGCAAAGCTATCTATCGAATCGAATGTGAATAGAAAGAACAGAAGAGGGATTCCTGTGGGAGACTGAAGGGGAATGTCTAGTATGAGAGTAAAGGTTTCGGAAAAAACTTTCGAGGGGATAAAAAGAGTTTAAAGGTCAGTGGCTATACACCGATGTGTGGTGTTATTGTGTGTGTAGGTAGTATATTGAGTTCGACTGGGGCGGCGATAGGACGAGAGGGCAGAGGCGCGTGTTTATGGAAACATGCTGTTCATGTTATTGTTTTCTTATGTGTGGGTAGGTATTGGCTGATGGTGGCCGAGGGCTGCAGGTTGTCTTAATCGTCGTGTTATTTGGGTGTAAGTGTATGTATTGAGTGGTATTAGTTTGTTGTTTTCGTTTAGTGTGGACATGAGTGTGTACATAAAAAAGCGGCATGCACGTTTCAGAGCAGAGTTCTGAATGTGCTGCGCTTTCCTGCCATGTTTGACTCAGCTGCTACGAGTGTGATTGGAGAATATGTGAGGAGTGGTCTGAGTAGTGTTTTATATAAGTTTAGTTGTAGTTTACGGTGGACAGGATAGAACCTGCGCAGCTTCTTGTTGTTATTTTTGGCCCTTGCTTGTATGATACTTTGGTGTATGTGCAATTATGGGGACTTGTCCAATGTTGTCCCTAGAATTTCTGTGTAAAGTGTGTAGGTTATGTGAGTCTAGTTGGGTCTGGGTGGTTTGAATCTGGTGTTTGTATATATATTTGTATGTTATGAATGTGGTGATCGCTAGCGTCATATAGTGTCACCTGTGCCTTCTAGGGATTCGTAGCCACTTATTCTCATAATCTGTCTTCCCGTCCATAGCGTGCGATTCTGTTTGGGCCCTGGCCGCAGAAAAGAATTGTCTCGTCATTGGGAGTGTGTACGTATGTCTGCAGTTATTTTTTTGGGTGGCTGCGTTAGTATATTTAGGTCCCAATGGGACCTTAAATGCGTTAAGCATGTCATTTGTGTTGGTGAGTGTACGGTTGATAGGTTTAGGTGGGTCCGTACTCAACATCCTCTTTACGCGCCGCCAAAAGAAGGAAGGGTCATTGGAGCGAGCGTCGTCCGCCATGGGGGTCACCTTGCGTCACCTACGATTTCGATCTAGCTGCACGCATTGTATGATGCAGGCAGCTATGAGTGTGATGATGTGTTGTCGTGAGCCCTTATTGTTGCGGTTGTTGTATACTATAATGAGTCTTTGTGTTTGTATAGAAAATTTGAATTGTTTTATGCGTATGTTTTACGGGTTGTGTGTATGTTTCGTGTAGTGTTTATGGTGTCCATGAATGTACTCTAGTGGTTGTCTATATGTGTAGTGTTCCTGAGGTTGAGGTTGTGTGGCGTATTCATAGTTATGTCTCTATTTCAATTCTTCCCAGGTCGTGTTATTGCAATCGTAGAGGAGGGTGTATCAGGATAGGTGAAATGATATCATGAGGCATATAGGGATGTAGTCGGATATTACGTGGAGACCTGTGGCTACGTGTGACGTGGTCATTGTGGAAGACTATGCCCGGGGAGGTAGTACCTCCATGATTCCCGTAATATTGTGGAGAAGCCCAGGCCGAGGTGCTCTCAGCGGAATCGTTGCAAGGCACGGGTCAAATACATACCAGCTTCATTATTAGTGTTTGAAAGTAGTGCACGATGGTAGGTATTCAGGTACTCACAAAGAAGAGTGGATGGTTGTGGTCTTATAAAGCCCGAAGTGGGACATCTATGTGTAATGATGGTCGTGGTTGGCTGTAGTGGGTGGCCACTAAGATAGTGTTAATGCACGTGTGTACCTTGCGGGCTAGAAAGGAATACACTTGCATGTTTATGAGGGTGATCGCTGGGATTGCTGATCCCAGGTGTGGAGCGTGTTGGGTGAGGTATGTGCGGTAGCTTGCAATGAGAAAAAGTGTCGTTGGAGGAGTGAAGACTGGTAGAATTCAAAAGTAAGAAGTTAGGTCTCTGTCTAATGACTAGCAAATTTGAGATGGCATCGCGAATACCGAACCAACTGAGTACGTTTTCTGTACTACACTAAGCCGACCTATGGAGAGAAGCGAAGTGCGCATGATGGCAGTAGCAATAGCTGCTTTCCTCTCATTTATTTCCTGAAATTGCACCAGGAGTAAGGGGATGCGGCTCCTTTCGCACGTGTATGACTGGCGAGGGTAGTGTTAACTTGGTACGTGTTTTGGTAGTAGGTTTGGTTTGAAGGAGGAAACAGTAGGAGGTGGGTATAGACAATGCAAAGAGGTTTGGAGAGAGGGGGAGGAGAGGTGGAACAGTAGGGGAAGGGGTGGCGACAATAGAATGAATTTTGGATGCAGTAAAAGGGGGGCAGTGGAAGAAGGGGTTGATTGCGGATGGCTGTGGTGGTGCCAGAGCCGAGGCTGTGGCCAAGGGAAGGGGGAGAGCTAGATAGGGGACAGGGTGAGTGGTAGATGTGGCACCTCTGGAGCGAGAAGTGGGTGGTGGGCGTGGGTTCGTGCTCACTGGTGTGGGGAGAAGGGAAGTCCTTCTGTCCCTGTGCTAGTGTATAAGTGCAACATATTCTCTGGGAAGGTGATGTGCCCAAGTCCGTTCGCGGCATAGACGTTGGCGTATAGCGGGCGTCGCCTCCCAACATGACTTTTACCACTGTAGAGAGTACGGTGGCCAGTTGTGTTTTGGGGTTGGTTGTGGCGTTGGTTGGTGTTGGGTTGGGCGGTGGTTCCGATGTCGGGGCTGGGGTTTGGGGTGATTAGGTGTGGAGTTAAGTGTACCCCCGGCACCGGCAGCCGTGGCGAATGTTCTTGTAAGGGGAGGAGAACGAGGGCGGGAGTGAAGAGGATGAGTGAGGTTGTGGTATATTGTGGTGTGGAGTATCGGGGTTTCCTTAGCTCTAAGATGGCATTCTCGCGTGACTTGGCCAGGTAAGGGCATCTTATGCTCGAAACCACATGGTCGCCGCCGTAATTATTGCATAGAAGAGTTGTGCTCTTACATTCAGTGTAGAGATGCCTCTCTATAGTGCATCTGGAACATACTCGGTCTGCTTGACAAATGTTTGTGTCGTGTCCCGTTTTATAGCAATGACAACACTAGTGTGATCTAATTTTATGCTAGTGTTCGATGTTTTGGACGTATGTTAATGTGACGCAAGCCTTGATGCCTTGGGTCCAGTAGCGCATTTCACTTTGTGTTCTTCAAAAGGTGTAATAACTGCCCATTTTTTGGTATGTTAGAAGTAGAGGTCTTGAATTGCCTCCTCGCCGTACTCATGCCTGAAGTGGGTGGGTAGGTCCTTTGTTGGGAATGCCAACCATAAGGTATTGGTGACAGCTTCTGATAGTTTGGTGTGGTGTTCTTGCTCAACCAGTGACTCTTTTGTATGTAAGTCATTTTTTTGGCGTCCTGTATAGGAAGGATGTGAGATTTATGTGTACGTTTAGGATATTCTTCATTGGTGTATCGAATGAGTCCGACAGTTTCAAAATTGCTCATGGTGATAGTGTACATGTTTTGTTCACTCTGTATAGTAAGCGTAGAGTTATTCCCATTCCCATAGCGTTTTTAGGTATATGCAGTGATGAGCTTTTTCAGACTTTATGTGAGAAAAAAAGCCCCACATCATGTCGCGGACCACCTGTGAACGTGACTCCAGATGAGATGAGTAAACCTGAGTATAGACCTGGATAGGCCCCTCAGTGCGTATAAAAACATAGCGGACTTAATGAAGGAAAAATGCCGAATCAACGACCTTCACCAATGGGTGCCTTCCTTTCAATGGGTTTTGGTTTTTCAGAATTAATTCCACCATGTTTTTTGTCCCTCTGTGGTCCTGGCCAGGTGGTAATTCCGTCCCATTCCAGGATGCGACTTGACTTCGGGTTTCGGAGTGGGCTAAGCCTCAAACCTCCTTTCCTCAGAGCCTTCCAATGTGCCTTTTCAAGTGAAGCCTATCTATCTATATTTTTTGCTAGTAGACAGGAAAAGCATGCATAGGAGCGGAAAAATATCCTCACGGTTTTCTTTAACCTTAGAATTACTTTTTGAGTTTCTCGAGCAAAGAGAATTCAAAATTAATCTCATCATTCAATAGGTGAATAGGGACTGAGTGGTAGAAATCGGTTGAGTACAAGTTAATTTTACAATAGTACGCTGTTGTGTATTTTATTGCCATACCGTATGGTTTTATAATTTACCAGTACCTTTGATACCTTCTACCTATTTATATAACTGTATGCCATGCATGATCTGTATTAAATTGTGTTTATTTCTCTATTACCTAAGGATGAGTTATTATCCGATGTTGTACGATACATAAAGGATTGGATTCTCCTACCTCCTAGTGTCTCTTATCCTGCAATTTAAATTAATGAATATATATATATATATATATATATATATATATATATATATATATATATATGAGGAATTAAACCACATTCTCCGAAGACAATTTAATTCAGAACAGTTTCGGTGTATCTCACACCCTTTTTCAACTGACACTGGATAGAAAAAAGCAACATTTTATTTTACCTGAGTCATGTTTCACCTACAACAATCCAGTTTTTCATAAAATTATTGTTTTGTGATGGGCTCTCCAATGAGGCAACTAGGGCAGACTTCTTTATAACCTAGTTTGAAGAAAAGATCTTTTCTGCTAACTTGGAATATAAACCATCCTATTATTGCCATTTTGTTGATGATTAGCTTGGAATTTTCAACGTGCCTGCACATTACCCTCAATTTGTTTACATTTTCTAAGACTATAGATCACAATATGAAATTCACGTTGGAGGAACAACTGGGTAGTGTGCCATTAATGGACTTGTTGTCTCTCGTGAGCATGGTAAAGTTCAAACACTACAAGGTCGAAAAGTTTCTTTTACTTTTTACATGTTAATGCATGGCAAGTTTGTTTTCCTACTAAAATATTTCGAGATTAACTCACTTCCATCTAATCTTTATGACAAAATCTTAAAACGATTCCACCCCACCTCAGATTTCTTATTAGTGTTTCCGAAATTCCTTTATATTTCTTTATATTCGAAATTATTTTCCAAATAATGAATCCCAAAATTATTTTTAGAAAATAAATCTAGCGGAATATGTTCGCCTGAAAGATCCTGTACTCTTGAGCAATGCAGCAATGTCGTGTATCTTTTCAAATGTCCCACCCAGTTGCACTGACGCCACCCATATAGGCAGCACTGTCATAGCTCTTGGGGGTTGATTCTCTGTCCATTTGGGTATTAGTTAGCGAACAGGAAACATACTCCGGAAAAGAGAAAAATCTTCGATTAGAGAACATATTATAAATTGTAAAACGCAAATTTCAATTAATAACTTCAGAGTGTTCGCATCTAATTACAACGTAGAACAATTAAGACCTTTGGAAACACCATGTATTAATTACCATAAACCAAATCTCAATTATGATTAAGGTTCAACACATTTACATATTTAAAAGACTAATGACTTAATTAGGTAAGTGATTGTTTGATGTATACCTTTATTACCCATATTTGGTTGGTTGTGTTTTTTCAACAAATAGATAACTAAATAATTTGAAACTTATTTAATCGTTTGATCTTGGACTGTATCGAGCACTGCTTCAGAGGAGTAACTAGGAAATACTTAGTGTGGAGTTGTGTTTACTTTATTAACATAAATGTTCTTTTGGATTTGATTTTTGCCAATTTATTTCTTTAAATAACCTTTAATATTTGCTTGTTTACTTAAAGTATTTAATCAAAATTTTAATTAATAGATTAAAAAAAATTTATTGGATTAGGAACAAAACTGAGATTTAATTTTTGTTTCCCGCGTACATTTTTCTTTTGTAGCTTGAGGATAAAATCAAGTAGTTTTCGAAACGTCTCACTAAATCTCACAAGCAGATACACTTTTCTTTTTTATGAAGCACAAAGATGAAATAATAATAATTATTATAATAAGTCTACACTTTTGAGACAATCACATTAGGCAGTGAAAAACAAATCCCAGGACTCAGAGTCAAGAATGACGAAATTTATGAGATCTCATCTTCGGCATTTTTGTCCTTTTACTTTTCACTTTCGTTTTATCGAATCATTGGTCCATTGTTTGTCTTTTGTTCTCATTCTTCGCCGATGATATTTTATTGGTGTATTGGATAAGACAAGATTTCTCGTATACGATAAATCAATAATCAATAGTCTCTCTAAAAACCTATAAGGAATATAAACAAAGCCGGGCGTTTCACGCGCTAAAAACAATATTTGAAGAGCAAATACAAGTGCCGGGCAGTGTCGACTCCCTTTGTTTTGTGGCTTCATTCCTATATTGAGACGAATTGAGGCATCCGATATTTCGATGTCGAGTGTCACTTATGATAAGGGCCTGTCATAACCTAGGCTAGCAGGTGACAGTTTTATTGCCCGTAAAACCAGAGTGAAAACTAGCCATCAGTCGTGAGCAATGAACTAGTCTAAAGTTGCTTGAACGTGAGAATGTGGACGGAAACTGTAACTAATCAGCCCCATCTGAGATGTTGGACGGTTTTATTGAGAGATTTTCGGCTTTGTAGCCAAATGTATTGAAGGACGATAATAATACCATAAATGATGGTTAAATATTACCTCAAGATGTAGGAGGTTTAATCGAATCAAGTTTATTTAAAGAAACAGAAATATTACACACTTTTACTTCATCTTCATCATTCCTTGACAAATTTGGATCTTTCCGATGCCCTATTTGTTTTGTTTTTTCAATAAAAAAATAGAAAACTAAGGAGGGAAAGCAGAAGTGAGCATCTCCACCAAAAGGTTTTGAAGATTATAATTAAACTGGAGAGGTAAGGGAAACTGAAAGTGAGTATAATTTTCATAACTACACCTTTTCACCCTCAAATTTAAAAAATTGAGCATAAAATTTTGAAAGTTGACTTTCATATTAAAAAAATTGAGCTTTAAATTTGCAAGGTTGACTTGCATTTTTTAAAAAATGAACTTCAAATTCCAAAAGTTGACTTTCATATTTTAATAAAAATGAACTTCAAATTTAAAAGATTGAACTTCAAATTTAAAAAAAGTTGACATTCAAATTTAAAAAGTTGACTTTTAATTTAAATTACCTGGATTTTACATTAAATATGTTTACCTTCAACTTAAAAAAGCTGACTTTCAACATAAAAAGTTTTTTTCAATTAAAAACAAATGAAATTCAGTTAAAAAATATAATATCATCTGAATTTGTGTAATGTCAAGAGCACTAATTTCGCTACCAACCTACGCAAAAATATCCTAGTGTTTTCGATTCTCGGGCACTTATTTCTTCATGAATCGCCTTTCTTCCCCGTCACATCGCCTGATCGCCGCCAGACCTACGACGTCAAGGACTTTCGCGCGAGTCTGTGATGCTCGCCGAGAATATCCACCCCCACCTTGGCGCGGCAAGTCTAATGAGATCGCTGTCCCTCTTTTGGTGGCCTCCGGCGACCCGCTTCCTCCGAGTCAGTATAAATACTTAGGGGAAAGCTTTGAGAAATTAGTACCATACAGCTCCGTCTTGGTTAGCAAGTGGAACTTTGCAGCGCCCCGCTTACTAGTTGTATCAAAAGCATCTAGTCAATTAGGCTTTACGTGAGGCTCCCGTCATTTGTACTCTCCCCTTTTTCCTGGACGCAATCACCGTGAATCCTCTCTCGGACCCTCATCCCAGTCGAGTCATTTGTATCCCTCCACCCACATAGTTTGATACCCCGGGTCTCATCTTATTTATTGTCACTTATTTACTTTTGCTAATAATATTTTCTTTGTCTATAGTAAAGTTATTTTTCTACAATAAGTTTCTCTAAACCCAGAAGGTCTACGAATTGATTATTTAGGCCAACCGCACTCGATTTTGATTATTTAACCCTCACCCTGGGATCTATCTCCCAATTTCTGGTGTGCTGACTTCTCGCGTCACTGCAGAATCAATCCTCGGCTAGCATCAAAGTTCGATTCTACGACATTATATTCTGGTGTTAGGTTTTTAGGTTCTTCCTACGACACTCTTATTATGCTTAGTTTCGTTTCGGTTTGTCAACCTTCCTTTATCCAGGAGAATCCCCGACCGGATAATGAAATCTACATAATGGTCAGTATGACGATCATTGGTGAACTAGAGGGCACCAGGGGCCGGTCCTCTTTGTGGGAAAGGTGCCAGGAAGTTTTATATTTTGACACCAAACAACGTTCAGGTGGAACCTTCGTCACCCCGGTGCAGAGGGACATGTTCCTCGTCAGAGGTATGTGGATAAAGATTCCCATCGGCAGGATTCCTTGGAACAGAGAGTGTGTGCGTTGTACTGCGAAGACGGGAGAGGAAAGAAAGCAGTGTTGTAATTGGCTAAGTGTGTTATGAGAAGGGTAAGATCTACCCACCCCAATAGTGAGATATAACACTTGAGTTCAAACATCAAGAGTTACTTTCGCATCATTTCGTTCAAGTAGTCAACTCTTACCTCTTTGTGAGCCGTCTCAGTCAACGTGTTAGTACCTGAATAGGAGGGAAAACAATGTTGACATGTATTGGTTGTGCACTTGTCAGTGGACGTCGAAAGTGATGGTGGATAGGTAATCCGACGAGTACAAGTCGTGGCGGATGGAAGGCACCGAGATTTCTTTGCCTAATCCGAAGAGCGATAAACGGCACAATTTTTCCTCTTCTTTCCTTGCTTCAATGCGCAGTACTTTCTATGCCTGCGTTAATCTTATTCCTCATTGTAACTCACCACTCAGCTAATTTATCAATAACGAATTGTGGCAATAATTTTCCATCATCATTAATTATTATGTACTGTCCCATTAATCAACTTATTTCTTAAAATTTATACATAGTTCCCATCAATGTAGTATTAGTGTCACTTCAATTTATTATTGGGAGCAGAGGATCCAGAAAAGATGCCTAGTACCGCCAACACCACATCACCACTTTTAAAGATGAACGTTGGTAATCACTGTCTTATTTTAGTTCTTCCACATAAGCCTCGAGATACTTTAGTAAATTTAATCTGACGAATTGCTAGCTATTTGCTTTGGCAAATAATTAAATCAGACTTCATCAAAAGCTTGTTTAAAAGTAGAATAAATCACAATAATATAGTTTTCATTGTTGCTGGAAACGTAAAGGAATAGTCCCTTTTATTAATGAAACTGATGGTATTTTTTATAACTATTATATAAAGTTCCTTTTTATATATGTATTAATTTTATCTATTTCACGCATATCAATGTAATTCTCATTATTTTCAATCTCAGTAATTTTATACCATTTTCTGCTTATTTCCAAACAAATTGCCGCAGTTTGTGTTTCAGAGAGGAAATGGTCGTATCAGGGAATCCGGTTTCATTAACTCCCCCCGAAATTCGTTCGGCAGTACTTCCCTGACCGGCCCCTGTCAACAGACCCACGATATTTCTCCCAGGCTTGTTACTGAGCCTATTTTATGTGTAATTTTAGACAATTTGTCCCCGGTATAAATTTATAATGGACGTCATAATGTGTCTCCATGCAAGGAAGCGAGGACTAGAGGTGCTTAAAAAGAACAATTGTTCGCTCTCATTTTCAAATGGGTTTTTTTTCTACTAACTCCAAATAAGTTTTTTTGTAATTTTGTGTTCTATGTCGGCAGGTAGTGTTATTTTGCACTCCTATCGTGGACTGGATCCAGTGAACGGACAATGAACTGCAGATAAAGATCAGAATGACAATCACTGATGAAGGATTAATGCACAAGAAGACAATCTTCGTTGGGATGGTCCAGGGGGCCGTTACGCCTCAGGGGTCACCTCCTAAAGAACAATAGTACTCTATCGGCTGAGTTACGGAAGCGAAAGGAGAGTAAGTATTTTGGACTGTGAAGGCGAGAAGGGAATGATAACGGTAGTTCGATTGACCATATGCGCGATGATGGGTGTGAAACTATTTAACCCCACGGAAGTAAGTATCAGCGTATCTGCCCAATGGGCGTCCAGCTCATGACGCCACCCAAAGATTTTTGTCCGCGCTCGCTGTCATTGATCCATCTCTTCAACTAAACGCCGCATACATCAAGATAGCGAGAGCTGCTTCGTGTTATATATGCTACCATTTCATCACTACATAATTCCATTCCATCTCATTTACTCATCCCCTTCGTTCTTTTCCAAACAATTATACCATCAGGGATAAGCGATGGGCGTTTTTTTTAGCTAATAAACCAGAGAGTGTCGCCACTTAGCAAGGGTCGGCAGAAGGCTTATATTTTCTGGAAGCAAATTTGTGATTTCCGTGTGAAGAGCCATTTTCCTCTCCCCATAAGAGATTAAGATGCCTCCAATTCCGCCTCATCGGTCCAATGGACAAGGAGAAATAACATTCATTGCACTATTTGAGAAGTAAAAAGCGCTTAGGAAGCCTACTTTCAAGGGTAGACCCTATCTACTCTGCCTGACGAAATTACCCCTCCGCAGTCAAAAGCCAACCGCAAAAGTGACACTTTTTAACGAGCATCGCGTTTTATAGCGTGACCATGGATGGGTCTGTAGTGCTTTTTACGTAATTACGTTCCACTGACATATGTTGTCTATTATTGTATATTTTCTTATGGCGGGGGAGAGTAGATTGACTAAATATATCTAACTACCTGGGAAAAAAATGGAACTGGGGTAATCGCACGAGAACACTCATATTCTAAAGGAGAATTGTAAGGACGGATAGATACAAGAAGAAAAACAAACGATTAAGGAGAAACTTGATACTTGCTGCAATGTCATTCCTATTCTAACTTGCTGTTTTTTCGACGACTAACTATACTCAATGTGCCTTAACACCACCCCGTAGTGAGAAGTGGAGTTTCCATTCGGCCTTGTGGTGACCCAAAGATATTTTTGCATCTCTACTACATCTTTAATTCCCCCTACTCGTGGCCATAATGTTTATTTATTTCAGTAAATCTTATAATTGTGATTTTTTATAGGAAGAGAAATAGATCCGTCGGGGGGCAAATAGGTAGGAAGGTAGGTAGGTACAACGGTCAGTAGGTACCACAGTAAGTAGGTTTTCATGTAGCTAGGATGGTAGGTAGGTTAGTAGGTAAGTAGGTAGGTAGGTAGGACGATAGGTAGATAGATAGTGATTTACAAATTAGGTTACAATGTTTATTTTCTAACCTTCGGGAGTTAACCAAAAGTCCTTGAGATTTTAGACGTGAAGTGAGAAGGGGTAATTATGAGAACAGAAATCTGCCGCCACCCTAATCTCTTCTTACCTGGGACGGTGTAGCAGGAGAGGTAAGTAAGGGAGGTAAATATAGAAGGAAAAGAGCTGTCGGATGTTAAAGGAGGCAAGGCAATGAGAGAGAGGTAAAACGGTTTGAATCTAAATGAAAGGAAATAAAAATCAATTAAACATAAAGAGATAGGTAGTGAAAAAACAAATTTGAACAAAATAAATCGGATATGGTAGGTCTATAGAACACTATTTCCTATTTATAAATAGATTGGTAGTGCCGTGTACAACATGAATTTGCGTTGACCCAAAATTTGATTTGGGAATCTAGTAGTTATGATAAGATTAATGTGGCTCTCATCTCGTTTCAGCTCATCGCGCATGGCAGAAATGATCGAAATCACGGATCCTTTACCAAGTAAAAATCGTTGGCTGGTGATGAGCTTGATAACATTGATGAAGGGGCTTTGGAGAGACAAGAATGAAACGTCTTTGACTGCTGCCCCCTTTGCATGTTTTCCCGTGTTCCCATTACCGTTGCAGTCGGGCGCACAGCGTTGTATCTGATCACCGATTTACCAGTATACCACACCAGGTACTATCGTCGAGAGCGAGAAAATTGTACCATCCTTAGGGAGACTTTCGCGAACTGGAGTGACCTCTTGATCTCTCGACCGTGACCAGCTTTCGTGAGAGCGTTGGAAGTTCTTTGTTGGCAGCCAATGCTTCCTTCATCTCCTCACAAATATGTAGGAAAAAGTCGTTTGTGACGGAGGTCACCCTTGTTTAGGAGTAACGGCAGAGAGCTTGTGCAGTAGCAGTAGTAGTATCAAAAGCAGTAGCGAGTTGCTCCAGGGGGGAGGGGGTCTGAAGCAAGGCTCTCAAGTGGTTCCTGAATATGGGGAGTAGGTCAGCGGATAAAATATTCCCGGATGAAGTGCGAGCTCACACTCTCCCCAAGGACATCCATTAACATCTTATGGCGATTCTGAGGTGGAAGATGAGATAATTCTTTGGATCAAACCAAAAAGTTTCATCTTTTGACTTGAGGATGGAGTAAATTTCTCCAAAGTGTTGGCTCGGGGAGTTTGATAGATTTAGTTGATGACTCTCTTAGAAGGAAAGAAATTCCATCAATTTGCGTATGACAGTGCCCTCTTTACTGACTTGTCTTTTTAAGTGTCACCTGTTACTCTCTCCAAGGAGAATAGTAGCTCGGTTTTGGTAAACCACTCGTCCACATTAACTCTTATGCTAATGATTTTACTATTATAGTTTTGTCAAACTGAAAAGTTTAAAAGCATTTTGTCAAAAATTACTTTGTCATTCGCGCGGTTGGCACAGGAAAAGCGTAGGTACAATAAGATCATAGACTATATAGGTTATATTTTTGTAGTTTTGATAAAATACTGACGTCATTGTGATAATGAAACTCTGTTAAACAACCAAAAAGGAAAATAAGTGTAATCTTGAGAGTCTCTTGAAAGTCTCTATCTCCCTTTCACGACAGTAGTCAAGCTTAATCCCTTCGTCCCGAAAGGTTGGCTGTTGTATTTATGCATCAGACTGTTCTCTGTGCCCTAAAACATATATAGGTAAAACTGTGGATGTATAGAGAAGGTAGATTTGTGGTCAACCACATTTTCGAAAATGATCCTCCAATTGATTTTAATCGGGTTGAAATTATAAAAAATAGTCCAAGAGACAGATGCTCGTAAATTTTTAGAAGCATTTTATATCAACCAATTTGACACCGTAAATGAAACAATGGTAATCTTGAGTTAGATAACTTTGTTTTTAGGACACTTCAAAAAAAATATTAGCTGAAAGATGAATAATGTATTTATTCTATTTTGCTTACCTGTGTACCTAATTTATCGCTGACACACGAGATTAACGAGTGTTAAGTTTATATGAGATACCAGTAGTGAAGTAAATGTGTTCTGTTTTTGTGTTATTAGGTTATATCTCTGTAGAGATATACGAGTTAACCGAGGCAGTTAAGAAATTGCGTGTATATATATATATATATATATATATATATATATATATATATATATATATATATATATATCGAGGTCTTCATCATGGCGAGGAGAAATAATGAAAGAAAAACAAAGCCCACCTGGGTTTCTCTGAGCCCCTCTACCCGGTCTCCGGTAACATACAAGAACGATCAAAATGGTAAATTTAGGAGACAGTTATTCCTGACCTCTACTCAAAATGCCTACCCTCCAAGGGTGTATTTATAAACAAGCAAGTCAAGAATTCAAACTGTCGATCTCGTATTACGCTCTACCCAGAACGCCACGACGCCAAAGCACGGGGCCGAATTGATACCCACTTCTGTCGATTCAACATGAGATCCAGTTTCCCTAATTTCAAAATGTGGAGGAAGAGAAATAACAGACGCCCCAAAAGCCAGGGCACCCTCGGGTCTCCCCTTGCTATCCTCTTCCCCTCCCATTACCCCGCGAGAGTAATTCTAGTATAAAACGGTTCGTCAGGAGAAAAAGAGTCTTTTCGTTTTCGTCACGACATAGAAAGAACTTGCCAAGATAGAATTCCCCCAGCAAGTTAAGAAGAACTTTCATTTTCTTGGGAAATAACAGATTGCATTGAGCATAATCGGCACAGTTCGATTACCAAAGGTCGTCAAGAGATCTTACCTCCAAGCATAATCAGCATAGTTCGATTACCAAAGATCGTCAAGTGATCTTACCCTATCTGAGTTTGACACCCCCAAACTAGATAGATTTCTTACCCAAAAGAGAAGCTCTACAAGCGAAACCAAATCACTAGAAAATTATATAGCCAGCTGCAAGCCTCGTCTGAGAAACCCTTTTCAAAGTCATAAACTCACGACCCAACGCCTCCTCAATCGGTGTTTTGTTTTGATTCCTGCTATTCGTCGCCTCGAAATTCCGCGTGACGTCACTCGTCCAACACTCGTTCGAAGTAACGCCATTTAGTGAGAAGCAAATAAACTATACTCACGATGCCTCCCCGGACAAGATACAACGAAGGTATTTCGTTTGGATTCTTTGTGTAATCACCACTACCTAATGTAAGTAATCAATTCTATTTCCATGTCCTCGTGCATTTAACATAGATTATTTATATATCTTAAAGACGAATTTGTTTTAAAGTAAATTGTCTCCCTTAAAGCAACCAGAAATTTGAGAGTCGGAAAAGGGACTAAGAACCATTTTTAAGTTGTATTTTGTATGTGTAGATATTAATTTTGTTTGAGTTGATTAATGTACAGTAAAAGTTTATTTTGGTTGAAGTGTTTAAATTATCCTTGAACGAGTTGCGTTGAGAGTATTTAGTATATTAAAGAGAGAACTCCCCTTTTTATTAATTCAATAGAATAAAGATAAGAAAAGTGCTCTTAGAGATCGATCCTAAAGCGATCACTGGAAGTACGAACGTACAACCCATTTTTATTAATAATAATTAAAAATAAAATGATAAAAACAAAGGTCTCGGCTAACCCACGACAATCTCTTTCTGCTCTCCTTCAGTTGTGTTCAGATTTGCTTAAATAGGAGTTCCAATGAATGTTATTGTAAGTTGTGACATATGTATATAAAATGCACTTCTCTCATCATCATGATGGACATTGGATTTGTATTGAGTTATAGATTTTGACAAACATTTACCTGATTACCAAAATAAATACTTTGAACAATGTATACATTTTACGCAATATACACCGCCGATAGTGGAAGGAACATTCTGCATATGAAGTTTATAAATAGTATTTTTATAATTAAATATAATAAAAATGTCTGGGGGGCTTTTAAATATGAAGGAGAGGAGCAAAAGCTGGATTTAAAGAAATTACGAGCGAATTCTTCTTATTAAAAGGAGTCACGACTCGCTAACTCAATATATTTATAAAGGAAAAAGGGAAGATATCAAAGTTGGTGCCATTTGTACTCAGGATTGAGTACAAATTCATCCTGCTCACTCAGCAGTGCTTGCATGGCAATGCCCCCTCCTACCTCAAAGAGCTGCCTTCAGCCCAGATTTCCACACGACTCCTCCGGTCCAGACATGCCAATCTCCTCCAGCGTCCGAAGACCGAGCTCCGAACCATGGGAGACCGGGTTTGCTGCTATGTTAGCCCTAGCCTGTGGAATGCCCTTCCTGACCATCTGAGGGTACCAGTGAATGTTGATTGCCCATAAAAAAGGCCTGGAAACTCATCTCTTTAAGAAGGCCTTTTCCTAGTGTTTTGCTGAATATATTGTGGTCTTTTGAAATGTATCTTCTGTATATGTTTCTGTATTTTTTATACTTCATCTTTTTACCCTGTAGCACTTTGAGGCTGTTCATTCAATGTAAAGTGGATTGCAAATAAAATTATTGTTATTATTAATAATTATTATTATGTCAAAAATGTAAAACTTTTCACTGTCAAAGAATTCAGGACTGATGATACCAAGTGCACGAAGTGGGCGGCTCTCCTGAAGATGGTTGAGGAATTCCGAGACTTTTCTAGTGGATTAAAGAAATCTTACTATTACCCTTACCCAACCGCATATATATATATATATATATATATATATATATATATATATATATATATATATATATTCACCATAAATGAGAGTACATAGAATGCGGAGAAATTTATCTTCATTTATTGGGTATAAACAACGTTTCGAGCTATCCGCTCATCTTCGGGTTCTATAAATATCAAAGTAGAAAGGAATACATAATTTAAAATGAATTATAATATTAAAAAATGTCTATAAATTAAAATATTAAAAGTGTTGACAAATATCTAAAAAAAAGAGATAATTTTCTTTTCCTATAATCCAAAAACCTAATAAAATACATAATTTATGAGTTAGAATATTAAAAATCCTAGAGGAATACAAGGGAGAACCATCAAAACACTAACCTATGTTGGTCTGGCTCCAATGATAAGGGGGGAGGGGGGATTGAAGTGGACATAAGTAAGATTGTATTGGTTTTAGAGTTATGTCGTAAGTATGGGAGCAGCGGACGAGTTAAAATTAAGACTAGGGACACGAGATTTAATATAAATGGATTCTAGTATTATGATGCTTTTCTCATTGTTATCGTGATAAATTATTGTAAAATTATCTATAGTTATATCCGCGTTGCATCTGATTGCATGTGCTCTGATAGGGGGATGTTTCTTTATGATTAAGTGGTTTTCCTTTACGAGTGCTGATGCCCATGTGCGAGGAGGACCTTGCTCTCAGGGAGCGATTCGTGCTGCCTATGTATTTTCTTTGGAGAGACAGAGGACAAGTAAATTCGTAAACAACACACATGGTCATCAGCGCTCGTAATTAAAAACCTTTTGTGTCATTATTTTACCTTTTTGGGAGTAAGGGGTTATTTTTTTAGGTTAGTAGATGTCACCACCTAGGAAAGCAACCAAATGGAGTATGCCAAAGTAATAAGTTATTAAATAATAATACAATTATTATTGACATTAAAATGATTTCATTTGGAAATATATTTTTTACTAGTCGGTTTCCTTAAAATATTTAATTTCTAAAACTTACTAAATTAACACCTGCTAATACTTACTTCCTTGCTTTATTTCTAGGTCATGTCACCTATGGCCCAAGCGCTCGACAAGATCCAAGGAGAGGAGTAAGCCTATTTTGTGACTCTGCTACCAGCAGTTGCTGGATGGCCTTCAAGCTCAACGAATTGAAGTCAAAAGATCTCGTCTATTGTAGCTCCTTGGTCTACTTACTTTTCAGCTGTATGTTGCCTTCCACACCAAATTTCTCCTTTTGATGTTGGAGAAGTATGGCAAAATCAAGATCGCCAATGGGAGTAAAAGCATGGAGAGTAAACTCGAGGAGGCCCTACGGAAGCACATGGACGTCGATTACAAGCCGATAGTAATCATCCGGCGGATTTAAGCACCATTTTTAATCAATTCCCAACCAAAACTCAGTAGTGCCATTTTATCCTGCCGTGACCATTCCTATTCAATATAATATTGATGAGGCTCATTTCCGTATTTTCTTGATCTTTAATCGATATTCCACTCTGCTTCTCACCGGTGCTAGAGAGTTTTATGCATTTCTTTTGGCTTCTTCTAACTATGAATGTTACTGGGGTGTTTCCATTAGCTACTTTCCTCGTTAATGTAGCAGCTTCTAAGTCTTGTTTTGTGTATTATATATCAGATCCTCTGCTAATGATAATATAATTATATATTTGTTTTTGCAACATAAATACAATACAAAATAACGGAATATTTAAGATCTGAATTTAAATTCTCATTTCTAGTCAACCAGGTAGAAACAAAGTAACTCTTATTAGTTCCCTTCCTCAAGGAAAGAATAATAATTTTCCCAAGGTGTAAGATGCAGAGAAATTTGGCTTCCCAAACGGTGGCAGTGACCACCACTCTCTTCGCCTTCTTTAAAGGTGACGGGACTGAGATAGTACAAGGTCCTGTCAACTGTACGATGATTGTCCATGCTACAGTTGCTATCCCCGTATGCACTAAGGTCGAGAGGGTATGCCACTTCTCCAGATGCTAAGTGTATCATTCAAGACATGGCTCCCTCTTCTGGGGACGGCATGGAAGAAAACGAAATTTCTTACTCGGTACTTGGATGCTCTGACCCTAGACGCCTCTTTTTGGAATGATATCTTAAATATTCATATTCGTCTTTTGTCCGTCTAACCTCTTCATTCCATCCTCACTGAGCATTGCCTCCTTGGGATATATGAGTTTCCTATTTTATCTCAGGGAATAAATTCCTTTGAGCATTTGATTCCGAGTGATCTTTACGCTGACGTCACACTCCACCAACCCAGGTATCCTATGATATTATTCTGTTCAAGCTTCTGAACTTCAACCGTACAGATTCTATATTTAACAATCGCAGACATGTTTTGGTTGGGAGTAAGGGGTTATTTTTTTTACGTTAGTAGATGTCACCACCTAGAAAAGCAACCAAAATGGTTTCACTTACACAGGAATGAGATACAGTTATAAATATATAGTACATATTCAGTGTTCTGTAAAGATGCCCCATTCAACGATGTTGTTTTTGTAGTTAATTAAACGCGGCTCGCTAATTTTATAGATTCTGAGAAAAGGTAACTACAAGTATTACATATAAATAGCTTTAACACATAATTTCCCCCTCTGTAACTATTTAACATATTGAATTCTAATGATCACCCTGTTGGTTTCTACTCTTGGGATTTGTTTACATTAGGCTTGTACTCTTTCGATAGTCCGTCAGTCCTCAGTAAAGCGTTTGATCTGGTGTCCTCGTTAGAACTAGTAATATCCCTTGTAGTGTTTGCGATTGTATATCTGAGTCACTAGTACTGTGATCCTTATGATGACATGCATGATAGATGCAGCTTTCATCCTCTGATTACGAAATTTGGTGTGAAGCAGTGGTTGATACATAGAGGATTTTTTCCGTTCTGATTTATTAAGCTTATAATCATTCGGGTGACTAAATTCGATGATCAGTGTAATCTTGTTACACTTGTCCAAAAGCACAATGTCTTGTTTGATATTCGACCTTTAAAGGTAGGTGCTTGTTGGGATGGTTTATTATAAAATATGATGTATTTTTGATTGCCGCTGATAATGTCTGGACAATTTTTCAACTGTTTGGATCTAAATCCTAACTCGAGGGCATTCAGAATTTTCTAGTGGATGTTTTTGCATATCCTTTCGTGACGTATTGTGCAGTGGCCATCTGCAGGTGTAGTTTCACATCCCGAGATCAGGTGTCTCACACTTTCTGTTTTGGCGTGGCACAATCTACAACTGTACCCTAGAGCCATCCTAGTAAACTTTATAAATATATTCGTTACCAGTCCCTGGATTAGTCCTTTTATTATAAGCCTTTCACCATCAGAAGACAATAGGCCCTTTTTAGGTAGTCAAGTAACCCTTCGTGTCAGTATATTATTTATCTCTTGTGCGTATCTTCCGGTTTATTTATGGTTATTAAATTTTACTTCTAATTGTTTTTGGAGAGCTTTTACGTCTTTTATCATCGCTTCTAACTATGAAGGTGGCTGGGATATTTCCACTGGCTACCTTCTCCTTGTGTATACATAAGCCCTGAAGTGCGTCATTGGACATGATATATTTGATCTTTTGTTAATTATGAAATAATTATATCGCTTTTATTTTCAACGTTTATTACCAAAAAACAATTTTTAATATCTAAATTTAAATTCTATTTTCCAGTCCATCAGGTAGAAACAACGTAATTATCTCATTCTCTCCTTTCCACTAGGAAAGAATACTAATTTTCCAATTTCTAAGAAGCAAAGAAACGTGGTTTTCCACAAGGTTTCCTTCTTTCGTGCACTTTCTTGCCGTTGCTTAAAAGTTAGCTGGTATCTAATCTTCCATTCACTCCTAAGCGCTCCCCTCACCTCTTTGGAACAATAAACTTCTCCATAAAGTGGGCAATTAGTTCGTAAACCAACTTTTCCTTAGATTATAATTTAATTCCAGCTACATGTAATCTCCCAGATCACCCTTTTTGCATTTCAACCCACTTTTTCTATTACACCGCCATAGCTTCTTTAGGGTCCAACACATGATTTCATGAATGTGGATAATTTATGGTGCAAGAATATGCTTTAGATATACAGATGTATGCCTACCCGGCTTGCTTCCCATAATACAGGATTCCATACACTCTTAATATAACACACAAAGGATTTGAAAGGTCTTTGCCTCATTCTTCTGGCTCAAGTGTCGGTTAGAGCACAAAGGATTTCATTGGAGGGAACTACTTCATGTTGAGGATGAGCGTTCATAATACTTCTCATTCCAAGTACCCTCATTTTTGTCTATATACGTTCCATACATTTTGAGTTAAAACTTCACCATTTGACGAATTTATCTCCAAACCTTCAATGTCGTTTTGAGTCTTTATTTTTAAACCATTTAAAAAAAAATGGGATATTTGAAAAAAAAAAGAGTGAGAGAGAATTGTCTTCATCATCCATAGTAAAGTTGGTTGAAATTTAACCGAGCTTTTCATATCTTGGAAGACGACCGAATTTCAGGCAAAGATTAGCTGTTAGGAGTGATCCTATTCGGAACATATCAACTACATACGACAAATCAAACCAAACCATTCTAGCATGATGCAACCAAGCTAGTACTAGAGAATCCGGTACATATTTGCAAACACAGCACTAGCCCACATTTAATTAGTACCATACAATCTTAACTAATCTTTGCATTAATTTACTTTTTGGAATAATTGATTGAGGTATTAATGGATAATGGTAAGATTCCTAGGATGAGTGAAAATAAGTTATTAATGTCCATTGTTAGTAAAGGTAAGACGAAGGATTGAGAGAGTTAGAGAGAATTACCATCCTCCTTCTCTTGGCTCACGGAAATAAGTGAAAAAATATTGTCATTAACATGTGTATATTATTATTATTATAGGCACAACAGCACTTTCACGCCCACGCGTGTGTGGCACAACCTGCCATTTCCTATCGACAAACATATACGGCAGGCAAATATGTAGGCAGATATAAAATGCGTGTATGAACAGACGAGATACTTGTGATATGAGCATCGATGTGTTCTTCGCTAGTTTGTCGTAAATGGATCGTAGATTTTGTAAACATCCAAATGGGTGATATTAAACTTCAAATTGTCGCGTTTTATTATTGCTGCTTACGGGAAACGATTCACCCATGATCATTATCGCCTTTAATGACTTCATAAGAGGATGCCCTTTATTGCTCTAATACGCCGAGGTAGAAATTAATTGTTGAGGGTCCTCATGGACGCGAGTTGGAAGTTATATTGACATTAAAATTCTCTGGAAGATTTATCGAGATATAAATAGAATTTTGTTAAGGCTAAAATTAACGATTTATTATCTGGTTTACTCTCTTAAAATACTATAGATTTTCATTTTCTGCCATGATTTCTACTCTGCTCTTCATAAAATGAAGCTTTTTCACATATTTATTCAATATATTTTTGCATGAATTAATCACACTTGACCGCCTTGTATGTGTAGGATACATTTTAAGCCTAGACCCCATAAAATATTCACAAATGAAACCCCACAAATATTAAAATGGGAGAGAAAATGTAATTTTAATGTTTTTTCACTTCAATATAACACATTTTATTACCGTTTAAATTATAATTTTAACACTATTTGGACATATATTCTGTTGCCATGACATTACCAAAAATGGCACCATTTTTGTATTTTGCTGGTTCTAACTAGTTTTCTTGACGTTAACGATAACTAATATTTTCTTTTAATTTGATAATAGAATATTTTATTCCCCTCTAAGTTTGTAGTATTAGATATTAATTAGTTTCCTTTTCTCCTACATTAAATTCCTGCCAATAAAGAATAGTTTGTGCTAATGATGATGCTATTTTCATGTAATTCATGTCGATGCAAGGATGATTTAAATTTAAATTAATTAATACAATCACCGAAGATGACTCAAGGAATTCGATTTGACGCATAAATTGCTGACGTTTTGTAAACAGTAAAATGATTTTGTCTGCTTCAATACAGACGTCAAAGCTAACACGTTGGGATTGTATCATCAGCTAGATGAATTGGTTTTATCATTTTTCTTCTTGGCACTCACGGGTGTATTTATTATATTTAAATAGTTAACTTTCTTCTGTAGAATATAGCGATACTATATATAACAACTTGCAATTAAGGCAGGCAAAGTTATAGCAACATCCAATCAAGGGTTGCGTAAGCAAGAGATGATAGGCGATGAGGTGTACCCTTCCTTAAATATCGGCACACGAGCGATGAAACTTGCAAGCTAACAGCATGAGTAAGAATGTAAACAAAGGGCCTGCTCTAATTTATCATCCAATTAGGAAATAATGTAAATTCAGCGTGGAGTTTTAGTGTATCTCCAACTCTTATCTAAAAGAGAACAGGGATTAATAATTTTATGAATCAAATATATTTCATATGTATTAAAGGATATTTCTGTTTTATGTTTTAATTCTACTCAAATATAGTTAGTTTTTTGATATGGATTAAAATTAATTCGAAGTTTTCGGTGCAAGGCGGAGAATGCAGAGACTATAGTGAAACAGTAAAAAAGAAAAGACAGAAGAGCTATAAAAGCAATGCTCACCAGTGGATAGAAACAAAAGAAGAGCATACGAATGTGTAATTGTTTGTGAACATCAAATTTTAGAGCAGGAAGATTACGGACATGTAGGTATATGTCGGACAACTTTTAACTCTAAATAGTCTCATGTGAAAAGAAATCAGGTGGACAAAATTGGGGTCTCTTTTGGTGGCCACCAGGAAGTGTGGTAGGAGAGAAACTGAATATGGGGAAGCAACTTACCACAATACTTAAAACGTCGGAGCATACGGCATTGGAATGAGGAGATGTGGAGTATATTATTATCATTATTTACTAAAAGAAATCCGAAGAGGAGAAAAACAAGACTTGAATCTCGGTTAGAAAGTCTTTGAATAGTCATGAAAAGAAATTGATGAAGTTAGGGGAAGTGCAAAATTTGTTAATTCCAAAAGGTACGATGAACCCTGAGGGGAGACTAACAAAGGTGCTCCTGAACACAAGGGCACGCAACTCTTTCTAACCTCCAACTCACAGGTTGAAAAGGGGGTACGAGGATATTTCTCACAAGAGATTTGAATTCAAGCTTTCGTGTTTCGTTATTCTTTATTAAATTGTTTCTGGACACGTTGAATGCACCCTACTGGCCTCAGCATCGGGATTATTGAGGATAAGTCCAGCAATCCTTATCATCCCTTATATTTTTCGCTTATTTGTTCAAATCATACTCTTAGAATCTCCCTTAGCTTCTCCTGCGTCCTTTCGCTTATATTATACCGTGTCTTCTTCCTCACCTTTTCGTTTATATTCTCACGTCTCTTCATTACTCTTTTCCTTATATTCCCCATTCTCTTTTCCCTCATTCTTCTGCTTATATTCTCCAGTCTCTTTTCCCTCACTCTTCCACTTATATCCTCCCCTCTATTCTTAATCACCCCCTCCCCTTCCCTCGACGGCGGCCGGGAAATCAAATCCTACCTCAGTTTAGCCTCTCATCCTTCTTCCGCTAGCATCTACTTTCTGCTTCTTTGTACAAACTTTCTCCTACCTGAAAACATGTAGTTTGACTGGTAAGATCTGGTTATTCTGGGTTCGGATTCGGACTGGTAAATAGTCGGGTGGTGAAACTTGTTTCCCTTGAGAATGGCCCTAATTTGGTCCCACTCGCCAGTAATTACAGACGAATATTGGCAGCTACCAATACATCCTCTCCCATCCAGACCTTTCTTTGGCTGCCAAGAAGGAAGGAACCTACGCGTGTGCCTACACACTGACTGTGTTGGTTAGAACCGGCCCGTTATCTGCACCAATGGGCATCCGAAGTGGTTGCTGGAAACCAAACTCCTGGTGCCTTCCTCGGTTATGGGGTTTCTTTGCCAATTAAAACCAGTGAGACGGAACGTTCATGGATTGGGCAAGCTCTGGTTTGTCTAAACAAATACTTTTTCTCTTAAAACTATCCTTAAAACCACAATGAATAGTGCAAATCATAATCAAAGCTGTGAAATCTCCCTTCTCCATACTGCTCTACTTCCCAGTCGCTGACGATTAAGAACTCAAATACAAGAGGAACAAAAAGGGCACAACTAGAAATTCGAAATGGTAGAACACCCTAGGAAGGATGTCCTACAACATCGACACCCAGGTCAAAAGTAGACGACACACATAATCAAGATATGACGCCTCAGAAAATAACTGACACGCGCAGAAGCGGACAAAGGCGGTACACCAGCCAATGGACACCCTCTATCCTCCAATGGACACCCTCCATCCTCAAATTGACAGTAACACAACCCTCTAATCCAAGACTATGCCATAACTCGTAAAGAAACAAAAGGTTTCACGTTAATTCATCGACCGCTCCTTCAGGGGGTTTTAGATCATAAGGCCAGAAACCTCTCAAATGAACGTAATGAAAAGTTGCATCGTAACACGAAAATAAAATAACTGGTACGCGCAGAAGCGGACAAAGGCCGTACACCAGCCAATGGACACCCTCTATCCTCCAATTGACACCCTCCATCCTCAAATGGACACCCTCCATTCTCAAAGGGACAGTAACACAACCCTCTCATCCAAGACTATGCCAGAACTCGTAAAGAAACAAAAGGTTCCACGTTAATTCATCGACCGCTCCTTCAGGAGGTTTTAGATCATAAGGCCAGAAACCTCTCAAATGAGCGTAATGAAAATTTGCATCGTGAAACGGGAAAAAACAGTTGAAATGATCTTTGAGCTCCCCAAAGAGAAATTCCCCTTCTCTCTCCTCAGAGAGACAGAAGGATTTTGGTGGAGGTCCACAACAAGTAACAGGTCGATGGAATTATGAAGCTATCATTATTTTTTTTATATCGCTCCCATCTAGCACTGCCTCCAATTGCACAAGTCGCCTCAATTACTTTCACCCTAATACTAAGCGATTTTAAAAAACCCACATAAATCAATAGAGACACTAAATTAAAAAACAAACAAACAGAAGCAAAACCGAAGACAAAAACAACATGAAAAACAAAACAAAAGCAACAAGAAGAAGGAAGCACGTTCCATCATCCATCTTTTTTGCCAGACAACACAAAGAGCTGACCTGAATCCTGCCATGTATTTCGTGTAAAGATAAGCGAAGCACTGGACTGGTCGCCCATTCCTTGCGGTCCCTTTGGCACCCTCATCGGCGCGCTCATTCACCGCAATCTTTACATGTCCAGGAACCTGACAGAAGATAATCTCGACTTTCCTCCCGGCTGGCAGCAACTGTGGCTATACGGATACCACGAACCAGTAAATGCGGAAATCCCAATGCCCCGAGAGCACTCAGGGCACTTTATGATTCGATAAAGATCACAATTCGGTCTAAAAACCTGGTACGATCATTATCTTTCTTAAGGAGCGGTGTATTTCACTAGCTCGGCCATGAAGCCAGAAGCAGCTATAGGTTAGAACCAGCTATAGGTTGGAACCAGCTCACTTCAACAAGGGGGATACGCGTTAAAGCCGACACCCTCATGGAACTTGAAGCCATCCGTGTCCAATAGCACGAACCCATACTGACACGAAGTGGGCTCCCAAAAGGGTCGAAACCAGTGCTACCGGCGCTGTATAAATTTTGAGAGCAAAGGCGTGGTGACAAATAGTCAAAGGTGGTACTATCCAGAGTGGCTTCCTGGGTAGAACCAGAGGCACTACCATCCCGAGAGCTCTCCAAAGTATATTTCTAGCCCTAAATACAAACAGCTTATGGTACGAGGGGCGGTCAATAAGTTTTTGCAATTCGGATATAAGGAAACGAGTTATAAGGAAAAGTGTTTTATTATTTTTTAATATAACTACCCTCGACTTCAATTCACTTGCGCCACTTGTCCCTAAGGCTTCGAATTCCAGACAACCAGAAATATCCCGACTGCTGCTTAATCCACTCCTGGACGGCGAGCTGGACATCTTCATCGTCCCCAAACCGGCGTCCACGCAGGGCAGCCTTGAGCTGGAGGAATAAAAAGTAGTTGCTATGGGCCAGATCTGGACTGTGGGGGGGATGGTTGATCTCCTCGAATCCGCACTTGCGCAGGGCAGCTTGTGCAACTCTGGCCTTGTAGACTTTGACGACGTTGAATTCAATCATGGGGCTTGAGGTTAGCCATGGCCAAATTGTCGTGGATGATGTTGATAACACCTCCTTTTGATATTCCAAGTTTTCGCTCGATTTCTTCGACCTTCAGTCGTCGATTTTTGAGGATGATCCTCTCCACACGGGCCACATTGTCCTCGTTGGTCACGTCTGACGGGTGTCCTCGATGGAGGTCATCTTTTAGGGATTCGCAACCATGGTGATACTCCCTATTCCAGTGAGCAATGGTTGCATAGGAAGGGTCGGTGTCGGTGTACACTGCAACCATGCGTTCATGGATCTCTTTTGCATTCTTGCCTTCCTTGGTCAAAAATTTGATCACTGCGCAGTGCTCAACCTTTGTGACTGACGATCTGCGATCAACTACCGCTTCTTAAATAGACGAGTCAGGAGCGTGCGGTTGCAAGTTTGGACTTGTCATAACTTGTCCTAACACCCCCACAAACAGCCATCCCCCTTCCTCTGTTTTGCCCTACCGATTCGCAAAACTTATTGACCACCCCTCGTATAACGATCTAGATCATGTGCGGACGTTGTAAGAACCGTTGGTGACTGAGTTACATCGTGGGCAGGAGCATCCAAGCATAAAGTGCACTGTGTAGGGCGTAGAGAGCGTAGAATCTCCCCGGCATCGACAAGGGAGACCAGGGTGGTGAGAATAGTTAATTTTCCACAATACACGCTTGGCTTCGAATGCGTAAAACTTGCATTCATAGTTAAAGTTCCAACGAATGAAGGAGCGATAGAAAAGGAAAGAAGTAGCCTTATCTGCATTCCAAGTGCTAACCGTTACAAAACAAAAATAAGCCAATAAGGCTGCCAATATGTGCTTTCCAGGTGAAGCGTCAGTCAAAAACAAGACGAATAAATCGGAAATAATCAGCTACTTCCATGTTAACCCCGCAAAGAACAAGTTTAATTTAAGCGGAGAAGTTTCGCGGCAGAAGAGCACTATCTTAGTCTTTGCCAAGGAAACCCGCAACCTGTGCACTTCAGCATGACGAGAGTCGCGGTTCAATGCCTGTTGGAGTCAACGCTCTAGAATTGGCATCTGGGCTGCACCAAAAGTGATCGAAAGGTCATTCACGTAAGGCACAGAATGTTACACTGAGTACCATTTTCTTGCGGGATGCCCTTTACCTTCTCCATTGAACTGGAGAGAACTCCCCTCACCCGTACGAGGAATCGACGATCTCTCAAAAATTTAGGAATGAAAATTGAGGAGAGTCCCTTCTCCCTTATCGACTGGATGTTCTACATAATAGCGTCTCGCTATGGGTATCATATTCCTTGTCCAGGTTGTAAACACCGTGGCGTACTGATGTCTACGAAAGAAATCATCGCAGATAACATTTTATAGCCGGAGCTGAGCATCATACGTAAAGGAAAACTTGCGGAAGCAGCACTATGCATAAAACAGGTGGCTTCTGCATTTTGTTTTTAATTTTAGGAGCACATCTAGCAACTGCCTACTTGAGGCATAAGTCGCCGTACTCACCAGGTGGCATTTGCAGTCTAGGAAATACGCTAATCTAAAATTTACCAATTTCTCCATCAATTTCACATGCAGAGGGTTAGAGATTTAGAGAGAAAACCGGCCAGATTTGCGAATAGCGAACACAGTAGGTCTGGGAGCATAACTTCTGTCCAAATGCTTTTGATAAAAATTATCAGAAATATCATGCCTCACTCACCTGGGTGTTGAAGCATGACATAGAGAACATGGTCCGGACCAGGGATAATGTTCGTGAATGAAGCGTAAACCTGTCGCTGAGGCTTCTCTGCCTCTGGAGCTAAAGTCCAGTCGGCGGAGTTCAGAGACATCACTACGTGAATTAAATACTGACATAGCTGCATCTCGGCTAGAGAATGTGGAGAAAGCGGTCGCTAAGTACTCGCCACCGACGTGAGATCACATATTGCAGTTTTATTCTCTTTTAAAACTGGATTGGGAGCCCTACAATAACTTATCGTGTATAGCCTTGGAAAAATTCACACAGACTTCTAGTAAACCAGACTTTACACTTCTACACAAACGATTCGTATGGCAAAAGCTGTTGCATTATTAGAAACTTCGTATCGTAAGAGCGGCACGGATGGCTTCACCAACCGACACGCACCAACTCAGGGAGCCTGTAACGATCGAACGAGACGAAGACTGTACTGATTGATCTTGAGGACTTCAGCTTGTCGATGTTGCTGTGGCATACCTAGCAAGTCTTTCTCTCAACGTGCGCACACACGCTGTAGTCGTTGGACTTGAGCTTGGGTGACTGTGGCGACCAAAATTCATTCGACTAGAAGTTAATGTCCAGCCCCAACCACTCTTGCGCGGTCTTCGCTGTGTGAGACAGGGCACCGTCCTGCTGAATGAATTAGTCCGACTTCTTAGTGATCTTTCTCACCCAGAGCAGGACTCTCGTGGCTAAGATGCCCTTGTGATCGCAGCAGTGGGCTTGTAACCGGACGCAAATCACACCAGCGAAATCTTCTCACCATCTGAAGCCACTGAGGCTGAATGAATGGTCGCTAACACGTAGTGGAGCACGGGGACATCTTGGCTGACGCTTACCATGCACTCATTCTGCTCGTTGATGACCGGATCAACCGTGAATGCTTTTTCATCATAAATAAAGGAGAAGGCGACGGCAGCGCTCACGACGTTGTTATAGCATATGGTCGGTGAGTAGAACCCTTATCACACAGCAAAAGCTCTTTCCGTCTTCCTTCTTGATGGCCCTGGACACTGTAACCACCGAGAGGCTCTTGTTCGCGATCGCAGTCATTTTGAGCTTCGAGGCACTTCCGAAGGCCGTTCTCACTGACAAACAGGTGACAACTTGAGGTCTCCCTAAACGAGGTCGATCTTTGAGGTCCTTCCTGTTCTTGAGCATCTCTGTGACCCTGTGGACGGTCATCGGGCTGACATTGGGCCGCTAGGCGATGATAAACTTTTCCGGCCCGCGAAGACGTTTTAATGACATGTGATGGAAAAGTACAATTCTAAGTTTGTTGGATAGAACTTTTTCTATCTCACGTGTAAACCTCTTGAAAGATGAACAAACCGAGTGTAACAGAACTTTTGAAAAAACCGGTAGATGTTAGCGGAATAAGAAAGACAAGCTAAGCTGGAGCCGGAGGGTGGCGCTGAGTTCGTTATAGCACGGTGGACTTGAAAATACATCGTTGTGCCCCTTACGATGGCGTGATCATCGGACCAGACATTGCTCAATATATGGAGGCCAAACTCATTTAGAAAATACAGAAGTTCTCCGTCACCTAGGGAAACATGGCCCACTAAATAGTTACGGCGCCAAAATACCCACGAATTTATACTTCCTATCATTTGATCTGGACACACTACCAAAATATATATATACGCAGGATAGCGAAGATCCTTCGTCGTGGAATTCAAATAACGCCAACTTAGATGTTATTTATACCACTCTTACTGCTATTCCATAAAAATCTGCGCCGTAAATAGAAAAGATACGTGCCTACTTGCGTCAACTGTGCTAAATCAAGTTACCGCGAATTAGTTGAAAACTGTGAAATGAGATGGGCCAAATGTGGCAACCACAGCCTTCGTACAGGCAAAAAAGTCTAACATGTACATATTTGAAGATGGGGTCCTAATCCTCTGAGAGAAGAAAGGCACAATCCATGATCAGAGCAAGAGGCACATTGTATGCTTCAATAGTCAAAACTACAAAAACTGTTAAACCACCATACCACGCAACTCAACTAAAAACCAACTACTTGAGCATGACTCAAGTGTACCCAAGGCCGCCAAACTGGAGGCTACCCACATAATAGAGGTGAGTTATTCTATAGCTGAGAGACCCAAGGACCTACCTGGCAAAACTTCCACCCATCTAAGGGACACGCAGGCAAAAGTCGGCCATCTTCCCTAAAGCAGTAGTTTCCTCCACACAAGGCTCTTGCGCCCTGAGCCCACCCTATCCGGAAGCCAGGAAAGAAGCAACAGCATCCCATGATCCTCTTAACCTCCCCCCTTTGAACCCACTAGGAATCGCATAGAAAAAACAAAGGAAGTAAAACTTTAACAGAGGTATCCGACGTCTTCGCCAACTGTAGGAAGGTGATCGACACCTCACCCTATGTAGAAGGAATGCCAACAGGGTAATAATAACCGGTCTCAAGTATTAGCAATCATCCAAACTAGCCATTAGCAAGCCACAGAAGTCACAATCCGTTCCTAAATCAAAGGGCCTTCCAGCTCCTGCGATTATCAAACCGTTTCTTTAGAAGAGAAATAAGGATGAACAATAAAGATCCTACAATGGAACTTTCATGGTTTGAGAACCAAATGGGAAGAGCTGATCTCTCTGGCGGTGGATGATTCTCCTACTTGCACGGCAAAACATCCGCAGTTTGTTGTACTACATACGTCTACTGAGATGTTTAAATGCTCTCTTACCATAAATATACCGTCTAGAGGCAACCGCAATAACCCTGCATATCGAAAAACAATATACGATGGTAAATAGCTACCTTTCCACCCGCTAGACAGTTACCAACCGAATGCAATGATCATTAATTGCGAAACTCCCAACAGCCGGCACTTCAAATGGGGAGACACCACCTATAACGCAAGAGGCAACAAGCTGCCTACCATCATCCTTAATATCCAGCTAGGCATCATAAATCAGAGAGAGAGTATACAGTATAATGTGGAGACAATTACCCTATCCGCTGTCGACCTTGCAATATTCTTACCAAACACCAAAACATAATTCGAATGGCGCCTCTCTGAAGACTGAAGAGGGAGCGACAACTACCAAACGTATTCTTCTCGAGCGATGGACTACTCAATGCCCGGCTTGGCCATCCCCATTGGCCCAACTTCTGCAAACTAACAAATTTAGATTCCATCCGAGAGGTAAAAGCGCGAAACATTAACGAAGCGGTGGAATTTTTCACAGACACACTGCACTAAGTGGGCCCTGGCAGCTCTAAACAATCCCACCGCGACCTGTACCTAGGGAGAACTTGGAATGTTAAGGTCACCCTAAAAATCAAACGACAAGACTTTTGGACCTACAAACGATGACCAAGTCTAGCAACCAAAATAGAGCACAATAAAAAAACGTGGCAAATATCGACACAGCATCGAGGAGAACCGCCACAACTCATGAAGGTCGTACCTTTTAACCATCAACGCAAGAACACACATCCACCATACATAGAGAAAATAGGAAGATTACTGGGCAAGTCAAAACAAGACCCCATCTCCGAACTGCGCGTCGATACGAGGCACTTGAGCGACCCGACAAATGTGGCAAGCACGCTAGGTGGCTCATTCACCAACACCTCCGTCAGGGTGCGTGCAGCACCCTGACTTGCCAAATACAGATGAAGAATGGAAGCTGTACATCTAAACTTCTCTACCAACTAAAATATGGCCTGCAGTCAATAATTATCAAGAAAAGACCTCGAAACAGCTATGGCAACTTGCGAAACACGGCCTCGGGCCCCTATGATATCCCATACGCGATGATGAGCAACCTGGCTGAAGAAGAAAGATGCTTTCTTCTGGCCCTATTTAGCATGGTCTGGAGGGAGAGCTCTTTCCTAAACGCATGAAGAACGGCTATGATCCTAGCGTTCTATAAAGCAGGAAAGGTTCCGAACAAATCCAACAAACTACGGTCCAATCGCTCTTACATCCAGTCTTGGCAAGGTAATGGAAAATATGCTCAACACTCGCCTGATGTAGCTCCGGAGGAATAAATCACTCTTATCCATAGTATAGTGCGACTTCAGAAAAGTGCACTCCATAGAGTGCAATCCTGCAGTGGGCGGGAAACCTCCTGTTGAGTACTCGGCCACGTGGCAGAAGTCGATGCAGTAGTAAAGAGAGTGGCTCTGCGAACGGAAAGACCCGAAACATCCCAATCTCTTGCAAAGAATATATCATTGTAATTGAAGCGTCAATTAGCAAGATCTTGGCGTTTAGGTGGGCGGACCTCCACTTTAACAAACAAAATGTGCCACATCTTCCCGAACCCATCAAAATAGAGACCTCAGCGCCTTACTCGCCGACAGGAAGTTTCGGTTTGCCAACTCCAAATCGCCCGTTCTCGAGAAACCTATGGCTTCTGGATGGATGGAAGATATTCATACTATTGTGAAGACTGTATCGTCCTCTTGACGATCACTCACCCCGTAGCCGAATGTCCGATATTCGGCAAACTAAGACGCTAGGGAGAAAAGCCTCTTCATCTTCTGGCTAGCGGAATCATCCGATACTTAAAAAAATATAAAAAGGTCTTACAAACAAGTTTTGATAAATCTTGGGCTTTACAATTTATAAACTTTTACTTTCTTCATTTACACTCATAATTGCCATTCATTCCATCCGCATTTACTCACCTATCATTTTTCATCAGAAAAACAACATTACAACTTACACCATCTCCTTAATCACCTCTTCTAACTCTGTTTTGAAACACTTTAAAAGTTACAAATTCTTGTTTACGGCGTGATCATCATGCATGCTTCATAAAGGCACCCTTAAATTATAAATGCATCACTTACCCTCCTGCTTTAATTCCTAAATCCGCTAGGAAAGTCTCCGAGAATTCCTCAACCCTCTCCAGGAGCGCTAGCCTATAGGACTGAGCTAGCATCCATTTCTTTAAAAAGATAAATTTCAAGAAGCCTTTTGTACTGGTTGGCTTCTTGAAATTCTCTTTTTAGAGAAGTGAGTAGAGGATAAGAGAAACCACAAGTGGTACAAAGTTCTTTATTACTGGAGCTTCTCCAGAGTAACATAGAACTATGACAAGAAATGATTAAAATGAAAAGAGTAATGTGAGACAAAGCACAGCTCGCCGGACCTCCTACTCCTCCCTTTGCCATCAAAAGAGTGACCAAGGAGGGGAGAGAGAGGCCCTTAGTCCTTTGTCTTCCCCCACAGCAACACTGTCCAGAGCCAAACTAGGTTTCAGGCACTGTTGATACGGTGCGTATGAGTGAGAAGGGGGAGAAGTAGAGAGTTTAAGAATACGACAGCGTAGAAATATAGTAGGAGACAAAAGAGTGGACTTAGTTAGTCATGTGACCTACAGCTTAACGTGGAATCCGAACCACTGTTTGCAGTTTGTATCTATTCAAGATCGTTGCTGTTTATCTTGAATCCTCCCCACATAGCTCCTTTGAGTTCCATATGTGAATGGGATAGTTAATGAAGAATAGTTGTTGAAAACTGAAGGAAGCAAGATGTTTGCAAATACATGCCAGTTTGTCTGGAGATCAGGCTAATCTCTCTCCATTACAGGTTGTTATAGTTAGCGTGATAAATTTAAAAGTTTGTTTTGCGTGAGAACCTCGCATTATGGTCTTATATATTTGTCTATTTTTATCTTTATCACTATAGTGTTTGTTTATATAATGCGTTCAAACTCTTATTAGTAATTATATTTACTAAAACTAGTGTAAAGTTCTATCTCGCTAGCTATTTCATTCTATTCATATTCTGGTTATAAATATCTATAAGCTATTTTCTGGTATTGCTTCAGTTATGTACTTAATCTTTGTTGTCGTCGAGTATTCTTCTTCTTCTCTCGATTTAGGTTTCTTCTTCCTCCCCCTCTCATCTTTCATCAATCATTGGGAAACTTGAGGATAGATTGTGTTCTCCATCCTTTTCTTTGAGTAATTTGGTTGGTTAAATCAATTCCTATTTCATTCTATGAATTTCCTGGCTCTTTTTTTTCAAATTATTATGTTGAGAGGCTTTATCTTTGTCTCTCTATGAAGGTCTCCTTCTAGTGTTTGTTATTATGTACATAACTTTGTTTTGCAATATTTGGTATTTAAGTAGGTTACTCCTTGAGATCATGTACATCACTATGTTTGGATAAATAATCGCGGACTCTATTCTTGTTCATCATGGCGAGATTTCTTAACTTGTACACTAAAACTAGTGCGCCTTTTTCCCGACTTGCCAACTGACTACCGTGCTTTGAGTAAGCTAATATCATAATAGTTATCTCAAGCACCTTACACTCTTCATCGTATCTGTAGCACTTTCCCTCTACATATACACCTGAGAGGCTTCTTCTTTAGACGGGTACTATTTTACATTTATCCCTATTGGTTAAAAATCTCCATTTTTCCTTGAATCTAATGATGCTTCTTATCTCTTCTGCTGTCATTCAGTTAGTTGATGTCGTTAGTTAATTGAATGTTCAGAAATCCCTTTTTCTGGGCAGTAGTATATCTGTGGTGTAGATTGAATAGAGAGATGGGCTCTAAACATCCGCCCTGGGGCAAACTGGCAACCAGCTTAAATTAGTCTCCATGATGGCGTCCTATTTCCACATAAGCACGTCTCCCCATAACATAATCGCATAATATCCTTTTGATCTTGTTGTTCATTCTCAGTCTAAGTATCTCGAATTGCACACTCTTCTGCAAAAATTGTCGAATGACTTGAACACGTCGCGACAGACGATGTCCACGCTCATTTTCCCTCTCTTTGCTTTCTAAATCTTCTCCAAGGATAACTTCTACGGCCATTTCTGTGCTTCTGCTTTTTCTGTAGCCAAATTGGCAGCTTTTTCCTAGTCCGTTATCATCGAGGCATTTTGACAGTCTGCTGTTGATTATTTCTTTAAATAGTTTACTGGGAAAATCTAGTCGCGAGACGGGGGGCAGTTGGTCACTTGATTTTGTGTTTTTCCCACCTTGTGGGTGAATATCATCCTTGATACTTTCATTTCATTGGGAAAGTATCCAGTATTCAAGCACGCATTGAAGGTGTTTCTTATTCCCTCCGATATGATCATGGAAGCTTGAAGTTAATTTAACTTGGTGAGTACCGATCTGCCAGTTAGAAATAACATATCATGCCTCAGTCATTCTTCTCTATCTTTTCCCTAAATCCTTGTGAATTACTTTAATCCCACCCAAATTAGGCAAATGACGATATTCATCGACATGTACTACCATTGCGTTTGATGTTATATGTGCTCTAGCATCCCATTTATTCTCATTAATCCTAATCTTAATGTCTCATCCTGATTCACCGTAATAACTTCTGTCACAGGATATTTGATAAATAATACCTTTGTCATTTTTGGCTTGTAAACACCTATGTTTTACTATGTCCCTAACCTTGGTTTCCGTAGAGTTCGCTATCAATATATCTGCTTTCTTAAGGGACCAGTTTACTCTCTCTGTCACCATAGAGAACTCCACAAAAGAACTGATCAAACAAACTAAAGAAAACGATGACAAATAAGAGGATGGCAAAGAAGACAATACAAATACAGATGAAACCGAATCAGAAACTAGCACCGAGGAATCCGCTCAGGAAACCGGAGCAACAAGAATAAAAGTTCAGAAAACAAATAAATCTCTCACACTTCTTCTTCTTATCTTATCTCTTTTTCTCACAGTGATTGCTCAATGCAAACTAGTAAATGTTAAATCAAGTAACTTTTGGAAAGAATTTTGACAAGAGGCGAAAAAGACGACTTTCTCAGAGACACTTTAAAGAAGAAATATATGCGCTCTTGGGCTGATTGGCGATTCCTTCTATTTCTATTAACAACTTTTTACCTCTAACTTATTTCTGACTTGCACTACCTAACTTGGTCACCGGCAAGGTCTGAGTTGCAGTTGATAATAAGCTATAGTGAACCCCTGCAGGATACCCAGTTAGGGGGACAGAAAAAAGAGAACCGATTCTCGGTCACGAGACAAAACTCAACTATGGACCGCTGTTAAGGCTAGACCCAGATAGGTAGAGTAGCCAAGGGAGTGCGCAATTCAGAAAGCAAGCGAGATAGACTTAGGACGGATGCAGGGGCTCTTCCTACTAGTAGAGACTGGAAAATTTCTCCACAGTTGAAGATATTTAGAAGAACCCCTCTCTTTGGAGAGATGGAACACCGGCTAGAAAACATGAACTATCCAGACTTTAAAAGGCTGTCCCTTAAACTTGTACCGAACGAAAGGAAGAGATCTCCAATAGAAATAGTACGAATGATATTTTTGAACTTGAAAATTTCCCTCTTCGAATGTATAAAAACTCCATCAGGCTTTACAGTTACTTCTCCGGAATATAAGGACGTTTTCTAGGAGAAGGGCAGGGAGTGTCTTTTTGGCAGTGACGTAAAAGAGCACTGACATCGTTACTTTGGACTTTATATTAAAGAAGACTGGGTGGTAGTATCGGAGAGTTGCACACTTCTTTTCTAGAGGTAATTTTCTACCGTCAAGGGACTACATAGGAACCTCCTCCCGATGCTGGACTGTGTCTCAAGGTGAAGAGATAAAAAAGTAAGTAGATCTAGCTATGAGAGCATGTAAGAAGTCTAGAGCCTCGTCAACCAGACGAAGCTCATGCGCCATATGGGAGCGAGTCTTGAAATACAGCTCAAGATTAGCTTCATCGGGACGAGGGGGTGATCAAGAAAAGATAATGTGTAAGTGGAGAGGTGAAGGTAGGTAAGTGAGCCAGATTTCAAACGAGAGAATGACAATTCATCTATAAATGATGGGAGAGTGGACACGAAACAAGACAGGAAAAATCGCACCAGTCCAGGTTCCTGAAGTTGAAATCCCCATGAGTAAGAGTGTTCCGAAGGAGCTAGAGAATCAATTTACGAATGCTATTAGAAGGACGGTATAAGGAGGAATTTACAACAAGCATAGAGTCACTGTCGTTCCAATAAAATAGCACAGCAACTGCATGGAATGAGAGACGAAGATGCATACTCCACCATGGACAGACATGACTATAACTGAGGAGATAAAGGAAAATTAACTGATATTTCCTTTCATCTGACACCTATCCAAGAGCCGTTTATGAAGATGGACCATTATGCCAAGTGGTAGTTAAAGAGATGCATCAATATTAAACCTTTTTGCCCATGAAGATGACAAAGTTGTTTGAAAGAATAATATATAATGGAATTTCCTGCTCTGTCTTACATTGTTATTTGCCACAAAGAACTGTTTGAAAAATTAGAGAATCCTCAGCTCAAAATCAATAAAGCAACTCCTGTTGTGCACCTAAATAGATATTGCATATAACATGGGCTCCTCTGAAGGCCCACCTCGTAGATAAATTGTCGATTAGACAATTAAAAAATTTGTTGGGGCAAATTGCCAGAAATAGGAAGAGATTACATAAAAGGTAGAAGGCAATAGGCAATATATGGAAGGGAACAGAAGATCGGCATGTGGAGAGAAAAAAATAGGGTAGAACAGAAGTAAAATTAACTGATATTTTCGAAATGATTCGTTTTATTAGGTAATCTGCTGCAGAGATCGGATCATGGTGAATGGAGTTTGCTATTTACAGTTATGTATTTAGTTATAATATTAGTAACCTTAACTTTATACCATCCTAAAATGAGTTCCGCTACTTGAGTAGTGGTTTGATGCAGTGTTCGCGGAGATCTACATGCTTCCTTAGAACCAGCTTGGTCGCATCATTTAGAATAGTTCAGAATGGTTTATGGTATATAGTTTATATGTTCCGGATGGGATCACTAATAATAAATAGTCTTAAACTAAATTCTGACGATTTTCAATGAGTCAAATTCTCGGTTAAAATTCACTCAAGGTAACCATGACTGTTGAGGACAATTATTTGTGCATAAATAATGGATTAATTGATTGATAAGGAACACACATCAACGGGAGTATCTTCACCAAAAATTACTTGAAGAGTGCTGAGATTAAAATCAATGTGTTACAAGGTTCCAATCCAAAACGAGGAAGTTAGAATGAGGATGGTAAGAAGGCGTGTCACTCTCCTAAAAATTAATTCAGTCACCAACGAAATCCCCTTTGGTTGAACTATCAGTTAAGTCAGGCATAAAGACGCTGCGTGGAAGGTCAGGAATTAGAGAAAGTAAGTCGGCTATCGATACATCTGTATAACTGAGGCCTATTTTGACACAATAAATTATGCTGGGTAAAAAAGAAGTGGATTTAAATGTGAACGGGTGAGAGTAGGGAATCACACAAAGCCGGAAATAAACAATAATCTAAAGGAAAGCTTTGTTAGGAAGCGTGTGCCAATTTTACGAATAAGTTTCGGAAGAAGTGATGTGAATGGTTCGAAGCGAATCAAAGATGAGATACCAGCTAACTTTTAAACGATGCCGAAGATTGTGAATGAAAGAAGGAAACCTTGTGGAAAGTCACGTTTGACTCGTCTAATTACTCGTTAAAATTATTCTTCTTTCTTTGAAGGATAGAAATAATGAGAGGGGTACTTTGTATTCACCTGATCGCCTTGAGAGGAGAATTTAAATTCAGATATTAAATATTCTGGGGTGGAATCGGGAAGTAATTGTGCTGAAAAAGACAAATTATCTTATCATCTTTTCATTAATCAAGGATCCGATATATCATGTGCAAAACACGCATTGAGATTGAATCTTTAATTTAGTTAGGGGCCGAGGAAAACACCCCAGCAACATTAATAGCTAGAAGTCCCCGGAAATAAATACATAGATAAAAGATCAGGAAAAGCAGATTGAAATGACCATAAAAGAGTCGGAAGAGATGTAAATAGAAGAGCCCAATGTAGATTAAATTGAAAAAGAAATTGTCACTAGACTGGCCAGAAAAGGAACTAATGAGGTTTGATGTTGAAAGGGGCTCATATGATACAATCGTATATGCAATAAATTATAAAAATAAGTTAAAAAAATAAAATATTGACTTGTGCAAAATAAGAGAATTATTTTTTTTAGGAACATTCTAGAAGTTTCTTGAAATCATCTGGCAACATTCTTCTCAGTAGGTAAGAACTATACAAAAATTCCGCTGGAATTTCCAGGGAGTACAGCATTTCAAGCTTGTTCCTCATGGTTGAGCCATCAAAGCTAAACTGTAATGCCAGCAGCTAGACCGCGTGTCCGACAAACTAAATAAGGAGCATCCTGCTTTAGTCAATCGGGGTCAGGCTTTGTTTCATCAAAACAATGCGAGGCCACACACTACCAGGTTGACTATGGAGAAGTTCAAACAGATTGACGGTGTTGATATTCTTCCACATCCACCATTCATTCCCGATGCTGCTCCGAGTGACTATGGCCTATTCCGCTCAATAGCAGACTTCCTCCGCGACCAGCAATTCAACACCTTTGATAGTGTGAAGGAAGCTTGTTTACAGTTTTTTTTTTATTCAAAGCCAACTGACTGGTATCTGGGACAGATTCGGATGTTGGCTAATGTCTGGAAGAAGATCGTAGAGAATTATGGACTTTATTTTAAAAATAAATGTTGATGTTACTCAATAAATTTTTTTTGTTTTCTTTCCTTTCTTAAGTGTGTCAGGACTTTCTCGCCCTCCATATATATGGAATCTTTATCAAATATATGAAATGCGTGTCTTTATGCACGATGGAAATTCCATTTAACATTTTAGAAAATATTTTGATAAAAGAAAATCGTTCTCTTATTTTTCTCGGTAGTAGGCCTATATAAATATATATATATATATATATATATATATATATATATATATATGAGAATAGGTGTAAGAAGTAACAGTCTGGAGCGCTTTATTAACGTTTCGCCTTACAGCTTCTTCAAAACAGAACTACAGAGAAAGGGAATCACTCTCTATATATGTACGCAAATGTCACCCAGGCTCATATCTGGCCGTCCTCGGTCGGTCGGTTGATGTGATCGGACTCCGCCATTTCCGCATCATTTGTTATGGCAAACTCCATTAACCATGATCCGATTTCTGCAGTAAATTACACAATAAAAGGAATCATCTCAAAAATATCGGTCAATAATTATTCTTCTGTTCTACCCCATTCCTATTCTTTCCACATGCCGATCTTTTGGTTCCTTGCATATATTGCCATTTACCTATCACGCAATCCCTGCTCCTTTCCCGAAATTTGCCCCGACAATTTTTTTAGTCGTCCAATCGACAATTTAGCCACTAGATTGGGCCTTATAAAAGCCAATTTTATCTGAAACATTTATTTAAGTGCACACAGGACTCGCATTATTGATTTTGAGTTGAGGCTTCTCTAACTACCCAAAGAGTTTTTTGTGGCAAATAAAAATGTAATCCAGATCAGGAAGTTCCATTATTTTTTCTTCTTTCGACCAACTTTACCATCTTCATAGACTCAAAAGAATTTTGCAGTAAAAAACTGCCTCTAATATACATAAGTGTCAACTGAACATAGATTTATAAATATTTTCTTGCATGACCAAGTGAGTTGAATGAGGTCTTTGACGAATAAATAATAGAATTTTGTAATCTCCTGAATTCTATTGCTCTAAGTCAAAGCCCTTTTTAGGAAATTAGAGAAGCTACAGCTCAAAATTAATAATACAACCATTGTTATGCGCTAAAATTCAATTTTGAAAATGGAAGTGGGAAGATCTACGTCAAAATTCTGTCTGTTGTATCTAAATATGTCTAAAAATAAAATGGTTGGGACTCTTCAATGTAGCCAACTAAGGAATCAGCATCCGTTACCTAAACTGGTGGTGGCCAATCTTTACTGGGATATTTGATGGCCGCATAAACAATGATTATCCTTTGACTTTGAGGCATGAATTACCAAAATCAAGCGGCTGACTTCATTTCAAAGTTCATCTAATGAAACAGGGAAGTCTACCAACCTGCAAAACCAGTTAATGATATCAGGTGTGATTGAATGCTATCAAATGTGATAGATTACATCATCCTTTGGTTGAAACATTGCCGTTGGATAAAGCCAAAAGAGTAGGCAGGAAAAGGGCCAACCGGAAAAGAAAGAAAAGCTTCAGACAGGTAAATAAAATAGACCCAATAATTTTGCGTCAATGATATTGGAAAACGAGATGCTTAATCCGTTCGGCTATCCCTAAGCCTTAAAAGACTCAGTTCACACTAAACGAATAAACCTACCCGCTAATCACTCGTCCGCCACGCTACAGTAGAAAATGAGACATGAGTTTGTATGTGGAATGAGTTACCGCTTGTAATCTTCTAAATAACCTTTAGATTTATGTTGAATAAACATTCGAATAACCAGTTTCATTCTTGTTTTTTGTCCCCATTAAATGAAGTTTCTCATCTCGGTTACTATTCAAAGGTGTTGTTTTTGCTTGTTAATATCATTAAAAAATAATTAGGAACTTCACTATTTTTGCTATTATTATGAGTATCATCATTAATTTAATTCTTCAATTAACTACTTTTTGCATTAATATTTATTTTTAAATAATAAACATTGTCAATAATCAGTTTTGAGAAGATTCTCAGGAAGATAGAAAATATGGCAAATGGAGGATTAGGGGGGGATTTTCCACTCCCCCGTTCCATTGGTTAATGGGAAGAGGGGCTTTGTGTCTATGGACCAAAGACATGTCTCTTGTCATCAGCATATAATTTATGAAGGCAAAAAACATATAGCCACACATGTACATGCAACATGTATATATGTACCTATAAATAGTGCTCATGAATCCAGCGTGATACATTTTTATGTTGACAATAGAGCTTTGTGCAAATGCATATGTGGCCCAAACTACTAATCACATATCAGTAAACACATGACAAGCAGATATGTAAAATGCGTTCATGAATGCCTGGGCTACTTATGATGTGAGCATATGTAAATGTGTGCGCTTTTAGGTCGTAAATTGATGATAGGCGATAGTAAGCTTCCAAATCTCGCTGTTTATTATAATGAAACGTGAGATTTTGAAGCTTACTATCACCCATCATCTATTTATGACATTCCTGTCAAAGGGGAAACTATTGACCACTATCACCTCTAATGACATTATAAAGGGACGCCCTTTATTACTCTAATACAACGAGGCAGAAAGTAATTGTTAAGAACCGTCATGAACGTTTCATCATTTATATTGCCATTAACAGTCTCAGGAAGATTTGTCGTGAAAAGAAGAGAATTTTGCTAAGGTTTGAGTGATCGATCCTCTTTTAAAATAACACTTTGTCCTCTACAAAAGTGTTATCGAAGTTATTTCTAAAATAGATTTTCAATTTAATCTTTATCAGGGGCAAATAGTTCCTGGCACCTAAAAACAAGTAAAGCAAAATGAAATTATTATAGAAAATTTAGATGGAGAAAAAAAGCCAATCGTTAGGATTGTTTTTTCCATATTTAAAATGAATTCCGATAAAAGGGATTTTCTGGCCTTTAGGCATAGAAAATAAGCATCAATGTGAAAAAATAGACAAAGAGATTTATACTGAAAACTTTTTTTTTAAATTTAGACCAAAAGGTCCTTGCCAAAGCCGGATAGGTCGTAGGCCACGGACCAACGCTCTGTTTGCGAAGCTCATGCTCCTCCTGTAAGGAGGAGAGACCGAGCCACTCCTCTTGTTATTATTATAATAATTCTGCTCTAAGAATTGTTTGAAAGATTCACTTCGGCCTCCTGTAGTGGATTATAATCAGGAAATGAATAAGCTAGCTTTGTTATAAGTAAGAGCCATTGGAGTGAAGCAGAGATACTGGACACCAGCTGAAGATCATTTCCAGATGTGAGGTTACTTTCCTAAATTAGATTTTCTTTTTGATAATTCCAATTACTCTACATAATATGAGGCTTTTCCACGGATGCATTCAATGTAGTTTTTAGTATGTAAATTAATCGCAGTCACCGAAAGATATAACCAGGAAAATTAAACTTGCAATTAACTACCTTGTATGAATAAGATACCCTTTTAGCTTTAACAACCCATAAAAGATTCATACACAAACTCCACAAATATTCAAATGAGAGAGAAAATTTAAGTTTTTTTGTTTTTTTACTACAATATGAATCATTTGATTCAAGTTTAAGTTCGAATTTGAACATTATTTTGACATTCTAATCTGTTTCCAAGATATTCCTCAAAATAACCTTGTTCTTTAATCTTGCAGATTCTGGGCAGTTTCCTAAGCTACAATGATAACGATAACATTTTATTTTTGCTGGTAAGACCATATTTCATTTCCCTTCTTTTGGTATTAAAATTATATTGATTAGTTATTATCATTTTAGTTTTTTAGACATTATGTTCACATGAATCTAGAATATTTTATGATAATGATGATGCCATTTTGACTCCCGTTCTTGCTTCTCAAATTTAGATGTAATTCATGAATATGCGACTTAAAAATAATATGTATCATAATGAGAGGACTCCAAAAGTTTGATTCGATTCCTAAAGTCTTAGTCTTTGAAAAGAGCAAAATGATTTAATCTGCTAAATGTGACCTCCGGTAAGATTTTGCATAAACATAAGATGAAAAGGCGATGACGTTTGCCTTATATCAAAGCACACGAACGATGACAAACACAAGCGAGCTGTTTGGCCACGGTAGAGCATGCATCTTGGTCTGATTGTCAGTCAATGTCACAATCCCTCTCACCCCTTCACCGTACTTACCATCATGCAGTGGCTGTGCAATTATCCTGGAACGGCAGTGACAGTATGATCAACCGGTTGTAAATTCCTCCCTAAACCGTTCTTGTAATAGCAAGTAGATTCGGTCCCTACTAATGAAGCGAATGACTAAACTGTTCTATCATCCCCCGCACAAGCCCTCTTCTATTAACTGATCTTATTTCACACGTGAACATCCTTAATGCACAATGTTTTCCCCTCGAGAAACTCAACCTCTTTCTTGGCTACTGGCCTTCATCCTTCTACCGTTCGAGTTACACGGAGGTAATGCCTGACCGCCTCTCTCCGAATCATACCAAGTTAACCCATTGATAACTTATGTCTTGCGATCTCGCTCCCACCTGTAACCACTACTTAACAAAAATTCACTCAGCTCAAAATAACAATAAGGATCTCATAAAGTTATTTAGCAATTATAAAATCAATAGAAATCCAGCAGGGATAATATAGGGCCTATTAAATATGAATAGGTTATGGAGGTCTGATGATGAAATAGTTGAGGTACCTAATGATAACTTTTCTTCAATATTTACAGAAGAGAAGCTGAGCAACTTAAATTATGATAGTACCAGTTCAGTGGATGAGGTTTTAAATACTATTAAGGTAGATAGGTAAATCATTGAAAGAAGGTTGCCAAGAAATGGTTTTATTCGCCCGAATGCAGGAACGACACCTTTCATGTCTCTCAAAGCGAGTTTATGTTCTGAGTGTGACCGCCTGTAACTGGGTCGACTAAGTTTATGGATCGGTTAAGAGTTAAATGACGGAAATCTTCCTTCTACTAAACAGCCCATACTCTTTCCAGCAGTCAGAGATAATTGTTGTACCCGGAGCCATCCAATCTTTGATGGCAGCAAACAAATTGTAGTCAGGAACAAGAAATGATTTTTTACTACCACCTTCTATTCTTCCGAAACCCCATTGCCCTTCAATAGTTCTTTCAATGTTATATTTTCGCTTGCCAAATTTAGCTTTGTCAATATTAACTAACTTGCCGAGCCGACAAACCAACATTCTCGGTCGATTTGAACGTGCAACTGATACAAACTTCTCTACAAAAGTTACTCCAATCTACGTATGTGGGTCAGAATCCCTATTTTGCACTGGTTGCTGTAAAAGTAGCGGACAAACTGTAACATTGTGACCGGATTTAATTTAGGTCGCTAGAAAATGTCTTTGTAAATAGTTTGCTAAAAAAAACACCAACTTCTTTTTAGTCGCGAGCGAGTCTAGTCGAGGGCGACTCTTCATCTAACTATGTCGGGCGGTCTGTACCCGTTTTGCTTTGTTTTTGTTTTTGTAATAACATTGTAAGTATTCGGCCGATTCTAAGGAACTTTGAAACCCTTATGTTGTTTTGCATTCTCTTTCGAATGGTATAATTGCCAAAGTCCTTCCAAGGTTAACCCGGGAATTATTTTGTTTTGGCAATAACATCATAACTATTCGGCTGATTAAAAAAAAATTGAAACCCTTTTGTTCATTTACATTCTCTTTTGAATAATATAATTGCCAAAGTCTTTCCAAGGTTAGCCATGGAATTATTTTGTTTTGGCAATAATATCATAACTAGTCGCCCATTCTAACGAAATTTGAAACCCTTGTGTTGTTTTACATACATTCTCTTTCGAACGATATAATTGACAAGGTTTTCCTGAAGTTATTCCGAGAATTATTGAAAGTTTGGAAGGTCGTAAGGTCATAAATCAGAATAAGTGAGAGCACGCGACTTTTGGGTCAGCAGATTCCTTTCCCTCTAAACTAAACAGTGCGCAATTGGAAGTTAAAGAAGTTTAGGAAAACTGTCGCACTGGTAGCCAAATTCCAAAACACTATAATAACAGACTAGACATTCCATTTTTAGGGGTTTCGTAAATTAGGCCATTATGTATGTGTGTCTGCGGACGATTAAGTATCGCCTTTTTTTCTCTCAAATTATTTTAAGTGTGATAAAAAAAATATGAATAGTGTTTTTTTGCGCTACTTAAAATGACTCAAAAAGAAAGGATATGAACGAATCTAATCTAATTATATGTTGTTCATTTCTCTCAGATAACGGCCTTTTATACGGATATTTTGTACGTGCACAGAAAATATTAGTCTATTCATTAAAATGATCCTTGTAAATTAAAGTTAGTGTTTTCCTGTTACAATCGAACGAAGTCATAGAAAAAGTTTCTGCAGACAATAAATAGCTTCCCAGTTAATGTTCTTGCTAATGGTATAACTAAAATATCGGAACCATTAAAAAAGGTATTGGTATATATTTTAGGTAAGACCCTACGAACGACAGAAATCAAAGGCGGTTCCCAGACGTCGCTAAACGCTCCAATGTTTATTGTTTTTATGCGGTGCCAAAAGAATATACGCACGTTCTGGGCCATTGGATTGAATATATATAATCAATCTAATATATATCTCGAAAGTCTGTATGTATATATGACCGCTAGAGAAAGCCACTGACAGCGACCTTGAAGGCCAACAAAGGTCACCAATAGGGGTAACTTGACCTGGGGAGTAACATAGGCCACTAGCACTCTGAGTACGACTCTATTTACAGTGATACTATCTTATAAATAACTGCTTTCCGCGCGCAAACGAAGCCGTAAATGATGACTAAAATGCCTATAAACACCATTAGTACTGTTTTTTACGTACTTACTATTTATTTTTAGATTATTTGTATACTGTTTTGTTTACTGGAAGCCATTATCGAGCTGCGCTAGGGGGTGTCATTATGGGGGGGGCGCCCCCCATACCCCTCCCCCGCTCGCTCCTCAGGAACAAACAAGTAGTACAACGAAACATTATCTAAAACACCGAGTAGTATTAACAATTTGAAAGCCTAGCATTAGGTTCGAATCCGAGGACAATACAAGCTTACTTTTAGGCTCGGGATATTATAATCAAGCCACAACTGTCGCTTTCAAAATGAGACCTGTAATTTCAACAAAAATCTATTAAATTTAACGAGGAATTAAGAGAAGGAATAAAGATTATAATTTAAATACGCAAAAAACACATGACTATTGTGAACGTTAAACACGGGTTTTTGCGCAAAAATCGAAATCGGGTCTCTTATAAAAACTTGTATCCAGGTTGTCAATATGTGCATTAAGTGCGAATTAAATGTTACTAGTATCTAAAAATAATGGTTTATATTCACATTAAAAAAGCGCAAGGCTGACGGATTTAAAAGTCAATTTTGCCCCCATAAAGGTGGAGTATCTTAAATATATGTACTTTCCGCGCCAAACCGAAACCATATATGACGACTGGAATGTCTAAAAAGACTATTATTACTTTTAATTCACTAAATATACGGCGTAGGTCTTCTAAAGTTTGACCTCAAAATCATTTAAAAGATCTAGAACCGGACCAGACCTAACCTGGTAATTTCCGCCAAGAATTAAAACAATTTTAGGTACTTTCGAAATGGAGGTTTCGCACTTAATTGTGGGGATGCACCCCCTGCAACTTTTAAAAAAACTCGTAATATTCCTAATTCGAAAGCCTACCATCAGATTTGAATGCAAAAGTCGATTGCTAAATATCGTTAGCCCTCTAGTTGGAATCAAAGCTTAGCGCAGAAAGCAGTTTATAAATAAAAGGCTAGCACTTGTTCGAATGCAGGCATTAGAAAGTAACGTGCCCTTAAACGCACTAACAGAAAATTTGCATTGGGTTTTTCGCCCATACAAACTAAAAAAAATACAGCCGTGAATCGTTCGAAATATACGGGAATCTAAAACAAAATGCTATTGGGTAATCGGCAAAAGACGCATGCACAGATCGCATGCAGATCTATAAAAGCCTGGTATGTATTGGTTGAATATTGCCAAAAGAGGCCAATAGTTGAAGGAACAAGGGCAAAAATGACTCAGAATGATTCAAATTTAGCAAAATAACAATATATTTTCGAAAAGTGAATAAATACCTTGATATTAATTTCCGGAAGTTAAAAATAACATTGGTGAGCATCACTTTTATAATTAAAAACGTCTATGTCTTTGAAAATTACAAAATCGTATTTGAGTTAAAACAAATCTTAACCTTACCCGAAATAAGTGAATTGTGGCGGTATTTGAAACCATATTTGTGTTCCTGAAACCTAATAACGTAAGAAAAATACATTTTGCTATCTGAAATTCTTGGTAGGGATGTTCTTAAAATTTACCATACCAATTAGCATACCCGCCTCTATAGAAAGAACTGAGCCCCTTTTCATTTTTTAAAGGAAAAGTTAGTGGTTTGGGCCTGACTCATTAAATATGGTCGGGATATTGTCAAGATATGGCATCCCAATGTTTTTTTACCCTAATATAACCTACCCTTAACCTAACCTAACTTATTCTAGCTTATGTTGGTTAGGCTAGGTTACTCGTATATTAGGGTCGAAAAAGCATTGGGATGCCATATCTTTACAAGTTCCTATAGTCTTCATTGTGGAAGCCAAAACGTAGGTGGGGACTTCGCTTGCCCCCCCAAACCGTCAGGCAGCCGACCTGCTATCCAATCGCGAGCGGCAGGTCTATCCAACGTAGTACCTATTATATGCGTTTGGTTATTTGGGATTGGCGCGACGCAGTTCAGGCCTTTAATATTGGAGGTTAGGCTCTCCATGACATTAGGTCAGTTATATCAAACACTGGTGATGATGGGGATCGACATAAAACTTTCACCTCTTCCAACTTCACCACACCTCTCTTGACAGCTTAGGCCGAGTAGTAGGGTTAGGGGAGAGGAAAGGGGGCTTAGTTGTCGATATATTTAAGGATTTTCCTGTTTTTTGTTACCAAACGTCTCCCCTGTGTCCGATGTGAGCTTTTTTTAACCACGGGGACGGCTAATCTTAGTCAAATGGATGCGAAGTCAAGTTTCGGATGCCCTAGCTGCTGGAGGTAAGCCTTAGCTGTGGATTATCGACATCTTCTATCTTTTATCCATCGAATATAAATCTTGATTAGCTTTTCCCGTTACCTCAACTTCAAGACTCAGTTATCATTCATGCTTGGCTTTAGTTAAATGTTTAGCGTTCTATATTAGTCCTATTACTAATGTTATCCCACTTTCTGACCAATGGCGTTACTTAGTATTTACTACTCTATCTAACCTTCGTACGCTAAGATGAGTCTCAATCACGCTACTTTTTGCTAAGTCTGACGTAGTATCTTTTAGGCTTCCGATTTGTCAGTTAACACCTAAAAAAGAAGAGCATCACGAGGTAGCTGGACGCGCACTTATTCGCTCTGATGTTTCTTTAGAGCTAGTGCTTTGAGATGTTTCCGAAGACCATACGAGGGAAGACTGCCGATGATCTTAATCAAGTTACTCAGATTTAACTTTTCTATGAGATGAGGACGGGGATAGTCTTTCTTCTTGTCTGAGATTCGATTATATGGAACCAACTCTACAAGTTTTGTGGTAGGTGTCCAGCTAAAGGAAAAAGATACTGCCATCCGTGTGCTAAAGTTTAAGATTTAACGAACCCCATTTCCGACTGAATACGAAGCTACTGCAAATAATAGGTTTATGCTCCATGTGGGCATTAATAATATTTTTCCTCATGTGGCCTGGCAATGTTGCTGGTACGCTTCCCCTCCGCTGCGTATCAGCGTCACTTTTAAAACTATATTGTTGTCCTCTACGCCTATACCCTTAACATTTTGTTACCTACACTTGAGATCAGGAGGAACTGTTCTCATGTGGACAAAGTGAAATTTAAGGACGCCCCGTCACTGGGCTGAATTGAACTCTTTGACGCAGCCTGGGGAAGTTGTTGGAGCGCTTCCTTCTCCCTCCCTCTCAGCATCCTTTTTCTCTACAACTATCCACTCAACCCTCTCTCTGTTTAAAGACCTGACCAACTACCTCATGTCGTGTGAGAATAGAGGCTTTACTGCCTTGTTTGCTGCCAGGCCAACTAAAAGTCTTGGGTCCCTTTTCTGTGCCTGCCACAACAGATCCTTAGGATCCTGATCCTCCTGTCTAGGAATATTACGTCCTATTAAGGATATAAGCCCTATGACTCTGGCGCGCTACCTCTTTAGCTCCCTAGTTGTGAGCTGTGATTGTTGGGGAAGGACCGAAAACTAGGTAACTTCTGGACAGTGTGAGTCTCTGGTCTAGGTTGTAAACACCATCGTTAACTCATCCAGTATAGACCTCTGAAAAGTCCCAAAACTCGAAAAAGATATGCTGGAGTGGCTGGATGTGAGATATAACCATCCAACCCCCCTTTATGATATTTATTTCTTGTCTATTTATATTTATAGGTTGATCACATATGTTTAAGGCACCTAGTTCTTTTGCGCTATTTTCGAAGTAAGTTTGTAACTGTTGTAGAGCGAGATCATTGGCAATTTCTTGCAGATTACTGTTTAAAGGGGTTTTTCACAATCTATTATTATTGTGGTTTTATCACTTAAATTGATATCGTAAACTTGTAAGAATTGAGGTCTTGGTACCTCCATATTTATGTCTAGTAACTTCAATCGGCCCGCTATTAATTCACCACTAGATATATTTAGTAACCTATATTGACTGCTTTCACTAATATCACTTTTAATGCTATCAATAAACACATCCTGCCAATTGTTCGCACGTGTGGACCAGTGGTCTATAGTACCCAGTGACAGAGTTCTGGAATCCGTTGAAGAGATGGATAGAAAGGAGCTTCTTCCTTCTGACGATGTGAATCCAGATGATGCCTGCTGTCCTTCCGCGCGTTCTACTAGTTGTTTCCATGCCTGTAGCCATCTTATATGGCCTAGTTCTTAACCTACCACGACCGGTCTAGACCTCCAGCCACATTGAGTTCTGCCTCGAGAACCAATCTGAGTAGGTCCTGCTGCCGTGAATCCATAACTGGGTCGTCTCCGCGAAGGGAATCCTGTTCGTGTGGAAACTGAGCGGTCAGAAAGTTGAAGTCGCAAATTGCCCTCTCTCAAGAGTCCCGTATTGCTGGCCCTCAGTTGTAATTCAACACGATGTAGTAGTTTCCCAAGCTTATTTTTAATGATGATAACTCTTCAATATTTAGAAAGTCCTGGAACCGATATATAAGCAAGAGATGCTAAATTTCCTCGCGATCACGTCCCTTGAATCTGCAAGAGTTGATTTCTAATTTTAATTCATGCGTGATTAATTCGTAGTTTGTTGGCGATTCTTTCTTTCGCTTAGGAGAGATTATCAGCGGAGGGTCACCCCTTACCCTATCAGGTAGAGGTGACGGGGGCGCAGGGGCGTCTGCAAAAGCTGTAGGCTGAAATAATGGAATTCCCGCTGAAGGTGAGCCCTCCGAGGTGGCAGCTGCCTGGAAGGTGAGTGTTCTCATCGCTGCCGACTGCGGTGTCGTTCTGTCCTCCTCTTCTGAATCCTCTAGCAATGGATTCAAAATATTATCCGGTATCTTCGGTAAAAATGTATAACTTAGAGCTAGTACTGCGCCCCTCAGAAGAATCCTCGATGATACTTGCCAAACCAGAATCTGTGGTTTGTTGTGTTATTGAAGGAGTGGTTGAAGCAATTGAAGCGTGCTTTCGAAGTGGAGCATGGCGCCTTTGGTTGCCCGCAAGGGTTCCAAAGTAGGTATCACAAAGTGATAAAGAGCGAAGCACCACGAGAACTCCAAAAAGTGCACAACTTCTCCCGGTGAGGTTGTGAAGCCGAATGGCGCTCTACGAATAAATGCATGATGTTTATAGAAAGGACAGAGAGGGTTCACTTTGTAACATAGGCAAACAGGTAGTCGTGGATGAAAAGGGTGCAAAAATAACTTGAGAGGGGATAGGAAGAGTTGATAGGTCGGTGGCTAGATAACGATGCGTGGTGTGGTTGGGTGTGTCTCGAGGTGTTCGTGACTGGATGACGGTTGGAGGTGGTCGGAAGTTGCGCGTGTCTGCTTAATCGGAAACGCGTTATTCATAATGCTTTTAACTTATGCGAAGAACGGTATGGGGTGCCGCCTACGGGACTACCTGGAAGAGATGAAGTGGTTCTCCCCCCACCAATATGGGTTCAGAAGGGGGCGGTCCACCCAGGTGGCTGTGACCATCGTTCATAACACTCACACACCTATTCAACGCCTCACTAGCCTTAGGCCACTTTCCCAAAATATTCAAAGTCTCTCACAACATACTTCTACACAAAACAAACAAAGACCCCAAACACGCAAACAATTACAGGCCTTTTGCTCTATTAGAGCACCTAGACAAAATACTCGAACGTATGATCAACTGCCGCCTACGGGACTACCTGGAAGAGACGGACTGGTTCTTCCCCAACCAATATGGGTTTAGAAGGGGCCAGTCCACTCAGGCTGCTGTGACCATCGTTCATGATAGAATACAGAAAAAACGCTAGGTAAATCAAAAGACACTCTCCATCAGCAAGGACGTGGAGAAGGCCTTTGATTAATACGGAGTTACCTCTCTGCACCAGAAGGCTCCTCTCGTACTACCTCACTGAACGAAGATGCCACATAAAACACAACAATACCCTCTCACAACCCTTTACACCACGCTCAGGCGTTCCAAAGGAAGCGTCCTGGCACCCACACTTTAAATCATGTACACAAACGACACCCCACGTCCACCCAAAAACTGTTGCCTCACATACACAGTGTCCTACGCCGATGATGATACCATTCTCGTCAGCGGCCGTGGACCAGACGAGATCGCGCTCCACGCACAAATAATACTAGATGAGGATAAATGGCTGATTTCTAAGAATCCTGAGAAGACACAATTGACACTCTTCGGTGCAAGAGATCACTTCATGCATAACCTACAAATCTTCTCACACACACCAGACATGAAACATCTAAACTCAACAAGGCTCGACTACACACAACACACCAAAATCCTTTGGGTAACTTTCGACAAGACCCTTAGGTTCAATATACACCAGAACATAACACAAGCAAGAGCCACACGTACAAACACAACGCTGCACAGTTTCTACATCGCGGGCAAAAAAAATTCAGTTATACCTATACAAAACACTCATGCGACCTCTTCTCTCGTACCTCCCACTGTCACCTTGTAGCCGCGAGTGACACGTGGCAGCAGAAGGCTTAGCGCATTCAGAACTCTGCTCTGAAGCGCGCTTGCAGCTCTCCCTTGCACACGAGAATGTCCACACTACACGACAACGACAAATTAGCACGCCTCAACACATATGCTCACACCAGACTCACAAAACGACTCAGGAAACTTACCAGAGACCCCTTATACACCGCACTACATGTAAGACAGCATGTGATGGCACCGCGATACCACGCGGCCCATGACCACCCGCAACCCATACCGTTCTTCGCCTAATTTAAAAGAATCATGAATAACTCGTTTCCGACTAAGCAGACACGCTCTCCTTCCTGACCACCTCCAACCGTCGTCCAGTCACGAACACCTCGAGACCCACCCAACCACACCACGCATCGGTGTCTAGCCACCGACCTATCAACTCTTCCTATCCCCTCTCAAGTTATTTTTGCAACCTTTTCCTCTACGACTGCCTGTTCGCCTGTGTTACACAGTGATCCCTCTTTGTCCTTTCTATACACATCATTCATTCATTCATTCAGACGGGACTCGCTCGATCGTCGGTGAATTATTAAGGTTCCTAAGAGGGAACTCCTTTGTGTATATCCCTTATATAGGCCCATGGCCTATGGCCCGCAGGTCGTCACACCAGTGTTCCTGAAAGGTGCGAGAGAGCCCATCCGCACAGTTGTTGGCACTCTTAATATACCTTATATTAATGGTGGAGGATATACAAAAAAATTAAAATCAAATTAATGATGAAGTAGATAATTTATTAGGTAAATATTTAGGAATATTTCCCCTATGCATATTAAAGATTGCGGGTTGGTTATCACATAATAATCTGCTATTGAGAAATATAATGATCATTAGCAATAAAGCAATTGTTTCTAATAGGAATATATTGTTTGCAAATCTGTTGGTAATGGCCCATCGCATCTTCTTCACTTGAGGCCCAGTCTTTTCATGCTAGCGTCCGAATATACACAAATTTTATCAGACCTTTTCCTATACCAAGGAACAGGTTTACCATGTAAAAAGTTGATTGCTCCACATACTTTCCTGTAATTATACTTATTATCCCAAAAGAAAGCGTTATAGGCTAATTGTACCCATAGGAATGGGAGTTTTAGTAAAGGCACCACAAAGTTTAGAAGGCCAGCTAATCTTAGCCAAAATAGTCATTTAATCTTAAGATATTCCAATTTTCTGATTTGCGCTCACGCTTTTATAATTTTGTCTATAAGAATTTTAGTTAATTGTAACTCACAAGTATATAAGGCTTTTAGTAGGGGTTATTGTAGACTTTCCATAGTTAATTAGTAAAGATGAGTCGAATAGTTCACCCAATGCATTAAGGATATTATCCAGGCTACCGATGAATAGAAAATCATCTAAATACGCATAACTTTTGATACTATATTTTTTTGATATTTGATTGCAGATTGTATACATGATTGACTGCATTATATAGGGGCTTCCGCAAAAGCCCATTGGTAGTCTAGTAAAGCAGAACCTTTTATCACCTATCCTAATTCCAAAGTTTCTTTGAGCATTCCTATATAATTTAATGTGATAGAACCCGTGACTTAAATCTATTTTAATGGCGTATTCACCCTTTTCAAATTTATTAAAGACCTTCTTAATGTTAGGTAATGAAAACCTTGGTGGTTTAAATAATTTTGGAAGGTCAGACATGTCATAAATTGCTCTATATATTTTTTTCCTTTTGGGGGACTAGAAACCGCCTGTGTGTGTATCTTACCTGTGTGGTTTCCCTGATAATACCCGCATTAAGTAATTCCATAATTATATTCTTCATTTTAATATTATTTTTAATGTAAGATCTTTACTTTTGGGGGAAAAATATTTTTAAGCCGTTTTCATTGCAACTTTTAATTAGGTTTGAGGAACCTGGTACTTGCAATAAGTCTCCTGTATTTAAATTTCCTAATGTAACTACCTTAAAATAATCTGTTATTTTTTTCTGACCCTTCCTTAAGGGATCGATTAAGGGAGATACTTCCTCCTGATTTTCATTAATATTATTATTGTTTTTATTATTATTATTTTGATTATTATTATTTTACGTCTCCAGGCGCAGGAGCATGTGACCAACACCAAGGAGAATTAAATTAAATGGAGGAGGCCAGCATCCTCCAAAAGGTCAGATAGTCCACAGGTCTATGTGCTCGAAGCCGTCCAAAATACGGTAGAGAATTAAGAGCGAGACCGCTTATCCCGGTACCGTGACAGGTAATCGATCGGAAGCCGTCGAAGCATTAGGAGGCAGGTCCATGAGAACAGTCGTAGTGCAATGGCACGCAAGTTTAGGTTCCTCTCGGCCGTCTCCTATATTTGCCACGCAGCTAGGATAACTGCCATGACACATGCCATGTAGTCGATGTGAAGAAGAGTGAAACGCTGGCCTGGTCGCCTTGTCCTCGTGGACTCTCTGGCGTTCTCATTTCCAGCAATTTCCACATGTTTAGGAACCCAGCAGAAAATAATCTCGACATCCGCCCGGTTTGCGGCAACCGTAGCGTAACGGATACCTCGAGCCAAAGAGTTTGGAGATTCCAATGCTTCGAGAGATTAAGGGCTCTTTGTTAATCGCTAAATATTACAATCCGGTCTCCGAGCCGTGCACGGGGCGTTATCACTTGTAGTGAGCGGTGTATTGCAACCAGTTTGGCCGTGAAAACAGACGTAGTGCCTGGTAGAGCCCCACTAAGTTCAAATAAAGGGCATACGGCGTGGAAGCCCACCACCTCCTTGGACTTGAAGCCATACTTGTACACTGGCAAGGATACAGCATGACATGAAGTGTGCTCCAAAAAAGGTCAACCGAAATACGAACAGTGCCCTGGAAACTTTGGAAGCAGAAGAGTGGCGTCTTGCCAAGGGCATTGAAGACACCTTAAAAATCAATAAATTGATTTAAAACTGGATGAAGCTACTCTACCAGGCAATGCAGCACTACTTTTTTATGGAATGTTTGTTTTATTAGAGATAAAAAAATTGTGCAATAATTACTGTTCGCAAAGAAACTTGAAACAAAGACTAAAGCTGAATCCATATTTACTATAGTTAAGCAGTTTTCAAAGAAAAAGAAACCGTATAACCAATATAATTGCTTGTGCAACGGACGGTGCCCCAGCATTATCATGACGGTATAGTAGCTTTCTTGTACTTTTCAAAGAGAGCTGTACCCAATGTTTTCACAATACATTGCGTAATTCATCGTTAATATCTATTTGTTAGGGACTTGAGTGATCAGCTTCATAAACACCTTGTTGTTATCACAGGTGTAAATAAAATAAAATGCCTTCCCCTTAATTTATCTTAAATCTTTTGACAACTGCAAAAACAATGATGAAGAATTTGATCGTCTCCTTTTACAGAGGTACTGAAGTAAGATGGTTATCTAAAGAATACTGTTTGAAGCAATTTTATTCTCTTTTCAACATTATCATATAATTTTTCCAGGAGAATAAAAGTGGTTATTTGATAGACGAACTCTTAGCTTGCAAATGTGAAATTGTTTACTTAACAATATATTCAATGATCTGAATTTGTAATTGCAAGACTGTGATGTAAATCTCATCAAAGTTCTAAGCATAATTTTGGGCGACGGGAGCTATCTCAACTTCCAAATCTTGATCGATTACAAAATAATTATGAGGCTGATAACTCCATATTAGAAGGTGGTCTCTTGATTTATTGCGACCATATAAACTCTTTGCATGAGGACATGAGCTGTATATATCAGGATCTCATTAATATAGAAATAGCTGTCTTGCTGATAAACCCATTTATTGCTGTTTGTAAAAATTACACCGTCTCTGCAATGCAAGATGAGTGAATTATTTATAAAAAAAGCGACTCAGAATTAAAGTTATTCTTCAAATAATCATACCAGGAATTTTTGCTACAAAAGGGAAATTCTGAAAGGTATCCAAACCTGTGGAAACTTATCAAACTTTTTTTTCATTGCTTTTACAACTTTCTTTATGGCTGAACGTAGTTAGTGTAATTACTAAACTTCTTACTAAGCAAAGAAACCGCCTGCAAATGGTAAAAAGAAGAGATCTGAGAATACACTTAAGCAGCATGGAATCTAGAGTAAGGAAGAGCTTTAGCTAGTAAGCACCAAAGTCTAGCTGTAGAGTAATTACAACATAAAGCCTCCCGGAGGGCCAGGTGGACGTATACATTAAAGCCCCCCTCCCCCTTGTGGAGAAAGCAAGAGAATTGAGCCACATGTGGAGAGTGGTGGGAAGGTTAGCCGGCGAATAAAGGTTTAACTGCCTACCCTGTTTGATCTTGCCGCCGCATAGGTAGGCGGATAGACTAACTGTTCTACGGTGACCACCAAAGGCCCTTAAACAGCACTCAAAAGATCCAACTACCTAGGAGATCCGTAGGCCGTGGTTAAATCACCAAAAAGCGGTGCCAGTCAAAAGGAACACCAAGGATGGTGACGTTTGGTGGTGTCTCTAATTAACAAGCCGACTTGGGCACCGTGGAGCCACCCTCCTAACCCCTTGTTCTCCCCTCTGCGGCCTCGCCCCTTCCCCCTTAGATAGGGCGGTGGCCAGCCTATAAATAAGCCACTGAAGGAAAAAGAAAGGATTATTCGAGGAGAGACGATAAAGGATCAGTTCGAGAAGATCCATCCTTCCCCCAGTGTCGAATTAACTTAAAACGTCACGTTTTGTATCGGTACCAGACCGATTCATCCTGTACAGACTTAGAAGTAGTCTGACTGGATTACCATTCCTAGTGCCAAACCAGGAATTTTGGCAGCAAGGGAACAAGGATTATTTCGGTGCCAGCCCAAAGCATCCTGCACAGGCTTAGTAAGAAGCTTAGCAGGACCAATATTCCTAGTGCCAAACAGGAATTTCGCAAGTAAGATAATAGAAGAACCAGTCACACTCGAGTGACTCTCGAATTGAGATCTTAAGACCAAAGAATTAGATATCTGATTCCCTTACCTCCATCCCATCTCGAAGAAAATCTACCATCAGCCGTTCCAACACCCAGAGGCGCGAGAAAAACTATCTAGTGACATCCGGCAACCCCTGATCCTTTCTGTCATGTAAGGTAGAATGATCATTTATACTCGCATTGCGTTAGTATGAGTTTATTACGGTAGTCAAATTAACTGAAGTAGAAACAATTGTGCGTGAACCCCGTCATATTTACTAGTAGAAGAGTGTAATTTAATTTGATGTTTAACGCTAATCTAAAATGGTCACGATAAAATAACTAATCGGCAATTGGTTTGTTTACGTGGAGCCTACTATTTTTTTTGTTTGGTCAAGAATAGATTCTTTAATAGGTTCAGTTTTAAGTATAGTTAGCCTCGTTAAACTTATTAGGTGATTTTAAATATTTTACTGGGTTTTTTTTAGTTAATTAATAAAGTTAAAATATATGTTTATTTTGGGATCATTCTTGTGTTTCAATGGATCCTTTACGTGTTTAACGGTCTCTCTCCTTAGAACGGATTAAACGCTGTGACACTCTTTCAACAATAAAGTAATTAAAAAGTCCACTCAGGGAATATTGAAGTATTGTTGACTTTCGTAATGAATAGGAGCAGACCGGCTTCCTTAAAACAACAAATACAATACGATTATACGACACTACCATCGCATTGAAAACATTTTTAAGGTAAGCTATCAAATATATTTTAGCATTTATCATTAGTATTTATAATATAAATAAAAACTACATTCAAATTATTTTTGCATTAATACATAAATGTTATCTTTAACATAGTATTCGAGATTTAATCTGATATGTGAGGCGATGAAAAACAAGATTGTCTCCAAAGGAGGCGTAGTCCAAAAAAGGTTGGGAAACACTGTTCTACGTGGACGAGCTTTCAATCTCTCTTGGTGCAGCCTAGATGCCAACTCTGGGGCATCGACTCCAAAAGTATATTAAACCACATCTCTGGATATGCTGAACCGCTCAAAGTTTCGGTTTTCCATGGCCAAGAATAAGGTGGCGTACATTTCCCGCTACCCATGGATTCACCCCGACCCGGACTTGTTCATAACTGAGGTTTGCCTAGAAGTCGTGGATTCGAACCGTTATCTTGGTCTTGATTTCCACCTACGCCTACCCTGGGAAACTCCTATTCGCAGCCTCAGGGTCTCTCTTACCCGCGTCATGGACATTCTTCGTTTCTGATGTTCAGCCCCTGACGTGCTGAACATCGATCCTTTGCTCGTTCGAAGCTTGTGTTACGACTGGTAAGAAAGGTTACGCCAGTTTACAGCTGGTACGGACGGTTACGTCATTTTACGGTTGGTAATTTCGTCTGTTACGACTGGAGAAGGGACGGATGGTTACTTGAGAGGTAGATATATTCATCGCTGTTAATTTAATGGGTTTGTCTTCAAAGTTGAAGAAAGGATAGATCTGATTAAGAGTTATTCTGTTATGTCTAAGGACTTCGACAGACTCAGTGTGAATGGAGCAACCACTAGGAATTGAAAAAGGCGATTTAATCTTAAAAACAGAATGAATTCCAAAACAAGTGTATGAGGTTTGCGGTTCTCCTTCAAAATAAACCCAAATGTGCCTGTCAATGTTAAGTTGAATAATCTGATACGATTTTACAAGGGACTATGGACATGTTGGTGTGGGTTAATGTGCGATCAATTCAGCAGGACAGGAGTTATTAACCGTATATTCAATTGGCTAAGTGATGGGGAAAATAATATCAATATTTGTGTGTGTGTGATATTTTCAGTGATCTATGTCATTTTTCATTAATGCAGTATATGCGATGAATTGTAAAGAGGAATAAGTAAACCATGGAAGGTTTTAGGCAAATGCGCTTTGATTTACTATTGTTATTAAAACGGGGTGTTGGAAAAGGATGCAACTGATAAACGTTGAAAGTAGTTAAATCAAACAAAGGTATGGCAAGGATGTGCATGTAATGAGTAGGTTCGTGTGTAGTCCATCTGATTTTAAGAAAGTAAAGATAGCTGGTGTCATTTAGAGCAAATATGGTGTTAAGATGTAATGTAGTTTGTGCTACATGGGTGAAATGTCGTAGCATTGAAAGAGTTAAGATATTTGGTATGGTGTCTTGGTGCATAGCTTCTTGAGAGGCATCTATAATCTTCTGATATATTTCCTTGATTTATTACAAATATATATCTATTAGATTTTGTGGAATATAAAGTAGTACTAACACTTCTTGATGCCGCTTATGTCCTTGGTAGCTATTTAATAAATGTTCTAGGTGTTTAAGCTTATCAACTACCCGATGTAAAAATTCCATATTATGACGTAGGTTCTTTTAAACTTCAGTTAATGCGAAAACTAAATCATTTTGTTGTTTAGCTAATGGTTTTTTTAGGTTATTTTGGTTTAGATCTGACTTTGTGGCAACACCAAATAATCTCCCAATGTTAAGAAGTCCTCTCTTGTGCCGTTGAGTTGTTTGGATCCAGCTTAAATTTAATAAATGCTCTAACTTGGTTAGCGTAAATTTAAAATTATTGGTAAATGCAATGTGGTTAGCATGTAGAATGGTGGATCTTGTGTCGTTTGGTGGGTAAACAGAGACAAGGTTGGTAATTGCTTCTGGAATTTTAGCAAATGTTCTTGAAGTGTGAAAGGGGCAGTAAAATCTAAAGGTTTGTATGCATTTCTTCTCAATAGTTTTCCTCTTCCTTTGTTTTCTATTAATACTGAAAGGGGAGATGAAGATTTGATTACCAATATTTTGATTTATTACATACAATATTATATTATGCAAAACCAAGGTTTCATCCTCAGTTTCGTCTCAAATTGTGAGGATTAGGATAAGGTTTGGGAGATTGCCGTAGTGCGCTCCGGGGAAGATCTCTGTGGGCTGGTAAAAGTGGTCTACACTCAAGTTCTGAACCCGAGTGTGATCCTTCACGGGTTCGGGCTTTAGATCTGTCACCCCGATTTCAGTAAGTAGGGTTTAAACTTTCGTCGTCTATAGATGATGGAAGGGATTTTAATAACCACGATTCGTCGCTGAGGAATAGGCCAGGTGATGGTGTTTGTTGGAGGTTAGAGTGAGAAACGTCACCAGATGATGGGGTACTGGGTGTAGCGTCTCTTTTCCGAATAGAGCTGTTAGTAATGACCGCACTTACCGGAGTTGTTGAGGCAGCATCTGGGACAAGATACCATTAATAGTTATTTGGTGTATTTGTTGGAAGCATTTGAGGTGCGCTAGTTGGTATGTTATTCTGAGTTCACTTCTCTTAGTGTTAGGGTGCAGTGTGAGATCAGAAGCTAATTGAGGGGTTGTCAGCATGTACAATTTTTTGGTCGGTTGTGAAATAATAATTTAGGGAGGTGGTTCTTTTGGGGGCTTAACTTTACCCCGAGATAAGGGTGATCAATCTGAGTCTTATTAATTTCTTCAGCTATGGTATGGATGTTCTCAATATAGTGAGCAAGCTGGTTCTTAATAATTTAGGGTCCCCTAAAGTCTACAAAGAGATTTAAATGGCATTTGATTTATATATAAGCAAAATAATACAATTGCGTCAAAATTAGCAAACATCTAGAAGAGGGAAGGTTGTGTATTCCAATCGAGAAGAGAATTTGTGTAATTCAGCCGAGAAAAGAGATATAAATAAAATAGCCATACATACACAATTAGTTGATGAGGCCAAACAACAAAACTGAAATTTAAATGTTCTCTACAAAGTTTTAGGTGTTTAGGAAATGGAGATCATTCCTGTAAGAAAACGTTCTACTGAATCGAGATATTACCTTCATTTAAATCTATCAGGTCTTGTTTTTAAGCTATTGAACATCCTTTTATAATACATATATTAGGTCTGAGTCAAAGTCCATATGTTAATAAGTCTGTGTGTGAATCAATGTCCATATGTATATAAGTATATGTGGGAGTTAGTGTCCATATGTATATGTTATAAGTGTGTATAGTTATAAATTTGTCACTATATATATATATATATATATATATATGTGTGTGTGTGTGTGTGTGTGTGTGTGTACGTCCAGTACAATGGATTCTTTACTTTATTCTAATTCTAATTATTTTCTATTTTTCCGATGTGTTATGGAAACACAAAAGTGAAAATTATAAAGAACTTGTTACCAACTTGATATCAACTTTTCGTGATATTGGTAACCCCCCCAAAAACCGGCCTGCACACACTTTTTGTGATATATCCTTTATTCATGTACTAATCACCCTTACTCTTCAGGACATGACAGAAGCAACGCCTGTGGACACAACTAGATTTCAATGGGAGCTCCAGCAAAGAATATACTGCGTCACCATTACTACAGGACAGGCACGTTCAAGAAAGTGCAGGACACTTGCGTGCATCAGTTCGAATGTGAAAAAGGTACCTCCAAAAGCAGAATTCAGGCCTAGGTGGACCACTTCGAGAACTATGGGACAGTAGAGAACCTCAATGTAGCCAGTGACAACTGTCCAAGCCATTCAGGACGCCCCAGAAAGCGTACAGCTGAGTTGGTCGAGAGCGTGAGAGAGTCAGTTCAGCAGAGTCCAAACGCTCTGTGCGCAAGCGAAGTCAGTCTTTCAGTATATCCTGTGAGACTTGCAGGAAAGTGCTAGTAATATATATAAAGGCCTACCCATACCGAATACAGACGGAACACACCCTCCTTTGGACCTCAGATGAAGTTCACTCCCATCTTAAAGGAAAGGTAAACTCGAAGACAAATGTATTCTGGGGGACCTACAGACCAAATAAGGAAGCCACCAAGCCTCTACACTCCCTTAATTGCACGGTATGGACTGCAATCTCAGCCAGGGCAGCATCGCACCATTCTTCTTCGATGAATCTGGCGCGACAGTGACAGTTACCAAGGAGCGGTATGTTGAGGTCGTCAAAACCTTCAAGAGTGAGCTGCAGACCCTGTTCCCGTCGTTTATGGGAAAGTTCTGGTTCCAGCAAGATGTAGCAAGCTCTCACACCTCAAACCTGTCCCGAGATTGGCTGAAAGAGAACTTTGGTGGCCGTGTGATCAGTCTCATGACTGATTTTGAGTGGGCACCTCACAGCCCAGACCTTAGCTCCCAGATTTCTTTCTCTGAGGCTACTTTAAAGACAGAGTATACGGAGGGAGACTCAGGGCCATCATGAAACTCAAGGAAGCCATCAAAGAGGAAATCAAAGGCATTAGTCGATCGTTTTGTAAGAACGTCATGGACAACTTTGTACAAAGCTGCGCCTCAAGAAATGCACAGAGCTAAATGGAGGTCATCTCGAACACGTGCTCTAGAATAAAGAAGAAAAGTCTAAAGACTCATGTTTTGATAGGATGTTTTTAAACACAATAAACTAGTTATCCCCAAAGTTTCATTCAATCCTTGCAGAAAATTAAGAAATGAGACCTATCGAAATTTGGGGCATGTTTTTTGGGGTGTGGGCATCAAACTGCATTTTCTTTTTAGTCATCATGATCGTTTTCCTGAAAATCTCAGAGATTTTAGCGACAAACAAGGTGAACGATTCCATCAGCCCATCAAAGATATCGAAACTCGTTACCAACAACCTTAGGATGCTCTGATGATAGCAGACTATTGCTGTTTTTTTAAAATGAGATACTTCTGTTGCTCAACATCAACGGTGCGCAAATAAGCCTAAATTTATTCCCTGAAATATCTGCCACAAATCTTTGTCAACGTGCATTTTTAACTTTTAATTTTTACTTGTGCTTTGTTTGTTTATGTGTTATGCTCTCTTAATTGTTTCATATTAATTGCCTCCTGTAGAATTAAAATAGTTTAAATAAAGAAATAGTCTTATTTAATTGTACTAAAGATCACTAATATCAACTCATGTACACCTTTGGAAATATTTTCAGGCGCAATTTTAACATCTAATAGAGACAAAATGAATATGAGGAGAGACAGAAAACTAGACCTATGTAATGGAGGAAAACTGAAGTTATTTTCGAATTTAGGAGACAAAATCACTTAAGAATTCATTGAAATATTTCAGGCACCAGAAAAAGAAATTTTTTGTTGTTGTTCAGTGTAATAGACATATAGTAAATATATATGTAAGAGACAAGTTTTCGCCAAAAGAATTGAAGCAAATCCTTAGGGGGAAGAAAATAAAGATATGAAAACAGAGATGAAAATATTATCGGCAAACACGTAAGTGATATGTAATGAAGGTGGAAAATGTCATAGTAAGCAAGCAAACAAGTAAAAGTGGTTTGAAGTGAACGAACGTTATAAACTGAAAAATTCAATAACATAAATATTAAAACAAAGAATGATTAACTAAAATTTAAGAAAAGCGAAAATCTTAGTGAGAATAGAACGCGTCATGGTCGCTAAAATGCTGGTAGAGAAAAAAATAGATTCGCGGTTAACAACAAACTTTCACTAAATGGAGTAGACGGGACAGATGAAATGAAACGGTATGAATGTAAATATTCCGAATGATTTTATAACTAAACAATAAGTTAAATGAGATTTTTAAAGGGACGAATAAAGAATGGATGCCAAATGATATGGGAGTTAGGCAGCTGTGGACCATGTCTCCACAGCTTTTTAGTCTTTCATCGATGACTTATTAAAGAATTGAAACGTATCTCCTCCGCCTTCCCCCTGACCTAAGTCGTCATCCGCGCCCCCCGTCCCGTCAACAGGCGACAGGAAGTCTGACGGAAGAAGGCCTATCTCACAGAGAAGGCTAAATTCTATTTGCCTTCTTTATGATATCTAGGAGATTGTCCAGAAGGCGCCGCGATAAGCGAATTGTCGTATAGGAAATCTCTCTCTTGATTTCACACAGTCCGCGGTATAAATGGCAACGCCGTTCATCCCTCAGCAGAAGTGTTCCGGACCTACTCGCGTAATCCTCATGTTGAGCGAGAGTCATTGCCGTAACGTATCGAATGCCAACGCACGCCCGCTGAGTCAACCTGGTCGCTGTCTCAAAGAGTTCCTGAGGCAAATCTCGCCCCGCAGAGTCTGTGACTAGAATACTACGCTATGTTGCTCAACGTAACTTGAGAAAGAAAAAGGAACATCCAAATAGTTACTGGAAGTAACTATTTGTTAGTGTCACATCTAGTTAGGAGTGAGCTAACGGGAACTGCAGTTAGCAGCCCCGAACCCGTCGTCTTATCCCCCCTCTCCCCGAGAACTCGTGTTAACGCCACCCGAACCACCCCGTCTGGACCTGAGTAGCCGTCTCTCCAATCCATCACAATTAATGGTAATCTGTAAACCCAGTGCCCCTCTATTCTTAAATTACCTATTTAATTAACAGTGATTGATACTCCCATTGAGTCATTATAAATCTAGGCGCTTAACGTCATTGTTATCCTCCCTTTATTAAGGAGATTCAAGTGAGTCATTCCCTGATATTATTATTTATAATTGCTGTCAACCCAAACTAATCCGTGTTTAGTATTTAATCCTTACTTACCTAAATGCCCGTTTAACTATTGCTACTAATTATTATTTTGTTGTAAAGTATAGTTTATTTTTGTACGTGTATTTATTTGGTGGTTCCTCCTTTTTGACCCACCCTTGGCAAGACTTTAATTAAGAATCCCTTCGACTAATTTATTCAACCTGTATTATGCACTCTTAAAATTTAACAATCACAAACCTCCCCCCAGTAACAAGTTGAACTTTTATAGTGAGAATCCTGGCCGTGGCACAACCCGCCTCTAACCAGCTTTCGCACGTTCAGTAGGAATTAAAGCATATATATATATATATATATATATATATATATATATATATATATATATATATATAATGATCGTAGATTGAGTCATAGGGTCTCAAAACCATCGACTTAAACAAAAGCGGTGTGTCCAGATCTAGGACTAGAATAATAATTGGACCGGACTATGAGCAATTTTACGACAATATGTATAAAAATCAGTATTATAACTAGAATGGACGAATAAATAAATAAAAGTTAAGTATTAAAGAACGAATCGACTAACAAAAAACAACAACAAACGAAACAAAGTTAAAGGGAAAATATACAACTAAGATAATAATTAGTCTTCGAAACAACGAAAGGTCACGGATAATGGTAGTAAAAGAAGAAAGGAAGGGGGATTAACTCGGATAGAAAGACGTGAATTGGGATTATAGCGAGGAAGAACGAGAAGGATGGAGACGAATAAATGAGTCAGTGCTCACGTGGAGACTCCTTTAACATAGAAACGACTCAGCTGTGGAGCTGAAAATAATCATCGTTCAAGTCACGAGACACTGAAGTGAGGAATAAAACTTTCCTGACTTCCTTGAAGTAAGGAAATATAATTAAATTAGAAAAAAAATAAAGAAATGGAAGCTAAATTTATAGCCGAGCCAAAACTACGAGAAAGTGGAACAAATAAAATAAGTAGAAACATCTAATTTTTAAGAAAAGAATTTCTTTCATACGGTTGTACAGTCTTATGTAAAGGAACAGCGGTACCAACCATTCATCAATAGGAATATCAATAAAAATGAACGAATGGGGGTTAATCATGAATCATTTATTAGGAAATAGTTATGGTTGGTATTTAAATCTACTCAAAGGCAGAGCTAATTGCTTGTTTTTTTATAATGGTAACAGGCTTATAGCCTTTATTTATACAAATTATAGGAATCTCAGATTTGTTAGATTCATCAATAGATTATGTATGCTAATAGAAAAACTAGTTATGTTACCCTTATCAATGAAGACAATACGAGAGTTTACCAAAGGTTGATTATCGGTATTCCCATGATACCTAAAGTTACATTTTCTTTAGGATAAATAAATTGGTTAAGGCATTGAGGGTAGAATCTTGTCCTATAAACTTTGTGTTCCAGCTTTTTGAACTGCCGTACATTATTCCTTCCTGTTCAGAATTATTAGGATTGTTGGTTGGGCGTCACAGTACTGTGACTGGATTTAAAATTAAGAGAACTTGCTTGAAAACGAGTATCGACGGGCAGACCAGGAACATGTGTCACTTGGACGCTTAAGTGATGCAACTTACAATGTCATCTAACGAAATGTCTGGCGGGGCATATTGTCAATTCTCTGTAAATAAAGAAATCCTTAACTAACAGAAGGCCAGCTTCAAAATTTGCTCTATTATCTTCAACGATACAACAATGAGCTGAGTAAATATTCAATGGAATTCAAAAATAAATCAATCTCTTCATAAGTAGAAATATTGTTGCCTCTATCGTCACTCAATTGTACAGTAGGCTGAGTTATATATAGTATATTTATGACTTGTATGATCCTGTAAGTGCCCAACTGTTCGTATTTTAATTAAGGTGGAATGTTCGCCTGTATCTAAAATGGCTTAAAAATCTAAATAATGTATATGCACTTTACCAATTATTTTAGATCTAAGTTCCTCTTTCCTATTACTTTAATAGGGAGATGTTTTGCTTCGTTATTATGTGGTACATGACTGTGGGAGAATATGGATTGTGGTTCGATGGTTGGAAATGTTCTGCTAAAAAAGGATGGGTAGACCCTATCTGGGTTTCATAGTTGAATGGGGGTTCATTAGCTGTTGGGTCATACTCTGAGAGATAAGTCATGGCATGGCTCGGTTGTCGAGTCTGTTGTCTGGGTCGGAGTGTTTGGAAGGGTGTTCTAAAGGTTTTCTGAGGTTGTGGGTAACTTGGTGGGCGTGAGGACTGTTTAGTTATGGATTAGTTTGAGTGTTCTTCAGAGGGCTATAGGGCTGATTTCTATTACGTGTAGTGCAGAAGTGTTTGTATTATGCCTAATCCTACTCACCTGAGTTTCTCGGACATTCCTGGAGGGGGGTGGAATATTAAATTATTGTATTGGGTCTTTATCATATTCAAAGTCTTAATTAAGCTTTGGTTTACGTCTAAAATATTCTATAATTTATTCCTTATAATAATTAGAAAATGTTGGGAAACAGTGGTAGCCATGAGGAAATTATACTACAGGGGGGGTGAAATGTAATGTTAAGTTGATCCTGTACTTCCTTAAGGGCTTCTAGCATTTATGAGAAGAGTTTAAATAGATATTTAAGTCCTCCTTTTCTCCTCTTTTCCATCTAGCTTGGAAAAGAGCAGTCATCAGAGTTAGTGGTTGGGCTTGCACTGTGTCCTGTATCTTGTTATCAACTGTGTCTTAAAATCCAGCCAGGTACTAGGTTTGGCTAGTTCTAGGGAGTAATTTCCCGCATCTAATGCATTCCCTTCCTTTGGATCAATAAATCTACGTGTCTAATTTTTCTTTATGTCATCATGTATACAATGTTTTCTCTAAGAAAGTGTTATTAAAAAGGAATTTAACCATGGTTGCACCCGTGGTTCTGAAAATTTGCCATTGATGTGCCTTTAAACAGAAGTACACTATTTAGGAGGGCCACGATGTTGGACGGAGGAAGTCTGGACCAGCCGTTTGAAGGTGTGAATCGTTTATGTTGAAGTACACGGGAGAGAAGGACGTAATGAGACAACTTTAAAGTGGCGGATTTATGTACAAAACTTTCTCTCTCTCTCTCTCTCACTCATAAGAATATTTCTAGTTTTTATACTCATTTCAAATGTGTGTGGTTACATAAAATATTAAACATAGTAGTTGGGGGGAGGTATAGTAATGGTTCAGTTATATTTGAGACTTAGTTGAGAGTTTTTAGATTTTTACAATTGGTCCAATGGTTATATAGAACATTGAAAACAGTAGGATGTTATTTACAATAACTATCCAGTTATATTTATCAAAAAGTTAATGGGGCGGAAATTACTTACAACTAAGCCAATGCGAATACATTTTGAAGATAAAGGATACTCCTACCTTAGTATTAACTAATAGAATATCCTTAAAGGTGATGAGAAGTGGAGAGCCAGGCAGGATTTAGGCAAAGAAACAGTGAAACTACAGGAAATTAGTTGGAGGTATTAAAGAATTTTGCTACTTAAGAGGGAAGATTGCTTGCTGGTGCCATAGGGGTTAGCAGAAGTAGGGAGGCTGGATCAGCAAGAAGTGAGTTGGGGAAAATGTAATGCCTGTCTCAGTTACTGCAGTTATAGCTTCGGAAGGTATTGCACATTAACACTATTATTATTATCATCATTTTATCGTAGAGTTATAATTTGATTATAGGTAATGATGTAATACTAATACTTGAATACGAATGCAAGTTTTATCCATCCGAACGTGTATTGAGAAAGTTGGACTCAATCCACCACACCAATATGCGGCTGGCGACCAGTGCCTTCCGCACGTCCCTCATTGACAGCCTAGGTGTCAATGCTGAGGAGATGCCACTCATTTTGCACAGAGTACAGTGCATTATGAGCCTCTATACACGACCCCGGCGCATCACTCAGTCGACAACGGCTCTCACTGCATCCGCATCCAATCTGAATGGTGCCTATGCCACCAAGAAAAACCATTCATACTCTAAGCCGCCCTTTAGATTTAGGGGTAGAAAACTCCTTCGAGAGCTCGGTGTAGCTATCGGGCTGGTGGTGCCTCTGGTTCTGCCTAGTACACCAGTCTGAAGGCTACTACTATTGACTATTTTTCGCCACGCCTTTTTTAAGCATACTTTGTGTCACGCCTGATCTGTGCCAGTGTATACAGATGGCTTCAATTCCCAAGAGGGTTTAGTTTCCACGCCCTATCCCTTATATTTGAAGTCACCGATACTCTACTAGGCGCTGCGTTTGTCTTCAGGACCGAGCTGGTTACAATACAGCTCCCGTAGGGGAGAGAACGCCTCGCGCCCGGATTTTAATCTTTAGGGACTCACAAAGCGCCCTGAGTGAACTCGGGGAATTGATATCTCCACACACCCTGGTTCGCGGTATCCGTGACTCCACGGTAGCCGCGAGCAGGGTGGATGTCGAAATTATCTTCTGATGGGTTCATGGACATGTGGAAGTTACGGGGAATCAGCGCGCTGATGATGGAGCCAAAGAGTCCGCGAGGACTAAATGACCAGTCCAGCGCATGGCAGCCCTCCGTGCAGCTTGGCTAAAAAGATGAGAAACGGCCGAGGGGAACTTAAAGCTCCGTGCAATAGAGTCGCGACTCTGGATGTCACCTTGTCGTGGGTAGAGAGCTTGCGCGTACCGTAGAGTTTCCTAGCTATCTCGTCGGGGGTACCTTTTGTGGTACCCCGGTTTTGGGTTACCCTTGTCGAACTGGTCAGAAATGAGGTTCCAGACAAAGTGCGTCCATCTCTAAATCGTCTATACTGTGCTGGTATAGGTTTTTCATGTCCCTGAGACCATTCTTTTCAAAAATAATCCTACTAGCTCGCCTCTTTTCCTTCCATCTAATATTTAAGGACCTGACAGCTACCAAATGCGTCAGAAGGTACGCTTTGGAACCTCTTAACATAACGCCACTCGACTCTCACTGGTTGCGAGAAACTGGAACTAGAGGGGTCCTAGGCGCTGGGGTGCGATTAATGGAATAAGGGTAAGTTCCCCGAGAATCCCTTCCCTGGCGTGTAATTATTGGCCATTCCCAATGACCGTTAAGTGATGGCTATGGTAACAACGGTCCGAGGTGACGGACCTTTTTCCCAGGTTGGCTGCCAGGCTAATAAAAAGTCTTGGGTTGAGTGTCTTGTTGTGGCGGAATATCCCATGAACGCTATACCGAGATCCTGGCCGCCGTTAAGGGAACTAGTTGGATTTAGTACGGGGCATGTTTCGATGTTCACCTGGTGCTAAATCGATGGTCTCTTGGAGGTCGTCAGTGCTGCTCGGTTGGGAGCTACGGCACGCCGGGCTTGAACGACTCAGTCGGACGAACAGCAGCACATGGAGCCTGCCTTCTGAAAGATCTGAAACGTCTCCCATCGATAGGCGGGAGCGACTTACGCGAGGCGAACTCGCCAACCTCCTTTTTTTTAATTATGGATTGGTCGCAAAGTGATATCCTGATATAAAGTGTTCAAAATGACCGGAGAGAAAGGATCAGGTGCTCTCAAGTACACTTGTTCCATATGCCAGAAGGATAAGTGGTGCGTTGACTTCCCGGATGGATGTTTTTTGAAATGCCTCTCGGGCAGTATCTGCACTGACTGTATTTTGAAAGGCCAAGTTGAAGAATTTAAATAACTATGTAGAGCATCCGATGAGAGGTTTAGCAAGCTAGAGATGAGACTGCAGAGCCTGGAACAAGAACACGCCCTTCAGATTCGCGGGCTAGAGGACAAGATTGCAGAGCTAACTACAGGTTGGTCAGCTCAACCCTTGGATGAACCACCAACTGCCGTGGGTGGTTCCACTGATCAACCTCTCGCTCCTGTAGTAAACACTGCATCTGCAGTGATAACAGGAGATCTGGCGCCGCCTGCTCCAGGAATGGCTCAACCAGTCAAGAAAAAGAAAAGAAAGAGGAAAAAGGGAAAAAAGAAAGAAGAAGAGAAATTAGAAACAGAAAAAGAAAAGCCAAAGGAAGATAGGAGAAAAAAAGACGAAGAAGAAGATCCGAAAGGGAAGACTATGTCCTCTGGAGCCAAATGTCTGAGGGTCATCCTTATCGCTGATTCTCAATCAAGGGATCTGCAACCCATGCTAGTGGAACGCCTTCGCACCAGTGTGGGGCTAAGCTGCCTACCAGGACGTGGGAACCACCAGATAAGAGAGAGGTTGAGAAATCTCAGATTACTGAGAGTTCAGTCGTTACCCTGATGGTAAGTGGCAACGACCTCTACCTCACAGGAGATAGAGTAGGCCCTACAGGCGAGATCCTCCAACGGTTATGGGGCTGTGGATGACTGGGTTGAAAGCCCGCAGACGTGTCAGGTCTAGATGCTCCCGAGAAGAGGTCCAAGCCGGATCGCTCACTTGAGCGGACGACTGTCATATTTATGTACGGTGGTGGGAGTGTTTTTTGTCGACCCTACCACATCTTTTATGGTAGAACAATTTCTACCAAAGGGATGGGGTGCACCTTTCCTTTAAAGGAAAGGCTGTACTTTCCACCTGATACAAGATGTCGTGGAGCGGACTCAAAGGATCTCCGGCCCAGAGTGAGGGCAGACGTGCGCCAGTACGCCAAAGTTACTCCTGGAACGACCTTCGCGGAGGTCGCTAGAAAAGGTGACACCACACCACCAAAAGAGAATAGAGAGATAACTAAGACGGGAAACAGAAGAGCGTAGGGAGTCCTACATTTGGGGACTCAGTGAAAGTTCTTCTGTCCAATGTGAGGTCAATTACAAAAAGGTTTTTTGAACTTCGTGGCCTCGTAGCGACGGAAGAACCTGAAATGGTGGCCATAACATAGTCGTGGGTATAAACCTCAACCCGAAATTTTGAAGGTAAATTCACGATTCCCGGTTACCAACTCTTCCAAAAAGATAGGCCAGACAGAGAGGGTGGTGGTGCGATGTTGCATGTCAAGGATACACTTAAATCGACGAACTGCAGCATTGTATCCGACCATGAGCTACTAGGAGTTGACTTAAATATAGGTACTGCCAAATACAGGACCCTGCTGCTTTACAGACCCCCTGCCCAACTCGTTGAAGAGGACAGGGATCTGTACCGGCTGCTGTGTGAACTTGTTCAAGACAGTGTGTCATCGACATGCGTGATTTCAATACCTAAGTTGACTGGGAAAACAGAAAACTCTGTGGCAAGAACGCACTACTCCTGGAGTTTGCGAACAACGAGTTCATGACTCAATGGGTGAGAGAGCCGACGAGAGGCAATAATATTCGCGACTTGGTTTTCACCTCTGAGGATGACATCGTTGAGGATCTCTGTAGGCGAAGAGCTCGGTGCCAGTAATCACCGACTAGTCGAATTTATAGTCAAGGTGCCAAAGGTAGAGTCTGCGACTAGTAAATCGAGGAAACTTGATTTGAGAAAAGCAGACTTTGCAGGTCTTTGTGTTGGATTGACTGATGCGAGGCTAGAAGTGTGCGAGGATGTTGAAGATTCGTGGAATAGATTCAAAATTACCTTCATGAGTCTTCCATTGCGATTCATCCATTTGAAAAGCCTTCGTCTGTCTTCTGTTTAACCAAAGTGGTTTAATCGATAAATTGTTCAAATTCTGAGGGAGAAGAGAACGGTGTACCAGCAGTCAAAGATTTCTGGAGACTTTGAGGAGTACTGTAGGCTAGCTAGGAGAGTGAAGTCCAGCATAAGGGCGGCAAAGCGTGCCGCGGAGCTCTGAGTGGCGAGACTTTGAAAGGAGAATTCCAAGGAATTCTTTGGTTATGTAAACAGCCGCAAACCAATCCATCGCACATTAGCCCTTTAGTGAATGAGAAGCGGGCATTAAATCACTCAGATGCAGAAAATGCTAACCTCCTGAACGACTACTTCTCTTCAGTGTTTACTGAAGAGTGTGGTCCAATCCCCCAGCCCACGGATTCTTACTTGGAGGAAAAACTGGAGGAAATGGACTTCACCCAAGGAGAAATAGAAAAAATATCACTGATCTAAAGACGAATAAGTCCCCTGGCCTGGACGTGTTTCTACCTAAAGTGTTGAAAGAAGTGCGTGATGAAGTGTCACGGCATCTGAGCACAATCTTTAACATGTCAATCTGGACCGGGTGCGTTCCTAGATACTGGCGTGAAGCAGAGGTGACTCCTATCTTTAAGAAAGGAGAACCTAGCCAGCCGTCGAACTACATCAATAGTCGGCAAACTCATAGAAAGCATCATGGTGCACAAAATGACGTCATATTTAGAATCAAACTTGCGATTGAAGAGTTCCAGCACAAGTTCCGAAGGCAACGGTCATGCCTAATGAATCTAGTGGAATTCTTCCACTTCGTTTTCAGTGACCACGACCGCGATAAGGCGGTGAATGTTATCTACTTAGACTTTCAAAAAGCCTTTGATAAGGTACCACACCGCCGCTTCCTCCGAAAAGTGCGTGCGCTGGGCATAGACGAAAATGTAGCAAGTTGGATAGAGAACTGACTAAGTGGCAGACGGCAACGGGTGGTGTTGAATGTACAGGCTTCTGAGTGGGTGCCCGTTACTAGCGGTGTTCCTCAATGTTCTGTCCTGGGACCACTACTGTTCATCATCTACGTCAAAGACATGGTTGCGAAGATTTCTAAATTTGCCGATGATACCAAGCTTGGTATGAACGTCGCAAAAGAAGGAAATACTGCCCGCCTTCAAGATGATCTTCGTAGAATTGGGGAGTGGTCGGACACGTGGCAAATGCCTTTTAACGTGGGGAAATTCAAAGTGATGCATATCGGCCACTGAAATCCTCGATCTCAGTATTATACTTAAGGGCACTGCTCTTGAATCCACTGACACTGAGAAGGACTTGGGTGTAACTGTCACTAGTGATCTCAAGTTCTCGAGGCAGTGTATTGAGGCGGAGAAGAAAGCCCAAAGGATGTTAGGTTATATAAAGTGACAGTTTGGACATCGGAACAAGGAGATAATACTGTGTTTGTATAACTCCCTTGTCCTGTCGCACCTGGAGTATGCCGTACAATTTTGGAGTCCTTCGCTTCGAAAAGATATCGCAAGATTAGAACGTGTGCAAACCAGAACAACCAATCTGATTCCCTCCATCAGACAGAAGAGTTACAAAGAAAGATTACGGGAATTAGATTTGTTCTCGCTAGAGACCCGGAGACTGCGTAGCCAGCTTATCGAAGTGCTCAAAATACTTGAGACTTCAACATTGTAGACTACAGGGATATTTTCCAGCTTAGCCAGAGCAGAACAAGAAACCACGGCTACAAATTTGAACTAAGGCGTTGCCAGCGTGATCTGTGTGGGAAATCTTTCTACTGCATTTGCAACGCACTTTCAGTGGAAGTTGTCAACAGCAATTCTGTTGAACAGTTCAAGTCGATACTAGACAAAATCTTGAAAAATAGCCGCTTGGAGACTTTAAGCGTGGCGCGAGTGTTTATCTAAAGCGTCATTCTGACCCCCTAGAGGACTGCGCCTGCTCAAGTGTTCAGTCAAAGTTACCGTCTTTGAATTGATCGTAAAGTCTACTATGGTACCTTTTTCCTTGTTACTCCTTGTTACCCCACAATGCCGAGACGGCTTAAAGTCGCTTTCTGTCGTCTTCGAATTTGACACACTCGCGTGACACTCTTGTCCTTTGATCGAGCGCTCCCCTGCACTTTATTGCAACGACTGCGTTGTCCCCAGACTGTTGATCACATTTTTGTTGAATGTTCCATTCTGGGTGATCTTTGCCCACGTTACCTTTCCCGGTATTGGGACGAGTGGGGTCGCTGCCGCCTGTCCTTTCTAATCGGGACGGGTTCATGTACACAGACTTGTGGACTATTTAACTTTTTGGACTAGACTGGCATCCTCCATTCGTTTTAACTTTCTTTGTTTTAGGTCGTATATTCCTGCGACGGTGGTAAGCGGCCCTGCCCCGACGCTGTATCGTGCTTCCTTTTTGTTTTGTTTTTCTTCTTATTTATCTTTTTGTTATTTTTTGTTCTCGTTTTTTGCGAATTTTAGAATAGCCTAGTAGTACTGGGCTAGAATTTTAATTTTAGTGATTTATGACCTTGAAAACAGTTGCCAGATGGGCGAATAAAGATATAATACCCACCTTAGACGGATACGACGCATTTGCCAGAAGGATCCCGTCCGAAAAACGGGTCACCTTCGGCTCCCTACCTATCAAGCTAGCTAATGCCCTCCTCTTTTGGATATTGTTGCATTTGGCCAACATGGTGCCATTAGTGGAGCAAATAACAAGAAAGCTTTTGAAGCTAAAAAACACGAGGTAATTTCTTAATGAGAGGCCCTGAAGTAATCGACCCTCCGCTCTGTGTAATTGCAACTTTGGTCTTTGTCGGTGCCTCCCAGCTCGAAGGCGCGTCGGGGCAAAATGTGCCGATCTTGGCCTGGTCGCTTGCTAAAGCGGCTACAGACTTCCTTGTTTTCCTGATGAAACCCACTTCCCTCGAAAATCTCCTACTTTTCACCACCTGTAACAAGGCCATTTTGAAACGAGGACTAAACCTGGCGAGAATAAAAAAAAACAATGCAATTGGTTGACACCTTCTCTTCGATTGCGCTCTGTCAGTTCGTGCGGAATCCATTTGCCGAACTTGGGCACCATTCCAAGTTATCGCATATGACGATGTGCAGTAGATAATGAGTTAAACTCTTTTCTCTATAAATGCATTGCCATTTCTCTCAAGAGCTGCATTCAGTTGGACATCTTTAATTGAAACAGGATGTCCAATGCAAGGAGATTGTTTCAAGCCGAAGTCACATTCTCGAAAATTTCGGAACCATCAGGCGAAATTTCTAACTATCGCCATACAGTTCCTGCACTTTTTATTTAGAGCAACGGTAGCACGGTTCCTATTTTTTTTATTAATAAAGCATAATATGCTTTATGTGCTCTTCATTAACCTCAATGTTAATGGGTTCTTAAAAAACAGTGACTAATGCTAGACTTGGCGTGGTGGCTAACGTTAGAATTAATCGGTGTCGTAAACTAAGAAAGTTTCTTCATGAATGCTACTGTAGAATGAGGCTTTCGATGTTTAGCAGTACTGATGAAACCTCAACTTCGTGTTTAGACGATGTGACATATTTAAAGACTATATATAGTTTTTAAAAATGCTACTTTTGGAATGATCTGATAGCACAGCCCTGGGTTTGAAAAAGATTTTTATTATTGCTGTAAAAGTATTTTTGTAGATTCTTATGTATTTTTCTACCAGGTCAAGTTTTTTAACAAAAACCATTTTTGTAAGTATTAATATATCTTATATTTATAAGGTAATTTAGAATTTAAAAAATGAGAAAAATAAAAAAAGGAAGCATTATTTAGAAAAAAGGATGTTTTAAATATTTTATTTTGTGTTTTTCTACTAGTAAATCCCTTTTTAAACACCAAGAATAGTCTGCTAGCATATTAATGTCAGATCTTCCACGATATTTAGAAAAAAAGATGACTTTAGCGATTTTCTTTTGTGTTTTTCTACTAGTAAATCCCTTTTTAAACCCCAATAATAGTCTGCTAGCATATTATGTAATGTCTCATCTTCCATAGTATCTTTCCCCCATGCACTTAATGTTCTGATGGAACCTTGCCCCTTGTTCTTCATTGTAATCTCCACAATTTTCTGGGAAGTAGTCAAGATCCGATTTTTCAAATTAGAGTTTTACAGACAGTCTCACTCGTAAGATTTGAAAGTTTTGTATTAAACCTTCTACAATGGTTTCATACTCCCCACCTCGATGATTCTCGAGAAAATTAAGAGAAAGTGCTTTGAAAGATTGTCATGCATTTTTTTCTGCCTCGCTCATGACTTCTGTGAAACCAGAGTCTTTCAAAAAATACCTGCAGTTAATTTTGCATCACTAAATTTTGCAAATATTTTGCCCCCCAAAATAAGAAATACTTCGCTTTCTTTCTTTAATTCTTTTACAAAACTTCATATTAATCTCAATTTGATGTGACGGTGCGGAAGTAAAATTATATTATGATTACCTATGGTTTGTTATATCATATTATGAGAACCAGGATTAAAAGACTATCGAGATAGCCATTCTTGTCGCTCATAGTACTATCCCATAAACAGAGGAAGCAGAGATATTTTGTGTACCCACCTTGCATTCCTAGTATTAAAGACACAATTTTCTAAGAAGTAGTCAAGAGGAAATCTTAAACAGTGGAGTTTTACACACATTCTCACTCCTAAGATATGACAACCTAAAATTAAAAACTATCCTGAAATCGGAAGAATGTAACAAATTTAATGTAAATGAACATTTTTTTATATACATAGAAGAGATGACATTTGTTTGTCTTTTAAATGCAACTTATTTGAAAATGAGATTAATTTAAATAAGGTGAGTGTTTTGGGATAAATTAAGTATAATGTTCTACTGAAAAAGATTTTTTTTAAATAAATGGCATTTATATGTATTTGTTACCTTTATATTTCCACAAATCTTCCATTCATGAAGATTGCATTCCAGAGCATCTATTAAAGTCTTAATGGTTTCATAATTCTCAATTAATTGAACAGTGTGCAACAGATATTAATTTATTTCCTATATTTAAAGCACAGCTTTTAAACTTCTGGTTGATGAGTCTATAAAAAGTCTCCATTCACCTGGTTCATAAGGGAAGCCTAACGCTTCAATTAATCCATTGACATTTTTCCATTATATCAGCATAGTATTTTCGTGAACGGAGAAAAACTTTCGAAACTCTTCATATCTGCTACCGTACCACTAATAGGTTGTTCTAGAACTAGTAAACTTTTTTCACCAAGTCTTCAACCAAGTAACTGGGCTGACTCTTTTGATAGACCCAAATCTCTGGTCAAGTCGTTTGTTTGGGCTTGATTTAAAGGATTAGGTTGAAGGCATATTCCGCATCATTCTCTTTTAAAATATCCAGATTAAGTGGTGATTCTGGTATAGGTACCTCTCGGCAATGAGGAACTGGTCGTCTGGCAGAAGCAAAATCAGGATAAACAACATGTTGATTATTTTTCCTGTTCACTCTTGAAATAAAATGACTAAAGGTTAAAAATTACAGAGCAAAACATACCTCAAGCCCTTCCACCACTTGAAGCTTTGGTAAAGGTTCAATGAATAAATGATTCACATGATCCATATCTTCGATCTCAGAAACATTTTTAGTAGCATCTTGAAGGCCGGAAATTGATGACAAACGTTCTACTGATCTCACACGAGGAAGTTTTTTTGGAGGGGTTGAATAAACTGATTAAATACATCCAGAGCTAAAAGCTCCTGTAAATAGCGTCTTCACCACTCGTCCTTGTGAAAGCTCATTTAGTGTATGTCAAACAATTCTTGTCTCCATATTGAAACTACATATATACACTAAAATAGATGAAAACCACCATTGTTACGGAAAAAATATTCTTTTTATTGGTCTCTGACATTCAACTTATATATTTTTTATTACATCTAGATGTAGCATTTGATATATATATATATATATATATATATATATATATATATATATATATATATATATATATATATATATATATATATATATAAATCATTCGCAGTATAACATTTTGCACATTAATCACCAATCACAATTGGTGATTGTTGATGATTGTTGCATGCTATAGAAATAACATCAAATGATAGTCAAAATTTGTTATTTTATGATCAGGAGCTATGACATTCCCTTAATTCTAAAGAATATATTTCGAAAAATACCACAGAAACAAGTAAAAGTTCAAGTTTTTTAGAGAAAAAAAGCCCTAGAAAACAAATTGGACCTGATTATAAAAAACAATACCAGATTTGAACTCAACGCATTGAAATACAAAGGAATCAGTTGAAAAAAACTTAAAAGCATAAATGTCACAGATCAGTGTAATAATTAAAGCCCTTTTAGAAAGTCAAATCTGCATTAAGTGTCAAATTCAGCTGTTTTAGCGCGTGACAAAGTTTTCCTCATAATTATTAATAAATCAAATACACATTAAGAATTGAAGAATAAATAAGTTGTTTCGGGCCATTAGTTGACGGTGTTAACTTTGATGCCTCATGAACTCCATTCTACCTCCTATTAATTAAAATTTAACACCCCGGCTCATATTATAAGGCATCTCAGGACAGGAGTGAAATCGAAAGCTGATCAATTTACTTAGAGATAATAAGTCTTTAGTTGCAAAATGAAATGCATTAATAAATATTATATTAGTGTTATTGACTCAACGAGAGATAAAAAAGTATTTGGGAGGCAAGGAAATTAAAATAGCTTCAAAGAGAAAATGCTTACCGCATTAGAAGAGGAATAAGGTAAGGAAGGAGCAGAGAAAAGGCAGTGAATTGTTTCGGGGCTAAGAAAAATGGGTAAAAAGCAAGCGAGATCAAACTTCAAAGAGGACAATTCTAATACTTCTCTTTAATAATAATACTCTGTGCATGTATGAATATTTGATAATTTATTAAGCTACTTTAGAAATGCTGCGGCAGAGGGCGGGCATTAAATTCATCCAAGTTTGATTTGTATTAAGGTCATAGTCATTCAACGTTACAAATTACAATTCCTCTCTCTGGTTTATGAAAGAAAATTACTTTAAATAGGCCACCACAATACGATTAGCTGATACAATTAAACTTGTTTTTACACTTTTCAGAAAAAAAGGACTAAGAAAATGAATATACAAATAAATAATTATAAATAAATAATTATGATTCAGCATTCATAGATTTTCGTTTACCAGCATTTTTCGTACGGAAAAGTCTAAGGTGTTAAATTTATTTAAAAATAACTGCAAATTCAGGGAAAAATATCAAACCTAATTTGTTTAATGAAAATATTTCTTTTGAAGTTTGTATAAAAGACCGGACATTAGGAGAATTGACCATCTAAATTTTAATTATAGATTTATATGAAGAAAATTAAGCATATTTTTAATGAAATCTAAATAATCAAACTACAGGTAAATATTCTCTGTTCCCATAGTTTTATAGCATTTAATAATTAAGGGAAATATACGTTTTAATTTTAAAAAAATGGGTGTTACCCTTTTAATTCCAATCAATGACATAGGATAAGGTATGGTTATTGGGGAATATTTACGGTTTTCCCCCCAAATGCATCAATAATTCTTTATATATATATATATATATGAAACTCACAAAGTAGCGCGTGAGTAGAGCAATAAATGCAAAAAATCACACAGGAAAATGAAAGGCGGATTCCAATTACTTTCGAATTTGTTTAGTTCTTTATCAAGGAATAACGAAAAATTTTACAAAGGTGGTATATATATAAATATATATGTGAAACAGAAGAGCAATGCCACGTCCATGGGTCCTTTCGTTGTACCTTTGTAAAAATATTTCGTTATTCCTTGATAATGAACTAAACAAGTTCGAAAGTAAGTACTTGGAATCCACCCTTCATTTTCCAGTGGGATTTTTGGCATATATATATATATATATATATATATATATATATATATATATATATATATATATATATATATATATATATATATATCAGGGACGTGCCGTCTAGGTAGGCAATTAAGGCATTCCCTACCCTGAATAAAATAAATTAGTAGCTACATTTTGCTTCTGTAGCAAGATATGCACCTAATTCAACAATATTATAGAAGTTACTCTGATTATTATACATAAAATGCAAAATATTTTATTGTTTTGCAGATTAGGTAAGCAATAGGCATAATTCGGCCCTGCCTTTCAATCTCGGTATGTAAGTTACGCATAGTAGTGGCGTAAAGCACGTGCTGCATACGCCCTTTCAACACAGTTTTATTTACGTACTATGAAGGCATAAGTAAATCTGCCTTCATCTCAGGCGCTTGGCATCTTCCGTGTAGTAAGGTTGCGCGCCTGTGTTTGGCTTATTTTCTTGTGTGTTTCTTCTTTAGTTTTAGCTCATTTTTATTTATTTACATTTTTTTCCCCCTTTCCAGCAATGGATAGTGAATATCTTGAGACGTTTTCAAAATTAGCTTATGAAGAAAAGATACAACTTATAAAAATGATAAACCAAAAATAGAACTCAAGGACCTAAACAACAGAACGAAACGAAAATTATTGGGACATTTCAAACTTCTTGGTACAGCAAGAAAGAGTAGTTGTGCGGCTGTACTACAATAAAAAGGCTCTTTTGTTTCCCATGTTTGCTATTTCTTTGTATCTAGTGAAAGTGTGTGGGTTAAATAACGATATTGTGATTTAAATAATTGCCCAATGCTTTAAGTAAACACGAACGATCAGCAGCACATTATGAAAGCTAAATATCATTGAAAACATTTTGATCTACACAACTCGACTTGCCCTTTAATAAACAGAACTCTGTCATGATTGAAATTCACAATAAACAAAGTTAAAGAAAATAGAGATATATTAAAAAAATGATTTGTGCTACTTTTCATCATCATCACTAACTTTATAATTGTATAACGGGATTTTTGAAGATGGGGGAAAAAATAATTAATGTTTTTTTTTTTCTTAGTAACAAATGACTTATGTTTTTTTATCAAAGTTATTTCTAATAACTTTTATAATATCAAAAAAAAAATGGTGAAGTTCAAAAATAAATATAAGTATTGAAATTTTGTGGATTTTTTTAAATACAAAGAATTACAAATGGTGAAGTTCCGAAAATTTATTTTTATATATCTTCTTCTATTCTATAACTCTATATTTTAGCAACGTGATATTTTGAAAGGGGGGAAATTTAGTTTATAATTCCTTTTTAAATTTATTATAATTGGCGAAGTTCAGAAAATTTATAAAAATTTGTCCATGGCTGTTTTTTTTTAGATTTTAAATTTTAATCTTAGTAGCGAAGCGCAAGCTCCCTCAGAGGTGAAGCCATTGCCTGGTTTCTTAATTAAAAAAAAAACTTGCTTTTTTCGTGGAGATAATGAACAAATATCATCGTTAAATCGTGAAAACTATGTTGAGTTACTGAACTATACTGCAAAATTTGATGAAAAATTGGCACAACATTTACAATATTCATTATTTTTTTGTGGCCTTTCGAATAAGGTACAAAATGATCTGCTTGAAGCAGTAGGCCCGAGTGTAGAAAATAATATTAAAGAAGAAATCGCACAAGCCTCATTCAATGCTTAAGTGGATGAAACGACAGATATTTCATGTACAGCTCAGTGTTCTACAGTATTGAGTTACGTGTTGGACCCTGATATCAAAGTCTTTATATGATTTGACATTCTTAAGGACATAACTGGTGGAGGTGTAACAGTGTATATTTAATAATTTGGGTAAATATTTCTGTGTTGATAAACTTGTAGCAGAGACGTACGCTGGAGCAATGGTAATGGCATCCCATTTAAATGGTGTTTAAGTTAAAGTAAAAAAAAAAGGCACCAGCGGCTTGATTTATTCACTGTTATGCTCATAAGTTAAATCTTGTTTTATCTCAGTCCGCAAAATTCATACCTGAATAGACAAGCTTTTTCAAGACCTCTGAGGCACTTGCCTCATTTTTCCATCACTCAACAAAACGAACCCAATTTCTTGATGAAATAGTGAGAAAACGCATTCCAAAAGCAGCACCAACGAGATCGAGTCCGAATTCAAAACTAATCCAGACAATTTTACAATACCATGGTGACCTTTGCAAACTCTTCAACAGTATGAACAATAATCCTATGTTGTGGGATCCAGAGACTTTAGTTAAAGCAATGGGTTTACGAGTAGCTAACAAAAGACTCAACTTACTTATTTCTGATGGTTTATAATGAAGTTTTCATTAAAATGGCTACTCATTTCAATGTCTTACAAACCAAAATTATAGATATTCCATACCACATTGATAGAATAATGGCAGAATATATTTGCTAGAGGATATGCACAAAAATTTCGAGGGCTTGTTCGTAAAGTAGGAAGAAAGTTGCAGAGAAAATAACTTATCTGAATCAAAATCTCGTACGAAAGATTCAGTTAAAGAAGAAAGAATGAGAATATTTGGTGTTATTTTGGATGACTGTCGTCGTATCGTAAGTGTATACCTTAGCAGCTGTGAAGGCAATTACACTCACGTGACAGGCGGCCAAAAGATCACCGGCTGTGTGGAGCTAATGAAGTGGGAAAGTGAGTCTTCCCTGGGTTCGGGGGAGTCTAAAGCGATTAAATCTAGGCGAGTGCGTAATTTTGGGGCGGAGAGTTCTTTAAATGCCAGGTTTCATTCAAGGTTATTGAAAGATTAAAACCCCAAATAAAGGTTTAATTACAACAAAAACAAGATAAATATGGAAATATACACATAGGGATAAATTGCGAAATAATGTCGGCTTCAAAGGAAATAATAACTCAATGACTAAATAGACAATCAGAGGATAAATGCTTGACTCGGTCAGAAAGGAAAATATGGACAAAAGGGGATAATCTTCTGGACGCAGTATAAAATGTGAAAATGCTTTTACCTTGTAGACTTGACTCTTGGTCAATGGAGGGGGGGGGGACCAAACCTCGGATTCTTACGGGGTGAGATAATTTTCGCACAGATACGGGAATAAGTAATCTCGAACGAGGAAGCGAAGTAATCTTGAAAACGGGATGAGATGAGTGGGTCGCACAATTCTCCGAAGAAATGCCGCTTCGCGAATTTGCCTATTGACTGTGGCCAATATTCACAGCAATTAGTCTAGCCGACGAAACCTTCTAACTCCGAGGTTCGACTAGAAAGGAGGGGTGTGTATCTTCGCGAAAAGCGGGCAGTACTCTCTTTTTAATAACGGAAGACCTCAGATTAAATACTCGCTCACCTTGCTCGCTAGAAAGCTTCTAAGGCATGGTAGTTCCGGGGGAACATAGTGGCGCCGTTCTTCGTCTACCAAGGAAGAGAAGATAAGACCTTGGGAAGACGCTCGTTCTGGCGGCTATCCTGGCCTCAAGGCATGGGGTTAGCTGGAGACTCGTGTCTGCATGGATTAGTATGTCCGCGGGGCATGGGGTTCTCGGTGAAGGCGTTTCAGCCGGGGGTTGGCCGGCTTAAGCAAACACAGCTGTGGACAGTCGCGTTGGCTGTTCCCACGCGAGAATTTTTTGCTTCCTCGCTTTTTGGAATCCTGCTTAAGGCAAGGTGGCCTCTGCTAGAAGGAAGGGGAGGGGGGTCAAGGTGGTCCTCTTGCAATGACATACCGAAGAACATGAAAGCAAGATTTGTTGATTTAAAAAACTTAAAGTTTATTCCATTAGTTAATGGAAATAAATTTCAAACTCTTTCTTGCCAAGTTGATAAAGATGCATTTAAAAGCTTAGAAAAGAACTATCGAAACATTTTCGACATCATAAGACTGAAAGCAGATTTAGATGGAATTTACAATGCACAAATGTTTGGAGATATATCCTTGAAAACTTTGCTTGATTTTATGTTTGAAAATGAACTCACCCAAACGTTCCCTGAAGCTGTGAAGTTGATGAAATTAATTTTGAAAATTCCTGCTACAACTGTTTCTTTGGAGAGGTCGTTTTCTCCTTTGGAAAGAATTAATAACTACACTAGTAACAAAAGGACAAATCAAAGGCTTTCGCTTATTGCTTTAATATCCATTGAAAAGGAAAAACTTAACAACATGGAGGAAGACTCTATATTTAATTTCTATGAAAGAGTGACAAATATTTTTGAGACAAAGAAAGAGAGAAGAACGGAGTTCCTGTACAAATAAGCTAATATAATTATTAGTAAGTAAACTTTTTTATATTTCTATCCTTTTATATACAGACTGACAAATCCTATGATGATAGTTTACTGCATAAAAGTCACCAACTGCCTACTCTGAGTAATTATTGACGGCACGTGCCTAGTATTGCGTGAGTAAGCAAAAATGCAACAAAGACCACAAGGAAAGTAATGCGAAGATTCCGAGTACTTTCGAACTTTATTTCGAGTTCTTTATCAAAGAATAACAAAAGCACAGAGAAATGATATATATATATATATATATATATATATATATATATATATATATATATATATATATATATATATATATATATATATATATATATATATATATACACTCGTATATACATATGCCAGACACAGAAGATGAGAGGGAACGCCCACACTAGACAATAAACCAATCATACAAAATAAGATCATTAAGACAGGTAAACTCAAAAGACTGAAAGGGTTCACAGAGGATTAAGATATCACCTAAACAAATCAGAGGGAGAGATTAACATCGGAGGTCAGGAGTAAATAAGGCCAAGGTAAATAAGTACATTTGTACTAAAAACGACAAAAGAAACGTACAGGTACATACATAAATAGATGCAAAAAATACAATTAATTTCTTAAGGTAAATATATATAATCAATTGCAAGTTAAAAGTTAAGATATTAAAGAGTAAATAAAATTTAAAATATAACTAACTATCTAGTTTAAACAAGCCCGGGCAACTTACTAATAAATGTCGATTCTATGATATTACGTACAATAGTATCTTTGTTATAACAAATTATTTTGGCTGAATTCCAATCAATATAATGATTAAGATGTGATATATGTACATAAAATGAGCTGCATTCTTTTCCACGACGGACATTATATTTATGTTGAGATATTCGTTTATTTAAACAGTTACTTGATTGCTCAAAGTAATATTTAGATTAATCGATACATTCTACGCAATATACATTGCCAGTAGTAGAAGGTGCGTTCTGGACTAAAAGCTTAGAGATAGTATTATTATAAGTAAATACTATAGAAATGCATAATCATTTTAAAATATGAGAGAGAAGAGAAGCAAAGGATGGATTAAAAGGAAATACAAGAGTATTCTTATTATTAAAAGAATGGTGAGGTTCAAGAGGGTAAAACGACCTATTAGCTAACTGAAAGCATTTATGAAGAAAATGAAGAGGGCAGGAAAGTTATTCAATTGGCTTATACATGAACACTAAAGAAGGTTTCTTTTAATTGAGTCATTTGAGCGAAAAATAAATTTAGCTGAATTTCAATTAATTAGGTGGCTATTTTCGGACATGTACAAAAAACGCAATATTATTTACAACTCTCCTAACATTGTATTTATGTTGATTAATACGGACAGATAATTGCTGTAAATAATAGTGCGTTTTTGTGCATATGTCCGAAAATAACCACTTTATTATTTGGAATTCAGCAAAAATTATTTTTCGCTCAAATGACTTAATTAAAAGAAACCTTATTGAATGTTAATGTATAAGCCAATTTAATAACTTTACCATTTTTCCTAGCCTTTTTAAAACTGATGTTGTTATGAAAAAACTCATTCTTAGACAAATTAGTTTTGACTTATGTTCCTAATTCTGGGGGGAAAGGGGAGGGCAATTTTCATTTTTATGGGCCCCCGATTTGTCAAATTTAATTATTGTATTGATTTTGTATTAACATTATTTGATTTCTTTTCCTCTCTCCTTGCTCCTCTCTCCTTGCTCCTCTCTCCTACATATCTGCTTACTTCTCGTGTCTCTCCTAATCTCCCTCTTTAGACTATCGCTTTATCCGTTAATCGTTTTAACTCTTTTGGCTCTGTTCTTGACTCTTTCAGTCTCTCTGTTTGACCTTGCTACCTGTTATAGCTAAATCTCTTAATGTAAATTAAACCTGTCCCTCTCCTACTTCGTCATTGGTGACTTCTTGTCTTAGAGGTGGTCCTTTATCTTTTATTAGCTTATATATGACGCGTTAGGTGGAAGAAGGGTCGAAGCCACAATTTCAAAATTTTCAGGAGAGACTTCCAAAGTTTGTATATTATACATCTTGCAGTTAACTGGTATAATCCAAAGTTTTATCGGTTACGTCTATTTCAACATTTTCTTGTTTGATCTTTTTAGTTCCCATTTGTTCTAACAAACTTGTATAATATTTCGCTGCGTCTGTTGGCATTAATTTCGTAAGTCTTGGATATCAATTTTCTTTTCCTTTGTTATTGGGAGCATCTTAGAATACTTTGGAGGCAGTGGCTCACGAGCTAAATTGAACAAATTGCAGCTGTAACAGTTTCTTCCTCTTTGCCGCCTGACAAGATGACTATTACTGTTTGGGCTTGTTTGAAGTCTAGAAGAAATCACGTACCCTTCTTTGTATTGATGATCCAAAACAAATTTTCTTGCATCAATAAATTTAATTGCGTTTGATTTCCTTTTAACTTTGCGCTCTTGTAAAACGTCAAAATCGAAAAAATTACTTTGTTCAAGTTCTACAACTCTAAAGCGCTGAGAAATATACGTAGTTATTGCTTTTACATAATCTTTCTTTGTATAAATCAGGGGTCGGGTAACTTTTTGGGGTGTTATCCCAAAAGAATTTGTAATAAAATGAATTTACCCCTGACTTTGAAGTACTCTGGGGAACAAACCAATTTACTTATAAAAATCATGGATAATAAAGACAAAAAAAATTATATTGGGATAATGTTTGATTTTTTTATTTCATCTATTATTAGGAAATAAAAGTCCATCTTTTTGGCATGGAAATAGCACACAAGAAAAAATTGTAGGAAATTATATATTTATAAATAGAAATAAAACAGTCACTTTTTAGCATTACATGATACACAAGCAAAATTATTGATTATGTCACTATCATGTATTTAAAATTCGTACAAAACAAAATAGGAAAATGTTTTGAATCCACTATTATGGGAAAAATGTTTACCCTTTCTGGCATGAGAATGGTACAAAAATAAAACTAATGAAAATATTATTGAAAACTTGAATATATCAGCTCCCTAAGGCTTTAGAAAAATGATACTGTTTCATCTTTGATAAAACAATTTCAATATCAGGGATTTTTGGATGTCACTGCTACTTTGATGCTGTCTTCGGGATCCAACCGGTTTCTGTATTTTGTTTTTAGATTTACAAGGGTAGTAAAACCTTGTTCGCAAAGGTAGTTTGTTGCAAAAGGTAGCAGCATTTTAGGTGTTTAAAAATGTGCAGTTTTATAAGCCTTTGCAGCTTTTGACATCCAAAAACTTGAGAGGTAATCCTTGGTCTCAAATTCCATGCTTGTTGCACTGTTGAAAGGCAGTTCAATAAGCTCTTCTGTCAATCCTTCAGGCTCTTCAGGCAAATCAGCCAGTTCACATTTGAAGGGATTTACAACCCAGCTGACAGTATGTGAATCAAGCTCTGGAAAGTAGTCACAAAACCTATTCCTAAGTTTGGTTAGGTGCCTTGTGACTGATTCCTTCATGTCATTAAGACTGCAGTCTTCACATTCTTCCAAAAACTCTGCCAGATTTGGAAAGACAGCAATCTTATTGTCCTTTACTTTTTGGTTCCAATACCCAAGCTTTGATATAAATGCTGAAATTTTTTCCCTTGCTAAGATGAGATTGATTTTCTTTCCTTGCAATTCCTTGTTCAGCCATTTACATACCCCAAAATATGAGCTAAGTATGCAAGAAGAGCTAGCCAGGTTGATTTTCTGAACTTCTCTGCAAGTGTGTCTTTTTGATCAGTCAGAAATATTTCAAGTTCGGTTTTAAGAGCCCACACTCTATTCAGGACATTTCCACGTGAAAGCCACCTCACTTCCGTATGGAAAAAAAAGTTGAATATTCAGCCTCTTCATCCTCACATAAATCACGAAACATCCTCTTGTTTAGTGCATGCCCTTTTACAACATTGACAATCTTAATTACATCATTCAACACAGCTTCCAATGGTGATGTATCATACAATGAATGACCTGAATATTTGGATTCTGTTGTTTGGCCAAAGCCACAAAACCAGTGACGTGACTAAGTATGGCAGTAGCTCCATCAACTGATACTGCGATACAATCTTCCCACTTTAAATCAACACTTTGTTTTTTGAAGTATACATCAATCTTATCGAACACATCAATACCACGAGTTCTCAACTCAAGAGGAGAACATAGCAACATTTCTTCTTCAATTTCATCAGAACCCCTGTATCGAACGTATACCATCAGCTACGAATTGCTACTGACATCTGTAGTCTCATCAAGTTGAATGGCAAACTCTTTACTCTTTTTTATTGAATAACCACAGGTTCTCTCATATTTTCTGCCAAGATGGAAATTCTCTCTTTAATAACTCTTGCAGACAAAGGCACTGTATTCAGTTGTTTAGCTACTTTCTGCTCACACATTATTTCTGCCATTTTCACAGCCGCCGGTTTGATTAAGTCTTCACCAATAGTATGTGGTTTGTTGTTTCGAGCAACCAACCATTCCAGTTCAAAACTAGCTATTGCTGCTGAACGTTGGTCAAACGTTGCACTCTTGTTATTTTCCAATATCTGTCTTTTGACTGTTTTCTTTTCAGATTCTCAAAGTATTCTCGTGGTTTGCAAGACAGATGTGAATGAACCTTGTCCAAGTGTTTCTTCAGTTGATTCTTTTTGAAAGACTCGACAGTCAGTACTTTCATACAAACGACACATTGAGGTTTCATTTTTCCTTTGCCCTCAATTTTTGTGAAGACATAATTAAGGAACTCTGCCTGATATGTCCTTTTCCTTGCTGATGCCATCTGAAAATGAAAGACAAATCTATCACTTTTTTAAGGTCTTTTGACTTCTATTTTTGAAAAATAAAAAATTATTTAGTGACGAATTTAAGAGTTTAAATTAAAACTTTAAAATAACATAACAAAAAAATCAAACCACAACTCACAACCATAAAAATTCAAACAATAAGACTTAAAAAGAGTGAGTATTACATCTGTAGGGGCTGTATGAACTCTTCTTAAATAGAGTTAAACTCGTTAAAAAACTTACTTTTAATATAAAATAATTCATTAAAATAAAAATAAATAAATAAATGAAAAATATAATAGTTACCCCTAAAAAGTGAGAAAATGGCAACAACACAACTAATGGGACAATTAAGCTCCTTACAAATAAACTAAAATATCTTAAAGTTTAAACTAATCTTATATTTATGTATTTAAATTTTGTTAAACTATATGTTCAAAACATGGCAAAATGCTACTTAATTAGGAAAAATGTTGCCAGATTTTACCGAAAAATAGAAGAAAGTCTCCTCGAAGCATTCTTTTTCTCTAACTTTCATATTCGTTTCCCTCACTTAGCGCATCCACATCCATTACCCCCCAATTTTCTAAATTACCCCATTTGGGGTAATTTACCCCTGTTCCCCGACCACTGGTATAAATAATATCATTATACTGTTTTTTTTTTATATTTTGTTCAATTTGTCCGAACTGACCATCACAAGGCATTGTTGAGTGACCGGCAACTAGATGTGAGGTAATGATCTGTTATGAATCTCCCTGCGATACATTAACACCAAATTTATATTCTTATTTGAAACTGAAATTTGGATATGAATTAGTTCGAATTAGACTCTGATATTTAGTATAACGATAAACTAAGTTATAAGGATAACTTATCCGTGAAAAACGCCATTTTAAAATTTTGTGGTTTAGGCCTTTCTTCCACCTAACGCGTCATATACCCTTATTATAATATTTTCACTTGTAGTTATCCTTGAGAATGACTGACTACCCTTGTCTCGGTAGCGTCTGTAGCGATCGGACGTGTTCTCAGCGAGCTCTCTATTCAGTGACGTTTTTTCATTTTGGATTTTTCGGTGTAATATATTTAAGTTCTGGAAGATAGTTAACTTTGAGTGTTAGACATAAGACTAAAGGAATTTTTAATTATATTTTAAAGTAAATCTTGAAATAGCTCCAGTTTGTTTACGTTTCAGTGCTGCCTAATTTTCTCCACGTTTTGGTTTACACTTTTCTAGATTGTTGAATTAAAAGGTTTTGAAAAGTTTCGCGGTATGGCTGTTGCTTTGGATGAAGTGATTATGTCTTCTGATGTGAGCAGTCTGTATGTAGTTTGTGATTTTCGTGGTGTTGAAATAAGGGAAAAATGTATCTGAATGTCCGGTGTGTTATGTGACTAGTGCAAATGTGGCTATTGTAGAGGAGGTGAATCGGTTGCGTGATGAGTGCAAGAGTTAAGTGAGTTGGTGGATGAAGTGAGAAGGGATGCGAGTGTACGCATGAAGAATTTGGCTGGGACCAGGAGGGTGGAAGGTAGTCGTAGACTAGGGACTGTAGAGAAAGAAGTGACTGATGTGAGTGAAGATGAATGGTGGGTGAATATGGATAGAATAGATAGGTTAGGACAGCTTAGGTGTGTGAGTAAGAGGGACATGGAACCTGTTAGGTTGACTAACAGATTCGATGCCCTGAGAGAGGAAGAGGTTGAAAGTGATTTATCTGATGTGGTTGTGACAGAAGGTGAAATAAGTGGTAGTTTGAATGAGAACAGGAGGGAGGGTAATGCTAGGCCTAGGGAGACTAGGAGGATGACTGAGGTGCTTGTGATAGGTGACTCTCAGATTAGATATTTAACTAGGAAGTTGAGTGCGAGCAAATGGGAGAGAATGAGAGTTTGTTTGCCGGGTGCTGGTGTAAATTATGTGTCTGAGAAGTATGATAATCTGGTGTCTGGGTGTCAGAGGGATGCAATTGTGATTACGCATGTGAGAGTAAATGATGTAAAGAAGGTGGGTTCATGTGAGTTACGAGATAGGTACAAAAGGTTAGTTGAAAGCATGAGTGAAAGTAGAATGAAAGGCGTTGTTTCAGGTGTACTTCCGAGATTAGAGTTGGGGATGGAATGGTTGCCTCGTGCATTTGGACTGAATGAGTATGTGAAAGGCCTGTGTGAGGAGTCGGGATTAGTGTTTGTAGATGTTTGGAATGGGTTTTATGGGAATAAGGCATCGTATGCATTGGATGGATCCATCTAAGCCGGGCTGGAGTTGACGTGTTTTGGGGTCTTTTCAGGTGGGAAACTAGTTACTGATTGTTGTCAGGGAAATATAAGAGTACAGGGATGGGCAGGGAAAGGAAAGGAGTGCAGAGGAGATAGAGTGGAAGGTATACATTCTAAAAGAGGTGCTTCAGGGATAGTAGGGCTGAGTTGTCTTTATACCAATGCTCGTAGTCTTTTAAATAAGAAAGATGATTTATTTAGTTATATTATTGATGAAGATATAGATATAATATGTGTAATAGAATCATGGGTTAATGAAAATAAATTTAATGACCACGTGAGTGAATTTGAACTACAGGGTTATGATATGTACATTAGTCATAGAAGAGATAGGACTGATGGTGGGTTAATTATTTATATCAGAAATAGCTTTCTTTAAATTAAATAATTTTATAAAGCAAAAAGAAGTTGAGTCACTGTGGATATATATTAGGGTCAGTAAAAATAGGATAATACACTTGGGAGCCTTTTACAGACCACCCGGACAAACTGACTGTATTGATGAGTTAATGATTAGTGAAATAAGTAAAGGATGTGAAGTAACTACAGTTATTCTTGGTGACTTTAACTTAAATTCGGTGGACCGAGAAAATATGATAGGAAGGGATAGCGCAAGTTGTAAGTGTATAGAATACTTTGAGGATAATCTTTTGACTCAATTTGTTAATAAGCCAACAAGAGGTGCCAATATATTAGATCTGGTTCTTTCAAATGATGATCACTTGGTTCAGGAATTGACTGTCGGGGAAGCATTGGAAAATTATGATCATCAGATGGTTCGTTTTAACTTGAGAATAGTGAAAGGTAGAACATCGACAAACTCTACAAAACCCCTAAATTTGTATAGGGGTGATTACGATAAATTACGCAACTTGCTAAATCAGATTAGGTGGGATATAGAATTCAGAGGAAAGAATAATTATGAGATGTGGGACACATTTAAGACTATACTAAACATAGTCCAGGAGCAGTGTATTCCAATGAAGGCTATCAGGAAGAGGTGTAGGAAGCCGTTGTGGTGGAATCAGGAGATAGCTAGGAAAATTTGTGAGAAGAAAAGGGCATACCAGAGATTACAGAGAGAAAGTACTTTTAACAATTTAAATCATTATAAGTCGACCAGAAATGAGCTAAATAAGATAATTAAGAAGAGCAAAAGGGCGGCAGAAATTAATTTATATCAAAATAATGATAAAGTTCCAAGAAAATTTCTAAGCTATTATAGAATTTATAACAAATCTAACAGTGATAAAATAGGGCTTATTAGATATGACGGGGTTTTGAAAGAATCTGATGACGAAAAAGTAGAGGTTCTAATGCTCATTTTTCTTCAGTATTTACAGAAAAGAATCGAGATAGATTAATTGATGATAATTCTAGTTCAAGAAAAGTAGTGTTGAATACCATTGGTGTGAACAGAGAAATAATTAAAGGGCTTATATTGGACTTAAATACGAGTACTAGTAAGTCATCTGGCCCAGACAACATTCATTCTAGGTTACTCAAAGAAGGTGTAGATAGTATTGTAGTAGCTCTTGAGAATATATATATATACTAGATCACTAAAGTTTGGAGAAATACCTAATGATTGGAAATTAGCGAATGTAGTGCCAACTTTTAAAAAGGGAAGTAAAGAGGACCCCAATAACTTTAGGCCGGTAATCTAAACTTCTATCGTTTGTAAAATTCTTGAGAAGATAGTTAAGAAGGGGATTTCTGACCATCTAGAGTGTGGTAGGTTAATAAATGATGTTCAGCATGGGTCTAGAAGAGGTAGATCGTGTTTAACAAATTTACAATATTTTATGGATTCTGTTACTAAACAATTAGATAAAGAAGAGAACGTTGATGTAATTTACTTAGATTTTAGCAAAGCTTTTGATAAGGTTCCACATAGGAGACTAGTTCACAAATTAAAAATGCATGGGATATGTGGTAAAGTTTTGAATTGGATAACTGTATGGCTGAAAGACAGGAAACAGAGAGTTGTGCTGAATGGGGTAAGGTCACAGTGGACGGACTTATCAGCGGCGTACCTCACGGATCTGTTCTAGGCCCTTTATAATTCATAGTTTATATAAATGATCTTGGCGAGGCTGTAAATAGCAAAGTGGTCATTTTTGATGATGACACTAAATTGGTAGCTGTAGTCAAAGAAGTTGATGGTAGCTTTAAGGTGCAGAGTCACTTAAATAAGTTATTAGCTTGGGCCCAGAATTGGCAGATGACTTTTAACCTTAAAAAATGCAAAGTTCTTAACATGGGAAGGAATAATAGGGAATTTAGCTATGAAATGGATGGGCATTGGCTGAATTCAGTTTAGTATAGAAGGACTTAAGCGTAGTAGTAGATAGGTCACTGAAGTTTTCAAAGCAGTGTATTGAGGCAAAAAATAGAGCAAATAGGGTGCTAGGATACATTGACAGGAATGTTGGCTACAAGAGTAAAGAGGTTAGCCTTAAACTCTACAACTCGTATTTTAAGGCCACATTTAGAGTACTGTATGCAAGTATGGTCACCACATTTTAGACATGATATCAACCTGCTAGAGTCAGTACAAAGGAGGGCAACAAAAATAACACCTTCCCTGTAGCACCTTGAATATGAAGATAGACTGGGGGTACTAAATATGTTCTCATTTGAGATGGATAAGTTGGATTTTAGCAAGCTATTTGAGTTGGAAGGTAGTAATAGGATTAGGGGTCACCACTTAAAAATTAAAAAACAGAGGTGCAGGTTGGATGTTAGAAAATATTTTGAGTAGATTACTGGAATAGTTTGCCATCTGAGACAGTAGACAGTCCAAACTTGAATGTTTTCAAACTCAGATTAGATGATTATATAGGGAGGGAGGGTTAACTTAGAGGACGGGGGGGGGATTCTGGACTCATTCTTGTGGATGCAGTTTTTATGATTGATTTGGATTTTGACGAGTCTTGATGATGATACTTTTTGTTTTTGACATATTCCTGTGGATGGTTCTAATTGTATATTGTAGATGCATGATCTGACACAATTCTATGGATGCATTTTGTGGGTGGGTTTTAAAAGATGTGGATGACCTTTGATAGGCCCTTTTGGCTTTTTTCATCCGTGAAAATATGTTATGTTAAAGTTTGAAAGTACTTGGAAGCACCTTTTTCATTTGGCCTGTGGGACATGGAATTCATTGCGAACATTTTTCGGACGTTTCGGTCATTAACGATGACCATAATTAGCGAATTCTAAATACAAAGAATTAGTTTATAAGAATAACTAAACACAGCAATAAAAACCAAAACCCCAAAAAAAAACAGGGCAGAAGTGGAAAATGATAACCGAAAGCAAGAAGTTAAAATGAAATATATAATCCTAAACCGTTGAAAGCAAATGGTTGAAAATTATTAATAACTAAATTAAATAATAATCCCATGAGTATAAAATATGCATAATAAACATGAATTAAATTCTTATTGGAATACAAAAATTATAAACTATAACAATAAAGTTGAAAGCAAGGAATGAAGAAATCGATTAATAAGAGTGACAAAGAATGATTAAATAATCCCATTAGCAACAAATTTGAATAATAAACATGAATTAAGTTTTAAGCGGAATACAGGAAATTCAATATAAACTATAGCAAGAAATAATTATTAGGGGCAGGGCGAACAATCCAAAATAAGTTAGATCAGGAGTATGTAATCGAAGCGGATATTAATACAGGATGCGGCAAAAATACCTCCCACATTTTAAACTTTCACCTATGTGTTGCTAATGAACTTATGAAAGTGCTAATGATGTTTGCATTTAGCTAATGACAAAACATATTGCTTGATGTGGCTATCTAAAAAAAATGGTAAGACATTAGCTAAATAAAAACATCATTGGCACTTGCATAAGTTCATTGTTGATGGAGCAAAGCAAGTAATTCAATAAAGTTAAATTTAATTAATTAATTAATTAAAGCGATGAATTGTGTGGTAGGTTTATAAAGGTGTAAAAATGTTTTTTAGTTTGCCCTGGTGTTAGGGCATCACTAGCATGCTTCTTATTATTTTTATTTTATAACATATTCTTCCTCCGTCAGTAATGATGCTGACTGTCGTTGACAGCCAGTTTCCTCCATTGCTATATATATATATATATATATATATATATATATATATATATATATATATATATATATATATATATATATTTTATTTATTAAGTTTAATATATTCCACTGTGGTAGCATTCAAGTCCTTCAAAGTTTTTTGTTATGCTAAATATCACTATTTAAATTTTATTAATCTTTTCATTTATTATTTTCAATTTGACTAATAGTTTGGGCACTTCGCCTCTTTTTGTTAATATGAATTATTTTTATTTAATTTTGATTCGACTTACATTTGGGCACTTCGCCTCTTTTTATTTTAAATTTTTAATTTTTAATATGGGCACTTTGCCTCTCTTTGGTAAATTTAGTTATTTTGCATTTATTGAGCTTGGGCACTTCCCTTCTTTCTATTTTAATTTTTGAATTTTTAATTTGGGCACTTCGCCTCTTTTGTTAAGGCTAATTTTTCTCTTTTGTTTAGTGTTTTATTATGAGTCGAGTTCATTAAGATCATTTTCCTTTGTATAATACTAAGTATATATTGGTAGTACGTCTTCTCTCGCGCAGGTTCTACCTCTTGGGAACAGCTGTTCTACCAATTGCGCGTCTTCTGTTCCCACGTACGTCAAGTCGATGTTTATTGTCGGGAGTATTTCTTGATCGATTTTGTCCCAAGTCTTTCTCCCTCGCCTTTGGATCTCCATATTGATCGGCTTTAGTCCGATTCTTTGATGTAGAACTGATTGCCGAATACGGTCGATCCTTTGTGCGCCAGTTATCAGCAGTGTGGCTTTATTCTGCACCCTCTGCATCATTCTAAGAGATGTACAGCTTGCCATCTGCGTGATCACAGCCGGGTAGACTAGGACTGAGCGTACCAAGGCCATGTACAGTTTTTTCTTGTTTGGCACGCTGAGGCTTCGGAAACGGTAAAGTTTCTTCAGCTCTCTTTTGGCTAGGGAGACTCTGGTATTTACGTGAGCCTTATAACCAGATTTGTAGAGTCGTAAGCCCAGGATTTTTCCCTCGTAGTAAGGATAGAGTTCGTTGTCGACGATGACGTCGTCAACTTTCCGGCGGTTCATTGGAATTATGGTGAACTTCTGGTGGTTGGTCTTAATCTTCCACTTTTTTTCATAGCGATTTATGTTGTCAATCTCGGCAGCTGTCGCCCTTGCCTGACTTCCAGATTCCTGAATGGACTCAGAACGATTTGAGTGATGCCATCTGCGTATTGCAGATACATCGAATCGTACCTCACTGGAGCACGTAGGTCAATTGTGTATATGAGGCACAGCAAAGGACTAAGACAGCTGCCTTGTGGAACTCCCGCCTCGAGTTCGAATTCAGGTCCATTGCAGCCCGCGATCGTGATTTGGGCTCTCCTATCCGTTACATAGTTACAAAGGACCCTTTCCAGGAGTGGGTTTAGCTGGAGGTTGAGGATCTTGAATTGTAGCCCTCTCAGCTATACCTTATCGAAGGCCTTCTTTACATCTCGCAGTACCACATCTACGTACCTTCTCTCAGCTTTACTGCAACCGAGTTTTTCCGTTAGAGGGGCGAGGGCTGTTTCCGTTCCTCGTCCCTTGCGTAACCCCTGCTGCTGAGGGTTGTGAGCTCCTAGCTCAATTAGTTGTTCTTAAAGCCTGTCATTTAGGAGCTTCTCGTAGACTTTCGCAACGATTTCCAGCAAGGCGATTGACCTGTAATTTACCAGTTGATCAGGGGGTTTACCTCCCTTGGGTATGAAGATTACTTAAGCAATCGTAAAACCTTCCGGGAAGTAACCCTTATTCAGGGAAGCGTTGCAAATGTTTGCAATTCCCCGAATGATCTGCTGTGGGACATTTACCAAGTTATTTCTGGTGATGCCTGTCCATCCTGGTGCCTTTTGTTGACTTGATGTTGTGGGTGCGTGCGGTGCATAACCTGATTCAGTTCTTCAATCAGTTGGCCTTCGAATTCCTGGTCGAACTCGTCGTTTTCTTCAGAGGTGATCCTGAAGACGTTTTTCCAGAAATTTCTGAACCTGTCTTTCAGAACCGCCGGGTCCTCTATATAGTCTCCGTTCTCTTTAATTCGAGCCTTTAGTCTTGCTGTTAATCCCTTTAAGTTCGCTATCGACTTTGGCTATCAGGTTGTTCCAGATTTCCCACTGTTCGAGGTTGATAGCCTCTTTAACTCTGTGCTTAGGCGTCGAAGGAGCGAGCTTCTTTCCCGGTTAGGACCTTCCCGTCTTATTTCTTTGTACACTTCCCTGTAAACGCGAGCGATCTCTCTCATCTCCTCGGTCCATCTGGGGTGAGGAGGTGTTTTATACCCTATTTTGGGTATGCTCTCGCGGTCCGCTTCCTAGTATAGACGTTGTTATCCTCTCCAGTTCCCCGTCTATCTCCTCCAATGACGCCTCGCTTAGGCCAGCTGGCGCGTATTGACTGAGTCGTCTCTTGTAACGATCCCAGTTGGCCAAGGCGTAGTTTTTCCGGAGAGGGACTGGAAACTGGATCGGAGCGAGAGATACTGTGGTGAGTATCGCTATGTGATCACTTGGGACTGTTGGGCCTGGCTCACTATGGTAGTTGAATGGGAAGCCTTCCCTTGTTAAGATTATGTCAGGTTTGGTTGCTAATCTGGAAGTGATATAGGTCGGAAAATCCGACCCTATTCTTTGGATGTTTTGAAAAAACATTCAGAGAATAAAATTAAAGTTTAAGCGATTGAACGTTAAATAAATATGAGTAAACTAACGCACGAAAGTTTAAATATTAAATAAGCAATAATGGAGGGGCCAAAGAGAACGACTAAAACATTAAATTAAGGAAAAGTTATTTGTAAACTAGATCATTTAGATATAAACGGAACAAACTAAAATAAAAATAAAACATTCTCTGCACGAGCACTAACCTTATTTCGTTGTAGCTGGAAGTATCAACTGATATTACGGACAGAACTAGGCAGAAGGAAAACTATTAAGGGGATGTGGTTGGTTGTATGTTTGTCTATATAGTGAATAATTTGAGGAATGATGAATAATCATTGAGTTCCGGGTTTATTTGTTTAATGTAAAGTGATTCAAGAATTTTTTTTAAATCTAGAGAAGAGGAGGCAGAAGAAAGTATACTAAAGGAATCAGGGTCAAGCGGGTGGTTATGTTTTAGTGAATGTTCTCGTATAGAGGAGTGTTCGGGTTTGGAGATAGGAATGTTTGTTCTATATGATAGTCCGATATGCTTAGCGATCCTACATCTTAATTGTAGACTTGTTTGGCCTATATAGCTACTTTGGCAGGTCGCACAAGGAAATTCATAAATAATGGAGGAACGCAGGCATAATGGGAGCGATTCTTTGTGTCGAAGGAAAGTATAAACACCAAGAGGATTAGAATTAATTAGGAGAAACTTGCATTGGTGAAAGTATCTATTAAGAGTCAAGAGTAAAGCTTTGTTGAATTTAGTGTTATCAAGTGGGAGATAAGGCAGTTTTAAGAATATTTTTTGTTTAGGGACAGTTATTAGAGGGGTTTTGCGAGAGAACTTTTTAGATAAGAAATTGGAAGTAAGTCTGGGAAAAAACTAAGATGAAAAAAGCTTCTAAGATATTCTATTTCGGAATGAAAGTGAAACCAATTTGAACTGATTTTGTAAGCTCTGTGTATACTTTTTATGATGGTGGAATGTTTAAAATTAGTAGGAGTGCAACTAAAGAAGTGGGTGCCAAGTTTGGTGGTAGTGGGTTTCCTGTAAACTGAGGTGTTAAATTTCGAACCAATTTTTGAAACGGTGACATCCAGAAAAGAGATTTTATTGTTTAATTCTGTCTCCATATATATATATATAATAGAGAGATAGAAAGAAATAAAGAAGAGAGAGAGAGAGAGATGAAAGGATGAAGCCATCATTTATATCTTTCTTTAAAAACTTATATTAATAATAGAAACAGACTGTTGCTTAAAATATAGGTTTGGGTGTTAAAACATTCATTATTTTTTCTCCATCCGCTGTATGTAAGATATGTGTAGATGTGAGCGCGCGCACTGCCAACACTGGAAAGCGGACAATAACAGTTACACGAAATTATGAATAACTTGCCACTACACTTGGCAATGCGAATCACAATTGCATCATTTTGCCGTTATTTTGGAGGAGGAGAGGGAATGATCATCATGCGCTATGATGCCATGTAGCAAATTTTCAAAAATGCAGCTCTCGCATAATATTTTCCATATTCCTCTTAAGAGATGGGAGTTCTCTACGTTTCTCTAATGATTCCCTTGTATATGCGTCGCCATTAGGTGGAGAGTAGAGAATAGAGATCTATTTTATACTTTTAATCTGACCGCGGTAATCAGACTACTTCGTGATTTTGATGTTCCCTATGCGTGAGGTTTGCCTGAGATTAGCAAATGCATCTGAGTAGCCGAATTTCCGAAGGAGTTGCTTTATTTTCTTTACTTAGTACGTTCCTTTTCGTCTGCGAATTTGAATTTTGTATCCATTCGGCTATATATATTAAGGGGAAAGCTACCGTTTACCTTTGAGATGAAGGTAAAAGAACTTTATGCTAAAGGACAGATTGTAAAGCTGAACATCGTGAGATAAATTTAAACAATGAAATTTAAATTATTGTCTTAGTTATTTATGTAAAAGAGTTTCACTTAACAAAATGGGAGTTAATCTGAAGCAAATAATTAAGACTATAATCATCACACGACATGATTTGGAGATTATAAAACTCAAATGTAAATAATCAGGCCAAACTTAATTCTTTACCGATCGGTATAGATGAAATCAAAAAAGAATTATCATTTGAACATCTTTTTCCCCCGAAAACATTGAGGAGAGGATGTTAAGTAGCCTAAACTTAGAGGGTAAATGTTTAATAAATTAAACAGTAATTATGAGTAAAACGGAAACACGCGGTTTAGGCTTCTAATAAATCATGTAATTCTTAGTATCGTTTCGATAGTGTCATAGGCGCGTTTGTTGTTAATGTTAATATTAGTTAAGTTTTATCTTCAGTCAAGATGTAGGTCAGACGTTATTTGGATCAATCCTAGGCAACGACTCTCAGACTGTGTTAAGGATCATTATCTAGGATTGAGCTATTTGGAGGGGGAGTATTTAGGAATGATCTTTTGTGGGGGGGGGGGGTATTACTTAAGGTTGAATTTTTTAAATAAGTAATAATAATAATTCATAATAAGATTAAGATATAAAGATAAAGTAAAAATTCTAAATATGGTTGAATTTGGTAAAGATAATATTGGTTAGGTTAGGTTCAAATAACCTAACCCAACTTATGTGTCAGGATCGATTCGGTTTGAGTAGATTTGAAAATTTCTCTTTTTTACCCCTTAGATTAATATTTTACTCTTTTTTGTCAAATATACTTAAAGTAATTCTTTAGTATTCTTTGATAATGAACTGAATAAAATTCGAAAGTACTAGGAATCCGCTTTTCATTTTTTCTGTGTTATTTTTTGCAATTCGGATAGATGGGTAGCAGTCTTTCTTGGATGCAAATTTTGTTAAAGACTATGATATATTTCGCCTTGATCAATTTCCTTTGGCAACTTTCTATTTTTCTTACTGTCTTATTTAGTCCATCTTGTAGATGGTAAATAACTTGTCCTACGTTCATATGTTTTTAATATATGCGTTTGGTAAAAACCAAACTTAAATTGCTAAGCTTTCAATCTATTCGATCATCTTCGGAGGGTCTTTAGGTATTCTTTCCTCCTTTACCAATGAGGTATGGTGGAGTCTGAATCAAGTTGAATGAAAAGAAGGTCTCAAGGTCTATTAAGAGATGAAATACAATAGAGATATTACATAAATGTAAAATAAAAAGCGAAAGTGTCGAAAATAGAATTTAGCAGAGAAGAGAGAATTATAAGTATAAGTAGGCAGATAGATAAGGGTTGCCGGAGACGTGGAAATCAATTTTTTATCGCTATACAATTCAAATTTTGTATTTATTCATAAGAGTTAATAATTTATAGTTATAAAGATTATACCTAAAGAATTTACTTATATTATAAACATTATGATATATATTGTTAATTTCTACTTTATAAATACACATTATTTTAATTACTTGTTCATTATTTCAACAAATTCGTTATAAACATGTTTATATTCTGTTAGTTCAGCTGATTATTCTAATCTAAATTTAAGTCACTTAATTATTTAATATACACTAGATAATTTGATTTATTTTAAATTTGGTTATTTTTATCGCACTTTGATCATTTTTCGTATTCACTGTTATTGTTTATTTTATCATTATTTATATAATTTACTATTGGTTTTATTATTAATATATCCTATCCACTTGATTTTGACACTTTCACTTTAGTTCAGACGTTTTTTGACCACATTTGATAGCTTTGAAAGTTGTCATGTTCACGGTGTGCACGTCCGATGCTCGTATGTACACCTGTGCCCTTCCACAATAACGCTGTTATTTCATCGGATGAGAAAGGTCCGTCGAAGGTTCACTTGTATTCCCTCTCGGCGATGCCATGCAGGAGAAGTTCTAGGTCCTCTTTTGGGGGTGGGCACAGGAGCGAACCAAACACCTTGAGGCCCACTTACTTGCCGTCGAAGAAGTAACTCTTCTCGAGGACATCTTTCTTGTCGGTGAGGGGGACCTCCATGTATTTTTCTCCATGCCCCTCTTCTTCATCCGAAGAATTTTGGTCGTTCCTTTTTTCATCTGTTTTCTTTTTCTTCTTCCCTTTTCTTTTTCGCACCTTACTTTGCTTCATCCTCTCCTTCTGAAGTTTCCTCTGTCTAGTTTAATTTTGGCTCTTCAGTTGAGTTTTGTTTCGGCTCATCGTTTGGCTGTTGTTCCCGTTGGGACTCATCGGTAAACTGGATGTTCAGTAGTCCTGCCGAGTCCCGATTTTCGGGAAACCAAAGTTTTTTTCTTTACTTCGTTCTTTTTCAGAAGACGGTTAAGTTCTTCGGAAAAAGTGTCGGAATTAACCAGGTTTGCCATATGAGCGAAGATTATCATTGTCATGATTTCTCTTCCCTCTTTTGGCATCACCAGCTTCGGGGCACTTGTTCTGTCAAGGTTCCTCGGCGCCGTTGCTTCTGCGTAATTCATCTTGGTTTTCGCCTATGCTTCCTTTTTGCATGGATGGCTTCTTTGCAGGATGGGGCACCTCATGGCCAAGGCCTTATGGTCCCCTCCACAGTTTACGCAATTTTGTTTACTTTCCGCGCAGTCCTTCCAATCGTGCCCGGATTTGGCACAGTTGGAGCATGCAACTTCCGTCGCCGTGCAGTCCCTCATGTGATGCTTCTCAACCGCATAACATTTATAACAGCAGTTAATTGGTATGAACTCGGTTTCTATCTGTTCGCGTGGTACTCTTAGATAAAAACTGAGTATTCCTTTCTTCCCTCTTTTTGCAATCTCGATATTGGAAAAAATGACCTTGACTATGTCTTGGACTTTTCCGAACTTCTACACCTTTTTTTATGCTGGCCCATTTATGTTTCGCAATTAGTTCCGCCTTAATTTCCTAACACGAGTTGTCAGTAAACATTGAGTCCAGATGCTGAAGGATGACTGTACGCTAGACTAGTATCTTCTGGGGGACACTAGCCTCTAGCCCGATTTCTTGCAGGTGGACCTTCGCCTCATTTGAGACCAGCCACTCCACATCCTCCATGGTGTTGCAGATGGTTGCGTAGCCGGTCAGGGTGTGGATTAGTCTGATGAGCACGATGTTGATGTCCCGGTAAATTGCTTCAATCGGCGCAGTTCTCGTAGGTTTATTCCCCCCTCCCCCGTATAGTGCGGAGGGGAACTCTCTTGCAGTCCTAGGGGGACTGACCCCATGGGGCCCCACCAGGTTGTAGGCTCCCCCTCCTTAAGACACCCACCTTGTGCTCTTGAACGAAGAGCTTCCGCTCACACGAGTGAAGAAAAAGATTGTCTGGTTAAGCGTCTTCTTAATGTAAACCGCCTTTTCCAAGACCAGACTTAATGAAAATTTCAGGTGAACCAATCTTATATATCTACACTACAAGAAAACAGTTTTTAGGGGATATTTATTCCTCCTCGCTTGAATGTAATATCAACGGAAACTGCCCAATCCGACGAGTGGAATTTTTAGAAGAATTTTATTGTTCGATTCAAACTCGTAGCCTGGGTGTTGAGGGCCGGCTTTATTTCGTTTATTAAGATTGCTTCTAAGATGTTCAGCCTAGCTTTATTTCCATCTTTTCTTTTAATCGTGGTGTTTTCAACTAGAATATCTCTAGTTAGGCTAATGTTATGTGCGCTCTCCATATGATTTTGGTGCCTTCCGTTTTGTAGGTGCATGGCTAAATGCTTCGAAAGGGTGGTGGTTGCCATGCCAACATATTTTGAGTTATTATGAAGCTTGCAGTCTTCATGGGGGCAGTTAAACTCGTAAACTATGTTGGTTGACTTTAGGTTTGAAGAGTTTTGGCAGCTGTTATTTTACATAAGAAGATTGTAAAAATTTGTCGTTTTGTAGTATACAGTATAATAAGCTGAATTTTGTCCATTTGATTCTTAACTTTGATGTTACGGTTAACAATCTCCTTGATGTTTTTTTCCGCCTATTTTATAGGCCGAAGACATCTGATTTCTGTAATACAGTTTGATGTTGTTTACTGCTTCCAGATTTGTATACTTAAAAATTATTGAAATTGTTTTTCAATCATGCTGTTCGGGAAACTGTTGTTCAAGAGTTTGTTTTACGCGGGAGATCTCTTGATGGAAAAGTTCCCACGTGGAGTAGTAGCATTTGATTGCTCGGCGGATGTATGAGCCAATTACACTTTTTTTTTGTACCTTTCAGGACATTCACCATCCGCGTTGAGGTATCTTCTCATGTCCGTACCTTTTCTATATACTTTTGTGATGTAGTTTCCATTGATGTTTTGTACCTCAAAGTCCAGAAAAGGGAGTTTATTGTCCATGCTCAATTCATAAGTTAATTTTAACATGGAGCTCTCTTTAAATTGCTGTTTGATGTTCTTCAGATGTTCTTCATTTTGGACGTTGATGTAGATGTCGTCTACGTATCAGCAATATGTGTGTGGCTTATTTCCGCTGCTGTCGAATAAGCTCTCTTCAAGTAGTTGGCAAATATTTAAGGAAATTGTCAAATAAGTTTAAACTATTTATAGGCCAAATCGATATGACATCATCTACATACCTATACCATACAAAATTATGATGGGGAATCACAGAAGGGAGTAATGATACTTCAAAATGCTGCATAAAACGGTTACATAATATGGGCGATAAAGGATTACCCATGCTAAGACCATATTTTTGATGGAAAAAAACCCTGCTTATTAAGCGGCTTCCTTTTATATTGATTTTCATAAATCTTTCAATTAAATCCGAGGAATGGATTATGTGTGAAAGAGAAGTCAATCCAACAGTGTCAGCAAGAAGGGAGGCTAACCACTTCGAGAGTTTGACAATTTCCTTAAAAATCTTAACGACCTCCATTCCACTATCAATTTTAAAGTAGAGTGGGAAAAAGATAATTGTATACCCTTTCTTGATGTAAAAAGTGTTAGAGTCATTGACAAAATTAGCTTCACTGTGTAGCGAAAACCAACCCATTCTAACTCTTATATCCATTTCTTTCCCCATCATGATATTAACATTAAGCGAACCGTTGCATCAGGTATGTTTTTGAGAGCACTTAGGATATGTGACCCTTGCTTTCTAGAAGACGAGATTACATATATAACCTTCAGTTTAATTGAATTAATTTATCCCCTTCTCGTAATCAATGAAAGTTTATCTAAAGCAAAATCTACTCATTATCGTCCCAAGGATAAAAACAAATTTAGTAATACGAAATGTCTATCTTTCCCTTCTTCCCCCCTCCTTAAAGGAGTGAACGAAGTTATTTTCCCAGGACTAACCACATTTAAATACCATTTCTCTATCCTTAAATCTTTCCCTTCGACCAAGCCCATGGATCAGCAAAATGAAGCAGGTGTATATTTAATTCTGTGTGGCTCTACAAACTGTCCCTCATTTTACATAGGAGAGACCGAAAGAACCTTAACAAAACGAATTTATGAACATAAAGGTGATGTCAGACGAGGCAGTACTACATCCAGTATTTTTAATCATATTAGCAATTTCAAAGGCACAAATCATATATAATTGTAAAGATTTCCGTAAAAGAAAAAGAGTAGAATCTATATTAATAGGAGAAATTCCCGATTTTAATTTGTCAGATGGGCAATTGAAATGCAGCCCCCATTCCCGTAACCTCATCGTAAACTGCTTAGTCAATGATCTTAGACTTACACCCCTTGATTAATGACCTTTTTCCCCGTTTTGTGTTTTTTTCTTTTTGTTTTTCTGATCTGTACGCTATTTATAGACTTTTGTAACAATTGCATTCTCAGTATACGACTGAAGAGGGTATGATAAACTACATACTGAAACTAGTGCCATAAATTAAACTTTTGGCTCCTATACAGTGGTACAGTGGTTTCCCTATCATACTGTATATATATATATATATATATATATATATATATATATCTATCCATAACCCTATATTTTAAGAACGAGATTTTTTGAAGGTGCCTGAATAAGATTTTTTCTTTTAGTTCGGTTGTCACCTAAGTATATTTAATTTTTTTATCAAAGTTATTTCTAATAATTCCTTTATAAGAAGGAGAAGAAGAAGAAGAAGAAGAAGAAGAAGAAGAAGAAGAAGAAGAAGAAGAAGAAGAAGAAGAAGAAGAAGAAGAAGAAGAACAACAACAACAACAACAACAACAAGATGAAGATGATGAAGAAGAAGATGAAGAAGAACTACAGAACTACAGAACTACAGAATCTAGGACCAGCAAAGACCCTAAGGTCCGCTCGAGGCTAGTCCGCTACACTAAATCAAAAACTACGATACACCCTTATCTACGAGTGTATCTCTAACATGCTTTTTTTTTTTTTTTTTTTTTTTAATACTATCTACTGTACACACTTATCTACATGTGTACATTATCGTGCAATTTTAACTAATCAAACTAGGGGTCAGGGGAGATAGAAAGTTTTTCTTCTCATCTTCCGCAGCCACTCGACTGCTAGTGGTGAAAAGCTCATTTAGGGATAGAGACTACTTATAGGATAGGCGGAAAAGAAATGGGACATCTAAGCTACACATGCAGAGAATCGCCGGCATCATTTTTAGTCATCATAATTTCATATCCTTAAACCTCCGCTCCAAACTCTCTCTCTGCAAGGACGTTTAAATTCACAGTGCTCAACTACGTTATATTTAAACTATTCAAATGCACGTCGAGACGATTTTTGAACATATTAACCGAAGTGCTATCTACTACGTGGGTGGGCAGCCGATTCCAATTTTGAGTAACTTTAAATG